>JAZARR010000059.1:6516500-7736876 GCA_037389465.1 Baylisascaris procyonis
GTTGTACAATAGCAGATCGGTGGAATTCGGATGCGAAAGCCGTAGAAGATATTCGGGAATAATCGGCACTAGAAGATCGTATTTCGTTATGCTGAGATTACAAGGCAATTCCCCGCCAGTAATTTAACAGGTTATATAGATTTTTTTCCGAGCTCATATAAATATAATTCAATTCCGAAAAGTGATGCAAACATAATGTGAAAGAAGAGAAAGCAAAAGATAGACGAAACAGATAAATGAATTCCAAATATGCGAAATATACGAAACTATTGAGGGTATAATCTGAAGCAACGGAACATGGAATTAAAAGGATAAGAAAATTCTTTAAATACTGACGGAAAATTTTTGCATGAAAAGCACCGATAGGAACTGATACATTTTTCTTTATATAATGAAAGAGAAAAGCGCAAACCGACTGTTGTGAGCAACATATTGTCGAGAAAGAGCGCAATATAGACAATAAAGAGGAGAACTTTTCGATTTTGTTGATATTTAGCAATTAGCTCGGCGAATGTCATTGTTCTTTTCTGAAATTCATTTCTTGCTCATAAATTCAAATTCACAGTAAAAGTAGAACGCTCTTTTGCGACGGTAAAAAAAGGTGAGCATTTTCGAGCATGCGACAAAATAATTAGCTAAGAAATTCTATAAGACTTTTTTTCGAAAAAAAAAGAGGTTTTTAAAACAGAAATAACAAGGGAAAATTTACGCTGAATGCTGAACAACTGCAGCAACACGAGTAGGACCAGCAAAGATGTTACTTCGTTCATTGTTGAATGCTCTTTGATGTGAAGATCAAAGATATCAAATGCGATACTGCGAGCAACATCACTAAATTCACCAGTAGACATGCAGTACACATTCTGCCATATCACCAATCATAATGTGATTTTTTATTAGTAATTACTTCAATGCGAACTTCTCTTACTTTTGGGTGAATCGCGCTTCTTATAGGCAAGCATTGAACTAAAGGGGCATTCAAAATGTATCGTTGATCGCTGCATACAGCAAAGCATATCGGTTCTAACACTATCAAAATGTAACTGAAGGAGCAAACTACTGCTTCTTAGGGCTTGAAATGATGCAAGCGAAATGCTATTCACTCTTTGTTATGTGACCGAAAAGTCTGTAGAGCAAGTACAACTCTAAGTAAAGTGAAAGTGCATGAACGTAGCATGTGATACGGTGAATAGCTTGCAATAAATACGCCAAAGTGCCTGGATTGACTAGCCCGTAGTGCAAACATGAGCGAAATCAGTGTAGAGTTTATTTGCAATCGAGTAGGTTTCGATCAACATTCGCTAAAAATACCTCTCTTTTTGGCACACCTGATCGACTATCGTTTCATAGAAGTTGTAGTGCACTGGACTTTCGCTTTGCTGATATGTTTCCCGAGATGAAGTGTTTAAAGACTTTAGTTTCGAAAGTGAAGCATTCACGCATGGTGAACCCTGATCATAACAGACGCAGTCATAAGTCGGTCGCTCTCACAATTTCATCTTCATCTGTTCTATAATGACAACTCGTCGGATTCATACCTTACGCGATTCATATCGCCGGAAAATGAGAAACAGGTGCTTTCGACAGCAGATCAATTTGCATCCATGCAATTTATCCATGCATAAAAAGTCAAAATCGAAAACCCCAGATTGTTTGGCTATTCAACGCTGAATTCGCGAAGCTGTCATTTGCACAACTTTAACGGACTGGATCTGCCATTGATAGCATTCATCTTGGGCATTTCCGATTAAAAACACAATTTTGTCTCCGAATTTAACTTGCCGTTTTGCACTGCTAACAACGCAGCGGCGCTTTGATTAAACAGCAATTATCCAAGTGAATCGGAATCGACCATCAGTGCATGGAACCAAGACGAATCGATAACAATAATGGTGCGAGTTGAGACGAAAACTCCGATACGAAAACTGTAGCCAGCCTTTAATCATTCAACGCAAATCCACTCCTGCTCTCAACGTTCTACTGTGATCTGATAGCCATATGCCATGACTTTATCTCAGTTCGCTGTGTCGATAAGCTGATGAACTGTCCCGATCCAACAGAACTACCCAGCTCAAATGATTTGCAATTTCGTGTAAAGAAAAACACTCGACCTAATTGCCCAGTACGGTCAACGAATAGGTTGATGCTGCTAACGTCAATAAATAGTGCGCTAGAAATATTTGGCAGCGGCGCTCATGTTTAATAATACCTCGTCAGTAGCCACAAAAATTACTCATATATCTCAAGAATTCAACTGCCTATTATGATTTTTACGTCTGCTAAGCAGAAATAGATACACCTGGAGACGATATAATGAGAACAGAGCAGGTAAACGCATTGTGATGCAAACATTGAACTGAATGAGGACTCTTATTAGATACGGCATATGGATGGCGTTAGACCGATCGCGCATCGACGGCAATCGACTCAGATTCAATGGAAAGGACGCGCTAAATTATGGTGCCTCTTAACATGATAACTTCGCGACGATAAGCGCCCGCCCTAACGCGCTTATTGGTTATACACCATCACGCTTATCCCTTCAGGGACACCCTAGTGAAATTGACGCATCGTAGCACCTCCTTCAGGCAATAGGGCCTTCAATTAAGCAAATCGGCAATTCTCAGCAAAGTGAGCTTGCCTGACCTTTATTGTTCTACGGAAAATTGACTTCCACTTCATGTAGTGAAAGATTGAAAACCGTTCTTTGCTGATATTGCGGCAATACCTGTGGCTATTTGGGGCGATACCTAAATATTCGCGGGAAGTTCAGTTTCTGAAAGCCTCCCTCATATAAGTCGAAAATAATTTAGCCACAAGGAAGGAGCCGTTCGTTCATAGTTTGCAAATGAAATATATTTTCCAGAGAGGATCTTCAGAGTTCAAATTTTTCACACTAGTCAACTAAGAGTTATGCTACATTTCTGGTGTTACTATAAAGCTCATTGCGAATAGCTCACTCGTATAAAAGAATACATGCTGTAAAAAGTAAGAACATATATGTACAATCATCCACTCATATATACTTATCCACTTTTTGCTTTCTAATAAATGTAGATAGATTTGTGAGTGCTCAGACATGGAATGAGATGTTGTTATATGCAAACATTAGACGCAATTGATTTAGGCGGTTCCACTGAGCCTATTTCTCATCATAATGTGGCGATATTTCTTTAAAGCCGATAGTGAACGCCAAAAAGAGACTGCTTTATGCGTTGTTATCGTCCTTATCTCCTTCCTTCATTTAGTCAGTCATTTCTACTTGATTTGTGTTTGATGTAATCCATCAACTATAGCAGTGAATTGTTTACTTCCATTGTAAATGCACCACATTTCAAACAACTAAAATGAGACGAACATTAAGCAATGGATTTTTTTTTTCTGTTGAAGATTGGCAAAGGCATAGCAAAAATGAAGGATTTCAATAAAGACTCTAGTTGAATTTTTTAGTATATTTTCTTATGTTCATCAAGTCATTTTACATCTAAGTGGGCGATCGATCACGCTGAATTCTTCTAAAAGAAGGGAGCGTTTCATATTTAGCGCACTAAGCTGAACATCCCAAATTTTTTCTGATATTTCTGAACACCCAAATCATCTTAATCTGTTTGGCTCGATGATGGCCCTCTTTCAAGTTCACAGAGAAACCGCAATTATTTCGTTCGAAACCATTTATTATTCCGAACCAATTTGATTTCTTAAAGGAAAGTTAACACTTTCTCAAAAGTTGAGCTGTCACAATAATTGGATCTTGGCGTTGAATGATCGAAGTCGGATTGACGTCGTGTGCCAAGCATTTGATAGCACCAGGTATGAGAAACTTTTGCTCAAGTCGTTCTCTTATGGCATATTAAGGAAGCTTCTAAATGGGATTTGTTATTTGCTGAGTGGTCGAAAGTTTGGAACAAAGTGGACGAATCCCTCTTCTAATCACATGGTATCGTCAGTGGCAATTAGCGAGCTCCGGTGTGATTCAGATCGTCTCACCTAACGGTCCAACGCTTAACATTTAGATTTTAACAGCAAAAAAAATCGGCTGTTGCACATTAGTTTGGAGCATGAATGCACGTTAAATCTCCAGGTTTTTATTCCTTTTGCTACCTCCATCTGAGATACAGTTCGGTTGATAACTCTTTGCTTTAGGAGGCTCACTGTGAGTCGGAAATATTACCATGGTTGAGCAATTTGAATTATTTTAACGGTGCTCGCAATCATCGCATAGTAGGATCAAAAATTCAACTCGGTCGATGAGTGAAGAGACATAGGCGCTATTCACCATGTCTGCCTGTCAACGACACCTTGAAGAGAACACTTGAAGATTAAGATCTAGCACCATTACCCTACAGACTGCTATAATGAAAGGTATTCACACCGGTTTCTGTAATAGTTATTAGATGTAAGTTATTTTAAACATCTAGATAAAGTAATCAAAAATGATGGAACTAAGAAAATAAATAATGGTGAGTATGAAAGTCCACACTAGCACAGCCACTTACAGCATCTTCCCCAAAGAAAAAAAAAACAGAAATTCGTGAGCTCAGATCCTGTCTAAGGATAATGTTTACGCATACTGCAAAGCAATGCTTGCTACTCGATATGATTTAATTGCATATATGATTACTTCGCTGATGTTTCAATACGACGAATCTTCTTGACGTTGAGATCTTTCTCGTTGAGAATTCGTATAATTACTTTAGCGATTCAATAATAGAATTAAACAGAAGCGTAAACGATTCCCACAGAACATCATTCTTCATGCGTATTATGAATAACGAAACGTATCAAATTACATTCTAACTGTACCAATTTTAATAATTAGCTCATTATTGTGTGTGTGCAAACAAGCCATCGTAGTTGAACTCAACAAATGTATATTTCATTAGACGCCTCGACGAGAAAAACATCGAAACCACAAAGATGTGGGAACAGCGCTCAGGTTTCTCGCTAACAAGCTAAGAAGAGAAACGTGCAAATAGTAGATGGATGCTTGAGTATGACAATGAACAGAGGCGTATCATTTACAACGAATTCTATTTCTTGAAATGTGATGTGGAATGATGTAATTTCACAACCGCATAATTCTTTTGAGTTTATCCATGACAGGAAACTTAAAGTGCAGACACTAAAGCGATGACAAGTGAAAAATGATCTCCTATTGCAGCAATAAAGTTGATCTTGTCAGCAACTAAATGTTCGATATGCTTATTGCTGAAAAGATGTGAAACGTCTTTATCGCTCGAAGAAGAATGTTGGGAAAGCAAATGTTTCAGCAAATTCAAGGTAGTATCGCTATAACGAATAGAACAATAAGATGGGATTAGTTGTAACAATAAGAATAATTTCACATGATCCATATCACATAAAAGAACTATGCTCCGATCTATTATGAGAGCATAAATGCGAATTTTCAAAAACAGCTTAGAGATTGGACATTTAATAAATCGCTAACGGAATAGAATGATGAAAAACGATAATAACGCTGAAGGTAATAAGCACTCGACGAGTGAATGTGAATGAGCGCTATTGCTAGGAAAGGCTCAAGAACAAATGAATCTCGGCGATAGGAATGTTCGCGCAACGCTAATATTTCATGAGAGCCTATGAAAATGTTAGCAGAATCGATGTGCGTCCATAAGCTTACACGACGCTTCCGAATGGTTTTCGTGGTGAACTGCAAAGCACCTTCAGCTAATCCATTAAGTTCAAATTGCATTTAAATCTCAATGTCTAGGCGATAACGAGGTGTAATAACGGAAGATATTAATTGAGTATTTCTTTAGGCAAATTCATTCATGAAAATAGAAGAATATATTAGTTACAATTTTTAAGCGAATAGCAGGCATATGTAAGAAAATATGTTTAATAATGATATAACCACTGTTCGTCATAAGAACGCAAAGTTAAAGTTGAAACAGCCCCAAAACAGTTGTTTTTTTTTTTTTTTTTTTTTTGACAGACGGCGCAGAGCGCGGATGCACGAAAAACATTCTGACGCCTTCATTTTGCACGGTCGATCAAGAAGAAAGCATCGAATTAATTTCAACATGAAATCTAATACACCATAAGCATTTAATATAAGTAAAATTTTCCAATGACGTTCAGCATTGAAAGCACTCATTTAATCGATTTAATTTGTTCGACTAAGCGCGGTGATCCACTCACTTATAGTTCTAGTCAGCTGTGATAACCTATGCAAAAAAATAGTCCAATGCGCTAGCTTAATGAGGTCGTGGAAAGTGGGTGACGCAACATACCTTTCTACAGTAATTTCCGTAACTTTATAAAGTGATAGTGTCACGTTTATGCGCTACCTATATGCAAATCAAGATGGAGAAATTTTTATAGTTTGTGGCTTGTAATGCATGATTCGTTTGTTAAGAAATTCGGTTGCAACGGGAAAGTCATTCGCGACCTCAACTGCTGCATATCAAAACATTGATTGGGATTGCATGCAAACGAGGTAATCTTCGATTGTGGTCCATTGTAAGTGGCCACCGAAAAGCTTTATGAAGCAAACAGCGATGCGGTATGCCTATTGAGTGCCTCAACTCAAGAAAAGCGCAATCTGATATTGGCATCTCTCAAGTATGCAGCGTCGCGTTCGTTTTCTAGGCTCACAAATCGCCCAACTGCACACTATTAGGCTTCATCCTAATTCATATTAACAAAACTATTAATGCGGTTGATATATGCGATTTCTCTGTTATTAAATTCCATGATATATTTTTGAAGGATGCGGGGTACTATGCCATTCGTAAGTTTCAAAACGCACGAATATTCCAAGTAAAAATGTAACTGAGGAAATGGGATATTTCTGAGGATTGTGTAAGCGACGAAACACTCCTTAAGGTGCTATCAACACGCTCTTGCATTAAAATTTGCCACTAAATTTTTGAACTCAGCGTGCACTGCGTTAGTAGTGGAGCATGGATTCGAGGAGACTCACTCGCATTTAAAATGCTCCGTTCAGTTTCCGTTCATTTCTTAAGATCAACCGGTTGAAATTGCGACCTATAGTGGAAATAAAATACACGCCAATCTCAGTGGGTCGTTAGTAATTTCACTAAATGAGAATTTTTTCCTGCGCAATTTTCCGAACTATATAAATTAGCGTGCAAAACTTGTCAAGCGATTTGTCCGATTATGGACCTGAAATGGAGAACCTTGAAATATAGAGATTTCGGAGAAAATTCGTACTATTAGATCAGGATCGTTGCCGAATACTTAAAGATGAGTTCGGTCGGCGATATGAGAAGAGGCTAAAGCTACGGAAAACGATTTGGCCACTGAAGGTGGTGAATGCGTTGCTTGCGCTAGACGCTTATTGTGCAGCGAAGCGAGTAAACTGGCAATGCGAAATAATGCTGAAGTAAGGAAGAACGCAAAACACGATCACCTAGGCGTCATATTCAGCGTGAAATTCCCACACATGCGAACGATGGACATCCACGATGCAAGCAATGCTTTTTGGCTTTCACACCGCCGTCTCATTTCATCACCTTTTCCCAACAAAAACACAACGCTTCACTTAAACCATTGTTGAAATCACTGAATACCAACGACCAGTTATGCTGCAATGATTTGCTAATCCACTGCACCTTTTCGCTTATAAATTCGACTTGAAGAATTTAAAACTTCCCAAGCATACTCGACGGGAGCGGCAAGGGAAGTGAAGACTTATGCCATTCGCAAATTTCATTACAGATATTTATTGCACACAAACTTTGAGCGCAGACATTTATTCAACACGGCTGATGGAATGAGTGTTTTGAAGTTACGAAAAGGGTTCATGTTTCTTGAACTTGCTGGCAATTTTGCATAATCCAGCCCGCCAACGCTTCAAATAACGAAGTCAATATGTGCAGCCCCAACGACAGAGCTTAAATTCGTTGACGGGTCAATAGCATAAGAAATTTCTCAATAAGTACAAAGGGATTTAAGGAGAGAATAATTGTCTTTTTCTTTAAATTTCGATGCTCTTATCTATGAACGGATTTTGCTAAGCTATGTAAGCATATGTTCATATCTTCAATTTACATGTGTTGTACACTGTTCTCAAATTATAATTTCCTAAATGAAATTTTTTTAATCTTCCCACTCATTTACTAAAATCCATAACGAAAGAAACTTTTTCCAACCATTTCATAATTTGTCGCTGTTATCGTTGAAAGAGAATATGTAGAGCTTCCGGTCACAAACAAGTAATCATTAAAGGTTAATGGTGAATATGAAAGACTAAGGAAGCGGAACACTGATCGAGAGAGCCTTTTCATAGCTTTAGTTTATAGCAAATAGAGCATTGCGACTAACTATCGTAAAACATGTGAATCAAACGTGGCAACTATTTTAGACGAATAATGGGTAAGCACGTAAAACTGGGCACTCTCGGAGCACATTATTGCCCTCAAAAGCGATTACGTGTAATATGCGGAAACGTGACGGAACTATATCGCGGAACGACCGAACAAGTGCTATCGATAGCGCAACATCGCCCATTAAATCCACTCATAAACCTATATTTCATTTTCGATATATTATTAATTATTTATTTAACATTTTTTTTTACTCTTTATTGTTTTGTTTAGCTAAAACAAAAATCATTTATTATGTTGGCAGATTTTTAAAGATTTCCTCTTCTCTATTTTTATATGGTACTTTATTCTCATAAGATGACGTACAAAAATATTGTGCTTTATTCGCTCTCATCTCCTTCAGATTACAAATATGCATCACCCACAATGCGCTCGCTGTTCATTTGATTTTGCCTCACTGAATTGTGATAATGAACTTATTTTACGTTCACAGTTAGCTATCTGATTGCTCTACTTCTAGTAAAAGGTTGATAATTTATTACTACTGCATCATCAAGAATCGAAAGCTTATGAGGAAATAAAAGAAGGCCTTGATAGACTATCTTAAGTGGGCCACTATGATTGCTCATATAGTTGAGAAAGATACGTAGAGCATTTAACATTAAGTAACTGCTGCATTATTGTTTTAGTAAGTTCCAGCTATAAAAATGACTGAAATTGTAGTGTTTTTTCGAGTAGTTAGATACATCCTTGGGTTATATATGTTTTTGAAATGAACAGCGAGATGAAAGATCTTGGATAATCAACACAATTAAGGTTGTTTTTCATACTGGGCTCTATATGATGTCTTAAAATAACTTTCAATAGTACCTTTTAGAGGGTTACTTATAGGATTGCGGTACAATTATGCTTCCTCAAAAACACGTCCAACGAGAGTGCTTCTGACAATCGCATCCCATCTTGCTGTCATGTACAAATATGGCTTACAATTATCTACGCTTGTGATGTTTCTTTTTATTTTTCGCAGCAATAAATTATTTTCAATTATTCTATATCACACACCATATTGGTCGATTATGCGATAAATAAAAATTTCTCTTACATATTTGATGACTTAATTGAATCAAACCGATGTTTTTTCATTGCTTTAAATGTTTCCTTTTTGTACGCTTTTATTCGATGCGGCGTCGACTGCAACAGGGCGCTTCGAATTATCGGAGGCGATGGGCCGCATTTACCGGAAGCGGACTTGTCGGAGGCGCATTTGTCGCCCACCGTTTACAGTAGATCTTATAAGACCTTTCAAAAAAAAAACAATTACGGTAGTTTGACAGCAAAGAGCTTCATTCGAATGCCTGTGAGATCACTGGAAAGCTGCAAGTTTTACATAATGCTCCTTCATAACAAATTTAATGCAACGTTCTACTCAAATACTGTATATATTCCACTGTTTATTGCAGCTTTCTTAATTCATTTGATTTGAATAGTGATTCTACTTTCATTTCTCTTCGAGTAAATTCCGTTAAAACCACAGACTGACCTTTTCTCTGCAAATTTTGAGGATCTATGTTACCCGATGAACGGAGATACAAAAAGCGCATATCTGTGCTATCCTCTTCACCGTTGCTAAACAATGTCCTGGCTTCTGCCATATCTCGTTTAGAAGTATAGCAGTTTTGGAACTAGCATAATGACATCGAAATTGGATCGTTGCCAAAATTCGGTAGCAAACGAATAAACTTCGTCACAGCGATAATGTTGCAGAAAAGCATCCTTTGCTGCTATTGTATTTGATTAGTTGATGTTTAGGTGATTGTTCCTTTTGTGCTGTAGTGGGTTCATAGTGGAGCATTGGTTGGTTTTAAAGCGACGAATGTCACGTTATGAAAGACTTCTGATGTCAAAACACACTTCTTCCTGAACTTTTCATCTCCATCTACGTCATATCACTTATATAATGAATAGCCATATTATGTGAATAATATTTTCTTGTTGACGTGTTTGTTTTCTCTGATGTTTATTTCATTTCAATTAATGTTATTTATTTATTTTCTCATCTAGTGAAGTCTATTTCAGTTCTCTTCATTGCACTCCTTTGGTATATCGAAGTAATATTTTATACTGCTTGAAGAAATTCCTTAATTAAAACGAGAGGAAAATAAACTACGATGAAAGCGTATTAAATAGTCTTTGTTGGAATGATATCGAGTTGTATAAGATCGAGGTTCCTTCCTCTTCGCCATCGTCACTCTTCCGTTTATTTCTATAGACGTCAAAGAAATCAAATCCGCACTAATTCAGAAAACATCAAAAATTATTCTTTCGAAGTTTTACTGCCGGTCATCCAAGGTGGATATCGCTAAAACCCCAGAAACTATCTCCTTAGATTTTATGAAGGATCGACGGACTTTATCCGGAACTTAAAGAATTGTTCCTTTTACCTATGATATACTACAAAAGTCAGCTGTAACGGAAAAAAATCTAATCATCGTATGCAACATATCACGCATTTAAGGGAGTGAGTAAAACGCGGCAGCTGATTGGTACTAATAAGTAAACCACGCTCCTCGAAACTTTGCTTCTGTGAAAAAGGCCATCGTAATGGACAAGCTAGAATATAAAAAGCTCGTGTTATATCGTCCACATGAAATCATTTTCCATCCTGTTTATTCGTACATAAATGGAACTTATCCTTCTTGCACAGTAACGTATTATACAACGTTGATAAATCTATCGTCACATTTTGTGCCTAATCACCTTATCCACTTCTACGATAGTTTTCGAGTACGAGGTTGTGTAAATGCCAGTGATTTTGCTGCCTGCTGTAATTACTGCATCCCATATAGGGACTTATTTATTTGATCTTTGATTTGCTATAGAATTTATTCAGGTGGCCGTGCTGATTACATCATGATTTCAGTCGTGCTGAGCACAAATGTCAACTGTTTTTGGCTGGAGCAACTTCTTCGACCCCTACTCTCTATGCGTACGGGTATGGAAAGGGGGAGGGAAATTTAGAGACGCTGGAATTGATCTGGAATTGATCTTGTTCAGCTGTCTGAAAACTTGCTTAAGCAAGTCATGGCGAAAATTTGAGAAACAAAATACGGGTTTGTCAGTAATGCGTACAACAGTAGTAGTCTTTTCAGTTCTGAGCGTTTTTGTGCGCCTATGGGAGGGGCGATACAGCAATCACGTCCACTGAAGATTGGTTATTGCTTTCAGGAGGATCGGAACTGGGGACACCTATGTGCTTCTTCAGCAGCAGGTAGTAGTGTGTTTTGGCTGCCTAACGACGGCGAGAAATGAAGGATCGTCTCGCTGAGCTGCAGCGGGTTCGTTTTTTTTTTTTTTTTTTGCATTACATTGTGCAAATCCACTTGTCTTTTCCGGGCATTACTTGACGCGTTATATGCTTTCAGCGTTCCCTTGTTTTATTTGCTTTATATTTTCAACTTTTTTTTGCATTGAACACATTATGTTTGCTTTGTTGTGTTCGAACTCATTATTTCGTTACGTTGCATTGCAAATGCTTATTTCGCAATGATTGATGCAATCCATAGGAACGGATGTTCCTTCAAACGAATTGGAGTCAATTACTAATTGAAAGAAGAGTATGTAGTAATAGACCAATCTTAACAATTTTTGTCCAAAAAAAATAAGTGCGCAACGTAGATTTTCAGTCATTCTTTTTGTAGCTAATTCTTGAGGATGTCCCTCGCAATCTTCGAGAGAAGAAAATATCGGTCACTTGAAAAGAAGTGCCATTCATAAGATATTTCTGTTCTTAGGCTCCATGATGGATGAGTCGGCCCCATCCCACCAAGTTATAATTGTGGCCTAATCGGATGAAAAAGCTGACTTGCATCCTAAGATCGCAGGCGGAAGAGAAAAAATGATATAAAAAGGAGAAAAAAAGTAAATTATTTGCTTGCTTGTCGACTCTTCGCTCTTCATTTATTAGTCGAGATGGCAGCGAAGTTAATATCTTCGGAGAGAGGCCAACCTCATCAACGTGAAAGGTCAGTGCTGAGATTCTCTAATATCGGCAAGTATTTTGTAGAAAGCCGACAAGGGCAGAACGCTATCCGATCTGCACGATCGATTGAACGATGAGCAAGCGCCCAGTGAAGAGGCGCTTCTTCTTTCAAATGACCATTGGAGTAGTGTAGAAACGGTAATTTTATCGTGAATTCCATTTTGCAATAAAATATTGACAGCTCATTGTAGAGGTAGGAATGGCAGCGTTGAAAACATTTGACATGACAAGTACCTGCCGAAAAAATGGGGTTATATTTTTGTGGTTGAGTATTGGCTTGTATTTTTGTCTATCTGCTTAGTAGTGTTTTTGGTTTTGCATTATGTGGCATCAATAAAATGTTAGATGTTGAACAGTGCGACGACATTTCATTCACCCCGATTGATTCCTTTTTATCAACTCCATTTTAATGACGTTGGCAATCAGGCGAAAAGTTTGTACCGATTGAACGCTAGCCATTCCCTTAAATTGCTACAGAATGGTACGATGTTAAATGTTGATGGTAATGCGTGCGCCAAGGTGAGGGTTTACGGCTGGAAGCGGTTGTCACAGTGGCACAAAAGCAAATCAAGTTTGTTTACTTGGACGCGTCAATAATCCTAGTCGTTCAAGAATACGCACGCTTCGCCAGATTCATCTACCATCATACCATAACGCAACAGTGAATGAATACTTGTATTCTCATTGGTTAGGTGGTTTCTCTTCCTCTTCTCGAGTTGGCTTTAAGATGCTTTAAAGGTGGTTCGTTATATTTTCACACTGTTTTGAATCGCTGACTACGCTTTCTTTCATGCGATGACGGTGCTTGTAACGGAGCCTTGGGGTGTTTTAACTTACGACACTCGCCGATTCACGAATCTCGTCTGAGCTTTTGTCTTCACAAGTGTATCTGATGTTCGAAAATATGAGTGCGCAGTATCTTTTGTATTATCGATACATCGTGTTCTTTTCTTATTTCCTTCAACGAAACGAAGCATCTGAATGGAGACATCGATTCCATTCGATGTATGGTAGTCTTTATTTAGTGAGCCAATGAAACGTTAGGGTGCATAGATGCGATTTAAAAAACGCTTTCAAAGATTTTCATAGTGAGGGGCTGTTGACATTCGCCGAGTGGCGTAGATCAATACAACGAATTGTAATCGTATTGAGTTTTCAGTTTCTGGCTCGCGTGAATGGAGTGCTGAATGATCTACGCGATATGGAATCATTGCTGGAGGAAATAAAGATTAAACATTCGCAAATATTAATCGAGCCTGGAGTGCATCCACGTGTGTTGCGAGTTTTCTTTAACTGATTAGCAGATTGCCTATCATGGTTTCAGCTGGTGTTATGAGATGTGGCTGATTTAGTTGAATATGTGCAGTGGCCGACCGGTATTGAAGGCGCATGAGAAAATGATAGTATTACGCAAAAGAGTTGCAGGCTAGATCATATATGCATTGTGAGTTTTGTCGCTATGATATTGCGAGCAACGATTAGGAACAATGCTAAATTTCAATTATCGTTCTATTGTTGCTTATTGACATGTCCCACAGCTCGTATTGCTTGCCTACTGTCTCGTATACTGTATCTTCGATATGGTAAATTTGTATATTGAAGCACCTGTGTATCGGCTTTCTCGTTGCTCCTGACCATTCACATGAATAATCCTCAGAACTCTATTCCTACGCTTTCCAGAAGAGACACTTATTCAATTCATTGGAGCTTATATGTCCCCTCAGTGCTTCTCGTTGTGTGGAAAGTTGTATGCACGGAAGGGAAACCTAGCAATGGGTAACTATCTAGCTGTGGTCCTTGGTTTCCTCTTCTTTGCATCAGTCGAATAAACACCTCTCTGCTTCAGTAACGTTATTAATTTTAATGCGAACTTTAATATCAATTCCTGTTGCAATCTTGCTAATGCTGTAGTGGTTTTAGAGTAGAGTTTTTCTGAAGAGATGCTTCAGGAATATGCGTGTGCAAAATCTGTTTCCTTCATCTATTTAGTAGTTGGAGTAGGTGTTAACGACAATTGATTTGGGGATATGGTGGTGCTGGCGGGTATGGGAAGGGTTCGCGGCTTTGTGGGATGTGGCAAAGAGGAGGCGAAGGTAAGAGGAAACAAGTGTGAAAGACATTTGTATTGAGGTAACTACAAAACGCACGACTATCGCTGACGTTGCCTTCTTCCCCTCCAACCATAGCCGCTTCGTATCGTTTGTAAATTGGCGGATGTGTTTTGAATTTTCAGAATTCACTGATGATTTGAACCGCGCGACCGAATCGTTTAAAGTGAAGTCATATGCAACACAGACAGTTGTTCGACGTAAGTGCTTATTATTTCCAAATAAGCACATTAAGGGTCATTTCATCATTCTTTCATCGCTTGATGGAGGCAATGAATCAGAGATAGCGTATTTCCATCATTAAAAGATTTCGGAAGTTTGTTATAAAATATGACACGCTTCTTTTATGAAAAGTGATGAAATTTTCTTGCTGATGATGGTCGGTTGTTTTTTGCAATTGATAAATGCACGTTTCTCATCCATTCTACAAATATTTTGCAAAAATATGTTTACGACTAGCGCTTGTGATTTTTATGCTTCAGTTTAATGAAATATTCCATTTTACTTTCAGAATTATTGCTTGCCTTTGTATCAGAAATTTGAATTTATTTGGACACTGCACTGAGGAATATAGGGATGGAGTTTGATGATCACATTGTTTTCCACAATTTTTTAAAACTGTATTTTACCTTTGCTTTCGGTCATGTTGTCTCGAATATTGAATATCCCCGGAAGCACTTTAATAGGACATTGAGCTAACTCGTCGATAATGACTGCTTGTGAAATAGAGTCAGTTTCGTTTGATGTCGCTTTTATCATCACCACAAGAACCTAATGGCTCAAACTTCATTAGTGGCAACAAATGCAGGAATAATAAGGAAAATACCAATGAGCATGTGCTGGCAATGGTTTTATTCAACGTTTCGGCATATGTATCATCATCGAAATTGCTGGAAAGTCGTGTAAGTCATAATATCCTTAGAAATGATGGCGAATTAAGCGCGAATTGCATATTGCGCAATTCTCAATTTAATTAATAACAGATGACTTGAAATGCCGTATTGCTAAAAAACGCTCTTCTTTAGAAATGAACGCCGAAGTTCAAAAATTGAAAGGCGATCCGAAGGATTACTCAGTGAATGGAGTTGATGCACGCATTAAAAGAAATCAGGTTCGCTTGCTTCGCTTATGAAGCAGTAATGATCTATTACAGTATGCCTGTTTTCATCGCTTCTCGTTCTAGTGAACGGTAATTGTGTGGTTATTTGAAAATGTTTTTAGGTGTCACTGTCAGTTGAAAATCGACAGTCGGCAATCCGTTGCTGATTTTTCATTGCCGTGCTGCTTCCCGCAGTTGGGGCTGCTTTGCAGATATAGGGAAGAGGGCTTTACATGTATGGATTGAAAGGTGAAGGCTTTGCAGTGTACAGTCATGAAGAAGAGAAAACAGAGAGAATGACTTGTGTTATGAGTTCAGAGCAGATAGTATAGTTACTACACATTGTGCATTCTACTAGTTCAGTGCAGTGTAGTATATATTTGAGAAGAACAGGATGGTAGCGTGCAGAAGCAGTTTACTCGTACTTCAAGTAGGCAGTATAGGGCAACATGTAATAAAATCTAACATAAGCAATGATGATTGAGAGATGAGTAATCCTGAAAAATATTCTTTCAGGTGATGGCAATGACGAAAAAATTTCAAAATGTTCTACTGGCATTTAATAACGAGCAGATGAAGTATAAAGAGAAATGCAAACAAAAAATCACCTCCTACCTTTCCCTTTGTAAGTTCCTTCTTTTGTATCTCTCTGTTTTTGTTCTTTAGTTTTATACCCGTAATTATACGTCAGCATAGGATTATCGTAAATTTTATGTCTTTGTGTCTTACATTATTTCTCCAAAACCTTAAACTTCAAGTTTCTCAATTTTTCTTTTTTTTTGCGATAGAATGGAGAGAGCTATATGGAAAAAAGACTTCTGGTTGAAAGAGATCTATAATTTGTTTCTTTTTCAAACTTTTAGGAAAGTGGGAGATTATTTTATTTCAGAGGTGTCTCTTCAGGCGCTTTTAATATTCATTAATAGTTAGAAATGGTTTCCTGAGTTTCCGCTTCAACTAGATAGATATTGTGTTTACAACTTTGCGATGTGAGCTATGCGGGCGCATCCGAAGCTAAATTACAACATTGCTCAGCCTTCCACAAGGATAGAGAGGGGGAGGAATGATGAAGGAGATGTTGAGATGAGAGCAAGGCTTTATAAAGGGAAGTGCATTTCATAAAATGTTGAAGTTAAGCAAAGAGCGAAATTAATAATCGGTTGTTTCCGTCTGCTTACTTTCACGCTCTTCGTTTCTTTCCTTCTTACAGTGTGAGTTCTGGCTATTCACCAGCTTCGGTTACAAGAATCCTTCCTTTTTTTTCTGGTTGCGACTATATTTTTTTTCGGTTTCATTTTTGCTATTTCTTTACTGCATTCGGGCTTGCTTTTTCACTTTACTTGATGTCTTCAAGTCATCTGGTGATTATTCAGCATTCTTGTGGTAGCGATGACCTTTAGAACATTAATTAGGCCTGAAATCGAAGTGCGAATTGAAGAAGGAAGCCGTAGTTCGCAACAGAAATCCTTTTTTTCCGGATTGAGTGGGAATCTGAGAGGGTATGCACGTCATCGATCTTGTTTACATATTCTTTACCACTTGCTTGTGATTTGAAGTGTACTTTCCTCAGAATACCGTATGGCTGTTATGAGGATATCCGGACGAGAGATAAGGTATGTCTTTAATGCTTTTGGGGTAAATGAAGGTAATTCTTGAGCGGATTGATAGAAAGAGGGGAGGAAGATGTAGAGATGAAGGTAGTGCCGTGTTTTTCCAGCAGGTTTCTTCGGTAGTTTTCTCGCTGTTCTTCGTTGTTTCGTGAATTGTGGCCGTTGTATTGCAGTTAGTGGACCTTAGTTTTGAAGCATGCGGGCTTCAACTTTCTTGCTTTGTTTATTGTAACCTTTTTATCATTTACAGCGGGTCGTAATATGCCAGACGAGGATATTGATAAAGCGATAGAAAGTGGACAACTTTTTGATTACACTAAAGGGGTTTGTGTTTTGACATTCTTTCTTGGTTTTATTTTATCGGTATGGAGGTACCGCTTCATCGATATTACTTGCAACTGCTTTACTACAAGAAAAGGACTGGGAAGATGTGATGAGAAAGGAAGTAGAAGGAATCGAAAATTACTTTCGTGTGATGTTTCATGTCTTAAAGATGTCCAAAACTGATTCATCTAACGGCTGTTGCTGCTAAAAAATTTTTTGCTGGAAGGGGCATGAGCTGTTTTTTTCCAGCTATGAGACTGAGCCAAAAACAAGAAATGCAGAACTGGGTGGAACCAATAAACGCTTAATCTGGGCTATTTGTGGGAATGCTGAACCGAGACCAACGGATCCTTTTTTGGGAAGTGAAGTTGTTGCAGTGGACGTGAAAAACTAACCGAAAACAGTGTGAAATAGATCGTTTTTGAGTTTAGAGGGATTCCTTGCTTGATAGCAGAAGAACAACAAAGCAAAGGTGAAAGCCCAGAAAAAAACGACTGAGAAGGTGAGAAGTGCCCGGAAAATGTTTAAAGCGATTGCAGAAGTGGCAAACATAATATGAATGAAATGAGAGAACCAAATATGTAATCGGCGAATAAGCCCGAAAGCGTTAAGAGCAGAGTTAATTTGGAAAGAGGAGCGAAAAAGCATTTGGATAAAGATACAAAGGGCTTAAAAAACGTATAGCGGGTAGAAAAGCATCTGGGAAGGAGTTTGGAAAGTGGGGTAAAAGTGGATGTCGAAAAAAGAGTGGAAATCATATTTTAGGAAGTTGTTGCGTGCGCTGGTCCAATACTTCCTCATGTTGCTTACTTCGGTTCAGACTTGTCGTTAACTCAATCTCTAGTTTGTATTGTCCAAGATGGATGGCGGATGCATGGTCCATGCTATTCATTTTACTTTTGTATTTTGCAGCTTATATTGGCTCAGCGCGATAAAAGGGCTTTGTACGATGAAGTGAAGAGCCGGCACGAGGATATTATCAGGCTCGAAGCCAGTATAAGAGAACTTCACGATTTATTTCAGGATATGTCAATGTTGTTGGAGAGTCAGGTTGCACTTTTGTATCCCTCTTACCCGTCTAGAAAGGCTGTAAACAGAGCGAGGAGAGCGGTTTAAAACTGAACCGCCACCTGGCTTGATGTTGTCTTTCATGTTGAGTATGCGGTTGTGGTGTTGTTTAGTTGTGTTGCATTTCCTTTGTTATCGCTGATGGTTTTATTGAGGAATCATACTCGCATTGGTAATGTTTCAATGCTGCCTAGGAACCAACTTATCTGCTTCCGCTGCTGTCAAATTATAACAGTAGGTATTTTTACTGTTTTTTGTTTTTCTATTGCAAGATTAGTTATGACATTCTGACAGCATCATAAAAAATTACTGTTGAATTTGTCTATGTAGCATCTTCCGCACCAATCATTGAAGATTCAGAAATGCTCAAACCTATTAGATTATTTGTATGGTCGATTTAGGTCACCGGAGCCGACATAGGAGGAAGTACATGTCATGTCGTTCTTAAAATAGGATTTGTCCTACGCTTAGGGGAAGTCGAATTGCGAAAATGTTGTGGATTTCCATTTTGTTGGCATTTGTTTTGCTTGACTATACTGTAACACTTATTTTTCCTTTCTCTTTTTGATTTCTGAGCGCTTGAAGGTTGAACACACGAGATCATTGACACTTTAATTTGCCGCGATTGCATTTTACCGAGAATGTCACTGTTGTATTGCCTTAACGCAGAACTCTGCTTTACTAGTCACCGCGTTTAACAATCACCTACGATTGCTGCTTTATTTCAGCTAAATACAGAAAAAGGTTTAGAGAAAGAGTTGCAGTCAGTAGTTCCCGTTATATTGCAGACGAACCTGGCAATCGGTGCATTTTGATGATTAATGTGGTTTAGGGTGAAATGCTAAACCATATCGAGCGAAATGTGGAGAGCGCGGTGGATTATGCGACAAAAGCATATAGAAACGTCAAGCAGGCTAAGGAAATACAAACGAGTACAAGAAAGGTTTGTTGTTATAAATATGGTTCTTCGAAGTTGTGAAGTATTTTTTTATCTTTCCTGATACTTCAGAGTACTAGAAGCCTTGGAATAAGGGCTGTTGCATCCCTGTGCGATAAGGATGGGTTCAAAACGGAAATCCTTTTATCGTAAGTGGGGAGGAAGCATCTTAAACATCAAGCTCGGATCTCAACGGAGCAGTCCTGCTGCATTGATTGTAGCTTGACCTCATCAGCAGTAAAAGTTGCGCTATCTTTAATAGAAAGGATTGGTGAAGTGTAGAGATTGCTAAAAGTTCCCACTGCCATTAAAACGTCCCATTCATAAAAAGTTGAAAACCCGGAATTCCAAATGAAAGTATTGCTTCCGAGTTGCTTGGCTAAATAGAAGGAAAGGGTTTGATCTCAGCATAAATCCATATCTTTTTTTTTCGGATGGGAGGGAAACTCGCTCGCTTTTTCTCAATCCACAGTGTATGAATGCTTATATCAAGATGCTTTCAGAAGAAGATCTGCATTTTAATCGCGCTTATAATTCTTATTATTCTTCTATTTATTATTGGATCGACACTGTTTTGCGCGTACGTCCCATTTGCATGCCGAAAATAGCTGCTAGTGATGGTTTGTTGATTTCATGTTCGAGATGAAGGCTCGAGAGGAGCTTTACTTCGAATTTCCGTTCTCTTCGATGTTACATTCTAGTCTTCGCTCTAATTTTCTGTCGTGGAATTTGGCCGTTCTGTGGAAACGGTTCCAATCACTCAGAATTTCTATCCGTCTCCTTTTCCTCCACTCCCCTACTCTTCTTATTAGAACGAAATTGGGGGAAGGTCGTCAAGTGGCGAACATTTGGAATCATAAAAAAAAAGCTTAGAAAGAATGGAAACCTCTAGTAATCGCACACAATTTCAAAAAAAAAAAAAAAAAATTCGGAACGTTCATTTCGGCAATTTTCGCACTTAACTATTTGTGGCGGTTCCTCACTTATCTTGGACCTTTTTGGGTGTGCCTCTTTACTTGTTTGATAAATGAGCGGTGTTGTGCGAGGAAATGTTTTTTTCATCTAACAAAAGGAATCATTTACGCTCCAATCATAAAAAGAAATGAAGAGAGGGTCGTTGATTTCCGTTTCCGGATTTCAAAGGCTCATTTTTCCGCGCACAACATGGATGTAATTGTAATTTGGCTTTGTGATACTTTGTTTCGCACTTCCCATATTTTATGCCGTGCCTTAATTACTTATCTTTCTTTTGCGAATGAGGTGTTCATCTTTGTCTATAGAACTATAGTAGTCCTTTCCGATAATTTGACTATTTTTTCCCAGTGGAATAAGGTGCAAAAGTTAGTGTAAGCTAGCTAACTTATATGGGGGATCCCCTATTTATTTTTCTTAATATCTCCGCGATAGGCTGTCCATTTTATATGCCTCCATGAATTTTGCATTTGCAATGTACATTATGAAAACGGCATGTTTTTTGTGTGTGTTCATGTATTTGTCTGTCTGTCTGTTTCGATCAGTTATAATTGAGGGTAGGTTTGCGAAATTTGGCAGCTATTATTTATACAGACAACCTCCGGTAGCAACTTATGAATCCATTCATCAAGATCGAGTAGAGTTATAGGTAATTATATGTACCAAAAACTGATATAGTTCTTGTGACCAGGTTGGTTGCATTTGAGGTCGGTTGGATGCGGAAAGGCACATCTTTTGCGGATAATTTTTAGCGGTGGTGAAATCAATTGAAGTATGAACGTCTTATTCGGCATGCTTAATAATTTGTTGTTGACTTATAAAATTGATTGCTGTAATGAGCGGAATGCAAAAGCACATATCGTGCCATCCTATCATGCATGTATATCCACTTGTTCTCGTAATGTTTAAGTAAAGTTGCTTCAAACGTTATTTAAGAAAACTTCAACGAAATGAAAAGATGTGAAATGAAACTCGTTTTCGTTCGTGCAGCTCACATTACAAAATCGATTCGTTTGGCAAATTTGAAAGCATTAAATGAATCTTTTTCCAGTTAAGTATATGAGGCATAAACTTATATTTGCAATAAGGAGATTGTACTTTAAGTGCTGCTGATTGTTTTCAGCTATAAAATATTATCGGGTAATCGTTTTGCAGTCGTCGTAGTATCAATGAAAGTTCTAGTTTTTTTTATTCCTCGATGTGTTACTCTTTTCATAATAAAATGTCTTTGTTATGCTTTCTTGCAATTGCAAATAGGCTAAAATTTAACTTGCGTATTATTTGTTACGATGGGGAAATGAAAGTTGTGTTGTTGTTTTGCAATCGAAAAGTTGTCTTCTTTACGCTTTAACAGCTTCAAGATATGAGTTGAATTAAGGGCCTAGGAATGTCGACTTTGGCCACGCAGTGATTATCTTCAGCTATATAAATATCTTCCGAGTGATTGATTACCGCAAAATTCTTTCATAATCGATCATCGTTTGATAATACGATTGTAAATAAAATTGCATCAGCTGTCGATTGTATGCAGCAGTGAGGCGGCTTTTTTCTTCTTTTTTTTCTATTAGTATTAAATTTGCCGAGCTTTTTTTTCCCCTGTTTTAGCAATTTATGGCGAATCTTATGATTGTTAACGAATGATATGTTGTATATTCGCCGTTGAATATTTTACTGTATTATTTTGCATATGGAATATTTATTTCCTCGATCGAGTGCACTTATTTGATTCATCTCTTATTGTAGCGTTTCTTTTCCACTGCCAATACTGATAATTTTTCTTTTTTTTTATTGGATATTGTTTATTGTTATATATTAATGCATTCAATTGAATGATAAGGTTTGAGATGTTTAGCTTTTGATTTGTGCTAATTATGCAACGAGTTGAGCGAATACGAATCTATCTATTCAGAAACTGTTGGTGTTACGCTTTGTGAATCGACTTTTTTTTTGTCAGTGTTAAAAAACAGTCTAATTGAGCGATTTCTAGATTCCGTCTTGACGGTCACTTAGTGAGTGCGCAGAGGAGTGATGCGCCTATGGAATCTATTATGTTGTGAAAAAACAGATTTCTTGATATGTTAATGGGCATATGGTAGATGAGGCTTTCGTTACATTGGGGCACGCTGTGGCGTGAAGTAACTTCCACTAGAAGGAGGAGGAAGAGGAGAGGACCATCAAGCCATGTCTAGTATGAGTTAATTTGACATTCTGAATATTGGTTAGGGTTGAACGTATGATATGTTTGGCATCTTCGATATGAAGCAAGATGTTCCTTATCGTCATAAAGGAAATATTCTTTATCGTGGAAGGCTTAGCACACTATGTTTCTGAAGGTAGAATGGTTAAATAAGAATGGCTAAATAATGATTTTATTTGTGAATAGTTTGCGCGATAAACAATCGATATTTTTATTCCTTCGATGGTTCAATATCGTCTTGTAATTTTTTAGGTTAAGCAAAAGATTGTGCAAGGAACGCTGCAGATTCTTAGCTCCAACAGAAATAGCTGAATAAATTGCGACGATTTTTTGTATCCTTGCTTATGGGTGACTCATCATTGCAACGTTGTTTTTGTTTGCTTGTCGTGTAAGGGGAAGGCTACGTTATTTAGCGATTAGACGCAACGATTCAGGAGAAATTGCAGCGTGAATATCCATCGCGTTTCAAGATCACTGTTTTTTTCTTCTTTCACCGCAATTTTATGGCCCTTTTCCTCAAGTTCGGACTTGCCAGGGACGAGAATTTTCTACAAAACATGTGATATGGAGGAGAAGTTTTTAGAACGGATTATGTTGAGTGTTGGGTGCTCTCCCAACCTGTATAGGTGATCTCATCTGTCTTGATGTGCTGTCTAAAGAAAAAGTTTTTTGTCTCGTTTCTGTTCCAGTTAAGGGGTTGACCTATCAAAAAGTTTTATTCAGGCAATGATCTTGAGTTTGATCGCATAATTTTCGATGTTGTCTTAGTAGAGCCATATTTGTGGCTTCTTAAAAGTTTGGCACTGGTTGAGATCCTAAGGATTAACTCTTGGCAGGTTTTCGTTCAAAGTGTGATGGCGCCTTCACGTATGAGATTGTCTAGTCGCTGAAACTTTTGCAAAAAATTCTTCATGAATTTTAACACCTCAATTTTCGCTGCATTGCAAAAGCGGTGATGTAGTTCGGTATCAACAGGTGAATTATGCATTTTTTTGCAGAAACATATACATCCCCGACGTTCGGAATGCCACCAAAATCCTCAAAATTTTAGAAGCCTCGTGAAAAGCTGATTAATCGAGTATGTTATGGCAAAAGAAAAATTAGAACGTGCTGTGTTTCGCTTATTGATGGTAACGATGTTGATGGAAGCAGCGAATGGAAGTGTGCACTGAAGGCAGCGATAATTAAAACATAAATGGGCTATAAATGGAGATTAATGATGCTAGGAACTGCTGAAGCGCATCTAGTTTTTCCAGCTCATATGCCTCGAAGTAACGAAGATCGAAGATAGCTCATTGGAGAGGTCGCAACTATGACTGTGACACATTTTAATAATGAGTTTAATGTCGCAGCTATGACGCAATCGCGAGAGGTTTTGTATTTATTCTGCTAAACGTTCTAAAAGTAAACATTCCAGCGGAGGACAAAGTTCTAGAACGGTTCTATCGTTCTATCGCGTTTTGAGTTCGTTCTGTCCCGCTTGGAAAAGAGATTCCTAAAAAGAGTCTACGACCGATCTACAGCCGCGTAGTCAGAGAGAATTGCTAGATATATGAAGTGGGAAAATATAAGGACGTTGATGAATAGAGGGCAGTTTCATCAATAACTCCACTGCTACATTTTTGTGCAAATTGTAAAGCGAGGAGTCTTGGTCTATAACAGGTTGGCTGCTTCAAAAAATATGCTGGTGTATTGTTCTGGCTATTGTAGTCGTTGAAGTTATGTTGGTGTTCAGATGATGGAGGCTTCTTTCAAATGCAAGTGAACGAGATACTTCTCTTGCCGAAACAGTTTGAGGGCATATGTTAAGCGCCATGAAAGTTGGACCAACCTGCGTGTTTAGTGACAGCTGTTGGGTGTGAGGCAATGAATCTTCATTAGAAGACAGCTGATATGTCGATGCGAAGAATCACCGACATATGTTTCAGAGGGAGTGTTATTTAATTGACGCTACACATCGTCATTAGAAGTGAGCTCGGATTCGTGAGTTTATTGTAACGAATCGCTTCAAAATTTTAATGGCACTTTTTTAATTCTTTTTATGAGTAGCAAGGATATATCTCCAGCGATTCATTATGAAAGCTTTAGAACTTGCGGTTAAACTAAACCTTAGACTCTCTCGCCATGTTGTACGCTGGAAAGCGGTGCTTCTGTTATTTTATTTTTCTGTTTTATAATACATTTTTGGTGTTTAGTAGCGTTTTATTTTGTCCTTATCTTTCATGTTTAGCTATTGATAGATTTATTCCCGTTTATAAAGCATAGTGGCAGTTCATGTTTTACTTACGCTTAGTAAACTCTGAATCGGCTGTCCGCGCTCACTAAGGGATTTCCTTTAGCAGGAATCAAACACTAAACGTCCTCGGCCATGAAGAGAATCTTAAACACTCGAAGGACCAAGGTCCCATTTTTCAAGCAGCTTTTGGACTAGAATCCTTAGGACAGCAGAAGTCTCCGAGAGTAGAGTGTGCTTTGCCGGCATACCATCTTCTGCTGATCCAGCTATTTAGGTAAGAATTCATGATTCTGAAGCAAATGAGCGCTTCGGATGTGTGGAAGATAGGTGATGGAACCATTTTTCTGCACTATCTTCCACAGTAGCCAATGCAACAGGAAGCCTTAGATAGAGATTCTTAGCAAAACAAAATTGCCTACTTAGAATATTCAATAAACGTTTCGTAGTAGTTGAACGATGCTGCAAACCAAGAGTTCCACTGTACGATTCAAAATAGTTCCCGTTATAACAGAAATTTTGTTTTCAAGCAATGTGTTTACCTGGCTGTGAGGCCATATGGGATGCTACTATATGGATCTTAAACAACTACATCAAACGAATTCCTT
Organism: Baylisascaris procyonis; assembly: GCA_037389465.1. Lineage (NCBI taxonomy): Eukaryota > Metazoa > Nematoda > Chromadorea > Rhabditida > Ascarididae > Baylisascaris > Baylisascaris procyonis. The sequence goes on from JAZARR010000059.1 coordinate 6,542,008, forward strand.
CTGCTTTTCGTCACATAAAAAAACGAAACATCCTTCCACTTTTTTGAGATTTAACTGTACGATCGATGAATATATAGATGTGCACAAAAAGATTGCAGTGGCTAGTGGATTAGCGCTACTGCGCGCTCGGAGATGCCAAAAAGCGTAAAAAAAATTTAGTAATTAGGTGAGAGAGCTAATCAATCAAGCTGGAAAGGTGGCCGGCTGTGATGTCTGCTGAGCTGTCGCTCTGTCGCTCAGCTTTGTTGCAATCCTTTCTGCCACTTTATTTATAAAATAGCATTCATTTATTCGTCCTCTTCGTCACCTTTTCGCATAACCTTATTACCTTAAGCATCAAATCTGCTTGCAATATGAGAGATTCTTGAGCTCATTTGAACACTTTGAAAAATCTCCAATATGAAACATATATTTTCATGATCACTTATTGGCGTCATCATCTTAAAAATTTTCTTTGTTTTCATGTGAAATCGTGTTTTTCGCATAATATTGAAATTCACCGAAGATTTTTATTTCATTTTTCTGCTTGTGATTTTAGCACGATGATCCAAGTGTCGATAAGAGTGCTTATCATCGAGACGTTTTTTTGCACATCTTTTTGCTCTTCTTCGTTACATATACCGCCATTGAAAAGAATATAACATCAGATATTTTTTGGAAATATTTAAAATCATTTTCAAGTAATTTCAAAACGTTTTGTTGTTATAAGCATGCGGAAAGACCAAAACAGTGTTAGAGAGTTTCGGGATGCTCCACAAAATTCTGCCAATGGGAAAAGGACTTTTTTTGGGCTGTTGAGAATCGTTGCGCCGGTGTCCGACTTTATAGGATAAAAAATATGCGCCTACTCAAATCCAGAGACATACAAAATGCAAAAATCATCTGCAAAAAGAAAAATTCCATGAAACTACATATTAAAAAAGCGCACTTAGGGAACTACAAAAAAAAACCCCCTTCTAAAACGTAAAACCAAAGATATAAAAGTGCAAGAAAAACGATGAAAGCCACACACAGAAAACCGTGCAAAAAGACATAAAACGACGTTATAACCTATACCATGAACCTATTTCTTATTCCAATTTTAGAATATCCATGTTATGTTCTTCGATATTGCGTCACCAAAATTCGCATCCGAATTGAACTTAAATGAAACATCGCATCATAAAACACTTTAAAAACACTTTCAAAAAGTGCTAAAAATAAGTTAAAATTAAAATTTTCTTAATTAGAGTCGCATATGGCAGTCAACGAGCATTTCATGGAAATTGTTATGAGATGGCGTCACCTTATTGTGCTAAACATATATTGAAAGAAAATTAAATGCAAATTGCACATTAAATTGTCAACGTTGTGAGGGAGGCGGAAATATGATCTATTTGAACGAATTGTTTCGTTGAACGTATGGTCAAATTGCTTGGGAGGAGAAGTAGTGGGAGGGAGAAAATGTGGTGTCACTTTGTTGCGTTTTTTTTCGCATTTCTTGTTGGCATCGTCGTCAAAAATCGGCTTCTTTCACTGATCTCATCAAAATTGCATCATTTCGAAATGTTTATTTATTACAAACCGTATTAATGTTTGAATTGTTGACACCGAAAAGTTACTCACTGAAAATTCACCGAAAAGTTAAATTTAAATTGAGTTTAAAAATAGTTGACATAGAAATGTAATAGAAAATAAACAAATGAAAATGAGGGCTAATGTGAAAATAAATTGATAAAAAAATAGACAAACTTTTCTTTGAAAAATTTTCACCATTCCACTATTTGCCCTTTTCAAATACTTATGAGTTCAGCGATATTTAGCAAAGATCCATCGGTTTTCCGATAAAAATTATATATTTCTATTACAACAGGACGCAAATTTTTTCCATAAGATCATAGACACAAAGACACCTATTGCGACGATCTCACCGATGCGCTTTCCCATTTCCTAGTGTTGGAGAAGTTAGATCGTAGATTGCTTCAATAAAATGCGATGATTTCTATTGACGTTGGCTACTGTATATAGGAACATTTTGGACGATTTATGAGATTATGAGCTAGATTTATATGGTCTAATGTTGTCTAGTTCATTAAGCTTACTAATACTGTTATTGTGGTACCTTAGCGTCATTGGAACATATTTGCCTGTTAATTTCTGATAGAAGTTAACCCATTCTCTTAGATATTACTGATGAGAGTGCTTTAGTAGGGCCACACTGATATAAACTAATATTAGATTCAAATAATTTTCATAAGTGTTCGAAATAAAAGCGCATTAAAGCGATTCAATGTGTGTATGTGTTTGTCTGATAGTTTCAGAATCTAAAACCGAAATATTCCCATTTTTATGAGTACTGATTGCTGAATATTGCTTGATTTATTGCTAAATATTCAAAAGCGCTATAAAATTTGCAGACTAAATTCGTTTTGTTAGCGATTGGATACGTCCCAAAAGCGACTCCTTAAAAGAGCAAAAGTCGATCAATTTCATAGCAAAATCTGTATGAGATGATTTGTCAATGTTTTTGCGTAATTGAAGAATGAATGGGTTGAAATCGCGGTCCGAACTGCAAACGCGCATATGTTGCAGTCGCTCGTCATGCTTTTCTACTTGTTTGTCGAAGAAGTGTATATTGGAGACGGGAAGAGACAGTTATTTAGTGCTATTAGCCGCATAGAGGTTATTCAACTCTTTTCCTTGTCTTTTTAGCTTGTTTGAAAATCTTTTAGCTATAGCACCATTACAAGCATTTAATGAGTTAAGAACAATTGATAGATGATTTGCGAGAAGTGAAAATCAGCTAATGTATGAAAGCTCACAAGAATTTACCTATATAACATACTTGTTTGACTGTTTAATGGAAATATTTCCTTTTTTTTTAAAAAAAAAAGGTAGACAAACGATTATTATAAAGGCATACGCTCGTTTCTACAGTGTATTTAAGGGTCTTACTCAAATTTCACTGCAGCGATGACGTTTTTTCTGCCATCTCAAATTCCACTTATTTGAGTGATTGCTCATATTCGCCTATTACTTGCTCTTTAGAGTTGAAATGAGATTTCATCACGTTAAATTTGCATCGTTGTTTGTAATGCAGTCAAAATTTGAACGCTTAGAGCGCTATATAACCGATGTAGAAAAATTTTCAATTTTATTGTCAACATCTTATCGACAATCAGTTTTGCACTTGTTGAAAAAAGTTTTTTTTAGTAACTCTCACTTTCAGTTGCATTTTTTAATTCCACCTTGATTCATTGTGATAATTGCACCATTGATATCAATATTTAGAAAACTTTATTCTCACAAAAGTTTTATAGATTACTGCCTAAAAGGTATCTTCATTTCGCATCCGATTAAGATTATTTTCGCTCGGAAATTTCGGAATTGGATTTCCCTCGAACTGCTCTGTTTCATAAGCGTGCCCACTCCTCCGCCCCCTATTTCTTGAAGTTTAGTTTTCATTCATATCTGTAGTGTTTCAGTTTATGGATTATTTTAATTATGATAGGGTATTGTGCGTCGAAACTGTCTCATAGAATCAAGCAATGTATTTGCGATAAGAAATGAGAACGAAGACCTCCCAAACTAACTAATTGATAAAAAGTGGATGGATTTGAACAAGTGGTGATTCACATTGCTGGAGACTCAAAGGTTGTGAATTTGTTTCTAGTGATGGAAGAAGTTATTGCGGTGCAAAAATTTTCATCAATACATTCTATTGCATGGCTGTAATAGCGGTTTAGGTTAAATTGAATTTGCAGCCATATTCTAGAAGCACGCAATGGATCTCATATCGCTTTGTGTTCTTCGTTCAGAAATAATCCCCTAAAGCAAATACTCTCTCCTATTATTTTCTAATCTTAATCCAGTTTTACGTTATCGTTCTTTTTTCTTGTAACCAAACAGATTTTGATAGACAACACTTGAGATAAAATTGTGCATCATCGCTCCAAGCAATAATCACATTTTTATACTTGAAGCGAAATCCTTTTGCTTTGAAGTAATGAGCTGATTTCCAAGTGATGAAACATTTAACGTTTTCCATAGGATAATCAGCTTCTTTTTCGAAATGCATACTCGTCATCCACTCACGAATATGAATAAAAGCTCAAGGCGGCTTAATGAAATTCACTATCAAGTGGCTTTTGTTGGGAATAAGAGAGAAAGGAAGAGGGAGAAATAGACAAAGCGCTAGAGAGATGCAGACAATGTATCATAAGAATCACTAAACTCGTGAACGATGACTGAGTGTGATCGTCGAGCCTGTGATTCATCCTTGAGATGCTTTCGCCCTGCCCACAAGCCGTCAGCTCAACGAGGCGAAGGCTTCCTCTTCAATTGTGCGCTCATTCATGGCGGTTTTCCACTCATAACAATCCATTCATTTTCTAATAGTTGATAATATTTCCTCACTTATTCTTTCAGTTCATTTGATCTTCTTCTAAATAATTTAATGGTGAAAGGATACTGCAGAGGAACTTAAGCTAAAAAAATAGAAGGTGGTCATACAACTTACTGATTTATGTTTAATATGTTAGAAAAGTAACTAAGGAAGCAGATTAACGTTAGCTATCAACGTTAGAATTGGGATGTTTTTCTTCTGTTCTGATGACGAATTTTGTTCATTTTCTAGTATATTCTGTGAAGATTTTTGTATATTCTCAATATTAGATTGTAAAAGTGTCTAGCCAGTGTTGTGCTTATCATATCAACGTCCTATAAGGCAACATTTTGGAGATTTTAAATCATAAATGTGATCACACACTTCTAGTTAGACAAGATCAGAAATTGATTAAGTAAGGTATTTAAAACTAGGAATTTTAATCGCACAGGAGTAGGAATTCGAGGTTTTTCTTTGGTTGATTAAATGATTCCATTGAAAGTTGTGATGACGAAAGCTAGAAATGCAGAAAATCGCGCGGTAATAAGTAAAATATTCAAAATGTTTGTTGAATTATTGAAATTTCCGCTCTATTATATACTCAAAAAATAATACATTAAAATTAGTCAATTTAAATTGACAAATTTGCTCACCGAAAAGTGCAGCATATAGCGCATCACAAATAATGAGGGTAGATCGACGAATGAGTTGGTAATTTTGAAGCCCTCCCTTGCTTATGATGAAACGAAATCGAAACTAACGTTGAGTGCTTACATCTTCATAGAAACAACTGTCACACTATTGAATGGTTTTTTTCCACACACACTACGCAGTCACGTGTACGACCATACACTAACGAACATAATTTTTTCGAAGAGATCGCTTACAAGTTGTTTTTTTTCTTTGCTTGAAAATTGGAATGTCAAAAAATCCATTATATACCATATTGTTCGCCGAAATGCCGATGATGTTTTCGTTGATCACATGAATATGACAGAAATTTATTTTATTACGAATACAAAACCAATCGATAAGTTGATAAACAATATGAATTTTACTTAAAAGAATGATAATTCTATGAGTATAGTACTTTTACATAGATTTTGTTGGACCACTCATATTCATATCTGTCAAATACTGAGAAGTTGTAAATGATAGGATAAGTTGAAATATGTCCATGATGGATTTCCACTCATCTACGGCGGATGAGCGGCACTATATCGCGCTCAGGTTGCAGAAATTACTAATCCGAAATCTTGTAGTTTGTAGTTTATTCAAATGTGGTGTTCTTTCTTTTATAAATTTTGTGTCACGCTGAAGAAATGTGCGAGCGTTGCCATGTCCGGAAGTTCAAAAAGAATTTTTTATTACTTGTAAGTGCTGTGAAATCAAGCGATTTTCAAACGAGACACTACATACAAATATAGAAATAAGCAAGTAAATTACGCGACAACTGCATTTTATTATCAAAGAGTTCTCTATGATATTGCTGTTTTCTTTTCATTCGAATTTTGGAGAAATCTGCTCTTTTTTTTTTCTTCTATAGTGCATGAAATTAGCACATAATTGAAAATTATTGTCTAAATGTACGCTAGCGTTAACAAAGAAAGCACTGAATTAACGCGTCTATGACAAATTGGTCCCTATTTCGTTAAGATCGTTTGTTGATAGAGTTTTAACTGTTCATACCCCTCCAATCTCATAAAGCGGCTTTCTACTTCCTCTTAACATCAAATGCTATGTGTAGAATTTTCCCAACAAAGGAATGCTTGTAAGTTTACTTCCTAACGCGATGTTTTTCATAAATCGATGTATTGTGTCGAATTATCGCTAATGCAAAATTAAGCGATCGACTAAAAGAGCAGACGAAATGAGAAGCAGTTGACGACCGATCTTTGATGCGCTTTAGGCTTCAAAAGCTTAATTTACAAGTGCAGTCGGCTTTTCCGTTGATCAAAAGACGCAAATTTCTTGCTGGCGAAGAGTCGCCCTTTCAGCTGAATGCCCGAAAAAGTGCAAGCACGGTCAATCACGGAAAAGCGATGAATGAAAGAAAAGAATTTGAAAAGCTTCTATGTTGCTTTTTTTTCGTCCAGGCTAGTGCTTGTATTGGAGAATTTTTCGTCACATTAGGCTTATCGATGAGAGCTTTCTATAAGGCTTTCAGTGTGCATTCCAGTCACGCTGCTGAAGTATTCACTTCGCTAATCGAACATTGTTGAACTTCTTTCAGGTGAATATGCTGTTAAACAAATAAAACTGCAATGCGTAGAACTGATCATTAGCGAGGGTAAATGATTCATAAAAGGTTTTTTAGTATTCTCGTTATTAGTAGGTCACACAAAGGGAGATGATTGCTTCTGTTCGATCTGTACTGTATCGAAAAGTGAGCAAGAGAATTTCCACCGATATATTTTTCGTTAAGTAAACAATTAGGCAGGTAGTTCATGGACGCAACGTGGGCAATCGCTATTGTTCTCGGCGCTTAGAATTTTTTCTTCTCTTTGTTATATATAGGCTTTCGTCCTTCTTTGACGTATGCTTTCTTATTCGCTTTATACATATGCTTATTGATAACGGCAAGTTGAAGATTCTGCGTCAGGATATAACGATGCTTGAAAACCCCGCACGACATCGAGGGCATTTCTTATCCCATTCCTAAAAGCAACTCAAACCGCCTTTTGCGAAAGGATTTCTGTATTTGCTTTTCTCTCTATTCATGAAATAGATCTCAGAATTGTGATCATAAGTTTTGAAGTGGAACAGAATCGCGTTCCAAATTTACCTTACGAATTTTTAGATCAGTAGAAAAAAATGATCTAAAATAACATAGCAGCATTTCATAATAGTGTAAATAACTACGAATGATGGGAATCGCATCGTTACATAGCTGACACCTTTCACGTCATTTTCAATTTAGGCGAGCTTCATTGAAATGCACGTTTAATATCAATTAACTAAGAAAGCTTTTAGGCTATCGAATATCGCAAATGAGACCCAAATTATTTTATGGGCATAAAAAGAAATCGAAGCAGGTCTAATATGTTCCTGTTTCTTTTAGCGTAGGCAATATAAGAAGGTAAAATGCGGAATTGGAATTTATCGGTGTGACACATCGTTTTGATTAAATTTATAGGCAAACATATTGCACAAATTAGAGCAACGATGCGAAGGCTAGAAAAGTATGCTTTGCAGTGGATAGAATTTTGTACTGAATGTTGCTGTATCTTATTAGTAAGGTTAGTATAACGCTGTGGGAGGGGGAAAGGCTGTTACGAAGTACACGCATACATCGCCTATCTACGCAATAGCGGAAGTTGTTTCTGGTGCATGGCGGATGCTGTGCCATTTTCACAAGACGAAATGCGCTTCATTCGATCACCGCATTCGCTGCTCGCACTTCAAAGCCGAACAAGCCATTTTGACGAGTGCTGTTGTGGACGATTCGTTGGCCACAAATGGTCACTTTCTTGCTAACTGCCGATTGCTGTTAATAGTGACAGTAAATTCTTTATTTGTGATGAGCTGAGAGGGCTATAATAGGTACCAAAATTGAAGTTAACAAATATGACTACATAATTCACTAATAGCCGGTCTACCTGCAGAATTTATTCATAGTTGATGAGCTACCTTTAGCCAGTAAATGCCCATTTGTTAGATGTAGTCCTTATTAAGTTTCATCCCTATTGAGACACTTTTCCAATCAAAACATGTCAAGTCGCGGTTATGCACATAATACACCGTAATTTTATAGGCAATTGCAGTGGGTGATCTCAAATGTACTTCTGCAAATTGAAGTGAATGCAAAAAGACCACCAAAGGTGTTATATTTTTTTGCCTTAACTTTTTCTCGATTGTACGTGCAGATTTCATCTTTTACATAAGCTTAACGCGAAAGGATTTTCATCTTTCGAATACAATGCCAATCTTCTCGAAGCGAATTGAGCATTTCAACAATTTGCTTTGAAGTGATATTTTTTGCTTGCAGGTTGCCAATCAACCTTCAGTACAGTGATATTTTTTGAGTCATTCGATTACAGATTCCATTCAATGAAAATACAATGAAACGCTGCAAATTGTGCTCTGCGAAATCAAAGTTTATTCCTCGTTGAAGCGATTACTCATTATTCTCAAAAATTTCATGCGAATTTTCAAAAAAAAAAAAAAAAAATGTTTCTGCTAACTGCAAATTGAATTTTTTTCTAAGGATAGCAAGTATAATTCGATGCACTGCTATAAAGCACATGGGAATTCTTGAATTTCTTTTCGATTTCTTGCACGCTTTCGGCCATCAATAAAAGATCGGCTAGAGTAAAACCTCCAATATATCTGTACGACAACAATGGCAAAAAAAACTTCTAAAATAGACGAATCTCGTTGTTTCTTTCAATGCTTAAGTAATTTTAAATCAGGCTGACATTTCAGAAGCCTTTTTTTTTTCAAATACTTTTATAGCAGTTTTCAAATTTCGAGTGACTCATTGATGGAAGTGTTTTCTTAATATATACAGCGATACATTTTTCAGTGAATCTACTTCCGTATTGAAATCAAATCTTTGCATAGCTCAAATTTTTCATGATATAGACTTTGTAGAAGCGAGTAGGTGATGCTATTGGCTGACTGCGAGCATAAAAAAATGCACATTATTTCTTGTGCATGTGACGAATTCATGAACTGTATAAGTAATCAGCTGTCTTACTGAACAGAAAATTCTTCTGTGAGAACAAATGAAGATAGAAGATTGCTTTCGAATAGAAAACTCTTCTCAAGGTTGTAATAATTCATGGCATCCTTATAGAGGACTCTTGAATAGGCTTAATGTCGAAAAAAGCGTTGCATTTAGGAAAAAGTTTAGCGATTTTCCAATGTAATGTTTGGCGTCGAAAGTTTCTCCCACGAAGTGATTTGTATTTTTATCATTAATCTCACCTTTTATCTCAGCAAGTTATCAATAGCCGGCACCTTTCATATCGAGTAATAATGCGTTTGTGATAATTATTGAGATTTATTCTGTGATGGTTTGTGAGTTTTTCTGCAAAAATTTCATGTAAACTGAAAGAAAAAGAAAAGAATTGAGCTATGGGCAATGAATGAAACACTTTGCCACTCAACTAACGTATGGTCTCAACTATTATACATTATATAGATGAAGCGTGAGTGCATTTCAAGATCTGAAGGGATTGAGGATTGAAAGTATTTCAACCATTGAATGTTTATAATCATTTGTGAAAGATGGTTCTTTTCTTTCATTGATGCAGTTTGGTGCTTCATTTATTTGAAAGCCCGATTGCCGTGTGCCCATTGATAAGCGGAAGCTGGATTGTTGATTCGCGTCCGTATGGGCCACCACCATCGATCGGCACTTCACCATTGAGTTATGCTGTCTACAGCGAATATCATCCTTTCTCATTTTGTGCCATTAGGTCTTTACGCTTCTTTAGAACTTGCTTCATCCTGAGATTTTTTTCGTATCTTGCTTTAGGTACTCTGTTCATTTTCTTTTAAGCCCACCACAACAGCTTCCACGACGAATTTTATTAAGTGCCTCTTAGATGCAGTGAATATCGACGTATTGAAAATTGCACATCGTATAAGCTTACCAGTTTGTTCGAGGTGAAGCCGAATCTTTTGTTGTTGAGGTCTCGGATTTATGAAGTCACAGCGATAGCCGAACCTGAGCCCTCAAACTTCGGTTTGACTCCATACCTAGCGTCTTCGGTGTTGCTGTGACCTAAAACTGCAACAGCTAAAACAGTCAAGAAGATGAAAACTCTTATCGACATAACAATAATGCTTCAAGAATGCGGCAGGCTTAAAACATATAGAGAATGAAATTCTGTTTGATCAACTTGCAACTGCATTATTTTGTTCTCACAATTCCGTGATATTCTAATACTCTTCAAAATTGATGTGATCAAATTCTATACATAAAAATGAATGCCCAGTTCTTATCGCAATTTTTTGCTCAATACTTCGTCTATTTGTTTCCGTCCACTTAGAAGAAACGCAAGAATGCATACTTAGCAATTCTCGTTCTATGCAATTTTAGAAGCAGTAAACGATTCATAGAGATGTTTAATGGCATTGTCCATACGGAAGCTGTGAATAATATTTTAAAAAGTTCAAAATCTAAAACCTAGCAGCGAGTCTCTAAAAACGTTCACTTTATGACTGACTATACGATCTATAATATGTAATCATATATGCGCTCTTCAATTTGCTATACGATCTGTAGTGCATTTCGTGATCTTAGCGTTGAGCTAGAGACAGCAATGTCATTCATCATTGCTGCTTCTTTAACGAGATGGAGGGCGCACGAGTCATGGGATTACGCTAATTCTGATTCGTTTTTGCGTAGTTATTCTGAAATCATCGCTGAGCTTATTCGGCTTGGTAGCGTATCGGTTCACAATATTTGAATTTACGTTGCCGAACTGGTAAACGGTTTCGGTGAAAAAGAATCTATGAACGGAAATTCTTGGCATAGATGTGAATTGCATTATGTGGTTTTTGTTATGCGTCGTTAGCAGTTATAATGCAAGCTAAATAACAATAGCTGGTTATCAGCATGGGGTTTTCCACACAGCTGGTGCAATGCTCATGACAATTAAGTTTAATCACCACGGTCTTTTTAGCTCATAAGTTAGAGCTATACAACGAATACATCAGTAAACGTTTTCTTTAAAATTGTTTAGGCACTCCTTATTGCACATTTCCATCTCATCTTATTATCGATTTTTTCTCAACGTACTTCCAAATCAAATTCATTGTTTATTCTTATGTCGTTTCTCTATCGACAAATGCTAAATTTTGGTTAATAAAAGTGATTGATGGCTGTTCGTAATTTACACATTCACCTTTGAATCTTTGAATCTTAATTCTTAACCTTTGAATTCTAAAATTTATTCTTATCGACAATCTTTGAATCGTAATTTACACATAACTTTGAATCTTAATGGGATCTGTGAAATAGAAGGAAAAAATTTTTCTTACTTATGACTATGGTGATTTTTCATTCCATTAAGGTTGTGCGCACTTTTTCTGTTATGATGTACTCATATTACAAGCAAATAATAAGTTTCGAAAAACGTCATAATTATATAAATAAGAAAGGGGGAAGGCTTTATTGGAAGAAAAGATTGAGGAGGCACTTGTGACATAACAAATCCATGTCGGGATCTTCGAACATCTACTCAGATGTGTGCATGCACCCACAACGCTGTTATAGATACGAGAACCGATACTGCTAAGCACATGCAAATTTCGGTTTGCAATAGCGTCTGTGAGAGTTCAACTGGCATTTGATGAGCTGTAGAATGACTTCGACTTTCCTTCCTGGCTGAAGCAAAACGGTCGCTAAATTACGACACATACGAAATAGCTACCTCGTATCACTTTTAATAGCTTTTAAGTGCTTTGACATGTTGTGCCTATCTATGTATATATGTATATATGCGTGTGTATTTGTGTATGTGTGCTATATGTGTACGCGCGTGTATGTGGGTGTATGTGTGTGCGCGTGTTGGTATGTGCGGTTGTACGATATATACTATTGAACTGTTCGCATCACTAACATCTTCAGAGTGGTTTTCAAAGGTTAGTTGCGCTTTTTGTTGCTTGAGAAAACAAAAAACCGACCTTATCCCATCCTACTATTTCTTTTCTGTCTTCATCGATAAGAGCTTGTTGCTCAACATTTATTCACATTGTTGATTTGCCTAAAAACGAATGTGACATTATTTGTTTTGATGAAAAACGATGCGGATCATGTCTTCATTCATCCCTTGTTACCTTCGAATCATAGCACAATTTGCATCGCACTTTAGAAACGCTCGTAAAAAAAAGTACAAGTTTTTTTTCTCTTAGGAGGAAACTTTCCACACTTTCTTTTCGTTTTACTCAACAATGGCACCGTCAAATCATAATATGAAATGACCACTTGTAATTTGATCTATTATGCTCTTCGTGTGCGAAAAAGTATAAGCGATTCTCCATATATTATAAGACAGTGCTTTTCAATGATGTTAAATACTTAATATCGTCTATCTGGGCTGTTGTATTTTTTTTTTGTTCTTCTAAGAAATTGTTCACCACGAAAAGCGCTTTAATTATATATCAGTGCAAATTTAGCATGATGAAAAAAAACGATGACTATGGAAAATGCAGAAAAAACAACGATAAATTCAGAACTTTTTGCATTTTGCAAAGGATTTAAGTTAAAATTTAAAAAATGTTCTATGGAAATGTTGAGAGGTGTTTAAAGTAGGATGCGACAATAATCTGGCCACTATCTAGTCGTTTGACTAAATTACAGATGTTTTCCGAGAGCACGTGCCAAATGAGAACCTTCGGCAACTTTTTTATATGTTGCATGGTAGCATTGGTGGAATGAGTGATACGGTTCTTCAGTACTCTTTTTTCGTACATTTTCACTGCCTAAAACCTGAACTGATGCCATAGTGCTTTTGCAGATAACTGGAACTCTACGTTTTGGAGCATTTCATAAGGGATCGCGTGTACTATTAAGCCTCTGCCCACATGTAATGGTCTCGTAAATTTTATTTGCACATTTTCAGTGAGTGAAAGAAGTTCCATTTGCGTTCATATCCGTAATCCGACTCGAAGCATTGTCGAATAGCATCGTGAACAGTTTCGCCGTCTCTCTATGGCGGCTATCCGCAAAAAGCTGGTGATTGTGGGCGATGGTGCTTGTGGTAAGCCCGGCACAATTGTTTTACGTCATCCTATTGGAATGTGTTTATGTACACTATATCAAACTCTGAAAGTTCTCAACTGTCTATCCTATAAGCCACAGTCAACCAGCGATAGAAATGATCTGCAGTTGACTTTTGGTATTCTTGGGAATTCGAGTTCCGTTTTTCGAAACTTGGGAAGTTTTTATAAATTTTTAAGATTGTTGGATACGAGTTGCAACGAAATTTGAATTGTGCTGATGTATTGTGATAATAAAACCATATGGTAGTCGGAAGCATAAATAATGGAAGGCTGAAATATAAAGAGGAGAGGAATACTCGTAAACATGTGTCCGTTTGCCAAACTACAGAGAACACATCCCGCTGGATGAGTAAAAAACATAGGATTATGGTGTAACGAGAAACGATGTGCTATGATGGACCTTGGCTGCTAGTTGTTAACTTTTTCCAAAGACCGCGCTGATGTTTTCTCACTTCGGTGTTTCGCTCATCTGGCACTGCCTTCAATCTTAGAGAGATCACAGATTTCACTCGTCGTTTTGATGCTTACGTCAAGCAACATTCGTAATATGGTAAGGATCCATCGATGTGGAAGGGTGGTTTCAACTTCCGACATAAGTGGCAAATCGCCTATTCATTGGGGTTGAAAGGTCTTTTGTTGCGGAAATTTTAGAACCACCTCATATCCATTCAAAGTGAAAAATTGCAATAAAATGCTTCAAATAAGTGTTGCACATTGTCAGGAAAAACGTGCTTGCTTATCGTGTTCAGCAAGGATCAATTTCCGGATGTCTACGTACCGACTGTTTTCGAAAATTATGTTGCCGATATTGAAGTCGATGGGAAACAGGTTTTCCTCTTCTATAGTTTTTGATTCATTCAAGTTTCGTTTGCGTGCGTCCGTTATTATAAGTCGCACAAAATTTTTAGGTGTTAAACAAATTAGTGTTACAAATGTCATTAAACAGGAGGAAATTTCGTGCGATTAATTTTTTGTGAATCACACTACGGTAATATTCAGCCATATTCATGAGTTTTTCTCTTAAATGCTGCGTAGCATATGTGCAGCGGTCATTGCTATAATCGGTGTCCCATGCTGACACCGTACCATGGTTGCCATGACCATATTGTGTCGTCATATCCGCGACCGTAGCATATTTAATTAGAGCAGAAGCTGTGCCGCGTTTTTCGTTCGATGCGTTTTCATGAGTAAAAATAAATATTTTCTCTATCAAAGTGGCAGTGACTGTTTCGTTACTTAGAGGGATAACGTATTACATCGGCTGAGCTTCACGTTCGCTCCACAATGTTTGAAAGGACACAGAAATTACGATAGTGTGCCTAGTGCGTGAACGAATTGAAGTTTTGAGGGAAATGCTGTTGTTGCAACATTCTCGATGCAAAATGCAATAACGAGTAAGTGCTTTTAGTGATAACTGCTATTGAGTAAGTTTCATGAATACAGCCTAACAGTGGCACTTGCTGACGAGTGAAATTTATTACCGATTCGAACTAGAAGAAAAGCAGTCGTGATGGAATATCTGTATACGTAAATGCCCTTTACGGACGTCTGACCTTTTTTTATAGGCAAAGGCACTTTAAGGTTTGTGAGTCTCTTGTTTCCGTCCACTTCATGGAGCCCATTCATTGCGTTGTTTGTTCGCGTTCTTCATCCACCTCATTTTAGCTCATATCCACGCTATACGAGCACAACGACAATTGGTTGATGCAAAGCCATATCCTCGTTTCTTATACGAGGCTAAACAATCGGTTGACTACTGATCTTATCGAGCGATAGACTTTCAAAACCAATATTACTTGGCGTAAATGTTTGCAATGTAGGATCTAGAAGCGTCAGATAGGCGCAGAAACAGCAAGCATCCGGTGAAGGTAGAAGAGACCAAACAAGGACGCAACTATTTTGCAGAATCGTTACATAGACAAAATTGTTCAATAAACATGATTATTAAGTGAAAATTTGCAGGTGGAATTGGCTCTTTGGGATACGGCTGGCCAGGAAGATTATGATAGGTTAAGGCCACTAAGTTATCCAGACACCGATGTAATACTTATGTGCTTTAGTGTCGATTCACCCGACTCGTTGGAGAATATTCCTGAAAAGTGGACACCAGAGGTTTTTCTCACATCCTATCTATTATATCTTATTTAATTTTATTTATGTCGCGAGAACAGCAGCATTCCTGCATCATAAGTAAAGAGCATGGCTTGTTCCTAACTAAAGAAAATATCGCCGAAATTGATCGTATTAGACAATAGATACGGCAATAAATCGAACGTTTCTTTGTTTCCATTTCTTGCATCGAGGTGCTTTTTGTGATACTTGCTTTGTTAAGAAATATTTGGCTGATTATGCAAAGCTTCCAAAAGTTCCTCGGTCTAAATTTTCATTTCATATTAAAGTTGCAATATTAGGACCATGAAAAATCTCATCTCTGTGTATATAAAAGGACTGAAATTCTAATTCGTTTCGACTATTAGATTGGCAAATACTACAGGGTAATTGACAAAACCTAGAAAATCATTAGCAACTATTACGCTATTGAAGAACGTGAATTGCATTAGCTGAGCGCGTCTCAACCAAAAAAAAAAAGAGGAAGCATTAACCGTTTTGCATTGGCTCATGCCTGGCTTCCTTAATTGAGGCCCACTCTTCAGTAATCGAAGTTTTTACAAGAGCGACACTCGCATAAGAAAATCCCACTTGCTAGTGAGTTTCCCCAACTAATTTTTTAATCCCTAAGTGCAATCAGCTTCTCCAACGTTCACTTAGCACTATGAGCAAATTCCATTAGCGAATCGTCGGTCTTTCAATGAGTTTCAAGTCTTTCATTTTTTTTTTCAATTATCGTGTTTCGTTTCTTATACATCATTGAGTCGATTTGGGGATCACTCGTAATTGCGTAATGCGAAACAATCATGTGAAATGTGATAAATATGAATTTCAATAAGTGGAGAAGCATGCCTGATTAGCAGGCTTGATATGATATATGCTTTTCTCTTCTATTCATTGGGCCAACCAATTTTGTAAGTGAAATGTAAAAAGTAAAATGAACGAAGTAATGCTGTCATATTCTTACTGATCCGTTTACTTACAGCGGTCTCCCACGAAATATTTCTTCTTCAATAAGCTAATCGACGTGAAATTAGAATTATCCAACTAAAGTAAAATTTACGAGTTCGTATCCCTCCGTGAACAACAATCTCAATCATTGAGAAACAGTGATGTGAAGTATTCTACAAATGTAATTGTTTTTTTGGATTAAAAAACAATGTGTTGGTTCCGTGGAGTGTTATTCGAAAAAAAAGGACTGATGCCGGGGTAGCTGTTGATTATTTTCGCCTTTTTAGGTTCGCCATTTCTGTCCAAATGTGCCAATAATATTGGTTGGCAATAAGAAGGATCTTCGAAGTGATCCCCAAACGCTACGTGAACTACAGAAAATGAAACAAGAGCCAGTGAAGTTCGAACAGGGCAAAGCGATGGCCGAACAGATTGGTGCCACTTCATATATTGAATGCTCGGCGAAAACCAAAGATGTTTGTTTTTTTTCGTTTCATAACGTGCCAAGTTGGTATCAGATCCACATATCCAAAGATATTCACTTTGTTTTTTCTTCGGTCGTTTTGTTTCATTTTTTGACTGTTAAATGAAGAAGATGCAGATTGGTTTAGTTTGAAATCATATGATAGAGATGGTGATGCTTCTAAGGGAATATTTGGATACATTTTCACTTTAATAACTTCGATTCAAATGTGTGATTCAGTGCTAAGAATGACTTGGTTTCTCAGTGAACTAATTAAATTTATGACGTATTTGTTCACTTGAATTTATGCTGCTACCTATCATGACCATAGCTTGGGCTACTTCTCGAACTCTTGACCATTGTAATGTGCAAATTACGTTGCTTATTTATTGAGTCAGTAGGTCTTTTTTTTGTGCAGAAGGTCTTCTTAATCGGCATTCCTCATCATGCCCATCCTCCATAGATTACGGGAAATCGCCTACCATTTGATCACTGAGACATCTCTTTATTTTTTTTATATCTTCCAAATGCTTTTTCTTTATCACATTTTTTTTTCACAATATTTTTCTATTTAAAAAGTTGTCATTGTACGATTACTATGTTTATAGGGTGTACGTGAAGTGTTCGAGATGGCAACACGTGCCGCTCTAGCAGCTAAGAAAAAGAAAAATCACAAATGTGATTTGCTATAGGCGAAGTGATCTCTCGCCCCAATTTGGGATATCACTTTTTTTTTACGCTTCATTTCTATTGTTATTCAATTACTTTTCAATATATTATGATCGTCGAATTTGCAATACGATTGCATAGAGGAAATTTTTAATGATGCTATATTGATTTCTATTAGCGAGAAGTGAAATGAGGAAATGAATATACAGTTTTTTTGAGCATTATTTGAAGAGTCATCATAGAGTGAATTTCAAAATAACGACATTTAAGGGGTATCAAATTTGCATTTTGCCTGAGCTACTCTAATGCTTAATTCGCATTTCTCTTTATCGGTTGAATTTCTTTTTCTTTCTTTTTTTTTTTTTCATAACTTATGAATAGTTCAGAAATCAAAGAGAGGCTAGAACTCTTTGAAGCTTTCCGTTTTTATTCATTAAATCCAGGTTTAAAAGAATCGCAGATTCTTATCGCTCGCAAGAACTTTTTCTGTGCCATACGGTTGTTGCAGAATTCAAAAAGTAGTCAGCGAAAAATATGCATCATGCTGAGAAGAACGCTTGCTTAGGCATATCCCATAATTCATAAAGAGCTTCATTCTAATTTTAGCATAGTTTTTAACTTCGGTTTATGCGACACATTTTACCTGAAGAATTTATAGCTCGTTGATATTGAATCTAAACATTTAATATAAATATTTCTTCAAATAATTCCAGTGAATTGCTTTTTCCTAACTATTGATTGTTTAATAACGTCTGCAAACTGAATGTGTTTCAATTTGTTTGTTAATCATTGGAATAAATACTCTGATTTTAACACATTTCCTTTGTTAAAGAAGACATTAAAAATCATTGCTATCTTGCGAATTTGCTTCCTACTAGTTGCACAATGCTAGTTGACTATTTGATCTTATCCTGAAAGTAGTATCACGAGCACGGTCGGCTGATGCTCTGGATCGGCAAAACCTCTAGATGCCGACACTGATGAACATCTGTGCAGAAGCGTTGCTTAAGTCATGTTGCTTTTCCTGCGGCTTGAAATGCACTGATTTTATTCGTATAAGACGGCAAAGCCACCAATACCTTGTAGGCGAAGAGAGAAAATAACAAAGAAACTGACGCATTTTTGCACCTTCAGCTAATAAATAAATTAACTTCAAAAGGCCACAAAGTATCTGAAGTATGACAGCTAGATATTTAAAGTAAGTCAAGAGTTTTATACTCGTATTTCAAGAGTGTAATAAATAATTACATTAGTAGATCGGATGGAAGTTATAGATTATGAGCTGGTAAAAAATTTAAATTAGCCAGCGATCAAACATCCAACAGGAATATAGCAAATAAGGGATGCAAAGTTCTGATACGGAAAACTGGGGCAGAAAAGAGCTTTTGAAAAGAAGTATGGTGCTATCAGAGACAATGAAATGAGCAAAAAAAAACGAAAGGAATGTAGAGTAGCCAAAGAATTCGATTCCTTTATGAGAAGAAAATGAAGAGCGATGATGGGAATCTTTATTCGGCGAATAAATAGAACCACTTATTAGCAGTGAAATATTTGCACAGAATGCAAGATAATACGATTAAAGTTTCGATCATCAATAAATAGAAATATGAAAAAGAAGCAGAGTAGAGGAAGAAGAATGAGAAAATAATTATGAAATGGATGCCATTCACATAACAAAAATAAACATAAATACATACAGTAACGAATATTACTAGAAGAAACATACCGTGGTTGTGTATATTTGGGCATGGTAGAAGAAAAACGAGCAACTAAATAACTCTTGAAAATGATAATCAAAAGATTAAGTTGCTAGTGTTCCTCAGATCGAATGATTTAACATGACTCATGAAAGTTTAAACATTTTGAGCTATAACGATTTTTTTGAGTAAGCTTACTTCAACGTGGAACACAATACCGAAATGAAAGCTGTGAAGAACACAACCATTCATGTGGCCTATTCTGCGTGCTAGGTGAAAATTATGGATTCGCCGGTCACGTTTCGGACCATAGAAAAAAAAAAGAAAACGTCGAAGGGGATATCAGAAAAGCTATGCACGATTTTGCAACAAAAAATTTTGACAAACTGACTCGACGGTATTAATTTTCAAGCTCAAGAAATTCTAACGGGATCTGATAGTCAGTCAGGCAAGGGAGGCTGCGAAGGGGTTGGTAGGGGGAGGGGAGAGGGAGGGGTGAGAAATCCGCTATGAATGGTGACAGCACGAGCAAAAAAAAAAAAAATATTCCTGCACGTTTTCAACAATCTTCACACCGTTAGTCGCGTAAAGAAACAATGATACCAAGAATTATTCGAGAATGGGACGGCAGTATATTACATGTACTTAACGAAAATGCTGTGTGCACCTGTGTCGCAAAGCACTAATATCATTTTCCAACCTCTGCAAATTCCAGTGCAGATTATGATTCCTCTTTACACTAAGATGACGGTTTCCAACATCGACCGATGCCATTAGAGAACCTTATAAACTCTATAAACTTTATAAGCCTTATACCTTACAACTCAAAAAACTCTTGTGACGATAGTCTGCATCAAATAACGAATAAAATATGTCTATCTGGCATGCTTCGATCACCGAGTGAACTTATCAGCATCAACTTCAACAGCACAAAAAAATCAGCACCGCGATCATACAGAAGTCACTATATTTTCTGATCATCTATTACGCAACTTGTCTTTTACATAATTTTACTAAAAAGTGAGCTGGTCAAAAAACACCGCCTTGACAGACAACACATATATTGCTTCTTTTGGTTTCTGCATTTCTGTTTATTCATTAATGCATCACTTCATTTTACCCTTATCTCTCACACGCTTCGCCGTCCTTTTACCATCATCTTTAGAATAATGTAGCGAGTCCATGGCCATCCGTCATCATTTCAAGCTTATCTTGAAAACTAAACTAATTGCGCTCAGCTTTGAGAGTTTGAAGAAGCGGAATTCAGAATCGGACAAATGGCTAAGTGAGGAGATTTTAGGGGTTTTTAGGAACTCTTTGAATCTTTCGTCAGCATGGTAGTGAATTATATAAAAGGATGCTTTTTTGATGTAATTAGCAGTGCGGACAGCCAGTAATTTTCCTTCAAACAACAAAAATTAAAGTCAGTATTAAATATGCTGCCCAGAAATTAGTGCAATGAGACTTTTATTAAATTTGCATGAAGTGATGAAAATCTGATCGTCTTTAAGGGTTATCGGACGAATTATTCAGTTTAATTGCACTATGAGGATCCTTTCATCGTCATAAGGGCTCTTTGAATATGCATTAAAGTTAACAAGATGCTACTGCCAATGGCACTTTAGTTTATCGTTTTTTTTTTAATTTCAATTTCATTTGATCGTTTTTTTTAATCTCTCACATGGAAATTGCTCACATAGGAATTGGTCGCGCTTTAATTATCGAGTTGTTGTGAGCATGAAAACATTTTTTGTGTGGGTTGAGGGAATGTGTAATTGACGCTAATACTCTTTTATAAAAGCTTTCTTATGGTGATCTTTTATGGTACCAGATATGTTTATGTCATTAACAGCACTCATCGTTCCAATGCATTGCGAGATTTACACATTCAAATGAAATTCATCTAACGAAAGGCATTACTATTGATGTTTACTGTTAATAAGCTTTTAATTTTGCAGTCAATCCATTCGTCTTAGCAAATGTAAAATTTTTGCTGGAAAAATGCAGTTCCATGAAGTTCGTTCGGCGTTGACGTCTCATAGTGAGAACGAAAACATGGACTTAAGATTAGCTTTAATGAACATAAAAAAGGCAGATTAAACCTTGTGCTATCTCATTAAGGTTCAGTCAATGGTTGAACGAGTGAAGGAACTTTTGCGATTCTTGTGATTACACAAAGTAGCTTAAACACTTCTAATTGCTTCGTAATTATGCGATGATGTATTCAATACCAGAATTTATGTAGCATTTGAGATATTAAGTTGAGGTTTTGAGTCTGCTCTATTTAGAGCCATAAACTGTACGAAATAAATTTCATTTCCCTGGCACGTAATTGTAGATTCAAAATGCAAAGGGGCAGTAAATCGCAAATCCATGCTGAAAAATCGTAAACTTGAAGTAGGATTTGAAAGACTTGATCGAGCCACATAGTTTAACTGTGTGTTGACGCTTCTCGTTTCCCAGGTTTTCTTGTTTGACTTCTTCATGTCGATCAACTAATTCGGCTTATCATTTCAATAATTGTTCAACACTGGAAACGCTCTCATCTTGTTTATTCCAAAATCAATGATATCACTCCTAACAGAAATTTGAAATTAAGCATTCATATGTGAAGATAGGAATGGCGATTGAACCCTTACAATATCTCAACTGTGTAGTAGACGGCTTGCAACCAATGATTGATTGCTGCATCAAGCATGAATAGTCACACGCGAACGAGTGATCAAAAACAATACAGAAGGATTCTTATCATAAAAATAAAAAAATTCACTATATAACGGTCACTCGGAGTGCAATTATTATGTTTCGACCATCCATATTTCTCATTGTTGGCATTTTTTGCTATTAAAAGCAAGCGAAAATTTACTCATTATTAACTTTTTAAATCAACGAGTATATGGTGAATAACTCCTGCGCATATTTTTGTCTAATAAAATATGCCAAGTTAATGTTGTATCTAAACAACTGTGCTTGGAAAAAATAGCGCCCAAGGAAAAGATCATTAAAACAAAGAAATTTGGAAAACGAAAGAAGTTTTCCTGCCACAAATTCAGTCTCAGTAATTTTCTGTGTCGTATAAAGTAATGAATGTCTCGAAATACGCAACTAATACAGAAGACTCGAAAAAACGTAAATAAAATACTGACGCTAACCTGGATCATAAATCTATGTTATATTTGATCTGCTTGCGTCGAGTGCCAAAAGCGAGCTTTCGGCATTCTAACACAAGGATGTGCTGCTCTGTACTGCGGCTATCGTCTAATCGAAGGATTTCTTGCACAACACCTTAATCAAACTTTACCTGTGAGATTTTCTCAATCATGTGGTTGTTCTTACGATGTGAAGAGAAGAGAGAACGAAGGAACGAAAGAAAGCGAAGTGGGAATGGGATGGGCGCCGACGCAGAGCATATGAACCTAGAATGACGCTTCTTCAAAAGTAGACGTTAGTTCAGTATGCTCCTTGAAGTGAATAATGTCGGGTATGGTGTTGTACATGAGCGATTTGCATTCACTCGTTAGCCATCTCATCGTCACAGCAAAACGTCTTCAAATAACGGTACGTGCATCGATGTACACAGCATTCGGTTGCTACACCACCACGTTTCACAGCGTTATCCATCACCGGCAAATGCCATTCTGTGTCATCAAATTCCGCTATTAAACTTCCTGAAAGAAGTTCATATCAAACTACTTCCGCTGTTTAAAACCACGGTATTCATTGTGTTTGTTTGAGGTTTTTAACAAAAGCCATTCAGAGAAGGCTCTATCCGCTGATGAAAATAGCGAGTAAAAGTGTTTTGTTTTGCTGATTCTAAGCCCTGTTAAAGAAGAGTGGATGAAATTCAAGGCAAGAAATTTGGAAATTTCAACTTGTGAACGTCAACTGATTAGAGAGCACGTTTATTGAAGTAATTTCTATCTTCGCGCCGATTTTTGAAGAATAATTTAGCGTCACGTTGAACTTCACAACCGGAAACTCTAAAAACTTAAGCATAAAATATTTTCGTGTTCCCCTCAACAACAGTTTGGAATATTGCAAATAGTGCAATTCGATATTAACTTCTTAATCGTTTAAGAGAATTGATCTGCTATTCTAGAATTAAAAAAAATTGCCAAATCCCATTAGATTGAGAGTAATGCGAGGATGCTGGCAAACTGCCCTCAGTTGATAAATTTTCACAATAGCACAGCAAGAGACGATAAAAAAATAGGCTTAAAAATGACAGCACCATGCAAGCATAAATCTCCAGTCATTGGCGATGCAAATCACGACGTTTAAAGAATAAATAACTATTTGAAGAAACCGTTTCTCAAGGGTTGCATTCAACTGCAGTTGATTGAGACTCGTATAATGCACAGGTCAAGAACTGCATTTCATTAAGAATTTAAAAGCAATTATTGGAGCTGTTTTGAGTTTAGGATTGTGTCCATTCACGGCAATCGGTTGTTTGTGATGCTTTTGGATAATATAAGCCTCCTCATAGTGCAGCATATATGATGTAATTTGTGATAATTGTTAGGGAAGTTGAGAAGTTCAGTTAGCTTAGAAAGTGCCAGCATGAAAGTTGGTAACAGCGAAATCATCTAATACAAGTATAAACAACTGATGTAGCAGTAGCACGTATTCACTTGCCCAAAGAACAAAATAATTAATTGACAGTTCTGAATAGTAAGGTCCTCCTAAACATATCCAGTAAAAAAGCTTTAAATAATAACGAAAGTGGGAATTCAAAAACAACAAACTTTTGTCTATTCGTGGTGAAAAATATCCTCCACATAATTCGTTTCTACAAATGGCAATCAACGTCCTCGTAAGCTTCTGCCCACAAAGCCGAAAACCACCAGCTGCTTCCGAATGTCCAGACAGCATGAATAATATTGCTAGCGCCATTGCAATACACAGGAGCGTTTGCCTGAAATCTTTATTTGAGGCAAACTTTATTACGATTCAACATAGAATGGAAAGCGAGGAAAAAGAGATGACTGTCTCTAACTTTTTGCTATGATCATCGCATCGATCGTCATAACTATTCGGCGAGCTCAGAGATACAGAACGCCGTTAGTCATTTCAAAAATAATTCCAACAGCAGTGTAAGAAATCACTGATTTCAACTCTCTACTTAGGCAACGAGAGTTGTGCTAGAATATTTGTTTGTCACCGTATTTTGTTCACTTATAAATGCAAACAACTAACCTGTTTGTTGAGTTAATAAAAATATCTGATAGCATGCCGTATAAGTCGCGAAATCGAATTTTCCCTAAAAATACAATATGGGGCAATTATTGCTTGGTGAATGGTAGTTGACATGGAAAAAAAACGCATATATTATGTAAAAATCGTTGAATTCCAACTAAATTTTTTCGTTTATTTGCCGCATGTGCTGATTTAAACCGACTTAGTGATTAGCCCTACT
The DNA here is from genome assembly GCA_037389465.1 of Baylisascaris procyonis. Lineage (NCBI taxonomy): Eukaryota > Metazoa > Nematoda > Chromadorea > Rhabditida > Ascarididae > Baylisascaris > Baylisascaris procyonis. The sequence continues at coordinate 6,566,412 of JAZARR010000059.1, forward strand.
GAGATTATCTTATATCGGCTGCTGTCCTTTCAAACGGTGTAAGAAAATGCAGGAAGAAAGAAATGCAAAAATACAGTACATGAAATGGAGGAAAAAGCTGATGCTTAATCTTTAACAGAACTTAAGCACTGCGAAGTACCATTAATTTTGTGGTTGCTACATAAGCGTGTGCACCTATTATGAATGACGAATATAAAGGAGAGGGAATATTCATTTCTGCAGATCATAGGTCAAAGAATATATCATCGATAAACGGTGCTTTTGGCATTATATGGGAAATATGGATGAAGACTTGCATCTTCAACATCAATCTTTGAAATACGCTCATAAGAGCAAAATGCAGCATCAGATTTTGTTTTCAACCGAAACCTTGCCTATAAGCAACACTCCCAGTGATAACTGCCTTGCTTTTTTCTCCTAGATGATGGAATTTCAGAACTTGTCAACAATTTCGTTGGTATGTAAATGAGGAATAAACAAGGAAATGCATTCTTTTGCTTGTGATAACAGCCTAACGATAGTGCTAAAAACTCCTTGAAGAAAACTCACAAGAAATGACACTATTAAAGTGAGCCCTCCACTTCACATCAGACACCTACCGACGTAAAAGAAAGGTGCAACAAATAAGCGGTGAAGAACTCGATATTTGCTGGCCACTACTTATTTCGGTGTCTAGAGAAGAGGATCGTGCGAGAAGTGCACATTACGTTAGACCGGCAGAAAAGCAGTTGCTCCTTCAACCGCTTAGTAAATATGTGAGCTGAGGTTCTGATCATGCTAGCTAACTTATCGCACCACGCATCCTAAATAGCAGCAAGCTTCTGCAAGAACGGCGATAACCATGCTTTTTTGTAATTTCAGAATTCGAACGCGCGCAACGAGCGATGGTTTTGAGCATGTAAATCGCCCCAGGCTGAGAAGGCACTCAAAGAAATGTTGAAAACTTATCTGATTACTCGTTTCTTCAAATTTTCTCCAACCAAACACAAGTGTTTCTCACTATGCTCAAAACGCATTTGAAACAAAATTCTACGAATGCTATAAACGTCAACGTGGAAAATGGAAATCACATTTATAGGTATTTCAGGTTTCTAATCTGAAAGTTTGAATTCTATAAGAAGTTTCGTTCATTGGCAACGATGATTTTAAAGGCATAAATAGCGACGTTAAAAATATTTCGAATAACAGCGTGCACGTTCTTCGGGAAATCTTTAGCTCAATTTCTTGCGTAAATCAATTCTTTGGTAATCCTGGAGAAAATAAATACCGAATTCTCCAGAAGAATGTTATATCGCAAATAAGCCGGATGAATGCGAAAGCAAATTTTGTCTTCTGAAAGGAATCATTCAAACTTAGAAAAATTTCGGGCTAACTTTTTTGATCGCTCAGTATGCGCAAGGCAGGAAAGGATATCGAGAGGTGGTGACATTACATCTGATGCTTATTTTGCCGGCGAACTAAAATTTGGCGAAAACCATATCCACCTTGAAAAGTACTGCCCTTTATTTGCAAGTTCCCCGCCTAGTCGTCGTGCTCCTTGAATGGATCCTGTCCATCGACCAAAATAGTCAGAAGAGAATGAGAAGAGGGCGGATGCGCTTCACTAGCAATCCAAAAGGAACAACGCTCTTCCAAACCATCGAGTTTCTTGTGCTGCCTCTCCCAATGAAATTTTTATGTGCACGAAAAATCGCCGTGCTTCCAAACAGCCCATCTAGATTGCTTTTAGCCAGCAAATTTCAGGAATGTGCACAGCTATGTTAGGATGTGAATTATAAGCGCATCACAGGCACATTAGGGCACATTCATCTATCTACAGCCGAACAAGCGCCCACTGGGAACATTTTTGAATTTGCTAGCTGCTGGAGCAAAAGAGCAGAGAATATGCCACAAAGCCTTATTCTCAGCATGGAAAATTGAAAGCCCTATTTATCGGTTAGATTTTCAAATATTTAAAAACTCACATACGGCTACATAGACTTATGTCCGTGCTCAGAAACATAAGAAATATAGTTCGCTGAGAAAGATCTATGGGGCTCACCTGGCCACCATCTTCCTCTTTCACCTCACTTCTCCTTCCCCTCTCGTCCTCCCAACCTCTATCACGCTCGCACCACACAAATTCAAAAAAAATTCCTTTACCCGCGACTTTTTAAAATGTCTCGGAAAAACTTCGAATTCCTAGAGCGCACTTTCAGTCGTTAAAATATGTTTATGAAATAAATTGTATGCTACCTCTCCTTTTAAGAACAGTCAGAAAAGCTATTTTTGAGACCGATCAAAAGAATTGTGAAAAGTTTTGGGCATTTATAGTGTATGTGCAGATGAATACAATTTTCCAAGTGCTCATTCTAAATTAACCGTCAGATATCAGATATTAAGCGGCACTGATAATAGCCAGTTCTGAGAATACTTCGAGGTGCAAAATTTGAATAATATTTCACATGCCAGGAAAATTTCTTTAATTTTCTGTTCAACGATTGATCGGTGTTGATTACTTGTCCCTGGCATGGCAGGATGTGGCGGCAACAAATTCAAAAGCCGTTCGAGTATGGACGCTTAGCCGGTAACACATGCTAAGGACCCAATCTTGTCCTAAGAAGTTTCTGCAGTCATGTGGGTGACCGAATACGACAGATCGCTTTACCTTGCCTCATGTTCGAAGCAGAATACGTTCAGCATTATTTTCTGTCCCTTTTTTCTTGTTAACTGTTATTGGAGAAAAACTATCACTGTGTTCATTCGCATCAAACGGCAATCTTGCTACTGAGAAGCGATGCGAATCAAATGTTGTATAACAGTAAACGTCGATTAGGGAACTGTTTCGGCGTAAATACTGGAAGATGGTAGTGGCTGCCGTGATTTTTTCAAGAAACGCCAAACTTTACCGAAGCCAGCTGTATAAAAGATAACAATAGACATTTCTGCAAAGCATTGCAAAATTCGTAATGTTCGAAATGCATATAGCTGAAACGACGAAGTGGTGCAGTATGTTCTGCGAGCAGTATAACAAAGATGATCGTTATGTTGATCGCAAAAATGAGCAATCCTCTTCGATGCGGTACAGTTGTTGCCCAGCTCTCATGTGCATTAATTGAATCGTTTATGCCTGCGGATAATTTGCTTTTAATAATATGCCTCGTTTAGTAGTGCAAACTACTAGATTTCGCATAGATCTCAATGATAAGAAAAACATTATGCATCACCGACATTAATATTCTTAGAACGAATGGATCTCACATACAATCTGTCATTTGTTGAAGTTACAGCCTCAACCTCAATTTTCTAGAAAACGGGATTTCTGCTCAAATTGTGCTCGATTAAATGAATGTAAAAGCTGGAGTGCTAATTGCCTTGTAGGTTAGACTCAGTGCTAAACAGACGCATTCATAAATCATGCGCTGCCGCTGAAGGACTCAGCTCTGACATGAGTAAACATTCAACTCAATCAGTCTGGAAATGCTGCTTTTGCAGACACTATGCAGCAATGGTGTTTTATATTAAAATTGCCTTCAGAAATGCAAAAGCTAGGAAGACAAGCGTATGCTATTCGATTTAAAAAGAAAACTGTAGATATTTGTGAGATGAGAAATTGGCAAACGTTGTGCAGAAAAGACCGCAACAGCAAAAAGCCATTCTTGCAAAGTGCGAAGCTTGCCCGTTCTATATGAAAAACAAAGCAATGCGAAATATTTTTCGTGAAAATTTCTTTTTTTGAAACTTGCAAAACAGAAAATTTCTTGAAAGGAAACTACTGGAAGTTTCTTAGGAAACTTGCAAAAATGTTTCTTTTCAATCTTTTGCAATCGGTCTCAATTACTTGTTTTTGGTGGGAGCAAGTCTTTTCTTTTCTCGATGAGGACACCTTTTCTAAAGTATCATAATACCGATTCGGAGTGCATTCACGCAATCAACTCTTGCTCCTAGCAGCTTCATTATTCACTGCCAGCATGGAGAATACTGATATCAGCAAATTATGCCATTTTTTTCGGAATTCCCAATTTCACAGGCTTCCATGGCTTATAACGAGCAATTCACATCAAATTGTACTTTAAAATGCTCGAGTTATGAGTGTCACCATGAAGCGGAGCATACTGTGCGGAACACCTTTCTGTTATGAATTATCGTCATATAATAGAGCTCCTTCTCTTCCAACGTTACTATAACAGAAACAAACCACAGCATATCATATCATCTATTTCGTATTCTATGAATGAACACCTTCATAGCATAATGTCGACAGGTATTTAATAGCCGATTGAATTGGTTCATTTAACAATCTTTCTTCTTTGACGATCTTTGACGATCTAGTAATTTTAAATCATATTTCAATTAATGCAAAATAATTCAGTGACAAAAGTGCTTTCACGCTTCATTTGTTCACTACGATAATATGCATTTTCGAAAGAAATATAGGCTAAAGTTTACAGAGAAAAAACTGAATATCCACAAATAAAGATTGAAAACTTATTCGGAAGGAATGATTGATGGCAAATAAGCCATTGTTCACTCCATTATTATATTAATCGAAAATAGAACATATTCGAATAAAGTTCGTTGATGCGCTTTAATAACCTCTATTGCATGCTGAATTCTTGTGAGCAATTTCATTTGATTGGATTCATCAGTGATACATGATGGCGTTGTGCTAAGTGGGGTTGTGATATTGTGGTAGTACTGTTATGGTAACGGCAGGTAACACAATCGGGATATGCGTAATAAATAGCACCCCCCTACTCTCACTCCCCTAGAATGGGAAGTTGTGTTAAGATTATATAAGACTATTATGAGGTGTAATTTTGTGGCGTTAAATGTTGCAAACCTGGAATTGCTAGATATGATGAGTTGGGAAGGAAGCAGGCAATAGAGCAGTTTAAATTCAACATCCAACAGATATTCATGTGGAAAGGGAAAGGAAATACTGAAATTAAGACGAGCATTCTACTAAAGTGGCAAATTTTAGCATTTTTCTTGCAAACAAGACTTCTGCTGTATGAGGCTTAAATGGATGAGGAAATACATTATGCTTTATCTTCTAAATGCTTCAAAATTGCATAACGTTCGTTGTGGATATTGGTCTCTAAGGCCTCCTCCTCCTTCCCCTCATCCTTCCCTTCCTCTCTCCTCTCCTCCTATCTATCCTGCCATCTCTATCTGCAGTAATCGATCGAATTTACAAACTCTTTGAACACTTGAAAGGACTCATCAAGCCGAACAATGATCCAAAAATCTTAATCAACAGTAGCAAATTTCATTCACAGCATCCAGAGGGGGATATAGAAACATTTGGACAGCATTGCATCAAAGAATCAATAAAGCTCGATGATCTGAGAAATTGTCATTGTTCTGCCTTATTCTCTAATCCAGCTAATTTATTAATAGAACCTTAGAGGAAGCAACTCGGCAGCAATCTTGTCGTGGAATCGAGAACGAATGATAGAGCAAGAAATGAAATAGGGAATGCTGCAAAAATTTCACTTTAAAAGAGGAAGTCGGAGCTTTTCGACGTCTGGAGGACGTGGCTAGAAACCTGTTGCGGTAGTTTTGCAGTTCACTGACTCTTTCATGACCTCCTTCCGCTTCAACTCATTTGCTTCAGCTGTTCTTTCACGTCAACAACGTTAGCAACGATGCCTAACTACCGCCTGAGTGCTATGAGGCGTGCCAAATTACGTGACGAAAAAACTAAGCTCTTGATTCCAACAAGCAGAAAATTTCAAACTTTGAGGACATTAGCCGCTGGAGCAATGATGTATGGACTTACGTACTTACGGTAAGGGTACATGCGTTTGACAAATACGGTGCTGACGGTTGCTGTAAGTACTGCACCAGTCACAGCGGATTTGCTCGTCTGCAGAAGTATCACATCACCGTTTGCACAATACTGCGATGCTCGCGCGTGAGTTTATCTTGATACAGCTTAATTGACACAAATCTACTCATAGCGTAACTATGGACCCACATCACCATGTGATATGTATCAAGCCGTTCTTCTAGTATTTCCATCACGAATCATGAAAATGGCGGATTGAAAAGCAAATGGCTACCAGACATATGAAGCATATATATGAAGTTCAAACGCTTTTTCCTCTCTAAACTATGATTTGCACAAAATTGCTATACATCCTGGTAACGTACTGCGCTTGATGCATCAATAAGATGCACTAAATCATGAATGTGATGAACGAACTTGATTCTATTCCACAGCAATTTATTAAAAGTGGCTTAAGTTTTATGCAATTCTTTCATCCAAGTTCGTTGCAAACTGCTTGATCGACAGAGATCATAACATTCACTAATTTCATAAACTGTATCTCCTTCAACAACATAATTTTTTCAGAAAAACTCTCGAATGGAGGTGTGAATCAAACAAAAATAATGGCGACCAACTACATCGGGCTAAAGGTTTTGTTCTCGGCATTTCTCAAGCAAGGCACGTTTCATGAATCTCTCTTTTCAGCCAAATTCAAATAAAGCTGCTAGTAACTCCTTTCTTATAACAACGCCAACGGTTCTGTCGATGTGTGTCAATATGACATAGCATTACAGTATGCGGTAAACTGATATGGGCAAGTAAATTCTTGACGCAACATCAATTGTGCAGAATTCACTCACCTAAAATGATGATATGAGTTAGAATAACACAACAAATAAGAGAAGCATGATGTGCGTAAAAGCTATCATTGTTGACAATGACGTCGAAGCGCCTCATATTTTAAGCGAATGACGTGTTTTATGCAAGGCGAAAAAGACTCACACATTAATAAACAACACCTCTTGAATAAATGAGTATTTTAATAGGATTGTGTGCATTTCGCTTAGCGAAATAATCATCTATTAATATAATTGAGCGTCTTTTGCAAAATGACAACGAGATTTAGGCTAAGGGCTACCGTTGAAACCTACGAATCAAGGTTCAGCAAAACCTAGAGCTTTTTTAGCTTTGCATTTTGCTGGAATGATATCCCATCGGTGTCGGCAAACAATCGACGATGATACTACTGAGGCAGAAAGTGAAGGAGGACGATTTCACTACTGGATACACCTTAGGCACTACTTAACGGCAACCGCAGGCGGCTGAATAGTGAGAGAGATTTTTATGGATTAGTGCACTCTTTTACCTTTTTCACTCAAGTCCTCTTCGCTTCTCCATTTCCCACCTTGTTTCACAATCACCTGCAATCTGCACTTGCTCGATTCTCTTGAGTAGTTTTACATCACTACTATTTTACACCACTACGCTGACGATTACTATATTTTCTACATGGAGATTGAAAAGAAAATGAATTCCAACTGTTGTGCATCTATCATAGTTTTAGGTATTAATATTTATCTGACCTATGGGGTGTCTATAGCTATCATGCAAGAATCTCTTATATCGTCAAATTTATTTTATCGTAAACAAGTGGTTGGTAACTTCAGCGCACCTTTTTTTCGCTCAAATTGAAATCTGATCCCATTCATCGTTGTCATCTATGGATATTGTAAATAATTGAGCAGACGATTAAGTGTGTACCCAACATTCGAAGACTATAGATATGCTTGCATAGAAAACGATTTTTTAAAGAGATCGCAGCAGAATGTTGTGAGCGCAGCATTGAAAAATGAGCTATTGAGACAAGCATGCGGCCTGTTTCAGCAAGTGTGCAGACTGAAAAATACCATTTGAAATAGGGGCTTCAAAATTTTATCACAATAGGCACAAATCACAATAAGCATTTTATCACATAGCTATACTACAAGAACAATGCGAAGAACTGCATACAGCATGGCGGAAGTATGTTATGAAGCGTATTCTCTGAGAGTTCTAATCCTTGCAAAACTGCAACCGTTAAGTTCGTTAAGAACGAATTCCAATATGTTTCAAACCTCCGCCTCAGATATCAGCGTTGACACTGGATGACTCACTAATCTATATGGAAAAAAAATTATTCTTCAAAGAAGAACATAGTTATGTACAGTGAGTGACAAGAAAATGCAAAGAAACAGAAACGAGAACAATAAAACATTGTCACGAAAATAGAGTTGGACATGATGAGGTATAATAGAAACTGGTAGAAAAATAAAATTAAATACAACAGACAATAATGGTAAATTGACGAGTGGCAAAACACATCTTTAACACCATCGTGGTGGTTCATTTTCTTTGTTCTCATTGGGATATAATCGACGCAATGATTGTGACGTTTCATGTCGCATAAACACGATCGCACTATATTGATCTCTGTAATCGATTTATGATTGGAATAATCAGCTAAAGGGAATAGAAATTCCCCATAGTACAATAAACGTCGGTCAAAATATTGATTGATATTGATTGTGCATCTGAACAACTCTTTAAAATGCATTAAGTTTAGTTGTTTTATTACAAAGTAGTTAAAATAGTATACAACTTATATATGCAACTCTTTTTTCAATTGATAATATTTATCAGAAGGTATCTTCCGATCATCGTTTTTCTGAAGCATTATTATGAAATGTCAACATGTAGTAACAGTGATGCAGTCGTTAAATGTAGGCAAATCATCAAAACAAACCTCATTGGATTTGATCCAAATATTTGAGGAACAGTGTTGTTGAGTTGATAGGATATTGCCGCCTGATACCTTAAAATAATAACAATATAAAGTCTAATTTCACGATTGGACGTTAGTTAAACCTGAACTAATGCAATTTTCGTTGCAAAAATCAGAAATATCGATGATGAGTTGAAAAAGGATTTCCTAAAAATTTTTTTCTCAAAGCTGATTTGGAAAACCATGGCCGGTGTCGATGGAGAAAGCATGGAGCCAACAGTTCCATCTTCCTCCCAGACAAATTCCACCCAATCATAGCAGAAGTCTGAGCGAAGCAGGCTACAGATAGCTTCCGCTCGCTACTTAATTTCACTGTGAAATAGGCAAAAATGCTTACCTCTGATGGGCTTCATTGTCAGGAATAAAGCGATCCACTGATTGATTATTTACGTTCGGATTCATGGTAGCGAAATGTTCAAAATCAGACGTGAGAAATGAATCTCTGGAAATAATATTCGTTATCACCATTAACAAAGTGAAGAAAACAAGAAATCGTCTTTGCTATGGTCTATATGACAAGTTGCGAAATGGTTCAAAAATGCCGGTGACATCGGAGAAATTAGAGAAGGCATTAATTTCCAGGAATCAGAAGGAGGAATTAGGAAGACAGGGAAACGGACGACGGAACAAAACTCTCTTTGTATAGCCTAAGGACCATCACAAATTAGCGGGTATACGACTATCTGTAATAGGTATGTAATTGCAAAGAAGCGCCGTGAGTGTGCGAAAAGTCCGACTTTTTAATCGTTCATCCTTTCATAAGTAGTACTTTCCGAGACTTCCGTCTACTTTTCTTATGCCATTTCAAACGAATAAAGGATCATGCTGTATGAGCTCAGACGATATTTTTTCCACCATATCGTTTACCTGACAAGTTAAATTCATATATTACCAGTAACAATAACGAATTCGAAATATTATTTTCATAATTCAAATAACTCGATTGGCAGTTAAAGAGTTCTACCAAAGAGTCTTTTTCTGTGGTCTATTTGATGCAACATCAAAACATAAATCCTGAGATAATCGTGGCGAATACTATTCGAAATCTCGGGAAGATATAGATTATAGGCATGCCAAAAAGTTGCTAAAGCTCAAAAATATCTGCGATGATAATATCGTAAAATTCGTTAAGCAGTATGTATAAAGCGTAATGCTTTATACATAATTTGCTCTATGAGCAAATTTTGAAATCACGCATTTGCTTCAGATTGCCTTTTGAAATATGCGAAGATTATGGAACCGATGGATGAATATCAATGGTTCTAGAAACATCTTCCGTTGGGTTATATGCGATGAGTGAACGATGAACTTTAAAGCAAAAACACCCTAGCATATGTTATATAGGATTTTTAAAAATTCGTTGGAATTAGTTTGAAGAAGATCACCTAGAGAAGGCGATCTGGAGTGATTCTGATGCAGTTTGAAATGCTTTTATGTGCATTGTCGTAATCATCAAATATCGATCTTTCAGCGCTTGATGATTTGCTCATAAGCGATCAAATTGGCGTAGTGGATGATTTCATCAAACTTCTGTTAACGACTCCCTGCAAGTTGGCAAGTGATTCGAGCTGATCATTAAAAAATTCTGCTTATCAGTACGTTTGCATTGGTTCACTATGACGTCAACAAGGGTACTGATATTGTGCAGTTGAATAACGAATCCAGTGCGCGATCGTTTGTTGACATAGATGAGCAGACTAAACGACAAGAATCTTTCAACATTTCAGATCGACGTTGAAAGCATAGCTACGATGTACTGCTGAAACACCATAAAACATTTGCTATTCTACCATTTTTGAATAAATTACCTAATTTGTTGAGGCTCATATCGTTCAATTTCTCGAATAAGATTCTCTGCTTGTTTTCGGATGGCAATTGATAAATTGTGAAGCAAAGAACTCATTGAATTTACAGTGATCAAATCATAGTTACGTAAGCAAATTTGTAAATTGAAAACTAAAAGAAGGATTACTTTTTTCGATAGGGAGATTTGATCACTGAACGAATATGTTCAGAAATTCAACGTAAAAGCCGCAATCGATTTTCTCACTCACGAATTCCGATCACGACGAAACTATTATTCATCGCCTCAGAAAGTACGTTTACGGCCGATGTGTTTTGAACGGCAAAGTCGTGTCTAGCACTCAGGTAAAGAGAAGTTCCTGCATAAGGGACTAGGAAGGGTGATGATGATGAATCGACGGTTAGCCGATCGACGATGAATCATTAAGGTTACTAAGGCAAATTCATATCGACCTAAGCAAGTAATTACTGCATAGTTGTACTAGTGAAGCTTTTGCGACAAAATTTACAACAATTTTATCATATTTTATCTACCTTTCGTGTAATAATCAGCTTAGGTTAGTTTCTGCTACTTGTCTTGAAGTTTTTCAAACGTTATTTGTGCTCTACCCTCAAGCAGATGGCTATTCGTTTTCGATGATTGCTATGGTCATTTCAATGCACATCTGTCCATTCTAGTTGTTTAGAGCTAAGGATCATAATAAAAGAACGGAAATGTTTCGTTCAATGATTGCTTCTAAGTTATTACTTCATAGATATTGCTACCAAAGAGAGCAATTTTGAGAAATTCCCACTTTGCGCATTGAAAAAAAAAGTGATATGTGGTGAAGTGTAAAGCAGTTATTTTTTTTGCTTGAATATTTTAATGTTGGGTTTTACTTTTTTTTAAAGAAATTAAAGAAATAAGTTTTAAATTGATAAATAATTGAAGCTATATATATATATTTTTGTTTTTTATTATTTATGAAATAATTACTAGAATCACGACGTTCGACAAGAATGAATGCGAAGAAATAGACGCAAATGAAAACAAATATTTCGAAAAAGTATCACCAAACGAGATTATGGCAGAAGAAGAGAGAGAATGTATGGAGCAAGTATTTATCGGATGCGCATTTCTCTCATATCCTGATCTCGAACAACAAAACGATATCATAATATTTTTTTTTTAATTCTTATATCTTTTCCCTGTTAATTTAGTGCTGCAACGGTTTACATATTTTTGCAAGTGACAGCCTCTGATGCATCAATAGGCGCTTCGTGCAAACGATGAGACGCCGTTCATTCAGCTGCCTAACTAGAATTTAATTAGAATTCAAAAATCTCCGACGTTTCTCGTATAATTGTTCCAGCACTTCGAAGTTTCACTGTTTGGGAAATTCGAAGCTTCTAACAAAAATCTGTCACTGCAATCTCGCTGGGCGTGGGACTATCGCGTAACTGTCCACATGCGCAAATAATCTCACTCGTCGATAAAGACCCCACACGTCGTTTGGAATCTCTAGCGCAGAGTCTTCACTCCTTAAGTCTTGGAAGACCTAGCAAACAATGAAAATTAGATTTCACCTTTCTATTACCAGGTCGACAATGCCCTCCACAGCTCATATGCCATTAGGTGCATTTATTCACATACACGAATTCCATACCAGTCGTCGTGATCGATGCTTGCTTGTTTCTTCACTATTTTCCGTGCATTTTTCTTGTTTTAGTTCATCTTGACTTTGGATTTTCTATTATTACAATATTTTTAAGTACCATTTTTTAATAATTCCTTTCCGGTTGTATAATCGCTTGCAGAAGTAATTAGTGCTTAGAGAGACACATTATCATTTGCACATAGAAGTTTGAATTTCCGAATGTGTTATAATAGAAAAGTGATGATACATCATTGCTCCAAAAAATGAGCAATTTTTCGTCTTTTAAATGTATATACTGATTATGGGGAACACTAGCAATTTTAAAAATATTCACTTCAAACGAAGACACCTAACTGGTACCTTACGTAACGAAACATCGAGTGATACGCCATAATTGTGCAACCCCTCCTCTACATTTGCGAAGTCACTGCGATGTGTGAATGTAAGCACCTCGGTGAACCATCTCAGGGGTTATATTCTCGTTACCGTAGAAAACAGTTGTTGGAAGTCACTGGCCTTTTACGTCTAAACACGCATCTAGCTAAGGCTCTTTTCTCTTCATTAAGCTCTCTATCGAGCTATGCGAAATACGGAATTTTTGGAATAGCGGGCATTTCCGACGAGGGTGCAGAACGGAGGAACATCGCCGTCGTATTGACTGGCTATTGGGTTAAATGTGATCGAAAGTTTTGAGGATGCTGGTCAAAAGAAGAACTGATCTTTTAGCGCCAAAATGTCTTTGCGTTCTGATAAGAAGCATCTTTTGACTGTACTCGACTTTTGGGTCGGAGCTTCTACAATGAGCACGAAGCGTTCGCATGGCACTCGAAGGGTTCTCTGCTTCCCTTCCGACTCATCGAGTTTTTTTTTTGCAGTGGTGTGTGGATTCGATTGTGTTCCAAGCGCACTTGCATTTTACGACACTGTGGCGATTTGTGAAGGAATTTCCATGAGTTCTTTCTCCAGTTGCACACCGTTTTCGACTGCGGATCTTTCCGTTGTGTGTGCGCTGTTGACTTCTGTTGTTTAGTTTCACGATCGAGGGTAAGATATCTCATTCAGTCGTGCCGCTAGATTTCACTCTATTTCATAGGTCGCTATCGTGGTTTATGTAAAAGTCTGTGTCATCTCGAAAGCGTTTATCCATGTAATCCAAGCGTCCGAACAAGATATAGCTTCGCATGAAACTGCGCATTTATCACCTCGCCTAATTTTTCATTCAAATGTTCGAACGATGCATATGCATGGCAGATAAGACTTTCTCATAGCCGACAGAATGAAACGGAGAGCTCTCAAAAGTCAAAACATCACGGCAAGTCGATGCAGTTCTTTCGTACTCAGTCAAAAATATCGAACTAGGCTGAGATGAGTCTCATAGTCGACGTCTATATTAAACTTTATGCGATACAATCTTCAGGAAATTGCTCGCTGATGTGGAATTTCAAGCATCCGTTCATACTACGCTCAAATGTTGGATTCATTATATGAGTGAATTCCGCAGACAAGGATATTATTCCTGCTTCCCTTTGATTACTTCTGTTTAGCGACCTATAGCAAAATGTAGCCCACAGACGAGGTGAATCTCATATGGACACATGTCGATCCATGTTTGAAATGTTCATGAGTGTTCAAGTTTAACTCATTCAGGATGTCTTTCGATTTAACCGCTCCCTTTCAAGCCGAATTCAGCACCCGCGACCAAATCGACCATCGACACAAAGTGCATCCAGTACAGATCTTCGCTCCACATTCATCAGACCCCAACAGGTTCAAATTCAACGAAAATGCTCTTCACTCAGTTCTTGGGCATGCCGCAATTGCCAATAAAAAGGTTCCTTTCATAACACTTTACCTTTATCACCTTTTGAGACCGATTGCTGTTTCAGTTGCACTAAAGGATTTAAAATTGAACTCTCTGTCTCGATTACTGATGGGATTGTTTATCTGCTTCATTTAGTAGTTTATTTAGTAGCATTCTTTGACAAATCTTATACCGTCATCAAGAGTTTGAGCTTTGAAATTCAGCGTTTCAACTTAGAGCTCTTTATAGTCATAAATAGAAAATGTTCGGCACCTCTTGCAGTTGCGATGCCCAATTCGAAGAACCGAGAATTTTCTAATTCCACGGAAGGATCGATCTTCTTTCGTGAAGTGTTGTGAAGAGGTGCCACAACACTGTGCCTTAAAGGCTAAGGCATCGTCGTAAGAACCACTTTTTTTATAAAAAGCTCTTCCTCTGAAATTGAAAATTTCCGGCCCTTTGAATTGGTCTGCCATATTGCAAGGGCATTAAGCCTACAATGGGACAAGTACGAATCAGACAAAGGATGAATCTTATTTCACGTCAATCATGCGTTTTGGCACAGGGTTTTTTTTTTACTATAGTAGTGAAGGTTGGAGACTCTAACCAGGTTATATGCGCTATTGATCTACCTCAAGCGCTAAATATTTATAGAAAGTGGATCAGATAAAGACGAGATGAATTTGCAAAAATTTTATGTTTATGATTTATATTCGTCCATAGCTTGAGGCATAGAAATCGCTCGATAGGTTGTAGTGTAGTTTGTTCTCTCAATGATCCCTCTTCATGTGGTTATCATCAGCGTTGCAGGAGCATTTCGAAAGGGAAAGAGCTTCTTATTGAACTTCTTTAGGGATAGGGGTTTCGGGTGCTGGAACTCCACTCTTTAGGCGTGGCTTGGGGAGAAGAGTGGAATTGAAGACATTATAAGGTATTTTTTGCTTTTTTCAAAAGTCCCGGTTCCTGGCAGAAAACCAGCTTTTATTTGCGCAAAGGAATTTTGCATTTGGTGGTAGAGTTTTCCTTATTGTTTGCAAAATTCTAAAAGCCTTCTGGGACTCACATTGTTACAGCCAACTTCTGAGCGCTGGCTGAGTTCAGATTGAAGTAGTTCGAGCAATTCTCGTTTAGCATGACTTCTGTCCCGTGCATTTACTAATAGAAATCAATATTATTGTGTTCACAATTATGGCAACATGGTAAATTTATTGTACAGATTGTTATGGAGTGAGATTGGTGGATGTACCATGGATGTTAGCCTTCTTCATGAGGCACTGAATCGGGCTATAAAAGCAAGGTCGTAGACGTTTGAGTGGACTTTGTCGCAGGTATGTGGCCCTCTTCAGTAGTCCAGCGTTATCGTCAACCACACTGAAAAACAAAAAAAAAGAAGAAACTTCATTGCGCTTGACCGGTTGTCGATTGCAGATTATAATTGCAGAGTTGTGTCTTTGAAGGGGCTCCTCTTATTATTTGATGTATTCAGTCGCGCGGTTTCGGATTTTTCATAATGGAAAAAAACGGCCATAAATTTTCAAGTTCCTCCACTAATGCGACTGATCGGAGGATATGAGAGCAACTACCGTTATCATTCACTATTAGCTGCGGATTCTGCGAAACGTTTCCTGATCCCAGGTTGCTCCTTGAGCTGAGCAGTTTCAATTGCAATCGCTTGCACACGAAGCAGTGAGAAGTGGCTAAAGCTGAACAGCATCGGAAAATATTTGTTCAAAGATGAATAACGTTTAGAGATGCTTCAAGCGGGAATCTAAACGCAGCTTGACTTGTTATCGAAAGGAATTCAATGAAATGCGCTTGATTGATGCAAAGTGCTAACAACTCTAGACTGAGATGCTGCTCGAGATTATCGCCGAAATGCTTATCGCTTAAATGTGATTATCTCATCGAATGGAAACGAATGCGCCTTCCGCATCCTTTCGATCTATTTTCTCTCAGATGATTGTGCTGCTGATTTTGTCGATTACTGCACTAAATGATGAGCACACGAGATTTATAACTGATGCTGAGATATTAGACGCATTATGAAAACTTAGTCTAAGCGCAGACGTAGATCGAACCATTAGACGCTGATTACTTTTCAACGGCGCATTTGCAGATAGGTGAAATTGTTGGGGAAGCAATTTTATTGAGATCCAATAGTTAATAGCTTTTATGAGTAAAACGGTCTGTTCGAGAGTGGAATCCAAAATGATAGACCGATCTTCGATTTGAATATAGGCAGCCTGTAAAAACTCTAAAGCACTTAATAAAGATATGAGATTGGGCATTGTGCATTACTGACAAATGCTTGTCTCCAACATTTCGAGACGCATCCTGACCACAGCTTCATTTGAACAGTTTATTGGCGATGAACTTAATTTCAGAAATATGGGCGACAACTAAGAGCGTCGAAAATACAGCTTGTTCTTCCGAATAGACTTTTGAAATCCAAGAATCTCAACTAGGGGCAAGTTGTCGAAAGGCAAATTGCGGCTCAAATGGGTCTATGAGGACAGTTTGTTTACCGCCGGTGCAGTTGTTTTTCCATCTTGTTTAGTTAATATTTGAAAGAGAAACCAAGAATTAGCGTGACCTTCCGAATGCGCTCCCCTCATATCAGTGTATTATATCGTCATGTCTGTCTCTACGTCTGTGTGTATGTCTCTGTCGGTCTGGAAGTTTTAACCCGAGAACCACTAGAACCAGAGAGGCGAAATTTGTTTGGAATAATGTACTTGATGGTGTACGTTGCTTTATCAATTTGGAAACGAGTTGTAGATATTTTGAGGTGCCGAAAATTGCTTATATTACAGTTCTTTATACTTCACACAGATCGGTTTCTCTTTCACATTTGTTGGATAAGGAAACCACAAATCTCGTCTAGATTTAAACGAGCGATTGGGTTAGTTAAAATATGAATAGGTTATTCCGCATATTTCTCTAGGGTAATCCTAGAATTTGTTGTGAGATCCATACTCTTTCTCATGTTTGTCGGTAATAATACCAGCTTAGGTTTGGAGTCAGAACGCTGTGTTTATTTGCAGATGATTTTAAGCTCTACTTTATGACCTTAGATATTAATGTGCCTTGATAGCGTCAGCTCAATCTTATATGTAGCTGAAGCGATCGATTGAAAATGAGTCTTTCTGTCTCTGAACTTCAGGTACTATGTATAAATTTGGCTGCTGTCTCCTCGTTAACTATCAAAGGCATCCTAACAAAAGACGTTAAAGTAGCTGAGCGTCTAGGAATGATGGTTGATAGTAGCAGTTCGGTATTCATTAAAACGCAATTAATCTTATATTTTAATATTTTAAAAAGACTGGCCAATCGGTAATGAGACTTGGGCGTGGATGGATGTAATCACTAGAAATGAAACAAATTTTTAGTGATGACGTTTTAATTTTAGTAATTTAATGACAATCTTCTTTCGTTATTGAGTAATTAACGAAAATTTTATCCTTACTCACGAAATTCCGAATAATTCATGGGAATTTGAGAATCTCCTTTGAAAAGTTGTCGTTCAATTCTTGTTTATGACACTTTACGCGATGAAGGATCCTTTCATTCTCATTTAAGATGTAAAGGACTTTAAGTTCCCTTGATAACGAGTTGTGATATCGTTACTAATCAGTAAAATTTTCTCAGCTGCTTATTTCCTCTGCTACTTTTAGTTGATATGCAAAAACTAGATCATCACCTTGCATCTTATGGACATCATTTCGTCTACAGCTTAGGTTGTATAAGGGAATCAATTATAAGCACAGAAAACGGAAAATATCCTAAATGATGGCTGGTTTAGGTGGACTGACGGATAACAATGAAAGGGGAGATAACTCTTGCGAAGGAGGTTTTAAGTAAACGCATACGAGAAATTGATGATGATTAGAACATGAAGAAAAGAGAAATTCACATCTATCGTTCAGTGCGTAGAGGTGAGCACAAGTATCAATTGGAACGTAGAAATATCGCTATTCAAAGTCTATATGAGAACTAGCAAAATCATGCATATTTTTATTTTTGAGTCGCTTCTAGGCATAATTTGGTTTGATGATCGTGATGAACATAGCAAACATGCATGAAGTAACGAAACGTTACGCAATCAATCAGAAATGCTAACAACGAAACGCAAAGAAGTAGAGAAAATTCAATTTTCAACAATACAAATTCTCTGTTCAATTCCTAAAATTACATTGACTTCGTTCGACCAATACTGAGTGCTATCAAGATCTGCTCATACTTTATTGTAAATTTGCATAAATAAAGTCATATGAACTCAAATCGTCTCGAAAGCATTTTGTTGTACACATGCACTGCAATATCACTTGAAGGGATAATATTTCGTTTTTCTTTTGTAATCAACGAATCATCTGATCGCCGAAGATTATCGCATTGTTTCACTTTATTCAGACATCTTCATGCAACCACGCATTGTCGAGTATAACCTTCCAGCAATCCCTCCTTCACATCCATATAAAATCATCCTAGCCCCAAAGACAGCGCTGGAGGCTGTGCGGCAATTTTTTTTTTGTTTTTAACCCTTACAGAAAGACTGAGGGGAAACCTAGACTTCGGGCCATTTTTGTTTATAGATCCTGGTTAATTGCGGCCCTGATCCCAAATGACACCGGGGATGGAGCTTAGGCAAATGCCAATGCTCTTTGTTACACTTATTTACCAAAAATGAGATACACTCGATCCAGTAGCAATTTTCGAGTATCCTGCTGTGTTTTCAGCGAACTGACGACACAATAGAGAGACGCATTAAATGGAATTGAAGCCTTTGGCTATGACTTCATTATGCTGGAAACTTTTTGCATTCTGGAATATGATGCATGAAAGAAAAGGCAGTGAATTCCGGAAAGAACGAGTTATAAGATCATCTTGAATAAGCGTAATAGATATATGCTAGCAATTTTTCTCGAGCATAACGCTGATATATCCTCAAGAACTTTGCGCATCTCCGATTGCATAGTGCAAGTAGCGATCGCACCGATGTGCTTTATGCGAACCACAAAGAAATTTCGAGACCAGCTTAGACCGACTGAGAAAACATTTCCATAGTGGCGGATGTTGACCAACCTTCGAATCTGAGTTCAAATGAGAAAAAAACAAACAACGAATTCACGAAAAAACCCTCTAGATCCTTGCCTTTGCCATACTAAAGTAGAGGTGTTCGTCTCAGAAAACAATAACTAAAAAACCAATCTAAATCAGGACGATGCCATTTTGAGCAAATGAAACGATTAAACGGTGACATTTCTGAGGAAGAACATGAGCGGTTATCGAATGAGTGATTTTTAATAAACGCCAAAGAGCGAATTGGAGAAGAAAATAAAAAATAACAACACTGACACATTTACGACATAATGCTGAAAAAGGGAGCACAATTAGAACGCTTATTAAATGGCACCAACAAACGTTTCTGAGTGATGAATAGATTTATGCGCCCACAACATTTAGTCAGTTTTGAAACGTCCTTGAAGCCTCAGAAAGAGGAAACTAAGCAAACGAGAATCTCGCAAGCTAAGATAGTCGATTGGTGGGACATGCGCAATACCTGACCGAATGAGTTCAAGTGAGCTACTGTAAAGAAGCCACAGATAATACCAGAAATTGGGAAACACCTCAACATATACCTAGTCGGGATTTTCGATATGAGAGGCGGCTGCTAATATTAATCAATCTTCTATGTGCAATAACTGACTTCGAGATTTGACACCATCGGGTATACAACAATCTTCGCTTAGATTCTATTGAGAAAATAATTTCATTAGGTTAATATCAAGAGCAGCACACGTAGCTTTGATGCACATTAATAGCGAGTCGACGGTTCGGAAGAAGTGAAATCATTAGAGGTGAACGACTTACTCTGGATCAGAGAGCGAATTGCCCACATCACTGATATAGAAGCAGTTGGCAGTCGTCAAGAGTAAAAGCAAAGGCATCAACCAAAAACCAGCCATCCCAGCGAATGGTACGTTAATCGCTACTGCTTCGAATTGAATTCCCCCCGCTAACTAAACGCTAACAATTGGATCTGCGCTGGACACGCCTTCCCCTGTAGCTCAGGCAGTCCACTCTGCCTTGCAATGAACTTGCTTCCTGGAAGTCCTCGATGAACACTTTCGAAAGACTTTCAAATTACTTTACAATACAATTTATAGGCGCCCAAATAAACTTCGACCTCAATGGACGTCACATAAACAAAAATGAAAAAGTTCCCTTCGTTCTCGCCCTCCCCCCTCTCCTCCTCCAACTATCGCCGATGGGCTCAGCACTTTCAACTAACCTGCAAAGCATGTTCACTTAGGAATCTTCTTTGTCCGTTAAAATATTAGTATCAGCATTAATTACTGCGATACAATAGAAACATGCCATCATAAAACTTAAGAACATTTTATTACAGATGAATAGGCAAAAATAAGAGAACAGTAAAATTAGAAAATCTTCAACGACAGTCCAGTCCAGTACATCACGAATGACTCACCAAAGCACATCCATAATACAATAACCCCGGAATGAGCTAAAAGCATTTCTAGAAGAACTATGGCAATTCCATTCTGCAAAGACGGCAAGAAAAGCAAAACATGAAGTACTTGCTCGTCAGAAACGATAACGTAACGCCCGAACATCTTGCTAAAACAAACAGATGCTCAAACCACAGCATTATCACCTTCAAAACGATGACCGGTCAATTTCCTCTCTGCTACACATTTACAAGAAAAGCCATCGACAGTCATAGAAAGAGAAAAGAGACAGTGTCGAAGCTGAGTAAAGGATTCCAACTGCTGCTAGAAGCGCATCGTCGATTGGTGTGGAGTGTTTTAACAGCTCTCCTCACAGACTTGAATATTTCTGTATGAATGGCAGGAATGAATCGGCTCTCCGTTAAACATTTCTGTATACAATAGACTCTCTTGTCCTGTTCAAATATTACGTGTATTCAAACATATCAAATCTTTGACCTCATTAAGCATCAACAGCTTTTATTAATGACCTTCCCATATAAATGTAACTTTAAACCCCTCATATATATGATCACTCATCCGCCATAGAGATTCATTGAGACGGGCAACTCCCATACACTAATAATGGCAGTGTTCCCCAAAAAACAGATGCTTAAAGAGACATATAGAAAAAAGTGCCCATACAATGCGGGCAAATGTGCACCATCAGCGAAAAATATCAACGTGAAAATCGTCCATTAAGAAAAGCGAAATAAACCACAGCTAATATAAATTGACATCCATAAGTCAATTTTCATTCCCATGTTTTCATCCAAAAAGTTTCATTTCACTCACCTACAACTCAATCGACTGTGACTGTCGTGAAATCAAAGATTGACAATTACAACCTCTTCAGAAAAAAGTTTTCACAAATATGTCTTTTTTTAATTTGAAGCGTAGAGTCTATCAGAAAAAGCGAAACGTCACGTGGGGAGCTTCGCCTTAAGACGACACTTTTGAAGCGTTGCCCTGTAGATGAACTGCTTCCTGGACAGCTGACGAACCTCTTTTAGATAATTAGGCAACGTCATCTTACCCTGCTTTAGAGCCTGTCCTAAGAAGTAGATCGTATCGTCGATAGCACAGTCGTACACATAACATCGTAGAAGCTGAAAGCAATATATTCATTAATGACAAGCATTAATTCATCATCAAAATGAAGCAGATTTGTTGCATAACCGAACGCATAGAATACCATTCTATGCACGTGATATCCGAGTTCAATTTCTCTCCTCTACCATCCATATCACAGCATAATCTGGAAATTAACTCCAATAACGAGAGTTAAATGATTAAAAAAAACATCTGCTACAAGCAATAAAGGATTCATCAACAAGTTTAGGATGAGAGTTAAAGGAATTTGGCAATAAAATAGGAAAATATGAATACAGTGAAGCTAATTACGTGTGTAAGCGTATATGGATATGAGCAAGATTGATTAACAAAAACGAACACTAGGTAAGTTCTCGCTACCCGTCTCACATTCATATTGGTGACAAAAAAAAATCAGGAAGTGTTCGGCATAATAATGCATTTGCATTTTCTGCCCTCTAATAACATCGTGTTGCTACTTTGGTTTTTACACTTTGCTTTGCATTCTACTGCACCTTGGTTTTTGAAAACCCATACAATAAAGCACCCCTACGCGGAGGAAAAAGTAAAATGTTTCACTGTTTTTTTTAAAACACCGCTTAAAATATTTTATCACAAACATCTTGACGGCAAAGGCAATTATTACGTTCATCGGTGACATCTGTTTACTATTCAAGTAGTTAACGTTACCTATGCAACCTTTAAACAAACGAATACGAAGTGCACAACCGTCCTCTGACTGTGTGCACACCACTCATCACATGACCGCATGAAATAAATAAAGCCTCATTTTGCACGTACACCCCACATATATTTAGCTCTTCAATCAAAGAAACGGCCTAAAGGCAGAAATTTTATTCTCCAACATTTGAGCAGCACCTCTGGGCAGATGCGAATTACTCAGGGCAGGCAGATAAACAGATAGACACACATATGCCCAGCAACGATTTCGTCGTAACCCTGCTTTTGCAAGCGCAAATGATGAGAAAATGAGCATCAAACAAAGCAAATACTTAGCTTAAATGCTTTATATGTTTCTGATAATTCATTCATGACACAAATTTGAAGCCTTGAAATAAAAATGGAAAACTTTTCAAAATAATTTCTAACTTTTACTGAAAAATTGACAAAAAGAGCTGATCAAATCAAAGCCTCTGTGATGCCGTAGTTTGGTGTAGTGGAAATATGGTATATTTTGTGAGTACAACAGCATAGTTCATTACTATGAAATGAGATCTGCTGGATTCAACTCACGATCTTTTCAAAGAAATCGATTTTATTCCATTAAAAATTTCCGGAAATTGCCACCATTTAACTTTTTTAAAAGAATTCAATGCATATCCAATCCACTTTAAAACGCTCAAAGAGATAAACGAATTGGTACTTACATGAAGAAGCAAACAAATAAACAAACAGAAACCTGCTTATGCAGAGGCGTGCATGCGTCAATAAGCGAATCGATGTCTACACTCACATCTTCGGGATGCGCCGAAATTATGGATGACATTTCGGCTTTCTTCTCCTAAATCAAACTGTTTTAATATCCGACTCAAAAACTATTCAACTTCACAAAAAAAAACTGTTCACTCCCAAGTGACGGACTTTGCACCAGAGGAATTAAAGCACCGCTTTTCAAACACTTCTTGAAGCTAAGTTTCCCTAACACAAAAAAACCTTTCTATTCTTCTTTGAAGGTAAAATTCCTCGCTAAATCCAACATGTTTGCGTTTCGAAGGACCCAACTATACAAATAAATAGTGTCATTAAAATTTCAAATATTTTTAGGTTCGTAGTAAGTGAATAGAGGATGAAACGTGAGGCCATCTTTATCTTTGTGTATGTCTGAAAAAAAGACTTGTCCGCGAACACTGAAATGAAATATGTACAAAGGATATGCTATGATTGCCCCGCTATCGAATTAACACTTTAAATGTGAGAAAATAGCTTCCTTAATGCTGCGACAAAAACCATCTCATTCAGCATAACAGAGTTTGTTAGGAATTAAAAATGGAAATTAACTTCTAAACATTTTTCAGTGACGATAAAATAAGCGCAGATAACATAGATATATTACTAACGCTCAGTAAAGTACTAAAATATAGCTCCTATCATATTTCACAAATCGAAGCAAACTTCAAAAAAAAAAAAAAGAGCAAACAATCAACTACTCTCCAATAATAAACCAGTAACATGATTAATTATTGTCTATGTTCAAAAATTATTTGCAAATAATTATATTAAATACATTAAAAAATTATCAACGGAAATATTTATTGGGAGAATAAATAATTAGAATAACCTGATAAATGAGTAATGATTCCTCCATTTGTTTTTGTTCGCTAGCAAGTGCATCACAAATACTTTTCAGCTTTTGTTGACCGGCACGCAACTCAGCATGCGTTTGCCTGATAGACGCAAGTTCTGCATGCACCGTACCTGAACAATTCATCGTCAACGATAGCAATAAATAATGCTCCTCAGAGCAACTAAGAAGATTTGTGCACAATCCCCCAGTGAACATATCGACAATGATTCATTCACAGGACTTTCACAATCACTGTAATCGTAGAGGTTAACATTAAGTCAGATAACACATCTAGAACGATCCTACTTAAGTGTCATGCTTTCCTACAACTCCTACCAAAGACTGCTCGCAAAATCGGTGATCGTTATTTCAACGCGAATCCAGATCGAAATTAAACACCAATTTGATGTCAAGAGAAATAAACTGCAATAGACACTGCCTCTCAATAAATTTAGTAATGATATTAACGCAAGAAGGAAGAGCTCACCTAGCTTTTCTCGAAGCCTTTGCTTGATTTTATCTTCAACAGCGCTCAGTATTGAGGCTTTTAAATGCTCCGGCTGTATAGTGCCAACGGCGTGCGGCGGTGGCTGCACGACAGGAATGGTGGGAAAAGCATTTGGATACGGCGGCTGGTAAGGGGGATACTGCGGCGTTTGTGGGGAATTGATAGGATAAGGAGGCATGCCAACTGAGCCTGACATCGGATACGGAGTATAAGATGGCTGAGTCGGCGGCGTTGATGAAGCACTTGCGCTTGTCGATCGTTGTGGAGTGGTTGTCGGCTTAGCAAAAACAGGGCAGGAATCTCGAAAGCATAAAGCCATCACCTGAATAATAGCATGTGCAACATATCACTGAACTAAAAGGCAAATTAGAAATTATTATATACGGCAATGTCTTTTTTTCAGGGTAGTTCATGCTCATAAAAAAGACAGACAGAGCTTCGATGAATTTTTACTGGACAGGAAACATAAAAGGCGCAAAAATTTCGCCGAAGTACTACAACATCTGCACGTTCGACTAGAAAGTTCCGATCGGACGTTAAAAATCTCGTCAATCTTTACTTCTGGTCCGTATACGAAAATTGATTCCAGTGTCTACTGTTAAATAACTAACCAACCTGAAGCAACCCGCTGAGATCATATCCGGGGTAACGCCAATCGGTTAGATATGGTAGATAGATTCTTCCCTGCTTATCCACCGTCTTCGACTCTTTCACCACCATGTTAGGCGTTGGACATACGTAACATATTGGCGCATAATATGGATGTGTGTCCCATAGGTATAGCGCTACCGGAATATTGTAAGTATTACCCTGAAATATTGCGTTGAAGCGTTGTGCATTGATCTTCTTAGCAATGATGATGGAGATCAACGGAAAGGAAAAATATAATAAAAGACAAATGATGCTATCGAAATATCAAAATTCGAACGAAACAACAAAAAAAGAAAACGCCAAAATTTCTAGTCGTAATATAATCTCACAAAAAAAAAAAAAAATTAAAGGAAGGGATCAACCAGATTAAATCATGCGGCGATAGGGTGTTGCAACTCTAAAAGCCTTGCTAAACGAAAGGAGAGCCATACGACCTCTCTTTCTATAACGATTATAATTTTTTGATATGTGCATAAATTGTTTGATATCACATATAATTAACATTCAACACAAAACATTATTACCGAATCCTGAAGCTAATAACCATGGATCAACAAATCTTTGTTTATTGAGTAGTAATGACTCTGCGCCACAGATTCGAGCATCACAATCGAGGATGCTTCCACCTACTCAAGAGTTTGCATCGGGAATTGAACTGCTACTCCTATTCAACCATCTCATTTTTATAACAACTTAAACTACTCTATTAGAAACAATAAATCCACTCCATCACGCAAGCAAAATGGCTTAGTAACGGCGTTCGTTAGTATCGCAAATCGCTAAATGTCAGATCACGTCAGATGACACATTTTATGTTAATTATTAAATCGATTATTTTTTTATGTTGACCACTAATTTGGTCACGTTTTACATTGAGCACTCAGTTGATCACTTTTCACACTAGTCTCTAGTTATAAATCGTGAAGTTTTCACGTTAGCATTATTTTTCCCAACAACTTTCAGAAACTATATGAAGATGCTGAAAAAAAAAAAAAAACAAGCATATGACGTTGATGAAAGCTTAGTGGAAAAGCGAAAAGTGATAGCACAAAAACGAAACATTCGAATATCATACAAATAAACGCATTTGTTAAATCTTCTTTACGAAAATAATGCGCACAAAATCATCCCCTCAATCATTCGTCCATTTTTTCGAACAACTAAAATTGTAAAAACGAATTAAAGTTGCCTTACATCACTGCAAAACTAAATTGCAAATTGCCTTAAAAATCAATGCTCAAACAATCATTCAAATCGCAATTTCAAATACTTCTAACGTATTTTTTTTTCCAGAAAGAAAGTGATTTTAAAGAAGTTCACTTGCGGAAAAATTTTTGCATTTTATCGATTTAGAAACTATACGAAGGAAACGATAAGCTCAGCTCATATCACAGCTTCAGGAAATATCGAATAACGCGAACGTGAATCTATAGCCTATTTGATCGTTGATTATTGCTTTCAAAAACATTTAAGCAACATGAATTTTTGCAAACAAGAAAAAACTGGACGAAAGATGGTTACTTTAACTGTGCTGCTTTTAACTTGCTTTTTTTCTGCGTGCATAATCTGGGATGGGGAATTCCATGAAATTAGCATCGAGATATTATTAGTGACTTCTTTAGGTATGAAAATTTAACATCATATAACCTCCGTCCAATTGCTTAAGTTCCCTCTCAAAGAGGTCGCGATAATGTCGCAGTGCGCTAAATACGCGAGACCAACCTTGTAAAGAACAGGTATTGTTCCTTTAAGACGAAAAGTCAAACTTCTAGTGCCATCCGGAAATGTGAAATTTTCTGCGTCAGGAGACAGATCCGGAAAAAAGTTGAGCGCTGTCAAAATATCGGATTTAGCCGAGTCCACATATTTAGCCCTTGTTCGATTTAGAACAGCGACAACTTGAGATGCATTGCTCATCTGAAAAATAAAACATTTTAAGCAATAATAACACAGGTGATAAGGTGAGTCGACGAATACGAGCATATAAGAGTTATGCTCACTAAGCTAACGCTCTAGAAAACCGATAAAGAGAAACACATATGGCTCTTGCAGACGAAGTTTGCAAGCCATAGTGCGCTATTTGGATGACACATCGACCTTCGTTGTGTACCAACGCGATTACGAAACAACATTTGCCACTATCAATTAAAGTGCAGCGGTTAAAAAGGAACCGGACAGGAAGGAAACAATCATTGAGGTGGGATAACGTAATAAGAAAAACGCAACCGAGCTGTACTCTATGAGAGAACATGGCCAAAGTCAACTACGAAGAAAAGCAATGAAGTTTGGGAGGAAAATATCGTGCCGCTGAAAAATGAGAATTGCAGAAACACTGAAGCCCGATCGTCGAACTAGAACGGAGTGGGGAAATGCCGGAACTTTACATTAGACACAGTTCGATGAATGAAAACAGCAATGAAATAGCATCCTTTTTCTGTAGAGGTTGTACGCTGTTGCAAAAGTGAGTTGAGTAAAGCTGAAAACTGATGAAAAAAAGATGGAAATAACAACAGAAATTTCATTCATTGGATCGTGCCCCTATATACCAAGCCGGTGTTTTCCATAGCAAGGCTCCGTGTTTCCTGTTCCGAGCCAGGACCAATATTTTTGCAGTCTCAGGGGTGAGATTTTCTGCAAGAGATGAGATTAATTCTTGGGGAATAGACTTTTTGAATGGATGAAAAAACAGGCATATCTTCAATGGCCATGCCGCTGTGGGTGCTAACAAACGAGGTGAGCTTAAAATATCCCAACAAAAACCTTCTGAAGAAAAAACATCCTGACGGCCAGACTCTCAAAAAAGAAATTTTCCGCTTTGCGAACATTTGACGCTATAAGATTGGCCAATTGAAAAAGAAAGCAAAGCTATAGCCATGCATGAGAAAACGTGGCCAAGCCATCCTTTCGCTTAATACTATTTCAAATTGAACGACGTAGTCGAATAAGGACCCAAGACAGCTTAATGCAGCGAAAATTGATAGACAATGTCTTGGACTAACTCTCCTACAAACACTGAATATGTGTCAATGTTCATTTGAAGGAAATAAATTCTTAACGGAAGAAAGTAGTTCGATTAGTGAAATTCATTGCATTAGGGAACGTGAAAAATAGCGGTCCTTCTTATTGGGCATTCTCACATTTCAATACAAGAAACGGATATAAAGCAAACAATAAAAGGCTCTTTTTTAAGTGTGTTGCACGATCAATGCACAAATTTCAAGAATAGCAATTCGAAAAAGATTTTTTTGGATGCCACCGGAAATACCTTTCATAGCTCTTCATTAGAAGAAAACCAAACCTCGTAAAAAAACCATCTTTCCCGCAACACCACCCGATCCACCCATCCACCTACTTAGCTTCGCCCCCGACGACTCTAATCAACACGGTGAAAAATTGTTTGCTGGTCAGCACGAATGAACGAAGACGAATGGTCTAAGGCGATGTCTTTATTCAATGAAATTTCAACATTCTACGGTACCTTATTGGCACCGACCCCTTGTCGCGTAGTAGCGACTGAATCTTTGACAATCCGTTTTGGGTGCCGTTAATTTTTTACTTATTGTGGTTTGTATGAAGTGTTTTCTACTTTTCTTTACCTATATTTCCTGACTTTACAGTCTATTTGCCGATGCATAACCAAAGTTTAACGCACTTCTCTACTGCATCTTCCTCTCCTCGTGTGTTGTTACACTTTGCGATCTAAACATTTCGTCATAGTTGTGACGAGTGGGAACACTTGCAGGCATTCTTTCACCACCATATAACTATAGGATGTAACATCGTACACAGATAACGTGCTTACAAAGAAAAGGCGGAAGAGGGTGCAACGCATAAGCAACAAACGAAACCGATTCGATATAGCTGTGATGGAATCTTGGAACTATCAAATACAACATAACTCGGCTTATAGCAGCTGCACAAAGTAGTTCCGGTAAATTTGGTTACGTTAGAGTAAACATGTTATAATAATAGGGGATAGAGGTATAACACCTTTTACAAAAATCGCTACAAATTATAAAGTAAGAGGACAAGATTGAATTTAAAGATCTGGTCACCGGTACCTGGTGCGACCAAAAGCGGCCTGAGCGTTCGCCGATGCGAGCAATGTGTCGTTATTCTGCAAATATTGCAGAGCGTGGGCGATGCTACAGTGATGGAGATAGGGGTACTTGACGCAGCTGACACTTGAGTACCACTATATTACTGTATTCGAGTACGGACACCGGTGTCACAGCCACCTGAGCTAAATACCGTAATCACTTTAAATAAAAGCGCAACTGAGGAGTTTATAGTAGTAGGCTGCATTTCGATGGTTTGAACGCATTCGTCTTACGGCCATTACTTTCCTATTGCACGTCCACAAGTTCTGAGTCATCATATAAAGCTTCGTCTGTTCGGCTAGTCGAAGAACTTTGAAAGTTTTGCCGGTTAGACTTTGGATCCACAGAAAAAATGTTTAAAAATTCCTATCGATGGACTTAAGAAGCGTTGTAAAGTGAGGCAGAGTGCGGCGAGTTGAAACGTGAAATGCGAGCTGTTGGCGACTTACTAGGTAAGGTTAAAGGTGGTAAGCAGTAAGCTGTGCTGTGGGAGGTCATGAGCTGGTTGCGGCGTTAACTGTAAAGTGGTAAACAGTACGTTGTGAAGATAAGTACATGCTGGTGAATAGTGAGTTGCGAATGTTATGCATAAGCTAATAAATTCGGGTCGGAGTTGTGAGAGGAAATGCGAAATTGTTTAATGTGGATTGTGGGGCGCTGAACGAGCAATTCGTTTCGTTAAGCGTGAGATGGTAAATATTAGTGTTGCGAGTAACAATATGTAACAATATATTATTAGTAAATCCTTTTTTACAATCACATCGAGTTGTGAATATTAGTGTTGTAACAATTGAATGCATTATCGAGTAAAAATTAGTATGGATGAAAGTGTTACGGATGTATCGAATATAGCATTCTTGATAATAAAACAATACGGAATTGAGGAGGGATTTTTGAAATATGACCTAAAATTTTGTATGTAAAATTCAATAACTGGGCTTAACTATTTTATTACAGCTAAAAAAATTGCAATACCGTTAAGTGCTGCACAGTAACTGCAATTGAAACTGTTAAATGTGAGAGCGTTGCTATGCATTAGAGCATTGCAAATTGTTGTTGCAACGAAAAAATTCATTAAATCAGTCAGAAAATTTTATGAAATATTCATATGAATTTATTATCAAGAACAATAAAAGATTACAACAATATAAGAGCAATATGGGTGTCAGTATAAATTTTCACATTTCTATTTGCAAATCGAAGAACGGTTGGTCACAGCATGAAGTGATTGCACATTGATATTTTGCAAAATTTTCCTTACCCATATAATTATTTTTGTTAATCAATTATTAAACATAACATAGTGCCTAAGCAATCAGCACAATCTTGCGACTATAATGCTTGCCGAAGAGAGTGGAACAATATGCACAGAGCAGTGGTAGTGATTCATTCATTATCATCATTCATTTTTGAAATGCAATTTTATTTAAGTGAATTATAAAGAGGTGGAAGTGAGGGGGGGGGGGGACGAGAAGAAAAGGGTGAGGGAAGGAGGGAGGAGATCTTATTTTCGTGATGCAGAATTATTCAAATAACCCATCTCGCTTGTGCTATTATTTATTGAAAATTGCATCGTTTTTGAATTCCTACAAAATTTATGCGAGGAATTTCTGTCTTAAAAAAGAATACAATAGCGCTATCATAATTGACAAAGTTTTCTTCTTGAATAAACTCTCATTAAAAGTAATGAAACACCTAGTCAACATAGACCTATACATTCTATAATTGCATGATTTTCAGATAATCCCACAATTTTAGAGTGTTCCTACCGCCAAAACAGCGATAAGGCCACTCATAAGAGCACCAATACTCTACTTCTTGAGGTAAGGTAATAAGGTCAACCCATAAAATGACATGAGTATAAAAAAGCTCAGATTTTCATTTTTCTTTAGATCAGTGACTCAAAAACCGTGCTATCGAATGAAAAATCATTTAAATGAAAACATTACAAAAATTGTCACGTTTTAGTAAAAATTTTGAAAAAATGCAATTCGCTAACTACTTTATATATTAGAAAAGTTTTGGAAAATCAGCAAAAATGAAAAAAAAGGAGACGAGTAGAAATTGAATGGCAGTGATATATGACTGCAAGTAAAGCAAACGCATATTCGCGCACTCCTCATTCATGCGGTAAAGTGATCTTACGTGACGATACATATAAACACAATGATAGAGTCTCATCGGTGAACTTTGACGGGAAGTGGAAGCAATCTTGCGGGTTTTTGCTTAAGGTAAGAAGCCTATCAAAGTGTTGCTTCTTTTTTTTTTCAAAACTGCAACCATCGTGAAGACTGAGATAAACGTTAGGTATGAAAATACCTTTTTTGTGGGGGGAATCGAACTCATCGCCTATTTACTATCCACAATGGCACATCCCTAAAAGGTACTATACCTATTCATTCCATCCTTTCAAACACCTACTTCACTTAACCACCTAAAAACCCATTGTATTTCCTACGGAAACCGTTATCAATTTCATATGGCGCAATAGTCCCTCCACCTATACTGCATCATAACATGGATTCTTTGAGGTGGAGCGATTCTTTAAAAAAGACCGCAGGAACCAACTGGATCAGAGAAGCATTGATTCGGGACAAGTGGAAGCGATATGAAGAGACCTTCATTCGTAATGAATGCTATGTTGATTGAAATAAATAAATAAATAAATAAATAAAATAGATGCAGTATAGGGTGGGAAACGATTTGCTTTAAGCGCCTGCCATAAAATAAAGTGAGATTAATTAATGGTAGTGAATCAAGAATCAAGACGAGAACAGTACACACGCCTAACGACGTGGTTGCCGGATGGCATGCGCACGCAACAATAGCTTTTCCAATTCGCCCGATTCATCTTTCTCCTTCGTCTCCTCGTGACCACCGATGAATCTTCCTTTTATATAGAGTTGAGGTACAGTTCGACTGCCGGAAACATATTTCAAGTGGTCCTGCAAATAAATTCGCTTAAACTCTACAGTATAATAATGCATTGCACGTAGCGGATTCGTTGCACTAAACCTCATCCTCTCTTCATTCGCATCCTCCATATTCATTCATTAGGGCAGCTTACTATAGACTTCAACCAGTATTACCTAAAGCTTTTGAATGATCTTAAACGAATAGAGCCCTCTAATGACTGCTTAATGAGGAAATCTTTCGTTCGCTGTCAACTAGTAAACCTTTAGTCATTTGTCTCAACATTTTTTGCTGGCGTTAATTAGTTAATCTATCACAATACAGTCATCGATCAGCCCATTAGACGGATGCTCAGCGATCGGGCATTTCTAAGTGAATATCTCGCTCTTTATCTCCCAACACTTCGAGATACAGAAAATAATGGCAATCCGCATTATAAGAGATGGGAAGTCTTGGAAAAAAACTTCACAGGACTGTTTCCTTAGCTTAAATTCACAGAATTCATGAGACGCTAAAAACAAGCATCCTTATAGAAAAACATATATGAAACACTTCCTATAGTGTAGGCTATGGACACTATCTCTACAATTTGGTTCAAACATTGAAGTGGTAATGATCATTCATTCTGAAGCAGCAAAATTTCCCCACAATCAAACGCTGCTAAATTAAAGAAACCTCTAACAAGCATACGCCCTTCTAAGTTCTGCATGTGAACGAAAACAGACCGTAAGGACAATAAATCGAGAGTTACTTGAATGACTGCACACGACCACAAGCCTTGTATTGAGACAAACACTTTCTTCGTGAAGTAAATAGGTAACTACCGCGAAAGGTGTTAAGTGAAGTTCTGGAATTATTTAGAGGAAGTTAAAGCAAAAATTGGAGGTGAGTATTGCTTAGTGAGCTGTTGTTGAGAAGCTGAAAAAGTGCCGATCGAACACAAATATATGAGAAAAATGTGATATATAAATGTTCTTAGCAAATATTTACAGTATAATGCTACTGGGAATGAGGAAGGCCGTACGTATAATACATCTGCAGTAGTATTCAATACCAGCATAGAGGCTGCTGGTTAATTATCCATCCCTCCCTCAGCCCCTCTCCTCCAATCACTGCACCGCAGGGCTCGGCATACTCTCTACCTAAGATTTCACGTAACCATCTTGCAAATACCAGCTCAATAGAATGTTGGATAATGCAAATAATAGCAGCTGTAATGTGCATATAACATGCGGTTGGAACACACCTGCATTTCCTCCATATAAGGCTCAAGGTCGAGTTCAACAGTCTTCATATCGTCGATACTGTATTTGGCTAGAATTTGTTTAATACCTTTGCTATATTTGCAATAGGTCTTCGAATACAGCATCACTTTATATCGACGAATATCGTAATCCATTCTCCGCTCCATATCGCGGATACGGCGTTGCTCATACCAAGACGATAAAGAAGAAGCCTTCAATAAATTAACTTTCTCAACGTCCATAAATAAACCTAGTTTAGATTATAATAATTATAAAAATAAAATTTTGAAAATTTACACAACACAAATTCTTTCGATTTCAATTTTCTTTTCCTTATTATCAAGTGCAATAAAATGCAAAACGAAAACATGAGTTTAGAATGAGCACAAATGCATGACTGTTTTTAATCCTACTGGAGTGCTAGATGTTTGACATTTCCCAATTACCGGTCAAAGATCGAGAAATAGGGCAAAATGTATCGCTTAACTTGCATGAGGTCAAAAATTCATCGCGATACACTATGTAGTTCAATTTTTGTTTTTCAATTTTTCTTCAACTAAATAGAGTTCTATTACATCTGAAAACTAGAATCGAGGTCCGAATGCAACTGAAGCAGAACTGAAATCTTCAATAAGCTCTAGCAATACAAGTTGATAGTAACAGGTAGCCATCCGCCTTCGATAACCTTTGGCTATCGATTTATTGTCGTGCAACATTTTCCGTCAATAGTGACGAACAAGCCGTTGATGCCCATGAATGGTGAAATTCGTCAATAAGTTTTTGCACTAGAAATTTTATGCCAAAATAGGTCAAAATTTGATTTAAACGTTTATGAAATACTTAGTTTTCCGTTGAAAACAATTCAAAGTTCGATAGTAATGTCGCAAACTCACACATGAGAGATCTTTGATTGAATGATAAATGAATTAGTGAAAGAAGTTAAGAAAACAGCAAGCGTTGCAATATATTTGTTGAGACTAAAATAGGTAACACATTTCATGTGACAATGATGCCTCACCGTCAAAGTTTAAACTTATTACAGCATTGTTTTCTAATAAATGTTGAGTGCATCATATTAAGAGATATAATACGAAGGAACGAACCGTCGTTGCGATTATTAAGCAGCATAGCAAAAGTGATTGATTAATCATCTCTGTAAAATGTTCGCCTCAGAGCCGCTGATACCTGAAGAAACAAATTGACAAGAGAATATAACATGAAAAAATAGGAGAATTCATACAAAATACATAGATTAGCCGAGAATTCGATGCTGATCTATACATCCTCTATTTTTAGAAAATATAGCATAGATTTATAAGAAACTTTACGCTTTCAAACCATCATTAAATTTAATATTGAAAATGAAATAAAAAATGAAATTCTTATAAAAGAGAGAAAGGTAGGAGTGAGTACGATTGGAGTTAAACAAGTGGAACATGCTTCTCCTTGTTGTCTAAGAGCTTTTCGCATTGTTATCGCCATTTTTTTCTGTGTTTAAGTGTGCAAATTTGCAAAGTAATATAAAAATTATCGAGAAATTCGCACTTCAGAAAAATTGAAACAAAATTTTACGCAAAACTATCCGCTTCAGTAACTGTAACTTCCCAAATTTAACAAGTTAATGAAGAAATTACTAGGTCAAGCATCCAATTAGCTCTTCACATCTTCTCATGAACAGACTGTTGATCACGATCATAGAGAAAGGACGATAGAACGAAAAAATTACACGTAAAATGTGCAGTAATGTGAAGCTATGTATATTCTTGTAAACACAAACAGTAGCATAAAAAACACCTTGTACGATTCATCACAAGTAGGGTCAAAAAGAACAGGTATTGCGCGAAAACTCTTGCATAAAAAACTTCTATGAATCGAAGCAAGTTCGCTGAAATCGTACAGCAAGTTTTTGAACCGTTTATGAGACAACTTGACACAACACAAGTTTCCACATCAACATCAATGAGGAATGGTTAGGCGATACTAGCATGCAATCTCGAGTATAAATCAATGAAATGAAATTGCCGTCAGACAAGTTTTAAGAAAACGAATGGCGTCACTTCACTTAATGACTAGACGATTGATATTAGAAGTAAACATTGAGTTGTAATAAATGATACAAATAAATACACATAAAGAAACGAAAGAGGAATTCGACACCGCAATGCTACCTTAGAAATATGAATGACAACACTTGAAGAGTCCATCCTGATCGATTAACGCCCCGGTAACGTGATCTTTACTGTATCCGATTGCCTACTGTATCTGATCAAATAGCACATTGAAAGCACTCTAATTTAGAAAATTAGAACTTTTCGTGGTCGAATCTCAATGATACTTTAACAAGCGTCGACCAGCAACCAGTATTCCAACTTATCAACAAATGACGTTTTGAGAAATTCTTTTCTAGGATGCGCCGCACTTTCGTTCTTGATGATGGACAACCACAACGATACGATTGAAAAAAGATCTCATCAAACATTTTCGCACTTTATGATAATCAGAGCAGTGGGTTGCACTTGAAACAAACAATTTTTCCAAATAATCTAGCGTACGAAATGATCGGTAACTAGATCAGCATAGGTAATGGATGAAAGCATCAAGCAGACGGAGTGAAAAATTCGCTTGATCAAACATAAAATAAAAGATACATAAAAACAATGTTGTGAGACAGGTGAGAACTGGGAAAACGATGGCGCTACTACTGGCAAAATGAGAAGACGTATCGGCCAACAGGAAATTACTCTCTCTCTCAAAAAAAAGAAACAAATAAATTCAACCAATTAAAGTTATTTGAATAAATAAAGCATCGCTATGCCGCAAAAGATTAGAAAGAAACAGAAAATCAATTGGGAAACTAAACACTACAACCTATACTATCATTGAGTTTTTCGATCGTTCATTCACCAGCAAATATTTTATGAAATGTATGACACGCCTCATTCGAGTCGACATGATGAGGGATAATCCCTCGAAAAAGCAAAGAAAAAAAAATCTCATTTTCACTAAACAAGATGATTGGTGAAAATCGATGAATGAAATATGCAAAATTAAAGCTAAAAATTGCATTGATGTCAATTTTAACAGCTTATTTGCGCAAATTCATATTTGTCATTGTCGAAATTTTTAAAGAGGTGTTTTCCATAATAATGATTGATGTCTTTCTTGATTAGTGAGCATAAAAATTTCATCGTAACAAATTCAACTCCTACCTATATGAGTTTGATTATTCTTAATTCATTTTAGGTGAGACTAATTCGTCTAAGTGTGTTGTAAATGTTGGAAACTATAGAAAGCATCCTTTTTAAGAGAACATTACGGCAATCGGTGATCAATGATTGCAATTTAATTTTAGAAAATAAAAACATTCCAAAGCAGGTTAGGAATTCGAATCAGGTTTCAAATTTAGAAATGTTTTGATTACTAACATTTCACTTCGAATGATATATGGTCGATGTTTATAAGTTGAGTGGATTCTATTTAAAGCAGAAAAATTAGTTTGATTTCGGCTATTTATAAACGTTTTGAAATTATCCCACTGAAATTAGAGCTTTGATTCTCAAATATGGTCTTTGGATATGAAGACAAGATTTGATCATAGTCCAACTTATTAATAAAACTTTATTTTTAATGAAAGGTACAAGTTGCGGAGAATTGCATTAGCCAATTCAACGTTTTCATCGTTTTTTTATCATTGATAAAATGCGATGGATGCTCACTAATACATCAAAATACAGCTACCATTTTTTCGTTTCCGTGACAAACCTTTCAATGCTGAGCAACAAGAGAGGGTACCTGAATCCTTGTCACAGTTGCCACACATGATATGCCCTTTTGCAATTCGGCTCACCTGGCTAACGATTTTCATAGTTTACCAAAGAATAATAAAATATACGAAATAATATATTCACATTTTAACTGATCTCATCCCTCAAATGACTCTTCTATAATGGATTCGTTTTTTGTAACTAACTATCGTTAAATGCATTTGAACTTTCTAGCACTCTCAACACCAATAATTTTGTTCGAAATTAATAGGTAAATGTGAAAAACGCTTTCAGAGGGTACCCTATGTGGAACATTGCATTCACCAAATCTCACAATTACACCTTTTGTATCTCACAAACGAAACTGCAGATCAAGCGGATAAAGGAAGGCACATTTTTATGCGATTTTCTGATGATATTGCCCATACTGCTTTTTTTCAAATTAAAAAGCAAATTTGCATAAGCGTATAAAAGGGGAGCGTATGGGGTGGGGGGTCGGGGTGGGGGGGGAGAAAGAAAGGGGGCTCACTGGGGTGCGAGCATAGTTGTTCAATGCGTAGAACAACTCCATCTCTACTACGAGATGTGAAAGTACTTCAGCATCTAGTACTGGAAGTGTGCTTTTGTTGATAGCCACATACTTGAGGCGACATGACGTCATACAAATACCAGTTAATCGACCCATTAATGACTAAAACGAACGCACAACGTGCTCAATGTAGCCGACACTGAACTGTGCTCTTCGCTTTGACTAATTGGCGAATTTGTTGTATTAGATGTGAACAAAATTTATAAACCAAACATACCAATAAGTATTCCTAAAATTTAACCTTTTCTTGACCGAATGAAAATACGTTTTAAAATATACGTCATCGTTCAGTGCAACATCAAGTAAGAACACTCAAGAATGTACATCGTCAACGAAGATGTGACAAGATGGTTGATGGGGGAATGATCGCATGTTTCCGGTAACGACCTCCTCATATACACCTTATGAACGCGCACACGAAAGGATGCCAAGCGAACAACCACATCGAACGATATAATTGGATTTTTTTACTCGATTACCTGTACCAAACAAATATCGAGAAAGCGGAAGAATGTTATTTTATTTTTCGTTGAGAAGCACTTCACGTTTAACTCAAGGAGTGTATTCGGTGAATCTTTTAAAAACATTTGCACGAATCTTTTCCGGTTATTGAACTCGATGAATGGAAAGTGGAGAAAAGCAAATTTTGTGCAATCGTTCATTTATTATACACTGGGTTAGGTTCATGTTTGAATGCTCCACACGCCGATCTTCATGGAATCTATCGTTCGATTTATACTAAAATCCTCTATTTATTGATTCCTTACGTGATAACAAAAAAAAAAAAAAAAAAAATTCAAATAATCTGCAAATTTTCAATGCCAAACATATTTCATAAAAAATCACCGACCCTTTGGAATAAATAAATGGAAACGTAATCGAAAATCTACCTTCTTATCACTATAAAAACAAATTTCTGGCTGAATGGACTGCAAGTATACTTGAATAAAGAAATGTGTCTCAAAAATAGGTTGCATAAATCAACGTTTCCGTAGAAGAAATACACTAAAAGGATCAATACGAGCTAAGCTAACCATCCACTACTGAAAGAGTTTGCAAGAGTTTCTTTAGCCACTTAATACCGTATAGATTATTCCAGACTTACCGTTGCCGTGCTCGATGTTGCGCTATCACCTATTGGATGAGCACTTTTGAACGCATTATTGGTGCAATTCGCTTAAATGACAGCTTAACAATGCATTATTTATAACGAGAGAACGAGTTCCTAATTGAAGAAAGCAGCACAAGAAGATGAACGTTTTATGGAAAACGTCGCCGGAAGTGACTCAGAAGGACATCGAGAATTCGATGTTTCACATTTGACATTAACAGCTATATTGCTAACATCGCAGCTTCCTGACTCTACTGCACATTGAAACACCAGAAGGAAATTCTCTAAGATTATATACTGAAAAATGTGGTTCAGAAACAACCCAGAAATGGACTAAAATTGGAATAAGAATATTTTAAATGTTGAGCAGCACTGGTAAATCTTTTACTGATTAGCTTTCCAACTCATAGGCATGATTACAGTGGTTACTGTAAAATATAACATGAAGGTATAAAACAATAAATGGCGACATCACCATATCAAAAACTATAATTAAAGAGCAAAAAATCTAACCAATCCCAAACATTCAAAGGCAACATGAAATTATTAAAATACAATCAGTTATAAATTTATAGTAAATTTGCAGCATATATGATAGGAAATAATAACTAGAAAAAAAATGGTCAGAATTATAGAAAGACGCATGAAAACGAAGCATTCGATGAAGATCTCAAGATGGGCATTCATGATGCGAATAGATTATGTATCTGTCCTAAAGGATTTTTTTTTTATGGCTCAAGGTCAGAACGATGGGAATAGAGAAGACATAGTGATATGTGATAGAAATGATGTCATGTGATCGCAAAATGAATAACACCAAGATTTTCGATAAATTAAAATCTCATCTTTTCGAATTCGCATTTTTATGATTCTTTATGTGATCTTATTATCGCAATAAAATAGAAGGAAGTGAATAGGAAACGGGTGTTAATTATGTTATGCTAATCATCATCACCTCATTTCTAGCATTGTGAATAATATTTCTTAAATAAATTTTACACTCTGAACGAAAAGCGCTTCGAAGTATTTCAACTATGTAGCCATTAGGTCGTCAACATTCCTATTATAGAATTCACTATAAAATTAAAAGTCTGACTATAAAGCCGAGAAGGTTCCAAAGTCCTTTGTTTAAATGACGGATAAAATTAAAGAAAGACTAGAAGATAGAGATGAGAAAAGGATATGCTACTTAAATTTTCCCACAACGAGACGCAGCATCGAAAGTTTTTTGATTTTCGAATAAAAAATTTTTGAATGTTTTCATTTTCTAAGCGAGAAGGACGATTTATTTTGTTGTGCAATTATTTATCTTCGTCCTATTTTTGTTCTATTCTATTAAGATTTATGAATCTTTTCATTCTGTCTGTGCCTCTATACTTCTCGTGTTCCTAATATGTTCATTTTGTATTCCCAGCACCTTTTCTTAGCAACTAAAAATGAGTTTGTATTCGCCAATTAACTCGAAATGATACTCAACAACTGAAAAGCGTCCAAGAATTTTCCTAGAATATGCATAATAAAGAAGATCGCATCGTTTTTAATTCTCTCATCGATTTTCCTTAAAAAATTAATTGAAATGAAATCGCAGCTCATATAAGCAATACTCAGCACAAGTGAAAAAAAAGAAGAAAAGAATTGCACTATCCAGTTACTAAATTTGAATAAGCACAACAAGAGACGTAATGCTTTAAAAAAAAAGATGTTATTGTAACTGTTGAAGATTCGGAAAGCAAAAGAACTATAAGGGGAAAATTTCAAGCAGGCTAAAAGGGAGAGGAAGAGAGAGTATATGAGTGGGGTAGCGAATAGCAATTAACTACTAAAAAGCACCGATGAGTGCAAGAAAAGTGTGCATCGTTTATTGGATGCGTTTTGGTGTAACGGTTGTCGATCGAGCTCTTCCGGTACGTCTCACACACGTTCGTCTGACATGCGCAATTTTTGTCATCGTTGCTGTGCTCTAAAACTGAACACCTTTAGCAATTGCATACTCTTTTGTGCAATATTTACGCTCACTAGATTATCGTTAAAGAACTATTAAAACGATCGTTGTCCCACGTTTGTCAATGAACACTTCCGTCTACGAGGCGGCATCTCATCAAGTACACTTTTCTAGACGAAAAAGGTCGTTGAAATGAATTAAGTAGCACTTTGTCTTTATTACAGTGAATAGCGCAAAAATTGTGTGCATCTAAATCATCGCTTACACTCCACCCTATCTATTGCCGCATTTCCGGTCGATTGTAATCATGATCGAATCGACTTTAAGTAATACTTTCTCTGTCTATCGCCCAGATCAAGCATTCAGAATGTGTGGAGGTGGTGCAGCTATAATGATTGTGCATGACTTCCAATCATGTCTTCATAACTCGTTATCTTTGTTGATATATACTCAGAACGTTGTTGTCACCCTAATTTCTTGCAGACATAAGAAATTCACCCTTGTATATAGCTGTCGAGGTCTCTCTTTTTTCTCTCATTGATATCCGATTATCGTGATTCAATTCCAATCATACGCGATGAAGTAGTAGTGGTTGTTGTTGAATTCAACTATATAGATATTGATTGGAGCAATCTTTTCTTAAGATAGCTCAGGTATTCATAAACATCTTATCAACTGAATGGTTAGCAAAAATATTATCAACTCGTATGCGAACCAACAAGAGCCATTTCACTGGATATCTTAATTTTAGGCTTGGTTTTGACATGCAGTAAAGCCGTTGTGCTAAATTGCAACGTTGAGGAGCCAGTTTCCGCATCCGATCATTGCTCAGCTCATTTTGAACTTTGCATTGCCCTCAAACGAAACAAGTCCGTTCAGTGAAGAAGTATCCTAACTTTGCCAAGGGCAGTTACCCTCAGACAAATTCAATAATCATCTTTTTAGATTGGTGTCGTTCACTCTCGACCGATATAACAGTCGATTGATCGATATAATAACACCCTAACTGACATTATTCACTGAAAGTTCGCACAAACGATTCCTTGTAGCAAAGAATATGCCACAAGGCTTGACAAATTTGCCAAAGGAAAGTGTTGTTGGCGACGTAAAAATCTCATGTGTCTAGCGGCACTTAGTTAATATTGCCCAATGCTAAAGAAAGCTATATCTCACAATATTGCCCATAAAGAAGGTCTAATATCTGAGAGTAGGAACAACCATTCATCGGCTACTGAACCATAGCTGAGGTAGATTGAGGCAAAATGAACCTCAGTGACAATATTCGACCACTCACTGACGACACTTCAAATAGTGAATCCTTCAGCAAAAATTTCTCTTAAAAGGATGACAGTGCTCTATAATCGATATTTGCAAGGGATTAAAGCATTGTCATAATCATCAATTTTCAGTTGATTTTTTTCTGCCTATGCTCTTAATGCTTGATTTAAATGAAATTTTATCGCATCTTGCATGTATTTGCAAGGAATAAAGTTAGTGGCTATATATATATATATATATATATATATATATATATATATATATATATATATATATATATATATATATATATATATATATATAGCTACAAGTTTCAGTGCTTCAGTGCACAGATTTGTTTCGCGTTCCTCAAGTTTGTTTTTCCTGTCTCTAGCAATACTCTGAATTAATAGAGTCATCACCTCTTAGAACGCCTACATACTTTAATGGATGGTTCATAAAACAGATATTCATTGATTGATGAAACGTCTCAGCGATTCATTTTACAAAAAAAGCAATGTTATGGGATTGCTATAGGAAGGATAAATTCTGCACTAAAGTCAAGGTTAAAACGGAATTCTTGCAGAATTCTGACCTCCAAAACTTGTAAGACAGACACATCGGCTATAGATCAAGCTAGAATAGTGCGCCGTGCAAGGTAGCTCAAAGAAGGTCAGAACATACAGGCAGATCAAACGACTGCCCAGCTTATGTCATGAAGACGGTTATAAAGGTTTTGCCCACCTAAGGCTAGCCTGAGGCGGAAGCGGGAGGTTATAAAAGAGCTTGACGTACTCATGTATTCATTCATTCGAGCTGCTG
The DNA here is from genome assembly GCA_037389465.1 of Baylisascaris procyonis. Taxonomy (NCBI): domain Eukaryota; kingdom Metazoa; phylum Nematoda; class Chromadorea; order Rhabditida; family Ascarididae; genus Baylisascaris; species Baylisascaris procyonis. The sequence continues at coordinate 6,609,036 of JAZARR010000059.1, forward strand.
GACTGTTTGTTGTTCATAAGGCCGAGCGCGCCTACATGTGGTTGTGGCCATTGGATTGCGCTAGGTGATCGGCAGCACCGCCAAGTTCGCTGGGGTTCACCTATGGGATCGTTCCGACGATCGAACCCGTCCTTCTGAAAGACCCTCTACTTGTTTGTCACCTTCTTGTATAATCATGGTAACCTGTTCACTCTTATATCTGTGTCGTCTCTCAGTTAACTCGATCCGCGTCTTGACAAATGGTTCAGATCCTCAAGGAGACCTGGAAGACTAGACCAGCCAAGGGGAGCTGATCCTTGCAAACTTCCTTTCAAAATTTTGCCACTTGTAGTGAATTTAACGTTTAAAATTTAACGGTGAAATTTCGATCCTCGAGGTGAACTACTAGCTATCAGAGGAATGCCAACAAATGAGTGACGAAATAATTGTTCGGTGGTGCCCAAAACCAACCCAACAGTTCCTCTGATGTTCCTTTAACGTCCAATCACTTGCCATTACTTGAAGCAATAAAGATGGACAATGGCTTCCAAAGAAAGAGAATGAGAAACAGCATAAACTCAAAACAAAACCACCTGGAGCATAGTATAGCTGTACGGATGGCGCAACCGGTACGACAAACAGAAGTGATAATAAAGACGCATCCCTTTAATGGTGTACTGGAAACATCCTCAAATAAGGAAATCTAACTCATCATTGACCGGCGCATATTTTATTATGCAGCAATCAATCCTGCCTTATTCCCCTCCAGCAAGTACCAAACCGGATGGCGTTGCAAAGAGTGGGCCTTTCTTTAGTGATTGGCCTATTATACATGTCGAATTAGTATCTTTGAAACGGAGATCAAAACGTATGAAAAAAAAACGAAGGAAATACGTTCCACTTTACTTAAGAAGCAATCGGTACGCCAATCTCAATCATGAACCATGTCATGAATGGCGACTACCATAATCAACCTTACACATAAGTGAGCGATAAAAATTGGTGAGCACTCAACTTTACAACGTACACATACTACTTCATTTTCAACTGCTCATTTCGCAAAATTTTTGCATGTCTTTCGCATATAGTTTTCATTTAATTTCCATTCTTTTTATATGTTCGTAAACATAAATAATTTGCTCTTCAACATTTCTCAGCATAGAAAACTCATTGAGTTAGACGCCCCAATTGCTTTCCATGTACAACCGCCTCTCACTAATATAGGTTCAAAAATGAGTCTTACGATGTCTTAACCTGCAAATGGGCGATACAGCACTTAATCCATTTCCTGATTCATGTCCATATTTTACCATTTCCGCTTGCACAGTGCTAAATTCTCTCGAGACGAATTCGCTCAAGAATTCGCAAGTGAAAAGGTAGCATTCGTTGGAAATATTTTCTTTATAAACTTTTCAAAATCGCTTCCGAAAATTATACGCAGATATCCCCAAGGCATTAAAACTTGGTCTTGAAAAAAAAATTCACACTTGCAGGGCGACTATTACTTTTCAACTCTTTCTTAGGATTAAAAAGTGAGAACTCTCACAGCCTTCATCGTTACATTAATTTTTTAAAAAAGTGCCAATTATAATGAACCGAATACTAAATTATTCTGCATAACCACCGCTGAATTTTCGAAAAATAAAACAGACAAATACGTATGCGATAACAACAACAAATTGGGCAAACAGCTTCTTTGAATAAACATCAAGAGAAAACTGCAATATCGAAGCATAAAATTCTTTTCAACATCTCCAAGTATCTTCATGCACACTCGACAAGCACAATTACGAAAACTTCCTCAACGAAGAAATGAATTTCATGCAATCATTTCCTCAAATCTCTCATCGTTTCAGCCTTATACTCTAAATCCATCGGCGATATATAGAGCGTGATATGTTAACGTTGATTTCCGACTAACTACAGATTAAAGTAGATATGAAGAAAGTTTTCGCTCTGTGGCCGGATGGCATTTACAACAAAGTATGAAAATGAACACTATGAAAATAAAGAATAAAAATAAAAATCTGTACATCATCAGGAAGAAATATATGCAAGGAATATTAACAGGTTTTTTTTTAAAAAAAAAGCAACTTATGTTTAAAAAAAATCGCACAAAGCACATTAGTGGAGAAAAAAAAAGATTTAAAAATATGGAGTCAAATTGACAATCTATAGCGTATTTTCCAAAAAAAAAAAATTCGAAATTATTACGATAAACATATATAAAGATGACGAGGCAATAAACGATTACTCATAGCAATATATAGCAAACGTTATCAAATTCAACCTTACGGCAAAATTAAAAGTATTTCTCAGATGCAAATCCCCTATAGATGCGCTTATTATCGCTATTTTATGGTGATCCTTTGTTCGATGGCACTTTTAAAACTCTTCCCCGAATATACACAATGACTTCGACTACTTCAGCGCATCAACAGTGACGGAATGATGAAGCATGATGCCAATTCTATCACCTCAAAGAACCATCATGAAATCTCATTTATAATTCCCTCTTTTAGTTGACTCTCCTCTTCATTAAAAAAAAAAAAAAAAACAACAACAACATTATAATCGTGCAAGCTTCACACACCTCAGTCATCAAATGTTAGTGCAAATATGCAACACGCAAACAGCACCGACAAGTATATCTCAAACGCGAGACAACCACATAAACAATCTCGCAGATCATATAACTCTTTTAAGAACGATAAAACGGATACCAATTAAACCTAAACGTAAACAATCATAAAAGCCCATGCTTATCTGTTACGCGGAACAACCCAACGTCCCTAATAATCCCAGCTAGCTAATAAAAATTAGGAGGCATTGAAAACTTTCAGCCGTAATAGAAAAGTGAGTGATTCTTTTAATGAAAAATCGCCATAATATATCAGCATATGACTACGGAAAACGAATCAAATAATTGTAATATGTTGAGTAAACATTTTCTTCCTAATAATGCTGTGGTGAAACTCAGAATTGATATACATTTAGTTAGTAAGTGATTATGAAAAATGCCATCACGCCAAATTACTTCATATCACCTCACGTGTAACCATCTGCCGATCGATGCAGCATACATGAAAAGTGAGAACCAAAAAAGTTAACGATGCAAGCGCCCCTTTGTGAGTTTTTCCCATAAAGCGGAGCACCAACGGATTGATGCAGCGCTCCAAGTAGGCGAATAATGTACTAGCACACAGTTTAACATGGGCTCTTTAACAAGTATGAGAATTTATAAAGAAAAGAGAAAAAATCGTTAAGACACGGGTTAAAGAGTACCGTTAGACATAAGGCAAAGAGGAGGGCCGCCAAAACCGTGCTGCAAGTTAACTGTCGTATGGTACTCTTCCCTGGGAGGTTTTCAGCACTTTCTTGCAAAGATCGTAATCGGATACTCAAGAAACAGGCCTAAGTAATACAGAACTTCTAACGCTAATCAGGGCGGAGGAGGGGGAGGGAGGGGAGAGGTGTAGGGACAAGGACGCCCAGAAAACGATCGAGATTTCAAGTCATAAACGTCCTCATCAAAACAATGACGTCATTAACTTTGAAATATCCAGGTCGGCAAATCTCTTCTTTCAAAGTGCCAATGCACAAGATCTTTGGAACCATTTTTACGTATTCAATGCATCGCTGCCTTTACTACCCGTATAGTAGTATTAGCCGTTAAAAAATAAACAATAATAGGAATGAGCGACCTTTAGGTTATGGATACGAAAAAATTTGTCTCAGATTAAGGAATCCATAAAAGTGGGCGACTTTAGGAGTAAAGCACAACTCCACTTCCAACTGTTCCCGTTTCCCATCGGGATCCTTCTTGGGTGTTCCCGTTTCCTATCGAGATCCTTCTTGGGCACATTCAAGTCAATAACTCCCTTCTTTTCACAAGCAACATAGTTCATAAGAAACACAGAAGTGCACACATGAAATCAAACAACAAAACGCGCCTAGTCAAGAAATCAACGAGTCCTCATCCACAGTTTCTTATAATCATCCACGAAATTCCACTTGCTCTACAACATGCAAGCAATGCATAACTAAGTGAACAGATCTTCATTCATCCGATTCTTCGAATATGTTCACAAAAAATGAAACTTCAAGAAGTAAAACGCTACACGACAAACTTCTATCTTGCTTAGTAAACAACATAATGGTGGAATTCTCGGAGATGGAAATAAAACACTCGCCCCCCCCCCCCTCCCCTCATGAAATCTGCGGAGAGTAAGTGAAGTTTAACGAACTTACCAACCTCATAATTATTCTGTACTTAAGGTAGCGTTTCATATACGCGACTGAGGTGACGATGCAGTGGACTCGAAATAAGCATGATAAAAGTGTTCTCCTATTTTGAAAGAAATTCACGCGTATCGAGTTGCTTGATTGCATATACATTGCAAAATGTTCACTGAAAGGCGGCCGGCTGATTAGTGGGCACCGTCTGATGGTGCTGTTGGGGATGTTGCATGAAAGCGTTCGGAAAGAGCACCGATGTCGGATTGGTCGCATTCGCCACTGTGCCTTTTGTCGTCGTACCGGTTGCATTTGCCGGTGCACGGCTGTGGTGCGAGGACGCACTGCCGATCGCCAAACAGACCGACGATGAGTTCGCGCCAATGATCGGACCATCGAAACTGAGGTTTCGACTCTGCGGCAACAAAGCACTCTGCAAATACCTAATATAAGACAAATCGGTCGAGCACAACGAAAGCGATCGAGAGCGAGCACAGGTAAAGCTCTCAGTACAAAGATAGTCATTAATTTCGCCGCACCGGGACTGAAGGTCAATTCAAACGCATATTCTCTCATATTATACGATAATCAGTGCTCATATAGGCAACAATCAAGGATGAGTCAGTAAGAAACTGCACAGGGCCCGTGCAGGTAAAGGCATAACCGCCAATCAAAATTATGCAAGAGTCCCACATTAGGTGCAGCTATATCCTAATTTAGCAGGTAACAGTGCCAAAGCCCAGAGATCACGCTCGTTTTTCAGTACCCCAAAAATCTATAAGTTGTCCCATAGGGCTGATAGTGATAATCTTCTTGCCACCCAAAACGGTCGACTCACCTTCTGCACCGGCTGCAAATTAGCAGCCGAATGTGAATGATGCCCATATCTATTGGCCTCGGATGAGACTTCCGACGGAGGCCAAATCGAAGTCGACTGTTGTGGCTGAGAATGTGTGCCCGCGAACTGACTTGGCGCAGGAAAGGAGTGCTGCACCGGTGCCATAGCGCTTCCCGACGGTTGTTGGCTCGTAAACTGAGCGGGCCCCAAAGACTGTTGATTCGAATATTGCGCCTGCTGGAGCTGTTGTTGTTGTTGTTGTTGTTGTTGTTGCGGCTGCTGGGGCATTGATCCAAACGGTGCAGACATTCTGAATATGATCAAAGCAATACCTGCATGAAGGAAACATTTGATGAGCTCATATAAGCACAAATAGACGTGACACCCAGCAACACAACGGTAAGCGTATAGCAGCGAATGAGTATATATGAAATTCCCAAAAAGCGGTTATGAGAGACTCTCATTTGCTCGAGTATCAAAATTCAGCATAAACGAGTTGATATGTCTTCCGCACAGCTCCAACTGCAGTTTTTTCACCGCAAAAATGATATCATTAAAATAACACATAGCCAAAACAATGCGAACACATCATATCCAATGAGGAATTCGTTTAAAAAAAACAGTAAGGAAAAATAAGGAAAGAAACTTACTGGTATAAGTTATGTTGATTTGAAGGCATCATTTGCTGATGAAAATTGTTCGGCGGGCCAGCACTACCCTAAAATAGATGAACCCCATTTATTCAGCTAAAAACTTATCACTGTCAATTTTGAGGCAATAATAACAATAAATAGCAATAAGCAACTGTCGACTTTTAAAAGACATATCGTCCCACAACAACGCAATTTCAGTAAAAAGGAAAAACATTGCTGACAGATGGCAGAACGGAAGATGTGAATGAAGAGAAATTTTACATGTCCCTGATGACAGCGATGACCACAACAACACTTCTGGAGAGAATGGTTCTGAGATAATAAAAATAAAACTCGAGACTTATGGGAACGGAACGCAACTACACTCAGCATATTCATTTTGTGCCCTCAAAGAAATATAACAGGTGAAATCCAACACGTTTCTGAATGACTACTTCAACCAAGAAGTAAGTGAATTATATCACAGTATAAATTAGCACTTCAACAAATACCGATCCGTGGGACCTCTCAGCTGTTTAGTTTGCACAATTTTCTTGACAAGAAACAGTAAGGTACACCAGAAACTTCAAAGGCATGGAAGCAAACTTAATCTGAACTCAAACTCTAAATGTCTCAATAATGATGCTATAAGCGTTATTTATGTGAGAATATTATGCACCGAACACAGCTCAAATTTTCCTTTCCTAAACTGGAAGAATAAGAAACTGAAGTGGGAGTACTGAAAAATTTCGCCCGATCCGTATAATGTCCTCAATCGAATTGACAAAGTGGAACGATGTCACAACAGAACCAGAAGGCGAACCTGATTAAGCGGTTGCATCTGTACGTTCTGCGAGAGTATCCCCGAAGAATCCGTGCAGTCCATTTGATTCGTTGATGCATCTTCCATATACAGTGGCTGCTGTGCTATTTGGAATGGCTGCAATACAACCTAAATGAGCCAAAAAAACAACTTTATTTGAGTTCATAAAGCTGAGGGAACAGCTCTACGACTTTGCATTGCTCTTCGATTTGGTCACAGGTGGTCCAAACCCTCACCCCTCCAACTGACCCCTTTTGCAGGCTCACCGAAACCTGTTTCATCGATTCAGTCAGTATTCCCCATTTCTGTGAATGCACGACGAAATCAGAAAATAACAAAACAAAATTAAATGAGCACGAACCATAGGAGGCTGATTCGATTGCGGCGGTGCAGCAGGCTGCTGCATGTGTGACTGAGAAGACCTTTGATGTGAACTGTGACCCGATGCGGAGGCGCTTTCCTCAGGGCGTTTGAAAAAAGGATGCCTAACCGCGTAGAATGGGCTGATTCGTTCACGCGGGTCAAATATTAGCATCTTTTCCACCAAATCCTTAAAATGCATCTCATTTCACAGTCGAATTACGTAAATATCTACGTTTCCGATAATTGAACCACAAAATAAAAACAGCCCGAATAAACAATAATAATTTCAATCGTACTTGTGTAACGGTAGTGCAGAGTGATAAAACTACCACATAATACCTATTAAGGAAAATAGTTCAACTTGCTAATGCGTATCGAATGGTGCATCAAGTGAAAGGCTAGATCTTAACTTTTTACTTTAGAATAAACATCAACACTCCCCCCCCCCCCCTCCCTATCACAATGTTTTACTCATTCACCATGTGCCGAACAGTCTTAGTATACGGAAAAAAATGTTATATTTCCCGTTTATCATTTTGTTGTTCTGACGGTGCTTGTTCTACCTCCTCACATGATAATCACATCAAATGAACTTGATGACTCACAGTGCTCGTCGGTTCGATAACAGAACCTAATATTACTAAAAATTAAGCACCGATAGCGACACCACTACATTTTCAATGGAAAATAATCCTAAAACAATCCGAAAATTTCCGATGCTCAACAACACTCCTTTCCCCGTTCAACACTATCCAGGCTTACAAATTCGACTGACAAATTTCCCAAAAATTACTAAAGACCATATTCCTATGAAGTGAAAGATCCACGGAGATCCCAAAGATCAAGGAAGCAGCGTTTTTATTAGGAAGATAGGAAAATTGCCTGAAAGTGCTCGAAATGGTTAAAAACGCTATACATTCTATTCCGCAGATGCTCAACAGATCACTTCAAAAACGAAAATCTCATAGCACTCGAGGATGAACCTGCAGAGTCATAGTGAATAATCACGCCATTCTACGATGTAAGATCAAAATCTGTACGAACGACCTAAAAGAGCATAGTTGATTTGCCATTAGACACCGCCCTATACAGCGATCATATTTCTCACGACAACCACATATCCTTTTTTGTCACTCCGCGTTCGGAAACAGATACCTTGTAGCTCCATGGATCGCCATTTCAGTTTACGCGTCGTAATAACTACAAAGCCGGCAAAACCGCGGCAATGTGCTGGAGCAAGGCTAGTGAATCGATGTTCACAATTCACAACCATGTTCAACGAACGTACATTCCACTAAATGAAGTTTAATGGTAAAAATTTCGAAAAATCAAGGAAGACAGCGACGTTACTCGAGAATAAATAAGAAGAAAGCAAAAATCGGACTTTAAACTTGTTGTACTCGTCCGGTGTATGTCCATTCTCGCCCAGCCTTCGACCACCAGGTCCTCCTGTATTTACACCGATAATATCTGCCAAGCGTCTCTGTCCCGGAGCACGATAATGCTTGCCATCTCGAGATCGTCGACATACGTAGTTACCATCTGCAACAACATACTCCCAGTGTAAAACGGTGTCACTTAAGTAAAACAATACTTAAAACTCATACTCTCCTAATCCACATCTCACTTACCGGTTCCAGTTAGACGCTACATCCACAATTTGCATATTTTGGTAACTTTATCGCGCTCAAAAAATCATGTGCTATTCAAAAAAGCGAGTTAAGTAGCTCAATGCCACAATCCGTATCGGCACTAAGCCATGTTAGATCAAATTTCGCAGCACATCTGTAACACAATAAACAGCTTTCATACTAATCGAGAAGAAAAGTTGAAGAACGTTTTTATCAAGCTGCTTCGTAAAAACTTATAAAGTCTGTATCCCGTGGTACAAAGAGCAAGATAAGCATGCTCTCGCTATACTTTTTCAAAGAGCACAACTTTTCATATGCTTTCAAAAACTGCTTTAACTAAAGAATCTTATAATTCAAGGGCGAGTTCCTCACCCTCTGTTTTGTCGAAGAATTTCTTCGTCTTTGGAGCCGACTCTAGCATATGCTTTGGTGGCATACCCAATACCTCAACAATACGCATCATCTGATCATGCTCGCAAGTACCCGCAAACAGTGCTTCGCCCGTATGCATCTCAACTAAGATGCATCCTGAAATAGATCAACATATGATACCTTCAATACTAAAGGCGCATCGGAAGCAATTTCCGAATTTAACATCGGAACCTCAATGTAACTAAAACGATCATGTGAATGATTAGAATTTACTGGACTCAACGACACATCCGTCAGGAATTCAACATAAACGATGCACCTACTTATACGAACTGCAGGAAACAAAAACGTGATGAAAATAAATGTCTTTTAGCAATTGAAAACACTCTACAATTGAAAACAAAAAGAAGAAATAAGATAATTGCAATATTTTAAGGTGATGAAAACCAGAATTCCCACTAAAAACGAGTCTTTAAAAAACATCCTTTGATACAACGAGAAAAACAACTAAGATGCACATGAACCATTACCCAATGACCACATATCAATGGCAGTGTCATATGCCACTCCAAGGAGTATCTCGGGAGAGCGATAAAACCTCGACTGAATATACTGATAGATGCGATGACCGATCTGACATGACGAGCCGAAATCAATTATTTTGATGGCACTCCTCTTTGGGTTGCACAACAACACATTTTCCGGCTTCAGGTCGCAATGGATGATGTTTAGCTCCGGCGAAGAGAGGAACATCAGCGTCGTTGCCAACTACAAAATTTCGAAAACATTAAGAAAAGACGCTTCAACGACGAACGCACGTTCGAAAGATTCGTTAAGCATCGAAACGCTACCGAGGTTTCCTGGCAACCAACCATTTTAGTCCACAAGTAAATGAAGACGAAATGGTACCTAGAATGCTATTCGACAATATGGTACAGTTAAAGCAGTCATGAAAGCTGATTCAAAATCTAGAATGACAACTGTCCACTGATAGAACCTCTTCTCAATTGAACTCAGCAAATGCAAAAGAAAAAAGATGGTAGATCGATTCAAACAATTTTTCGGCAGTGATCATGCGCCACAAAAAAGGCTACAGCCAATCTTTATACAACAGCGTAGCAAGAAAAAATTGGGGAGATTGAGGGCGGGGGCAGGGAGGAGGGGGGAGAGGAGAGTTTACGAGTGGGGGTAGATGCAGTGTCGGGTTCATGCCACTTTCAGAGACTCCCTCCTTTTTCCTTTCCTCCCTTTTCCTTTTCCAACCGTCATCATTCTCACCTTTCCAAAGGACGTATGAAAATCTTGAGAGGGGATATGTCCATCTCTTCGCTCTTCCTCTATTGTCCCTATATGGCTGTCGTTCTCAGTTTCTTTTCGTCATAATTTTATCCCTTTTATTCCATCAGATAGTGTTTTCCTTTACCAATGTATATTTGTCGATGTGGAAAAAAATTCCGACAGTTATCTTAATGAATTCAACAAAGAAAAATCTTAAATGAAATTACCTGCTGGCCGAATTTTCGCGTCAAGTTGAGCGAAACGCCACGAAAATTCGTATTCCGCAGAAGATCATACAAATTGTAGGATAAGAGCTCAAATACGAGACACAAGTGATTTCGCCACATAAAGTGAGATTTGAGTTTAACTGCAAATTGAACAATGAAACTTTCGACACAAAATGAACTTATCCGCTGTCGCATAGAAACAAGCCGAAGAAAAAAATCTAAAACAGCCTTTGCACAGCACATCACCTAACAGATTCACGAAAAAACGAGTAACAATGCTTTGCTGCGACAATGAGCAAACATAATCAATTCTCCACAACAGTTATTTACTTTTCAAATATATGAAGTTGTTAAAGAGTATCAGTTAGCATTCTGACGCATAGGCACACTACAAAAACGATTTGAAGTAGAAAAAACCGGTCGAACAAACACAAAGTATGCTAAGAGTTGTGTTTGACTAAGATGCCTTGAGGAAAGAAAATAATGCGGTGATCGATTGTGCTGATCTCTTGTGGCGTCATTTCTAATGACGACAAAATAACAAAGCAACGAACGAAATACTTAATACCTCTCAAATGCTTGCATCCCCACCAAATCCAACCCTCATTCAAACGACCTCAAGAAAGCGTGCCCTCATCGATGCTAAAAACGCTATAAACAATTCGATGAATATACTTTGTCATCACAGAACGTCTATTTCAGATTCATATATAATGCAATAGTTTATATAAACAAAGAATCCTTCATCAACCCTAATATCGATGAGCAAAATGCAATAAGCACTAACCGACGTAATATTTGCATTCCGAATCGTGTTTGTTCATCATTTCGAGCAGTTTTATTTCGATCTGTGCCTGGTCATGGAAGGGCTTCTTGTTTTTGATAATCTTTATTGCGACATCCTGCTGCTCGACGCTATCATACGCCTTCGCCACTTGCCCAAACGATCCTTTGCCAATATGGCACTCTATCTGATACCTGCAACATTAAAATAACACTTCTGATAATTGACACTTAACCAATAACCCATCAGCGTTACATCCTATCACAACCAACCACACCACATCTTCCAGCAAAGATAAGGAAAGAAAGCCGATGTGCAAACGCAATAAAAATGAACCCATTCAAGGGAGGTAATGGTACCTGCAGGATCTCCTTTCGCCTCCCCCCCCCTACCTCCAATGCCGCAAAAAACGATCTTTCCCTTCGATTCTCTAACTTGCAAGAACGCTTCTCCACAGATAACACTACAATAACAAAGGCTGTAAGTTGAGCGTCATCGGTATGTCTGTAATTACACCATCCCTAGTACAACTGAAAACAAACCTGCCGTCATTCGTAGGACAGTCCCATATGTGGAGACTCGATACCTTCTTCCCTCGAAAGATCATCTAGCCACATCTACGATTCAGAACGAGAGTAGAAATAATCTCCCGTTATTTAATTTTTTGCTATTCATATCATAAACCTTTCGATTACACTATCACACTTAAAGGAACGCAGAAAATTGTAAACAAACGATTAAATAAACGCTGCACAAGAAAAATGAGAAGGCTTTTAGCAAATGAAATTGATGACGCATATAACGATTGCAATGAAATATAAGAGGAATATCAAACCTGTTATTAAAAATTTCACCCGGCTGAAGAATATAGTCATGGTTTTCGTCGTCATACCCGTTGTTATGCATGCCCATACGCGGATTTGCCACTTCTCGCTCGGCAATCTGCAGAGCACAAGGTATCAGAGAAGAACAACTCCCTCATCAAATGCTCTCAGATCCGTATACAGCTCTTCCCAGAGACAAGAACAGTGAAAGAGGAGTGAGGGGGAGAGCTCCTGCTTTTTAAATTCATCATAGTCTGGGAACTACATGTAGTAGGGAGGATAGTTTTGATTGAATACTGACCGAGTGAGCATAAGCTTATACAAAGGTCAAAAACTGCCAAAAAAAAATCCATTTCTGTCATGGCCACATATGGTAATAACTTGAGAACTGCTCGACACAAAGATAAAATATGCACGCGTTTAAGATTTACTCAGATTCAAACGGTCAGATTTTTGACAATTTGCATCTCCTTCGCTTAGTTTTTCAACGTCGATCATGATAGGTTCATAACAGTAAGGCATGACTTAGCTTCTTAAAATAAAACATGAAAATACCTCCTATGTATGGACTGCTACAGCACTCCCTACAGTTAAGTTTCATGTATGAAGTTGATTCTTTTTAAGAATTCAACTTGCCAGGCAGGGATTCCCAAGTTGCAAGTGCCTTAGCGTTGAGGGAGGGGAAGGAGGGACGGAATTCCGCCGTCCACACCGAATCTTGGATACAGGATTGGTTGATTTCATCCCTCAAAGCCGACTGTTCAAGCTGACAACAAAATTTAACAAACCAACGCCACAAACGGCAGGCGTTTTCAGTTCACAGTTGTAACTGTGATCAAGATAATGGAAGGATATCACTCCAACGCAAACGCTCTAAGAATGTAGAGAGAGGGAAGGAAAAAGTCCAAGCTACTATCAAAGTTCCAACCTCCAGGTTCATTTCACTCCTTTTTTTCCCATAAGAGAAAAGTCACGCATTCCCAGCCTGAATCACTATTTCTGCAAAGGAATGCATAATGGTAAAGCCAATCCAGCATCACCATTTCATATAACAGTACTTCGATTCAGAGTTATAAAAAAATAAGCATACCTGAAGCTGAAGCTGCGTTACTGCGAGCGAAGTAACGGACTGCTGCGGTTGAAAAGCGGCTTGAAGCTGCTCGCATTGGGAGGATTGCTGCAGCGTTACCTTAATAAGAAAAAACCTTGAAACTGCAGTTTGAATGGGAAAGCTTCTTTATTAATTCATGATGTGAGTAAAGTGAACGTGATCGATTCATTACTTACGAAATGGATTAGCAAGGAAGCTGATAACAAAGACTCCAGGATGAACACAGCTGAGAGGAAGTAGACCGTAGTGCATGAGGAGGATTAGAGAATGCTTTCTGGTTGGATTCATGCGCAAAGCTAGAATCACCCAATGACAAAATGGACAAAGCGAAGCCACGAGAAATCCCACCCTTATTTGTTGCTTAAGAAGAGAAAATATCTTTTTAACCAACAAATTTTGTAACATATTTGTAAAAAAAAAAATTTATGCAAAAAATACCTGCTGATTGAGTGGTGCAGCCTGTTTCATTGGTGGTGCCATCTGCTGTTGTTGTTCTTGCGCCATCGGCTGTTGATGTTGCACTCCTTGGCCATGATCGTGTCGCCTTTTCGCCTTCCGCGCATAATAGCTCTTCAAACGGATATGTCAATATAAAATATGCTAGCAAATGCGAAACTCAGCTTAGAGTTAACAATAGTAACAAAAAAGGGACCACATTGCTATCCTCTGTCTGTTTTAAATAGAGCAATTCAGTACGTACCTCATATTACTCTCCATAGCATTACTATGCCTCTATCCTCCTCCTCCTTCCAACTATATTAATTGTCGATTGAAGAACTAAAGGAGAAAAAAATAAAATATCCTACTTTAGCCAAATTCAATACACTCTTTCTAGCACATCACTGGATGACGTCAAACCTCATGTAAGTCACTATATATCATTTTGCGCTCATATTTCAGCATAAATTCCTGGATTCTCTCTATTCACACGAAGCACATGACCTTCAGTATGGGAAAATGCCACTTTATGACTGCAATAATAAATCTTGGATAACAAAAGTGACAGAAAATAACCTCGTTAATGCCCTTGTAAGTTTTAATTAAATCGACGCTCAATTTCCTAAGTGGCGTATAGGCAGGATCTCGGTACGTGCGTCCCTGCTGATTTGACAAATTGCTCGCATTTGGCGTACCCATAGGACCCGAATTGGAATGCGACTGAGTTAGTATCGGTGCAGCACCCGCACCCACCATGTGTGCGCCTTGAGTCGACGTAGAAGGCACATGGCCTGCCATGTGGAAACCCACATGAGCGCGAGAAGGTATCGCCATCCCTCCACTGAAAATGCTTAACGATTAATATAAAAACACAACAGTTAGCGTTACAAAAAAGTTTACATATTTCCAGAAATTTACAAGTTAGGAGGAAATCACAGAATGGTCCTTCTGTACCACAAATATCTAAATCCCATCCCTAGAGCTCTTTAAAAGATGCGACAAAAATTATAAGCCTGAAAAAAGCGTCATTATGACGAACTTGTCGTTTCCATCAACAACAACCTGAAATTGGTAAAATCATTGCAGCTTATCATCGGTCACTTCCCTCACACTGTAAAATGCTTCTGGCTATACTACGTTAATAACACGATAACAATAATACCTATGTCATCGATAGCAATAATACATTCGGTGTAACATAGACGGATCGAAATGCAAAGAAAGGAAACATATCAAACAAATTTAACAGCACGACTGAATCTTTCCGATATCGAAACACCACTGCCCCATCATTTTTGGCATCTTTCTGCTTCATTAGTTTCATGAATAAAATGCAAAAACCGATTGGCGTACTTGTTACTAAAAGAGGCGTTATTGGGCGAATAAGCGTTATGGCTATGATTGGCACTAAGATAGGCACCCGAATCCACATTGGATGAGTGTGTAGTGCCTGGGATGGCGATCTGCGAGCTACTCTGCGGAGGCCACAGCGATGACGACGCGTACTGAAAACATAACAAGCGTTCAAAATTATTGTCCAGTCAAAAACAGCTAATGGAAAGTTTATGCAAAAAACTTACAGATCAAAACAATGGAGGTTCAAGGTACTTTGCTCAAGTAAAACATTACACTCAACTTCGAGAATTACTCGGTTCTAAACAGTCGAAAATTATAGGGTTTTCTTAATTGACTACAAGCCATAGAATGAAAATCTCGGCTGATCACGTAGAAACATTCTTCGAGGAAGTGTCAGGGGAGAACATAAAAACATCTCCCAAACGTATACCTGTAACAAATAATAGGTAAACATAATACAAGAATAACTTACATTCGGATGGGGTTGGCTGAACATGCTAGCCCTTCGTACAGATTCAACTTTTGTATCTTGAGCGACCATGCCTTCCCGGCTGGATGCTGCAGTTCATCGAGTGTCTCCGAACTTATTGAACGACGGCTGCAGTTCGCGCAGAAACACTTCACCAAAGACACAACGCAACGTGCCAGTAATGTTTCTCAGATCAGAAGTGAATCCAGCGAATCGTAATTTTATCCACTCTCCTATCGAATAATATCTGCACAATATATATCCAACGCAAATATGCTTCTAGAGCATTTTTAATAGGCAGTTGCAGTGTTGTCGTTCAATGTTGCATTGAGCAGATAGCTTTTAATCACTATCCAGAAATGCCCTTTAATCAGTTCAGTGCACGCAACAACAACGACGATGACGATGTCGACCGAGGCCGTAAAATGTGAAGAATGGGAAAACAAGTTGCACACGTTCGATTCCGCAGCGTCTCTATCACCGTTAAGCTCCCATCGTTTAACGACAAAGCTGTGGCTGAGGTGCCATAGCACAACACCTGCAAAAGCAACCAATTATTACTACTTCTTTTCAAGTACTAATGACAAAGAAGCGTCACAGCATCAAAATTTAAAAGAAAACAAATTATCTAATAAATCAGAAAAAAATATTCTTTTAAAAATCATGAAATCGGTCAGCACTTTTGAAATTAAAATCCACACAGAAAACAAGCAAGCAATTAGGAACAGGAACATATAACATCGAATTAAAATATAAAATCCACCAAAAACACAAAAATATATAAAGCGAAACAGTACAAAACTATCAGCAAATTTGCCTCCATGTTACAATCCAGTTTCTTCATAACACCGAACATTACCCGCTCTGTAATGCAAACAAAAGTAAACAATTTTGCTAAAACTTATTAGCACCTAAATTTAAGGTGAAAGAGTGCTATATAAAACTCTACATTCAAATAAAATTTCATAAACTACCATGATAGTACAAATCAATAGCATTGCTATCGCTTATATTAGCAAATCGAACAAATGCACTACAAATCACCTGAATAAAAAAAAAAAAAGAGCTGAGAAATGCAAAATGTTTTCGCATATTTTAACGCACACAAACTAAACACTATCAAGAAGCCGGATAATAAATTAATGTTCCATAAAAATCAGTATAACGGGAAACAAAAGAAGCAAATCAGAAAGCAGAACGGAAGATATGCAAGAATCATCTCTTACATAAAAAGAAAAACAGAGGTCCCGCTTATCAACGTTTTTTTCCCTTGCATGGAAAAGAAATATTCCCATTATCGATACATTAACACTGGATGAATATTTCAGTGTTAAAGATTTCAAGTCTGACTTCAAAATTCGCTATTACGAAGCACTCAAACTCTCGCATCACCCAAAGCAAACTCAACATACAACCGCATCCACATGTAAGTATTAAACCCTCCAAACGCTATAACTTCTGAATATGTGCACACGAGTACTAAACTCAAATTTATTATGCATTCCTGTCTGTCATTTTGTCAGCCAAAAATTTCCTCAATCCTTGCGAACTTACTCACAACTTAACTTTCCAAATAACTGTCGCCTTTTTCAATCAAATTCTAGCAAAACAATAATTTTTGCAACCCGATTTCCTTCTCATCGTCCTCACATGCCAATCGTCCCATTGCGGTGGTTAGGGCACACAATGCTGGGATGACCGAAATACACTTATCTGCGGCCTTTACGGTGACATATCTCCTAATACTAACAACTGTATATTATAAGTTATACCAATGCTGTTGACAAGAAATATTCCTGAGGGAGATTGATTATAGAAATAAATCTGCAAATGATAAATGTGATCAGCTGGCGAACAAGCTGGTGCATATATACCAGGTGTGCATATGCTAACGAAACATTCTTCACTAGGAACATCAACGCCTCAATACTTTTTTATTGAAAACATCCCCTGCCCCTTAGCTACTTCCAAAACCAACCTTCATCGCATCACACAGCAAACGCAATGATTATACTTTTCATTTAACAAGAAAGATCGTAGAGTGAGGTCATCAACAAATATAATGTTGTTGAATACTGCCAAAGTTCATAGCTGCAGGCAACAATACAAGTGCCTACTCTCATTTCAAGCATCTATGCACTCAGCTTTGCAAAACAACTGTCACTGAAAACGATCGAAAATATGGTGACCGATGTTGTGGCCTTATTAAGAATTTGGATCAAACAACATGCTGACAAAACAGATCTCGGAAATAGTCTTATAACAGCCATAATCGAACAAATCTACGTAGAGATAAATGAATCTGAAAGAATTTATGTGTGCAATGAGATAGAGTAGAAATTTAATTGACTATAAAAGAACAAACTTAATAAATCACTGCAAAGTTTATCTTTAAAAAAAGTAACTAAAAAATAACAATGACTCTTCCCTCCATATACATGAAAATAATCTCATAACATGCTCAAGTTGACTCAATTTGCCGATAACCTCATAATTCAAGTTATTTGTTCCTGATAAAGCACAACGCTGCATCATTCGACAATAAATCGAGCAGCGTATCAAACGAGTTGACGTGATAACCGCGCCTGTATTACGATCATCAGATCAATCACTTTCATAACGTTATCAACAAATAATGAAACATTGCAAGTAATCCCTTCACACTTTTGACCGATAACAATTGTTCGCATAAATCTTTTAGAAAGCATCCACTTTCTGCAGCATTGCTCTAAAATGGTTGCTAGATGACAGAGTTTGGACCTTCCAGCTTCAGTGGCTTTTGCATTGGAGCGCGTCAGACTGAAAGACAGACAGACAGACATATATTTACACGACTTCAACATAAGCCTCAAAAGGAAGTCTGTTAAGGAGGATATAAGCTGTTAGAACGCAGGATAACTCCTCCTTAGTACAATGTTACGCATGAGCCGCTTTTAACTATATGCCTATATTTTGATAGAGACTTCATGAACCGCCTTCTCGTATACGTTTCTTCGAAGTTATTACGTTATTGTATTTAATTAAATTATTGCATTTAATGTAAAATCTTTTTCATAACACCTACAGCTTTTGATCTCTCAACTTTTAGAAAATAATTCACAAAGTGGATTTTGCAAAATGGAATCACTTCTAATATATAACATGCAAAATAGCCACAAATAAAATTCACCACACAATTTGCTGCTGCAGCGGATATGGATTTTCGGATCCTTAATTAAAACAACAAGTTTTTTTGCACCTCCGAGCATTTTCCATCTTTCATGTCCTTTTAAGCTATTTTTGTTGTGAAAATTTTTCAAAAATTTTAGGGAGAACGAAAAATGATGACGAGATATGTTTCATATCAAGATCTAAGATCTAAGATAATGGCATTCAGTTAAACTTTCTATGAGAATGCTTGCCAACGACATTAAACGCTATATGAAAACTTTCTAGTATGATAGCAAAGGTTTTAAAATGTTATTCAAAGGTACCATTTCTTGGCTAAAAAGATGGGCAATATTTCAGCGAATGATATATACATAAATCGTCTCAAACTCATGCATCTCATTATGTGAATGCAATATGCGCATTAGCCAATTGTTATATTATAGCTCTCTGCCGTTGGTAGCAGCTGCACTCGGAATAACCAACGGAGCTTCTACTTCAACCAGTAAATGATTTCAAATTTCAATGACAAATTTGCAAAATTCCAAGGCATACAAACAACATCGACTTTCCATCAAAACCACTAGCAATAACAATGGAAAAAGTTGCAAAAAATAGTGAACACATTTTACCGTATGTGAGGGAACACATTTTACCGTATGAAAGAAGAATATATCCAAATGGTGCAACGATCTATAAAATTTATCGATTTAAAAACTAATGCTGAAAAATGAAAAACGTTTCAAATAAAGAAGCATCCTGATGTGCAAAACGAATAAACGCGTTGAGAGATCATTCAACGAAAACTTCAGCCGCGATAGCAACGAACGGAAGTTGGGAGGAGAGTTGCGAAACAAAAAAAAAAAAAGAAAAACAACTGCCATAAAAAAGCATACGTCGCGTCACACGACAGACAGGTGGCATTTCGTCATCGGTTAGGAGGCGAGCCACTCATTCGTTCGTCTATCATAGCGATGGACGAACGAATGAGTGGCTCGTCTCCTAACCGAAAGCCAACGAATACCAACCCTTCTAACAAGTGATTGTGCATTATAACACATTGCAGCAATAAATATGCGATATGCAGCTAATAACTGCCACTACCTTTGATATGAAGCTTGGCTTATTTAGGGTAAAACTCAACTTTCAGAAAATGTCAGACAATCAACGCTCAGTCAGAAATATGTAATATTCGTTTCGCCTTCTGTTCAAAAGGTAAGCAGCTCAATCTAAGCATAGGCTCATAAATAAAAAAGCTGTAAGCATTTCCATTATAAGGCTTAGCAATAAGATTCACAATAATGGATCGGCCAAGCTAGAGTGCAAACAAGCGCACTAAACTGACAACTGCATTCATCGAATAGAGCGTAACGCATCTACGAGAAGAGAACGCTAAGCGGAAGCTGCGAGGAAAAGGCGCATCGGCTGAAGAGGGTCACTGGAAATTCACTCGTGGAAACTAAATGAGAGAGAGAGAGGGTTGGAGTACAGCGACGGCAAGACAGCAAGCATACACATGCCTGTGACAACTGCACTGCGATGATGATTCATTGTAGGCGCCAAAAAGAATGACACCACGGTGTGCCCTCACGCAACCAATGAAGAGTGTATCCAGATTCACAACCTCGCCGTTGCTTCACATACTGCAACGCGCATCAGAAGGCTGGCTGCACAACCCGAACACCTCATGAGAGAATAACTGTGCCCAACTTAAGCAAGAAATCGAGGTCGAATCACTACCGTCCACTTGGCTGCCTCAATCTCCTTCATTCCGAGCAAATCGAATCGTTGGCTGGGTTCAGATAAAAGCATGCACCTTCAGAATACTTATATGCTCCAATAATATAGCACAATTTGGTCATCTATTTCCCTTAAAACGGTGAGTGGACCTACTATGAACGCAATCATACAAGCCCTTTAGCTCATCATCTCAGATTTACTCAGGCATTCACCTATGCTGTTCCATTCAATTTGGCTCGGCACACTTAATGTAAGCACTGATATCCTCTCGCTTACATAAAATCTCCTTCCTGACAAAATTTTTCAACGAATCGAAAGCCTGACGTTAGCAATTCGATTTGAGAACGAAACCATATGTACGAGGAAGGCGTAATAAAGAAATATAGGTAAGCTGTACACGCATCTCGGAATGAGATACACCCTCTCACCTGCAATGAACTAAAATCACAGACGTGAGTTGAGGTTTAAAATTTTTATTGGGTCCAATTACATTGAATTTATCGTTCGGGAACAAAATTTCAACGTGATTTGAAGAAAGACTTCTATTAGAAGAGTTAGTGATATCTGCACTCAAGCCTGTAGCCAGGATTGTGGCCTAGAAAGGGAAGAGAAGAACAGTTTCCTTCCCCCCCCCTATCATAACTATGAGCCTGCTGATACCTTTTAAGTGAAAATATTGTAAAAGCGATTTTATGAAATTTTGTAAATATTATAAAAAATAAAAATATTATTTTAAAAAATTTATTAACTTTATGAAAACCTATCGTTAATGGACGTTTGATCCGATCTAATGGACGATAAACATTCAGACGTAATGAATTTACAACATTTCACTTATGATCAACAATATCTCACTTAATGAAACAAATGGAACAACTCGAGAGATCACCAGCTATGGCAGCTTTAATACTGCCGCTTCGCTTTTTTATACTCTGTAGGCCGATGCCCACAATGGTTATGAAGAAAAACAAATGAAAGAGTGGAATTTAAAAGAAAATGATAATACTCAAAGAAATAACGATCGATAAAAGGTATTGTCTATCGGGTTCAGCTATAACATTTTACTGGGGAATTCAAACGCCGCATCATCCAATTAAGCACATTCGAAGCATTAATGACTATAACCTTTTGCTGAGATATGGCCAAGTTGAATGTCGGCAACTAGTGATGCTGTATGCAGATCACATAGACGATCTTCAGCGTCACCATAATCAAATGAGAAATAAGAAAGTTGAAGAACGCATGAATCGCGCCAAAACACCAATAAACCTAACGCTTTAACAGATGAACTGAAACTTTGTGGAAAACAAACAGCAAAAAAAACACCTATTGACCAAGTTCAGCAGCAATAAAATGAGAAATCCCATATACTATTATTGTAAAATCAAATTGCCCATCTTAAAAATGAAACAGCAGCTAATAGATAAATATTACTTATTAACTGTTCTTAATTGAAATACAAAAAGCTGGCTAAAGACATGGACGGATACTTACGTCAACAAAATTGTGTCGTTGTTATATTGCCAACAAAGCAGCTGAATTCAAGAAGTCATTGAAAGATGAATAACACGCCACATTTTGTCCAACCATTGATAATGGCACATCACATGACCACTAGAATCACTTACTATTCAATAAAAATTTCAGGAAGTATGCTTCAGTAAAAGTTTTTCTTTTAACGACAACCAATTGAAACTATTATCCACCAATAAAGTACTCTCCCTAAATGATCGAAAATCCATACAATCACTAATGAAAAAAAAATTTATAACTGCAACTCATGTTTATGAACAGTGCACAGAAGCTGATATAACCCATATAAACGCTCATATAATCACATTAAAAAATCCTATCAACCATAAGAAGAGCACGGAAAAAATATGCTCTTTGATCTAGCTATAGCTTGCAAATGTATGGCATACGGAGTTTCACCTATAAGCTTAACGAATTATGTAATCGACTGAAATATGTTCATATTACATAATTTCCGCATTTCATGACGGCCTACGCATAGCATAATATTATTCAATAAAAGCTGAATCATGAACAAATCATCATTTCCCTTTTTCTCCGCATTTTTCTAGCGCTCCTTTTCCATTTATTTGTTCTTTTTAGATATCCTTCAGTAAGCACGCAGTTCTATCCAGAACACGGTGAAAAAAGCGCAACACTATGTGCTAGCTACATTTTAATCTGTCGTAAATTACGACATAAAAAAAGAAACAAGAGAGGAATGAAAAAATGGGAAAAAATAGGATGAAAATACGATAAATAAAAGAAAGTAGATAAAGAAAAAAATAATTAACGAAATGACTGGGACTTCCAAGCATAAATTCTGAGGAAAAAACTTCAGGCTAAAAATACAAGCAAAGAAAAAACTTGCTAATTAAGATTTTAACAACCGCCTAGTAACTAGGCAAAGGAAAAACGACTGAATCCGATTGGCCAAATCACCTAAAAAGTTAAAATTTAGAAATCATACACGATATTCCTAAAAAAAATGGATCGGAAATTATAAAGTCAGCTGCATCACAACGCCCACATCGTGATCACAACCAATGAAGTTAAGTGGAAAAGCTCTACGCGATGTGCTATACACCATGCAGCATACAACTTTTTTCAGCCTTCTTTACCGCCCACTATAACCTCATTGATGCGTACCGTTTTGTGTGCATCGCTGCACGCTCTCAGTTTACGCTTTCAATTATATATCATCGTTTTTCCATCACAGCTGCATTACGTGACGTCGATAAGCAAAGCTCGCCTTGCTTCATTCGAAATAATAAGAAACTCAAATAACCACTTCCCACAATTTAATTCCTCTTCCTGCACACTACTCTTACACTGCTATCTTATTAATAGTATTATTATTGTCAATGTTACCTATTGTTGTCATCCATGCTTGAATATAAACCTCTGGAACCCATATTTTTGAGGTTCACGAACGAGTCGCTTACATTTTAAAGAATTGCCTATTGCTGAGGTTTTAACTGTTCAACAAGGCAAATATTTAAATAGATGTGAAATTTTAGTGCATCGTATTGCGCGAAAACCTTCCACAGTTGCGATGCTCTGAAGCGCATTTGACTATAATCCCTTTTCCAAGGGAGGTTTATACTTATGGGAGGGAGGGGGATTATTTATGGCGCTTCACGAGGAAGCTTTCGTTTGATGAAATTCCTCATCCAAGAGAAGATCAACATGCAAGCAAATAAGGGTATTTGGATAGATGAAAAAAAAACGACACCACAAGCATGAAATAATGAAGTAACAAATGGGAAAGAGCAATAAACCACAAAATTGCGATAGCCGTCAAGTAATGCCTGGCCAAAGAGAAGCTCTGAGATGTTTCAACTTTCGTCTTGATATTTTGTTGAGTCGAACTCAAAGACTCAAAAGGAACTCAAGGAACTGAAGGGAATTAAAGTCTTCGCTCCTTCAGACAAATAAAGGCTCAAACAGGCCTCCGATAAATATCACATCTCCAGCCCTTTTAAACATCCTAAAAAGTTTGATAACTCCGAAGATTTTAGTTCGAAAATAAAGATACTTAAGCAAGTTTTATGCAAGAGAAGAGAAAAAACGCAAAATCCCTACACGGAGGCCAGATGGAGGTTGACAGGCATAAGTCAAACAACAGGCTAGCAGAGAAGCAGCAGAGAAGCGTTCCGGTGCAAACACCTGTTTTGCGATCACGCGCACGCAACTCTTGCCTAGTTGTTATGCTGCGATCGATTGAACCGTTTCCGGGTACACTCAGTTTGACGCAATGGCGTACCCTAGTCGAGAATTATAATAGCAACCTTCCATAATCACTGTTTTGAGGACACGATGAAAAAACAAAAAGTCGGATACCATTCATAGAGTTTGACGTCGGTGAGAGGAGGGGAGGGGGGGGGGGAGGGAGGGAGGATTGGAGTGGCATTCATAACACCAATACTTCGACGAAAATGCACCCTTTTCGCCAATTATGTCAATGCCTAAACTTATTATTATTTGATAGTAACCTTTAAATAACAACCAAAAAAAACCTAAAATATTATTCTTTGGATGCCTACTAGATATGACGGTTTTCCCTAAACCAAATCTAAAGCCCTCCTACGAAACGGAATAACCATCCTATAATATGGTACTATCAATGGCGTTAACTGTTCTACAGTTCACTGTTTACTAGCTCACCTAAGACGCTTCCACGTCTATTTTTTTGCATACTTAACATAAGAATTGCACAGGTGCAACACTTATCCATTGAATGCACGGCTTTAATTCATCAACAAAGCTTTTGCAGAATTGGATCAATCCCCTAAGTGCAAGCAAGCATCGAAAAGTTTGCATCTTTGAATAAATGCTTGGGCCACCGCCTCTAAAAAGCGAAAATGAACGGCAGGTAGATCACGTGAATACTTCCTGAACGGCATATGCTATAATCGAAAACAACGTGACCCCGACGAAGACACTCCGCCGACAACCAACGGTTACTTCCCCTCTCCTCCACTATAGGTAACCATTAAGCATAACTGCCGTTTAAAATCGCAATATATCAATTCAAAAAGAAATGCAAGTATAGTTCTATTGAATATACTGTGAATTTCTTTTCATAAAACGTTAAAAGGTGTGATTAAACGAGATCTAGCTCTAATGAATCACTTAGCTATATCCCTATTAGAGACGAGGAATGGCATTCTATAACAGCCAACAATGTTTACTACAATCCCTGTGAGAATTTTTGAGCTGAGTAATTTAAAAACACACACACAAACAAATAAAAATGTTGTGAGGACTTGAAAAAAAAAAAAAAGAGGAACGAATGAGCGAAAAACGAATGATGAATGAAAAAAGATTTATGAAGAATTTGCAAATCAAAAGGACCAATCACGAATATCCACAAATATTTCATGAATGAATATTGCTGAAGATTTTATCTTGTAGATGATTCATATTTCATAAAACTCACCATCGACATATAATAAACAATGAATAGAACGATTAGCTTATTCGAAGGTTTATCGATCACTAAAAGCTAGCAAACTTCAGAAAAAAAAAGAAGATTAAAATACCTTTGAGAAAGGAATTATTAAAATAGCGATTTGCCTCTTCAAATATAAACAGGTGAACCTTTTCGAAGCACGAACATTATTAAGCTTCTAAAATAAAGTCATTACAATGCAGTGGTGCGCTGAACAGATGAAAGGTATAGTGAATAGGCAATGAAGTAAGCGAAACATTACTGAATATCCTATAAAGCATAGAGCAAAAACATTAGTAAAAGTTGAGCAAAAGCAGTTAAAGGTCTGGTGATCACTCAGTGAGGCAGCAACACAGTTCGGAGATTTCAAACTAAGCCACCTGAAAAAAAAATTTAAAACTTAATAATAAAAAGCTTGACAATAAAAAACTTCAAGCACTCATCGGTGTTTTATATTTATTCAAATCCTATGGCAATGTCCTCAATATTTTCCCATTCACTTTTCAACAAAACAAACATAAAACATCACTTTGCCGCTTAAAAAAATCTCTCCCTCCCGTCCCTTATTCTCCCAATGGAGCCACACAATGTTCCCAGAATAAAAAACAGTTTTTGCAACTGGAATCTGGCAAGAGCAAAAAAAAATCGGCCAAATCTTATTACAAATTACAACAGGAACCTCGAATGCCGCTCTTTGAAAACTGCACAGATGCGTCATTCAACTTCACACTTTTCAAGAGATGAGTTTTATTTCAACCTGAATACTTTCTTCGATGAATTATATTTGCTGCAATGAAAAAAAAAAAAAATCAAAAAATTCAGATGGCCTCATTCAGTTTGGCAAGTTTCGTGTATAGACGGGAAGCCGAATAAAGAAAGCTGTCCCCATTCGCTCTCCCCAGGCAAGATGTGGACGTGAATATAATTTAACGCCAGAACAATTGCGCAAACATCACTTATTCATCGCACACAAGCAGCTGTGATAGCGTTGAACAAGACCAACTGGCCACATCATCGTTAAGCAATTCCAAGACAACACCTGAGCAGAAGTTAGAGATTTGCTTGAGGATTCAGAAAAACACCATTTTTGACCTCGACTATGAAAGTTGGTTACTAAGGTAGAAATTAGGGCATTTTCTTACAACGACTCAAAACTTGTTGAAAGCATCCATCGATGTAAACTTCGAATAAAACAATCAAGACAACACAGACGATCGGTGTATAATAACAGGATAGAAACCAGATGACCGCTGGTTGCAAATTAAACGATGAGTTTCGTTGTGAATGGTCACTAGATTCCGAGACCAAATTCCGCCAATTCATGCGCACTACTGTCTATGTTTTCACAGAAGCCCATGAAGTTAGTAAATACGAAACCAACATCTAATATAAAAAAAACTTATCTCATTATCGAAAATAACATCATTTCCAGATGGGAACAGCTTTATTTTCGCATTAATTAAAAGTCTAATCAAAAGAGACAACAACCTAATGAAAAAAATCCTCCCACATGTGACAGCCAAACAAAATTTCTTAACTAACCCACGAAAGGAGGATAGGATGGCCTATTTTCGCCTCATCGTTGATATAATCTTAACAACCAATATTAATCTAAAGTGATACTTGTTTAGGATTTCAACACTCCTTTTAAAGTACTAATTCGCATCAATCCGAAACTGAAAACGATTCGCTGGTTCAAACGCCGATTCGTCTGAGCATATCTTCGAAGCGATAGGAAAGGAAATTAGCTGCATCGTCGCAACATTTAAGAGGGAGTACTCTCATACAAGAATTTCACGATAACCTGCTCATTTAAAAATAATTTCCCCACTTTCCCTTTCACATCGCACGGTAAAATGTTGTTGCAGAATCGAAGAAAGAAGCACGATGGAATATCAAATTCTGCAACGGAAATGACAAATTCAATATTGCGCATCAAATTAAACAGTTGTATGCAACAGCCAAACAATGAATCACTCAAATGTTTCAATGTTATTGTTTGTGCGTTAATTTATCATCATAACACTGATAATGATAAGCTCGGCAAAAGTTTTACTGAATTTTGTGATATAATTTTTTTCTGATCGGCGTTTACAGAGAAACAACCCACAGGCCGCGTGGTTCCGGTAGGCGATACATTATAAATAAGCAAGTGTTCTTCTGCAGCGCAATAAAAAAAAAAGACGAAGAAAGAACTGTTTCGGATTGACATCATAAGAAATGTTCGATTTGCTAGAATGCATTTCTTTAAAAAAATTCGGTAACGAATGAACAATTCTCACAAATGATACAGTCAAATGGATTTTTAAAGAACACGAATCACTATCAACAGAGATCTTTCACTGTTGAAAGAAAGCTTACAGCCTACTGAGTACAAATTTGGATGCTGGTGAGAGATACTTCAATATTTCTTTACAAGAACAACGCTAGGCCTACATGCGGAGATTTCGTAGTTGCATCAACAATGAAATGTGAGCAAATAAGAAACACTATATATGTTCAAGCAAATGCTCAACGCTTTGAAGGAGACAGCCAGCTTCACCGTAACAAGAGAAAAAATTCATTGCCATTCTAAATCACCTGGGTGGTCATCAAATCAGATCGTTACTATCATCAAACTTCTTCCATGCGAAAGTGACGTTTTCAATGTGAAATTGAGTAAGCATAACAGCGAAGTTGCTTTAATGAAGTAATGCAATAAGTGCGCCTCAATGATGTGATCAAAATTCAGATCGTAATGTAAAATGAAACGTTGAAATGTTAAATAATGTTGAAATATTACGAGCAACGCTAAATAGCATTCTGCAATCAAAACTACGCCCTAAATTGGTAGCTACGTGCTATAAGGGAAATTGAGGTGGCACCCAGCAATATGGTACAAAAAAGTACACATTTAGAAACACATTCGTATCTCGTATCTGCAATCATGTTTTCCTCGTAAAATATAGTGTCGAAGGTAAAAAATTTGGTGAATTCGATAGATGCAAGCAATAATCATCAATAAATCTATTGTTTTCAATTAACCATCTACATGATGCTATTCCACAAATTTGGAGGCATATTGGAATCTGCTTGATTAATCGCAACAACAACGACATAACGACACCACAGACACAACGACAACAACCACAACAAATTCAGACACAAATCGACGCAAACAGAAAAAGAAAAAAAAAAGAACGCAGCAAAATGCAGCAACGATAGACGTATTCACGTTTATTGCTAGTCGACTGCTTGTGGAAGCGACGCGTGTTCGCGAACGCGTGCCGCGCGTTCGATTCGCTTACTAGACGAGAGAGAGAGAGGATAGGCACCAATAGCCGCAACAGCGTCTTAGATCATTGCAAGAGACGCGTCGCGTGCTGTGCACTACGCACCGCCAACGCTCGACGATGCGTTTCAAAGCAAAAATTTTCTAGCGAATCGCTCGAATGTCGATCACTACCATCTACCAAATCATTCATATCTCTCTCATCGTATGCTGCTCGTCTCTTCACTATCATAATGTACTATTTTGTTAAGCGCCTTGCATTCGTGCATTATTCTCTCTCTACGACTGCTGTATTGTTTCATTATTTGTAGTGATGTCTGTCGAGCATCCCTTGATGCGGCTGTTGTTGCGTTGATTGCGCGCGCACCCCGTTGCAACAAGTTCAGCGTCGATATTCCAGTTGCAGCCGAGCTTGTCTAGACCCTGCGTCTGCGTCTTCATAGTCGATGCTTTGCTGCCAGCCTTGATCTGCTTTTTTTCGTCGATCCTTATGTCTCACAAAACACATATAGGGAACAAGCAATACTTTCCAGCAAAGAAATACACATAGTGGAAAATATGACATACGAAGCGTGCAAAGAATGCACACTATAGACTAGAGCAAAAGAGCAAGAGGAAGTGCAGAATATAGCCGAATCGAACGAACCCCAACGAAATAGCAATGCGTACGCACGTGCAGTTTGCGCGCGCAACTCCTCTGCACTCCGTGTCGTTGAGTGACTACGTGCATCTATTGAACGGGTGCACAGACAGACACCTAAAAAATGCGTGCAATGGCACGCATCGTGCGAAGGGCGACGATTTGCGACCACGAGACCAATTGTGCTAGAAGCAGCATGCGATGAAACAATACCAACAAAACAAATTGGAATTCCATGACGTGAGGGGGCAATTCCCATACGAATACCCCGCTAGACTAGACACCGATGAACTCTTATACCCGAAATTTTCAACGGAATTACTTGTCCCATCTCTTTCCAGCCAGCTCATTCCCTCAGAAGTTCTGCATCCGTGCAAAAAACTTTCTCCCCTCTCCCTTCTCTAGGGGTTCTATTCTAGAATCGATAGACCCCTTCCTTTCCTCTCACACAACTCTAAATCGATGTAAGAAGTGACGGTGGAATTTTCAAAGATGTTTAGGACTTATCACACCGTGTCCGATAAATTGAAACTTGCCAAATAAGTGGTTAGTCAGAAGTCTGAAAGATCTATGGTAAAATATTGGCACTGGAGACAGCACGCTCAGCTTTTTCTTTCATAAATTATTGTAATCCGCACAAAACTTACATCTGAATCCCCACTCCCTTCCCTCTCCTTCTCAAAAAACAATACACCTTTTCCTCAATTCAAAGATGGAATCAGAAAATTTTTTGTGGGGAATGTAATGATTCATCGAAAATGGTGGCTACCATACAGCTTCAGTTTTTTTTTTAAATATTTTTTCTCTGACTCTCTGTACTCGTATTTTTCTATATACTATTTCAAATTTCAAAGGAATGATGGTCGATATCCTTGTGCTTCTGGATAATCCTCTCTCCTAAACTGTCCTCGTTTGAACGTTAGAAAATAAATGTATAATACGGTTATTTCGTATATTGTGCGCACATCGTTGATGAAATTATCTCTCAGATATAAGAAAATAACGAATAGTAGGTTAGAGGTCAATTTATACGCTGTATACAGAGAGGGATTTGATAGAATTCGATGTGAATGGAATATGATATGATTTATCGAAGAATGAAAGAAGTCGCTAAAACATCCACAATGTATAAAACGATTTTGCGTATCAAACATCGACACAAAATTCCACTAATTTATTTTGTTGCATTTTTTTTGCGTTTGTTCTACGATTTATTTAATCTTTAAAAAAAAAGAACTGATTGAGGAATATTTTTTAAAAAAAATTCTCTACGAATGCATATTAAAAATAATACACTTTCTTTGTGAAAATCCTTTATTGGCATATCTTTGAATATTGCTTATAATTTGCCATCAGTATAAATTCATGCAAAATGTGAGATGAGCTTTGTAATTATTTGAATGAATGGGATACATTAGAGAATATCGATGAATGTGATTTAGCGTCATCATGATCAGCAATCCCTATAATTTGCATAAAAATATGCATCGGAATCTGAAACTTTTGTTTCCGTATTTGTTTTTAAATTCAAAGATAATGCAGCTTTAATTCACAGAACAGTATGCTTTGTTGGCTGCCAATGTCGAGTATGCAACTGAAGTATGATTCTTCTGCTTCCCCATAAGGAAATAGATCATGATAGAACAGTTCAAATTCATCGAATCACTTGCGAAATAATGAAATGCAACCGATCGGACCATTCTCTCTTCTCCTTCCGTTTCATATCGCCTCAGTAGAGAATCCTCTGGAAAACTCCAGCTTTGTAAATTTAAATTCAGTTTTCAATATTACCAAAGAATTTATTGAATTATGCTCATTCACGGAGCTCGAACCGTTTTCCGTTCTCTAACACGACACATGGCTACCATAGATCATAAAAAAAAGTATGGAAGCCATCTTGTGAAGATCGTTTCTCGACACATCGATAAAATTTTGGAATTCTTTTTTTTTCGCTTCAAATAAATCGCCAACAAATTACCGCATTCATTTTTCTTAAAATATTCTTAAAATATTTTCGGCTGGGTAAAATATTTTTACCTAGCCGAAAACATTCGCCTAAAACGATGGAAATGCAACGCCATCATTTTTATCTCGCCCACGAAGTTAAACTATATTTGAGCATTTAGTATGAAATACACTCAACAATGCCTACATCTATAGCACTAGCTCTACTATTACGTTTCCACACTTTGTGATAGGCCATAATGAATTAGAGCAAGATCAAAGCTGCTATATGGAAATAATAAATGACACTTTTAGTGGAGCATATACAAGTGCAGCACACAGTCGCTTATCACTCGCTTATCACTTACTATGTGATTTTCTTTGGTTGTAGAGTTGATTACGCGTTATTTGATTTCATTTGATGATAAAGTAGTACCTCCTTGCTTCAGGTTTCACATTTTTCTATTCTTTCAGCGTTATGGATTCTGCTCTAGCATAATAGTGACAAAGGAAATTTTGGTAATTGACAGCTTCAATATTGCCAAAATCATCCAAGAATTAACAAAAATATTTGCTTGATGTGGATCGTGTTTTGTTGCCAAATCTAAGCTTATTCACAAATTTAGATTTATTCACAAATTTATCCACAATAAATTCGATTTTTAGAGGTCTATATTTTTAATTTTGGTGATTTCGGCATCTACATTTATGCAGTGATGAGAGCCTCTTTCTGCATGACATAATTCTGCTAGTTAAGTGTGCAGCCATTGGATACTATCAAGGATGCAAATGTTATTTGAAGTTAATTATTTGTAATATTAAAATAACATATCTGAATAGCGCATTTCTTGAGCATTCATGTAGTCAAGATGATATTCTCGTAATGAAATGGTCAGCTTGTCTTATTTCATTTTTTTTATTTTTTATTAGAGCGTTAAAACAATTTCCAAATCAAAGATTTGCTTCACGTCGAACGCTGATCAGATCAGCTGAAGTAATCGATAAAAATGAAAAAGGAAGATTTCGGTGATATTGGTTAGTATGCAACCGATTCTGACTCTTTTCACGTCAGAGTAATTAGATAACAAATTTATGCATCATACTCGCTCATATTTGTTATAAAATATTCGGCTTAGTGTTTGTGATAAATACTTTTTCAATGACAAATAAGTGAAATTTTCTTATTCAAACTTATAGTGAGAAAGTTTTCACATGTTTCACAAATTTCTTTAGGAATTTTACGAGCTCGTTTTGTAAAAAAAAATTTTTTATTGGCAATTTTGACAAAAATTCTTGAGAAATGTATAAAATGATTTGTTGTCTAGCTGTCGCATAAAGCAAAAAAAAAAAAAAATTGATATGTTAAGTGCAAGTGTTTTAGTAGTGTCCTTTCTTCAATGACACGAATCCAGCATTTGCATTGGAGAAATTTACCCATAAATCTAGGTAAACTTTTTTTCTAAAATAAGTTTTATTATTATTTGTGTATGATGAAAGCAGCACATATTTTCTATTCAATCAACTTCCATTATGGCTTACAATTATATCTCATTGATAATGCAGTTAAGTATGAATGCAGGCTTCATTTTACCACCACTGAAAATTTCCTGTGGAAAACCGATCGAATAAAAATCATGGTTTATGATGTTAACGCTAATCGCAATGGTAA
The DNA here is from genome assembly GCA_037389465.1 of Baylisascaris procyonis. Lineage (NCBI taxonomy): Eukaryota > Metazoa > Nematoda > Chromadorea > Rhabditida > Ascarididae > Baylisascaris > Baylisascaris procyonis. The sequence continues at coordinate 6,641,774 of JAZARR010000059.1, forward strand.
TATTTAAGAATAGTTACCTATTATATGTTCATTTCAGTTTCTTCCGCACACGACATCAAGTAAATCAATGTCTAGGATTATTGCTTACCGAGTATAGAGAAGAAACAGATAAGAAACGACAAACAAACCCCTAAAATGAATCATATTGAGCGCAGTTCAAAATATCTGAAAAAACTACTGCATGTAGTGTTTTTCTCATCAAAAATTTAACGGAGAAGCATGCTTAAACAATAAAACAAAATTTCAGCAGCTAATTACGAGTAACAAACTTGATCTACTACTGAAAAATCGGGCCAGATAAGTTTAAAAAATATTATGGAAAAGTCTAGAAGGAGCGGAAAAATAGGTGTAACATTTTACAGTAGCGCGACATTTTAAGCATGAAATGAGGAGAATGCGGTACTCTAAAGAACTTTGAGATCGACTCAGTGATTCTTGGCTTTCCGAGCGTTTTTAAGAGCGTCCTAAATTTCGGGGAGCGCAAAGCGTCAGAGCGGCAAAAGGCTTGTGGAGGGACTTTCAGAAAAGCTAAAAGGAGCCAATAATTTCAGTAATTAAAGCGTGCACCAGAGTGGAGTTTCAGCCTCTTGCAACCGTAACGACTAGTACGTTACGGCACTAAGAGAAATGGGGCTGTCCTGAAGTATCTTGCCCTGCCGGGCAGAGCTTGTATAACCGACAAAAAATCTGTAATAAATACAACAGCTATTACAATTTCACACACTTGCCAAGAAGTGCAGTCAAGAGGGACTTTTACTGACGGTGACTTGCAGCTGACTTCTTATGGTAGACACCTTTCTGCACCTGCATACCTCGACACTTTGCAACCGTTTTATCTTCCTCAATTTGCTTGAGAAGCTCGCAAACACTGCTATCAGTTGCAAATTATCATATCTCATGTGCCTAATTCTAAATGACCATCAATTCCAAGCTTGTTCCCGGCAGTGCCCACGAAGTCTTTAAATGAGATGCCAAGTTATTAGAGGAAATTTGCCAATGCAAGCGGCATATTGGACCACCCACGAAGGACTCGGATGTTGCAGTAGTACCTAGACGTGTACCGCAACGTAATGTAATCCTTCCTAATCGGCGCTCGATTAGCCCTTTGTTCGCAGGTGAAAGCGCTACATACAAGACCGCTCTTTGAGTATCTATATGATTCGCCTTCTCACCTATGTTGTTTGCAGTTTTCCTCGAAGCATATAAAGTAATTTTGAGCATAAATTGCTCCATTAATAAAACATCAAACACATTAATGAACACTATAGGTTTTATGTGACGACAAAAATATACGTGCTCGATTGACATTTTTATTGTCCCAGTGTATTACTTGCACGTATCCGCATCATAAAACGCTTATGGAATGAATGCTCATCAATCAAAACTGTATACAACGCTTGCATAAATACAAATCGTCACGCTATACGTTGTATATCAACCTTTGGTTTGGAGTGAAGGACGCATAATTAATGATTACCAACTTGCATTCCTAAAGATCCACAGCGAAACCGATGAACCGACGGTGTTATGCAAATCCAGTGGACAATGAGGTGCATCCGGCGTTTTCTTCCACAATGCCGTTCAAAATTTTGCTCAGTAAATCAAAACGACTTATTTATTTAGTACAGCTTTTTTCCAATTTTCTACTTTTTCTAAGAACATACTGATAAATTAGAGCATTAATGAAAACTCAACAGGTCTATGGAACGTCACGTTTTGCGTGGAATGAGCTCGGATTTTATAGACATGGAGCTTCTGCAGTACAAGTTAAAACAATGCAATAAATTTACACTCTTGCCCACAAACACTTTTGCAAACGGTGATGAACAAAAATGAAGGAAATAAGTAGCGTACTAGGCCAATGTTAATCTATGCGCACGGACTACTTACGTCTGATCCACTTGTCTCGCTTGTTTTCCTTATAGTGGCATTCGCATATTCCGTTCTTCCTTTCTTCGCTCTTGAGCATGGAGGCAACACCCTCTGATCTCACCTAACTCCGTTTTCACAATCAATATGCCGTGAAGTGCGATATGCGTTCAACTTCATATGAATGGTGGACAGTATCTGAAGCTACAGCTTGTAAAAAGTGACACATTTCAGTGAGCGTATTGCAAGTTCATAAAAGGTTGCAAGTTTCCAAAATTCTCGCTGTTTGTGAAATTATATAATGATTTTACATTATATAATGATTTTACACAGCGATAAGAAATTTTTACATTCGAAAAGCTGCTCTAAAATTTTTAAAGTAAAGCTTCGATGACTTCTTATAATGGTTTCTCGTAGTGGTTGTGCATTCATGACATCACCGTTGGTTTGTTTAAAATTCCAAAATAACTTTGAGTGTTTCAGTTTCTGCCTAATAATGATAATTGCTAAAATACCTGTTTGAATTTTTGCGTTATTATGTCCGAGAAGACAATGAAATAATTTCCTTCCATGGCAAGTGCTAAGAACACAATAAAATTTTTCTGCAATTTTCAAACGCTACTGGTATCACTGAATTATACTCCTTCTAAATGTCCAATTTTCCTATTCTTTCTCTCCCCTCCTCCCACTATCTTCTGTAGTTCCCAAGACAGGGCGTTTCAAAAACCAACCCATCTCCTTTCTCCTCGCTACTAGGAAATCGTGCTTACTATTCGAAAGCAGCGTAATTTTATCGTACTATTCCCCTATCTATGCAGAACGATAATTTAACATATCAGAAATATTCCTTCACTATCATTTAATGTGTTGCCCATAATTTGAAAACGGCTAGATGAGGTCTAGCTTTTTTCCAATACTTCATCTCCAAATTTTTACCCTCTCTCTTTACCGAACAATTTTTATCTTTAAACCACATTAAGCGTTGTTTAACGAAAATTAGCCTAAGCGTGTATAATGAAGGCGATTCGATTGCGTGCTTAGATAATCTTTATTGAACAATTTCTTTAACTTGAAAATTATTCTTATTGATGCATAAAAACTTCACTAGATGTTTCAAAATTTGAAGAGCTGATATAGAAAAGTTGCACTGTTTGTGTGATCGACGATGAAAGCCGTAAAAGTTAACCCCCATGAAATACTTCCTCAGTTAAAGAGTGGAAACGATAGAAAGCGGTACGTACTGACATTGACTGCGTTCTTAGAGTGCGCATGAGACTCGTATGTGTGATGATGAATGCGTTACACAATCTTCCATCTCAATTTGAGTGCCGAGCTCGGCTGTAAACCAATTTGCAAGTTGTAAACGAACACAAAAAGATGAGCTGTGTAACTGTGCAATTTGCACGAGTGCCATCGAGGTGAACTTCCGCTGTATGAACACAACACCTAACCGCCTCATCACTGTATCAATTTCTTGGTATCGTCATACTAGTTGCCTGGTTCACTCGTCAGCTTTGTTTTCACGCGCGCACCCACCATTACGTGTTGCCCCTATGAGATGAAGTGCTGTCGTTGTGTTCGATTTGATGAAGACTTGCAAATCAAAAGAAAATAGGTGAGGTGGAGTTGGGTTGCCTCGTTAGAAGAATCAATCACTTCCGAATGCAAACAAAAGACGTGGAAACCACAGTGCATTCGGTCTCAAAAATAGGTGCGACTTTCGGTCCGTATCGTCGTGTGTTTTCTCACTGGTCGCACGATCGAGCAGCGCCAATCATCAACTGAACTGGCAAACGCTGAAAAACTCACTTGAGCAACACCGCAACTGACCAATCTTTTTATTGCGTTGTAACAGTGATCGTCGTCTAGTATCGCTAGCTCTAACGATGTATTTTCCGCCGGTCGCGCCCTCAATTTCCTTTTTTGGTCCCCTCTTTGCTCACCAATCACCTTATCACCCGCATACTCTCAGTCTTCCTCGTTTAGAACTCTCTGAACGTAATCAGACGTTTCAATGAACTCTGCGAACATCGATCCTACTGCATGCCAACATACGCTTGCCTATTGCTCCATTACACTCACACAGTAATCTGCTTCACTTCTAGCCGTCCACTCATATAGCGCTGCTGCTAACAAGTAGAATGCCTCACGAGGAATTTGATTGGACGAAGGAAACCAATACGAGGGAAAGGGATAGATCAAAAAAACAAGCAACTAAAGCTTTACTCGAAGCATCCTTGATGGCTATTTATAATATAAAATGTGTGCTGCTTTTGCCTTAATTGATCGCTTCATTCGAAATTCCATGTGTGATTATCGTTGTATAAGTTATTCGTATTGAGATTTAAGTTGATATATAACGCTAGAATATTTCACCCTTAGGTCTGACATCAGTCCATTCCATTCCCATTAACCTATAGAAACAAGAAATGGAATGGGAAGTGAATTGCATAATTGGGTATGCTACTTCAACATCATCCCTATATCTTTGATAAGTTAATCGTTCTCCTCATATTGTATGCCCACATTTTTTTTTTTGCACCATCAACGTGCCGAAATATAAATGAGCATCGAAATGCGCTACATATTGTGTGAATATATCACGAACTTTGATTATGTATGCGTCAATAAAATCACCTTAGAAAGTATAAATACAGCGTTACATTTTTGTCGAATTATTAGTTGATTTTTTTTTCCAGCATAGAGATTTAGCAATTGAAAATGGATGCGAAGAATTTCCGATGAGATATAAATTCGTCATCGATTTATTCGCCATCGCAGTTGAATATTTATTTTCATCAAGAAATTTTCTCGTCTCTGCAAGATTTTATTTTCATATCAATCAATGATAAGGACGAGAAAATATTAGATTGCTTTTTGAATTATTTATTTAAAGAAAGCAACTTAAGTGAATCAAAAGGTAAAGCATATTTAATTAACGGTGAGCAAAATATGAGGACACACTCATAAAAATAAGTGAAGATGTACTTTGTGGTGTGCGTCGTGCTGGCACAAGCGAGTTGCAAAATTTTTTTGTGCAGGCAAGGCGTTTTGGAGAAAAATTTTTTCAACTGATTAAACTCTCTTAAACAGGAGTTTATAAGATGGTTTCACTTCATTTGTTGAAACCTGCTAACAAAACTACACCTGTTTGACGCCAATATAGATCATTCATGCGACAAAAAACAACCGATGAAGCTGGAAATGCTATGGAACATTAGAACAGGTGTGCCTAAAAATGATACGTCTGAAAGTGATGAATTCTGCAAGCACCTTGTTCAGAGCGAATTAATAAAATACAGCGAAAAACCGTTGGAGCGATCATGTATCACTGGTTGCCGTGAAGCTTTCATCATTATATTCCATTCTGTGCATGGAGAACGTAATGTTTAGCAATATCAGAAAGAAGGATGAAAACATAGTGGTCTACCTTTGCCCAGTTTCAAAGTGTTACCTTAAAGATGCACAACTAACTATTACATCATAAGAAAATACTACTGGTTCTATTTGTTGCTTTTACTAAGCCGAAAAACTCAAGCTGATCAATACTCTGATCCAAGCTTCAGGCACTAAGGAATGCAAGCTTAAAGCCACTAACAGAGCAGCGTCGATTGGAATGTCTACGGATACATCGGTGGTACTGCAGAAAATGGCGGGGTTGCGTGGAACGAGCATTTTGAGGACAGCAATATTTTCGATGAACGTGCTTATGTGGAATAACATCCACTAATGCATATAAGGAAGGGGCTTTTGTGTCCTATGCGATCAACGATGCGTCCCTAAAGTGCGCGACGATGAGCATTGAATTTTGAATGGGGTGTAGGTAGTGCATGAATAATGGGAAATGCCGAAACATTGTCGAGCCGAGCGGACAAATTGGCCGATGAGGTTTGCGTGACGCAATAAAACTCGATCGAGAACTCGTAGGTCCCTCTATGTCGGGAATGTTATTCATGGCCGACATGCATGTGCCGTGCATGATGATAATCTGCGGTGAGGCGCCTCGGCTGCCGTACGGCGCATAGCCGTCACTCCTCGGCCCGTAGCGTTATACCCACTCACAACACCCATTTACTATACGATCCGACTGTCATATAACATGGCCAGCTCGCAAGCTTCCACAATTTGGGACAGTCAATTGTAGCGCAATGCCTCACAATCCTTTTCATATGAAAGCTTTTTACTTCTTCTGAACGTCTTATATTCTTTGGCAGTTCAAGCTTATAACTGCACTTCACATCCTAACTGCTCTTTGTATTGGTGCCAAACTTTGCTCAGATTTCCACACACATATTAAATAAGATATTTCACTTCTTCAAACATAATCAATCCACTGAAGCTGCGCAAAACGCACTTCATATTATCAAATCTCTAGTTTATGTTGCTAGTCATTCACTTAAGATATCACGTTTGCATCTATGCGGAAAGCGAATCATTAACAGCTTTTTTCTTCAGTTTTACTCTTTGTTTTTCCTTGAATAGTTAGTATTAGCTGATCCAGCAGATTGTCTTTGATTTTTTATTCCTTGTTTCATAAGGAAGCCTTTTTTGAGTTCATATGTAAAGTTTCTGCTTAGTGTTGCAAATTTCTGTTGTTCCTAGTGCTTTGCAAGCTCGAGTATTTTTGTTTTTTTTTTGTGTGACGTGTAAATGATGATGGATTCTTATTAATCAGAGAAGGAACTTCTCTGCTGAACTCTGCTGTTGGATAATGTCTATGTATTTACAAAGTAAATCATATTACGTAAGGTCCTTGGCCATTTCTCTGTTGCGTTTTATGAGATCACTTGTGAAATAACTCTAATGCTCTGTGAACTTATTATGCAATTATTCTCTCCATGAAGCACGTTCTGTTTGCAGCTTATTGTTGTGCCTCATTCTAAGGTGATCATTGTGATATCCTCATAGATATCGTTCCGTTCGATTTCCGTTAAGGATGATTATTCGGCACATCCCAAAGTTTTGTGGTTTTTAGAATGTTAGCAAAAGGTGGCATGAAGGAGAATATTGAAAAGCGGTTGTGAAAGCTACAAACGTCGAGAGGAGAAGCCGTAAAAACGTTGCACCGATTTATGGGCGCTTGAATAGCGCGCTCAATGAGGCGCTCGCGTGAATTAATTTCGATACGTTTCAGCGCGTCCCTCGACGCATCCCTACAGTACTGACTCATTCACCATTCAGCAGCACCTTTGCATTATTCTCGCACCCCCACCTAGAGAATAACAGCACATCGAGCCAGCCGAACATCGAAACACCCTTCAACATCACAAATCAACAGACACTTCCCTCAATCAACCTTTCTTCCTTTCTTCAACAACCACCCCTCTCTCTCTCATTTACGTGAAACTGTTGGCGTTCGCCGTCTACAGTTTCTCGGATACAGACTAACAAGTACGAGCGGCGGCAAAGACAGCCATATCGCTTCTTAACTTTTTGCATAAGTTAATAAAAGCTAGTCAACTTCCAATAAATTATGCAAATTTTCCATGCCGCGTGCATATTCTTTCTCGAGGAGACCTTCGGATAGTATAATATGATGCTGATACTTTATGTATATCAAGGATGTGAGTTCATAATATCAGCCTCATATATTGGCAAAGCATCGACCCTTCGCCAACCACATCAAAGAATGAGGTTTAGATACTCTAAAGACAAATGCTCAATTTATCTTGTTTGCTCCAGGCACCAATGACGGACACAGCGAATGATTTTTTCTTTTGTACAAATAGCGTACAATTGTCCGCATTCAAAGAAGTAAGCGTGAACAATAGAGGACAACACAAAATCCTTACTATGATGCGTGATACGTTTGTCAGTCAACACAACAAAGGTGAATGCCAATCCTTGCCAACAATGCAGCTCAACATTTGAACGCAGCTTTCATTCGAAATGTGCTTTCCAAATGTTTTCAAATCGTGTTTAACAATAAACGCAAAAAATTCAACTTAATCAACGTAAACACTCTTAAATATGATATAAACTAAAAGCCATAAGCTATGATAATTGACTAAAGCTCGTAAATATGATTTTGGGACCCAAAAACGCGCGCAAATTAGTGCTTGAATTTGTTGTTCGGATGATGTAGTAAGTTTTCACATGAAATATTTAACTGATTCAACAAAGAAAAGCAAATAGGGCAAGAAATAATTCCATGCTTAATAAGGTGGTTATTGTTTTGGTGGAAGAGTATATCGAATTTTATTTCCCATTCTCCACACAATGCATCTTGAAAATTTTTGAGCACCATTGTTTTCATGGGCAAAAATGTGCATAGAAGGCCGACGAATACGCAATGAATGGATACACGATGAGTATCCTCATCGACATCACTACACCGATATGTCAACGCAATGCAAATATTTTGCTTTCAATAGCGGATTATTTTAGACAGCGCCACAATCAGATTGTACTATCATGAATAGATTTTGCTTTGCTTTCGCCTCTTGCAATAAAATCATGCTGTATGTTTTGCAAATTTTAAAAATCATTACGCATTTTCGAAAAAAACCAGTTGCAAAGCTTTCGCAAAATCATGTTTTGCAACTAAGCTAACAGTCCAGTTAAAAACTAAGTTCACGACCCCTTTTGTCCTAACTGTTTTACTGCTAAACAAATCAAATGGCATTTACCGTTGACAGGTAGACATGAGCTCGTTGGGTGGGATTTCTTTGCATCTAGAAATTAGGTGCGAGAAAATGTAGTTGCAAATAAAGAAAAGCCTCTCCCTGTCAACCCTTATTATTTGGCCCCTGACCCGAATGCTTTAATTTTTCGAACTAGTTTGAATGATTCTGCTATGACTTATTGTTAGAATTTGTTCGACCATGACAACTCTCAGATGCATGTCGCCTTAACAAAAATTGAGAACCTGCCAGGACGTGCGCGATGCTCCTTCATGGATCCTGGAGGACGGTCGCAAGTGAAAGTCCTATGGCATCTCTATGATATCTGGCTACGCCAAGAACAGGAGATGGGGCTTATATATGCTGTAGGTCCAAAAATTCAAATTCGCCAACTAAGGGCCGAAAGAATTGAAACATTCCACTTTCAGCGGTTGAACGATAAAGGCTGCTATTGTGAAGACACGCCAGTACCAACAAAATTCGAGTTTCTTCACGCGCATAGTACTTTTATACCACAAAAGAGAATATTTTCACTAGCCTTTCCCACTTTTTTATCTGTTAATCCTCACTTCAGTCCTCAAATTAGAGCTGAACACAGAGGTATCCTCAGCACACCTGCTGTGATATCATGGGAGAGGAGTGAGGTTCAAATGTAACCGAAAAGCTCAGTAGAGAGTAGGATCACGTATGGACCAAGTACACTAGCAGAACTAAGTTCAAAAGCACCATAAATATATTGGAATGAGTAAAGCAAATTTTTACACCTTTAGCCAATGAAAAGATGATGCCACAACTGGATCGTAGAAATAGTCATGGCCGGAGATATCACCGAGTAGGCGGTTCAAGGGCTAAACTTGTAGTATGCGTTAGTTAAAAAAAACCTTTTCTTAAAAAGCCTAGATTATGGTACTTCTGCCTAAATTATCTTTGTGCAATGATAGGATCTTTCATAAATGAAATGTTAATGCGCTGCTTTAATCTTAGTAAATTGCTGCTGGTCGTCATCGATATATTCCTAACATAGTTTACGTTTCGTTTTCCGATGAGAAAATGAGATGAATAGACTACGATCGACTTATTTTCTTGACGAGTAATAAAATATGCAAAAACCAAATAAATGTGTATTTATTAACAAAGAGAATAATTTAACATTTAAAAAAGAAATGATAAAAAATGTAATGGAAGAATTAGACGAATAGAGTTCATAATAAGACACATAGAATTGAAGAAGACATAAAACAACGACTGAAGCGAATAGTATGTTTGAGCAGTGTAGGAATAAAACACAAAAGGTCACATTGCCTAACAAGTAAGCAAGCAATGAAAACCTTGATCTAATAAAATACAAAAGGCAAAGAATCGAACGAAAAGGCACATCAATTGAATTTGGCACCCGATATATCAAAATTGCTCATTTAAATACAACAATCTACCCTCATGGCACTTAAAATTACAACAATTTGATTATATGCACACTATAGTCGCTTATAAATAAACGCTGTGTTCTGCGCATCAGAATACTCTGAAGCTTTCTCTAAAGGGAGTATTGAGGCTTAGCTGTTTTACGCTGCCCTAAAAAAGTAAGACAGTTATATTCAATAGATGCATATGCACTAGTTGTCGTTAAAGTGCAAAATAAAATCCATTTTTTGGCGCTATCGAAGCGACAAGAAATAATGTTCTACCATCTACGTTCACTTCCTCCGTGAATATTCCTAGACTTCATCTGCAAAAAGACTCAACTTAAGTACTTTCATAGATGCAATACGGCTAGACGCAACGTTCAAGACCGTTCCATTTCTTGTTCTAATTGGAGATGTGCTAGTGCACAGAACACAATGCGTGCTTTTACAGGACATTTGATGTAAATTATGGTCACTTCAAATTGGGACCTTCAAAAAGAAACATTCCCTCTGGCGAAACGTTCATTGCTCAGAGTGTAAACGTTAGAAAGTGCATGCGGCACTAACGGTATGAACCTCAATAATGACTCATCCACTCATAAGTTCATAACTCATTGGTATGCAAATGGATAGGAGTTGGAATCGTTTCCTGAACATTTATGGAGGCATTTAGCATTTTAAAAATTGCAACTATGCCCTCATACAGAAAATGTATTCGGACCAACGATCGCCAACAATGTGACAATAATCAACAGCTTTTGAAGAGTCAAAAAAGAGTATGAAACTGCATTTTTGAAAGGTAACCACTAAGCTTTTCTCTTTATCTATAAACGTTTTAGTATCGAATTCGGCCTTCAGTTTCTGTTCTTGAGGCCTTTCCATCCTCCTCCTCCACCTCCCTCAGAGAATGGAGTGACCATAAATGCGCAATCAGATGCATCATGCCCGCGGACAAGAGCAAATGTGCTCCCATGAAATTTTCACATAATGGAAAACGGATGTCATGAAAGAAGAAGAGGAAGCCCATTTTCGTTTATGGCACTAATGAATAAATCGGAGTGAGAAATCATTGTCGTTGATATATCTGTAAAATTTCCCTTATGATCATCAAGTGATTTTTTGGCGACTTAGATTATTCGAGGGGAATTCTTACAACATCTACAAAGCCAAAGAAACGTCGATGAACGGGGCGGAAATTACGCAAATTTCTTAAATTATTTCAATTATTTCTCGAAAGTTTCAATTAGCATTTCTCGAAAATCTCGGAAATAAGCTGGTGCCATTTCGTTGATTTTAATTTTCAATTTATGGCAATTCCAAGCAAAATATTTATTCTTCGTTAAAAATTTATCGTATAGACAGATAGAGGCCAACCTTTAAAAAAAATTATTATGTTTATGCAATATATTTAAATTATAAGTTTTATTTTCTCAATGCATAGGAACTTACTAGGTTGTCCAATAATTTTGTACATTTTAGTAGAGTTTAATCCTCAGCCGTAGATGAACAACCTTCCTCCTTGCTACGAACTGCTTCTCTCTATTCAGGACAGATTGTAATTTCTAAATTTATTCATAAGAAACAAATGAAATGAGCAAATGAAACGCGCCTGTGTAATTGTTATATTTCATAAATATTGGATACTCAGCAATATGTCATTAAATAGAGATAAATATAGATAGTGCACTTTATATTCACTTATTCTTCAAAGTAGACTAAACTCAACAATCGACATTATGTGGTGTCATATAGATTCTTTTTTGTTGTATGAGAAGCATATTTATGGACTTGACTATACGTTCTTTTTGAGGGCTTTGATGCATACTACATTCATTCACTCACTAGAAAATCAAATAAACGCCTAAGATGGGCAAAATCTACTGATTTCTGTTTAAAAAAGTAACCTTATATATCATAACGCCATCGTTTTGTGCCACTTCAAGTGTTTAGATACTACAAAGAGTTGGTGATCGCGAGTTCGAACTTAGAAGAGATGTTTTCTTTATGGTGCACATTATCCGCACCGCACTAGCGATTTTGAGACGAGTTTTATGCCGATCCATCAAACTATGAGTTTTGGATCGGACAAACACATGGTGTACATCGCGTGCTATGTGTTACGCCTGTGTAAATATAAAATTCGATCCTCGAGAGGAATATAAAAGAGGAGGGGGCTATAGCACGTATAGGTCTCTAAGGCTTCATCCCGCATGCAGTGCTCCTTCTTGGTCGCACATTCAGAGGTGCTTCCACGAAAGTGTGTTCTGGAATCTATGGTCACGATTCGCGTTGACTACTCTATGACATACAGCACTTCGAGGTGCGTTCTCTGCTGCATCCTCGTTTATGGGGAGGAAAAAAATGAGAGGAGAGATTGACTCAAGGCTTCCACACAATGAGAATTGGAATAATGAAAAATTACTCGGAAAGTTTCCGTGTAAATTAGGTTTGTTCGGGGCAGATAACAAAAGTATTACACTTTTCAAGACAATCAATATAAATAATGAAGAAATACACCGAGTATGTTGTCGCCGAAGCTTACAGTATTCGTTCATTTTATGACCCGAATGGATCAAGAACAACATACGGGCCCAATATCGGCGAATGTATTCGCCTCGAGGTGTTGATCTATAAGTGAGAAGTGTTGATTAGAATTTTGATCACAGTTCCTCCTCATCGTCAGGGTCATTCTCGAGCTTTAAGATAGGCTTCTCGACGCTTAGCTGCATAAGAAGCTCTTCGCTGCTCAATGCATTTGTCACCTCCGGACCCTGCAAAACTCTTCCCATTTTTCCTCTCCCAGCACGGTTTAATAACGAATTAAACGAACTAGTTCTATTCCCATATATAAGCCGTTGTTGAAAAAATATCACACGTTCTTTTCCATCACTTATTGAGATTAGATTTAAAAATTTCAGAATTTACTATCACATCTGTACACCTTTCGTTTGCTATGCATGAAAGATAAGCCCTAATATTATAACACAAAACATCTACCGCGCAACTCGGAATAGGACACTAGAACTCACTGCATTCTCATCCAAAGGGAGGGGGATATATTAAAGGAAATGGGGATGGAGGGGGTGAGGGGAGTATAGTTGAAAGTTACACGTTATACAGATGCGAGAAAAGGTACTCACCAAAGCGTTCGCCAAATGTGTTTTTTTGTGGCGCAGTAGATTGTCCTTCCTGTTGAATCTGAATGCAATCAATCATTCAGTGAGGTGTTGTGCGTTGCGTTCTATCAAACAATGGTTTCGTTGGCGCAAAATTAAATGTGCATAAAAAATGATCAATATGCATTAACTCTTCAATTTGTTTGTTAATTAGGAGACTACTAATGTGCAGCATTCACCTCGAATAGCCTTCGAGAGGAATACATTTAACACAACAAAAGGGTTCATGTAAAGCGTTTTGGCGATAATACGCTTTCCTTATGTGAAACATATAATTAGCGAATCATTTCCACATCATATTTCTATCAATGCGCTTTTCCTTCATTATCCTGTGCAACGCCTGTAAGGGTTAATATCACGCAAAACAATCCCCATTAGCGCACTCGAAGAGTGACCATCACAATGACTGCTGCACAACTCATGTCCTTGGCTATTCCTCTCTAGCATTTACCCAAACTCTTACAATCTCTATGAAAATTCAAAACTCAATGAAGGAATCAATAAGTGGCGAATTTTAGTTTTCTTTAAAGTATTTCATTAGATAATCAGAAAATTGCTATCACCGTTTCCCACAGAAAGGACAGCAGTGAGGTCGAAGACCAGTGTGAATGAATTGATGCTTCTTTAGAAGGAATTTGTTAGCGAATCGTTTGTGGCAGTTAGCGTGTTCGCATGTGAACGGCTTTTCTGCTGTAATAATTCATAATTAAAACACCACTGGACGAATAAGTAAATGAATAAAAAAGTAAATAAATGGGTAAGTAAACGACCGGATGAATAAATAAATCAAACAAAATAAATTATAAAAATACTTAGTGCGAAAAGATTTTCGCATAGTTTACTAATTCTCATAATGTTCAACTAATGAGAAAAAGAATTTTTGAAAAAAACCTCCATTTGTAAATAAATATATATATATATATATATATATATATATATATATATATATATATATATATATATATATATATATATATATATATATATAATGTCGGAAGGTTATTTTATTAAAAAAATTATTTAAAAAAAATTAATTTGAGAAAATTCATCGGAATCGGAGATTTTAATCAAAAATTTCGTTTTTTTTTAATATATATTTCGGTATTCGTTTATGATCTCAATGTGAAAACTATGAGGCGAAAATGTTTACATGACATTGAAACACTTTACAACACTATTGTGCAGAAATGTGTTTTGTTAGCGCAACGATAGAGGACGCTTCTGTATGGGATTTGTTGTGTCTTCTGTTCTGATGTGCGGCAATCGCGCTCATTCTTCCGATCGCTCTAGTTACACACGTAGATACCCCAGCTGCTTATCCATTAGTTGCGATAGAATTTTTGACATCCCAGAAAATCCTTGATCATAATGATATATCCCTTCTTAACTGTGCTAGAATCTTCCTCCTATCCTCTTGGCGAGAAGCAGTCAGGCCTTTTTGACTCCTCAAATCGCACCCCATTTATCGCTAAAACGGCTCCTTCTTGCATAATTTCCTTTGTCGGTCTCCCTTCCCCTTATTACGTAAGGACGTGAACATATTACTAAGCGTTCCTATGATTTTTTACAGGCTCAAAGTAAACTGCCTAATTGATAAGCGCAAAAAATGCCCGCAAAACACAGTAAATTGCTGAGCGAAATCAACCTTATCGCTTCGTTTACGAAGGATAAAAGAGAGGAGAAGAGAGCAGAAAGGAGGCAGAGACAATATGCCACCTCCCTCCCTCTTTATCCACCTTCACCTACTTCTCATCCTTTCCTCATCTACTTTTAAGTCTTTATGAATCAGTGAATACAATGACAATAAACACCTTGACCACGATAACCAAACGATTCTCCTAAAGTCTAAAAGATACTAAACTTTATCAAAAAAAACTTGCAAGACATGCAAGCCATCTATTTATTTAGAAGAGACTCAAAAGTGCTAAGAAGCTATTTTGTAATATCCCATTGACAAAGTAGAAAAAAATTTTAAAATATTTCTTCATGAATATTGCAGTTAGATGTGAAAATTCACTCAAGAAAGAAATTCGAACCGAGATCATTGGCGCTATACGAGAATTCGTCGACATTATTTGATGAGTCGCTTGGCGATGGGCTTGAATCGTCCGAATTTTTCTCAATTTCATTATTGACTTCCTCCATTTTCTCATCGACCTCCACCAATGACTCATTCTTTTGACTGAAATTTTTTTCTCATCGGAGTTTTTTTTTTTTTTTATTTGTTTGAGTTGGGGGGGGAAAGATATACATCAGTTATGAAATAATAGAGCCAGAAGAGAGAATATTACAATAATTTTCAAAAATTTCGAAAAGTAATTAAATATGAAAAATTAAGAATTATTTTTGCTGTAGAGAACTCTAGTATGAATTATTCGCCAATTTATTCGTTTAGTCTTAAATTCTAAAATAAACTAAACGCTTGAAATTTTAAATTAGCTATGATGAATTCCACTATATAAAATTCATTTGATTTGAGGCATTCACACTAAGAATATATTTGAATGAGGGCATATAAGCATCGGATAAATACTTTTTATTGCCATTCTAATATCAGTAGGGTTTCAAAGAGCATTTCGGAAGACGATCGCATTTCTCCAAAAAATTCCGGAAAAACAACTGAATATAAATGGACTATTCTAATAAAATGCATAATTTGCTGACTTGAGGTTACTAGTTAGTAGTCAGTACGCAGAACCTTATTCTAGAGCGAAGAGCACTAATTCTTTCTCAATAACTCATACATTGAGTGCATACCTGCATATATGAGCTATTTTAAAAACTCAACAAGGTAGCAGACAAAAAGCAATATTAGCAAAATCAATTTTAAAGTTTGTGACAGTTTTTAATTCATGAAAAATGTCCTCAATGACTCCAGAATGATCTCATCACCCTAAACTGAGGCATAGTCCATGGAATAGTCGGCGAACAAAAAAGCCGGTTTGGAGCCCAATTGGAGCTCAAACCTAAACCACTATTCAATAAAGCAAAAAGAAATTTTATATATTAATTGCAAAATTCGCGCAAATATTCACTTTTTCGTTTCTTAAGCTGCAGACAATCACTTTCTGCGAAACATACAAATTCTATGGCGGAAAGTAGTGACGATAATAACTGCTGCCTCGAAATTACTCGCAAAGCGCCAGTTCCGTTAGCTGTGCCGTTATGACTTGCTTAGACGTTGACTTATCTGTGCGGTTAGGAATTCAAACAAGTATGTTGAAGCGTAATGTGCAACGCAGATAAGGACTATTGAATTGGGGGAGTGCGGCTGTCAATAGTAACGAAACGCAGCTAGTGATGTAGTAAGCTGGACAATACGACGTAAGACTGTAAAGAACTGCTGAAAGACTTCAATTCAAGACTATAAAACCCAATGACCGAAGAAACACCTACTAGATTTTTACACTTGCCGAAACGCGTTTCTGCAAGCTATGACGCAAAACGGCACTGTAAAACAGTTCCATCCGGTTTAGAAAGTGCGATCTAGGATTTAATGCACTATTTTTCGCACTCAAATAAGGATTGAGCTTATGAATATTATCATCTAAAAATGGGTGACCTATTTTCAAAAAAAAAAAGAGGCAAATTCCACGAATTTCCTGAAAGTATATAGCAGAAAATGAGACAAACATGAAATTGGACTATGAAATAAAAGAAATTCAAGAGAAATTCTACAGTAGAAAATGAAATGCTTTTATTCAAAAGAAATACTTAGCCAAAAGTTTGAAATTTGATTCGAAGTTTATAAGTATTTTGAGCTAATATCCAGAAAAAAAGCAAACTTCTCACCTATATTATTCATAAAATGATGACGCATTACTTATAAGAAAAGATGACCACACGAGTGATGAGCATAAATGCACATCTTGAAATTTAAAAAAAAAGAACGAAATCGACGATGAAACTAAAGTATAATAGCTTAGAAATGAGTCACATAAGCGTTAGTCTTCAGCGATAATGCAAAGTACATTTGAAAGTCTCATAAACAACAGAATAATCGAATATTCCATTTTAAAAGTGATCAATTCTTATCGAAATCTTTACAAGTATATTCTGCACGATAATTCGACTCGTCATCACTAATATACCGTCGTTTCGATAAGAGAAGCGCGATATTCAGCCGTACAGTTAAGAATCGCGAAGACTGCTCAACGAAGGGTAATCATCACGTCGCTTGCGTACAAAATCAGTTGCTTAATGAATTATTATATCATTTCAATCGATCGCAATAAGCTCTAAGTCCAAATCTTCCACAGTCTCTTCTCATATTATTATTGCAATATTTGCAATCAATCTCATAAATTACAACTGCAATCAAATCGATGATGATATTCCATTCTCAAAATAAATGAAGCACATAAGAAATAATGTAGGATGGAAGATATAACCATTCACCTTGGTTATGTGGCTGCTAACATGGGTGAGTTTATTCCATCAAAATACGAGAGTTTGGACCAAAATTTGGACCACAGTTGGAAAAAAATTGGGAGGTGTTCCGAAAAAAGTACTCATTCGTTTTTTTCAACTTTTATTCTTTTGCTTTTTTTTAAATCTGCATTCTTGAGAAAGAATAAATGCAGCGTTGCCTGCCATGAGAAGTTTCCACTGCAAACGGATGCAAGTGCAAAAGCAAAAAAAAAAAAAGAAACTACTCCAAAACAGCAAGTTCTGCAAATGAAATGTTGCAATATTAGAAAATTCACACAAGCAAAAAGCTTTAACTATTATTTTCTTCATTTGTAACGATATCGGTCTATGAATGCCTTCTACATGAAAGTGAATCCCTTCATGAGTTGGATGAATGTCTAAAAATTTTCGAGAGCGAAAAATGGAACGTCAAAAATTGTTTCCTCGGTTAAAATCTCGAAGAAATAAGCCTTTCCTTATGAAAATTTGAGGTCGTCAATCATAGTTTCCGATTCTAGAAAGTTACGCGTTCTTTGTGCAATATAAATGCAGCAATTAACTCTTCTCCAATAACAAGCAGCTTCAAACACAACTTCTACGGTCAATAATTAATGCGCTGAATGTTGTGTTAATCATGAAAATAGAACAGAACGAAATCTATCAAAAATAATCGACAATAATCGACAATAATTTCAACAAAAATTTCTTCGAAATCATTTTCGCAATTTCCTTCAAAACAATAGTCTTTGAAAATATCGAAACTCAAAAATTTTCTAGACCAAAGTCATCGTAAAGTAGAGAAAAAATTAGACGTATGCTAAAAATAAGCGTCATGGTTTAAAGTGCGATGAGAAATACGGAAACGTAAATAAACAACAAAAAAAGGCTGCTAGCGAAACGAAGCAAATAATAAAAAAAAAAGAACGCCGCCAAGAGAGGTGGAGCTCATATTATGGAACGAGTCTTTCATAGGAGTTATCGACGCATACAACCGCTTTAGGTGACTTACTGAACGTCATACTGAAAAAAACAGCGATTAGGTCTTCATTTGATAGCAACCGCGATCGTATTTGATCCACAAGCGCAAACTCAGGGTTATCATAAAAATTACACTCATCTTTTCGTTGACGTTTCAATTTCGTCAAAAGCAAAAAAAAAAAAAAAAGAAAGAGAAAGAAAAATATGAGCAGTTCTCCTCGTACTCTCACAGTCTGTCATAATAACGTCAAACAGTAGACGCCGCCTTTTTTTTCAACTGATTTCGAGTAATGCAACTGTTTTACGGCATTCAATAAATAATATGTACACTGAAATTAGTAGAAAAAAAATCAACAGATAGTGTAATATAATGCCTTATTGGTATTATAAATAAAGAAGTTGAAAGTGGCTTTGACCATCCAACTGGAAAAAAAATGTATTTAAGCGTAAAAGCGGTCCGTTAACACTATCAAGTTGGAATATTGAACAAAAAATCTTGAATAAAATCTTGGGAAAACAAATGATCCGCATGCCTGAAAACATCACTATCAAAATTCTAGCACATTTATGAAGCAGATTATTTTCTATTTCAGTATAGAAAAACTTTACAAAAATGAGCAGAAATGATAATATTCATCGATAAGTTAACATTCAGCAACGTAAAAATTGCACCGCATAATCATCTCTGTTATGAGCTAAAAGCATAACGTTGACAATGTAATAAAGCCAAGCAACAAATTACGTAAATCATGCGAATATCAATAGTTTGGATTATTCATTTCTTAACTTGAATGAATTGCTTATCGAAATAAAATCGGGAACATTCGTTGCTTGCCAACCGAATTATCCCATTGAATGTTTTCATCTAAGCGATACGCTTAACAAATTACAATCATTGATCGTTGATGTGATTTTCTAAATTTACCTTTCATAGGTGCTAATTGACAAATGAGGTTATTGCGCAAATATTGAGTTCATAGTTTGATGCGAAAGGTTGTTCTTAGCGGTTGATTTCAACTTGAATTGCGGGCAACCGAATACGGCATATTTTAATTGAGATGTAATGATGTGTAATATAACGCCTCAACGAGTCACTAATCACTCGATGAAGAAAAGATTTTTTTCATTGATAAACTTGAAACGAAATTTTCGGCCACTCGCATACGGTAGTTGCGCGTTTTAATGTGGCCGCATTGTTCTCGTCTCTCTCTCGTATGCGATGGATTGCTCAATTCGAGTGTACGAAAGAGATAAACAATAAAAGAGAGAACGCATTTGAGGAGGTGCAGACATTTCGACAAACGGTGAAATAATGCGATATGGAGAGGTGAATTCATCATCATTCTTTAAATTGGAAAATAATGAGAATTAAGCGTTCAACCCACCTAGGGCTCGATCAATTTCAACTTCATCGACGTTTTGACACCCCCAAATCAACGACATTTACTCATAGGAATCGTAGACCCTTTGACGGGCCGCTCAATTGCTATCGCCCCAATTGCGAACTTATCTGATTTGATGATGAGATTCGATACCGCCTCAACGTTTATAGCACGCTTTTTAGAAGCATTATAGGCAGCAGCACCACAAAAAACACTTGGGAGATCATCATTTCACTCAACAAACTTTACTTTACCATATTTCGAGAATTGACCTCTCTAGTCACTCACCCTCTTAAAATTAATGTCTACCATTTTTGATAAACATTATAAACGTTCTCTTACGCCCATTCCAATTTATCACCTTTTTTTCTCATACAGTTTTCCCCAAATTAAAGATCAGAAGTGAAAATCTCACTCCCGGAGAGGGGTGAGGGAGGGAGGATGATCTCATCGGAGGAAATCTGATTAATAATCTAAATTCTATGAATACCATGCACCAGAAACCACACATTTAGAGTCACTCAAAAAAGCGGCTAAGATCACATTCAACAAAAAAAAAATGGATTATAGAGAAATGAGGTGCTATCCGAGAGGAAAAAGTAGACTATCATGGAGGAGTGTATAGTCGATTGATGGCCTATCGCTGGTAACGTGACGCGTGCATCGAGAAATCTATCGATTCGAAAATGCTAAAGCGTACACAACGCTAAAATACATTATGATCGAATATAAGCATAAATTTTTGTGCGGCTTTACTCTACGTTGATTTATCTCGCTAGCATCACTTTATAGAGTATGCCAATCATATATGACGAATCTTGTTGCAACCTATTCCAAATTTAATTTCTGGTGCAAAATTTCAATGGCGCAAATGTCACTCGTTAAAATTATTTGCATTGAAAATAGAATAGATCGAGAGATTATTTCACAGTATCAATGATTGCACTGCATTTGTTGTAGGATCCTGCTTTAAAATGTCGAAAATTTGCACTCGATGAGGATTGCACCTCAGCACAACGAGGGAATTTATCGTTACGAAAATGTAGAGAGTGGCTGATAGAGTTCAAATGGGCACATCGCGTACGTTTGTACGCACATAAACCTTATCAGAGGGCACATCTGAGGACACATAAGGTGAGGCAAGGCTATGCGACGTCAATTGCTGTAACGTCGTGAAACACCGCACCTATACGCATACCGCAATCGCCTAGACAGCTATTCGTGTATTTTGCAATTAAATTACAGCTTACTAATGGTCACATTAAATAGCTTTAAGGTTTATTGCACCTTCTTCAATAAACGCTAAGGTGAAGAAAAGACTGTAACGGCGTTTAGACGATTCGATAATTTCAATTATAATATCGCATTAGAACAACCGTTCAAACACTTCAACCGCATTCATTAAAAGAAGGAAATCGAATATAAAGAGATTTCAAAATTTTAAGGCGACTTTTCAGCGGGAAAGCATGGAAAGGTTTTCCATTTTGGATGCTCAAAATAAAGGATGCTGAATTCTGAAAAAAAAACCACATAGATTTTGCAAATTAAGGTAAGGCAACTTACCACATAGAACTTTCAGCGAGTACACCTTTGGTGACAGATGGGAAAATGGAGGAATGAGATGCAACAGAAGCTGTTATTGTCATGGTCCTTAGCATGTTCATATATGCAACCGGATCAACCATCTGTGTTGGCCAAACGCTATGCGCTGATGACTCCAGTGTTTCCCTTTCATTTTGCTTATCGGCCAACTTGCGCAATTTACGTACCGTCGCATCGAGCCGATCACCGCAACCATGCGCACGTTTCTTTATCGAATGACTATTTTTATTCATATTATAACTATTGGTGTTGCCGTTGTTGTTGTTGTTGTTGTTGGTGTTGGATGAAGTGTCTGAGCAATGATTTGGTCTCGAATAAGGCAAAGTGGGTGTGGATTGCACATTCGCTGAAGAGGTTGCACTAAGCGCTAATGCCGATGAGCAAGGGCCATTGAAGAGTGCCACCGAAGCCGGTGATTCAGGAGATGAAGCTGATATATTCGATTGCTGCTGATGTGGTTGCTGCTTAAAGGACAGTTTTGGTGTTGAAAAATTGTGCTCTTCCGTTGGCGGTGTGCGACTGAAATTTGATTATCGTTTGCCGCCATCTGAACAAACCTCAAACGACGTCCCCTCACCATTCATAGAGAGCGCATTGTAATTATCTCTGAGGGAAAAAAAACGTTCCCATAAAACAAATTTCTTTCTTCCCGAGGAAATCAATTGTTTCATCTTTAAGCCGATCGACTTTTTTGTTTTTACAAGCATCACTTATGTTCTTACGCTCAAATATTCCGATACGCAAAAAAAAAAATTTAATGGCATTCCGCTTTTTTCGCCAACTCAATTAAACAGCTTTTCAAATACAACAGATTACATAATATGGCATCGCTGCAGAAATTATTCACGACGTAAAGTAGTATCAACGATATGATCGAAATCAATTACACAAAGCAGAGTACCATGTATTAAGATAAATCGACGGTAAACGCATAAATAATTAAACGAATCAATTTGTGCAGTTGAAGAATTTCACAAAAAGGCAAAAAGTCGACTGACCTGTTAGAGTTGGGTGTTGGTTCTTCGAGACGACCATTTAGCGCATCTTGGATGAAACGCTTTAATTGACGAATCTCACGCAAGAGCTCATTCTTCGAGTCATCCTCATCAGTGATCAACCTCAGAGGCAAGATAGTGAGGTCAGCAGCGGCGAAAACCGGTGATTGTTCCGACTTGCAGATACGGTCGAAAAGGAAGAGGATATCCGAAGGTGGATTAGCGGCAAGGTGCGGTGGTAGCAACTCGACAAGCGTAGCATGGGCCACCGAGATCACATTCTTGGGGAAGTAATTGTTGACAAGTGCACTCAACTCGTGCGGTAAAACACTCTCGCGGTAATTGTGAATAAAACAGAGCAGCGAATTGACAACAATTGGTCGATCCATTTAGGGGGCCCGAGTGGTGAGAAAGAGGGAGCACCCAGCGAGGCAAGCAAGTGTGTAATGTCTGTGCCGACCGAGATAGGCAGAACTCTCTCTTATCGCCACCCCCCAACCTAAACTCGTTATCAGACGAGGGAGAGCGTGCAGTGCTGGGCCTGTATGTGCACCCGGCACGTTATCACTCCGAGGTGCGCGTCCGCTTTGCACCCTCTCGTGTTAGCACGTCAGTGCCCCCACAGGGCAACCACCTCGAGGTTGTGCCTCCAGCGGTATCTTGCTGCCGCACCTCCAGCTGCTTATCACTACTAGCCACCACCAAGAGCGTGTGCGTGTGTGTGCCGCGGCGAGGTTGCATGCATATAAGCAGCGCACACCGTCTTGCCCACGTCCCTCTTTCTCTCTTTCTCTCGGCTCTCTCGCCCGCCCTCTGCGCGCAAGCAGCACTCCTCCCGCACTGTTTTACTAGCACCTCACGCCCAATTTGCATAGCTGTCCCACCTCTTGCCTACCGTAATCGTCAGCCACATTCCCATTCATGCTGTGCCACGTGGGGGCACTCTTCCCGCATGTGTTACTCATCTATCCTCCCTTGTACTTTACCGCCCCTCAAATTGTATTCCTGTATATGCATCCGAACACAATCTGACAAACAGGCATGATGGTCGTCGTAAAGCCTCAGAAGGCTTGCTAGTGCATACGCAATTGCCATTTGCATTTGTTAAAAAGGTTTGACAGGGAGTTGAGAGAGAGCCGAACAAAGAGGACCCGAGAAGAGAGTGCGCCAGAGAAATGAACGGCGCATGACGCCTCAATAATCTGTGCGGCGAGCAGCATAGGTGGATGAACCGTTATTTGGTGGGTGTGACGTCGTTGCGCTCTGTATCAGTGCACAGATCAACCTCTTTCTCGAAAAGTGCTCGACTCTCGCACATTGCATGAATAGTGTCGAGATCTGCGTTGCTTAATACCCATGCTAACTATGAGCCGATTCGCTTTATGTGGATAAGCTGGTGCTAATTTTTATAGAATAAGGTTAACAAAGATCAATTTAACAATCATTTTGGAGTTGTTCATCTGTAAAGAGACATGCTCCAATTACGGCAGAAAAACATCCATACCATACTCAGTTACAATGGCTTGCACAAAAAGAGTGGAAGAGAGGCCTGGAATCTTGATGCGTCATGGAATTAACAAGGAAATCTTCGGATCATGAAACAAACTGCTTCCTTTGTTTGAAGGTGGGGAGGAAGAGGGGGTATGGGGAGGGAAGAAGGCGAGAGTGGTGAAAAATTTGCTGACTTAATAGTAACTTCTAAAAGTGACTGCAAGATGGCATATGAAGTCGATTTGTTTCATAGGTTGCGAAGAACGTAAAGGTAACAGAAAGGATGACCTATTTGAGCAAATATGAAAGCTTTATATCAGTTTCAAATGCACGCTATCGCCTGTATTCATGAACCAAATCTATCACCAGTGTCTAAAAGGCTACCACTGAAAATCACATCTGAATTTTCTTTATGTTCCTTAAAAGTGAATAATTTATATATTTCACGCATTGTTTCATAATTATAAATAATACTTATGATGTGATTGCTCGAGAGGAAATAAGAATATCGGCTTGTGTTTTTGATGCTTTAACTAGTAACCATATACTAGTCGTTTTGAAAGAAATTTTTTGAAAGTTTTTCCATGTTTACAAGCGAATTTGACGATTTCATTTATCAGACACACTAATAGACCAACAACATTCACATAAAGCAAAATTCCTCATCAATGGTGGTCATTACTGTAGCTTGATCATATGACAATAAGTGAACTCGCCAAATATCAATGCATATACAACTTTGCACCAAATTACTGGAATATATTCATATAGTAAGTAAACTAGAAGAACATGCTGATGTAAGCAAGACGTAAATGGTGAATAAATATTCAAAATAGAGATGTATAAAAAATAAAAAATAAAACTCTGAGTATTGCACGAAAGAAACATGATTATAAATGCTTGTCTCTAGTTGTGAAACGTTATGAATACTACTGCACTTATTAATCATCGAGATGATTTGTGCGCTTCTTCGGGTATTCTTCTTTTGTCTTAACAAATGAAGCAATGGAAATTGTGGAAACTGATTGTTGATAGAATGAAGTTAACAAATTATGATATTTATTGTACACTTCAAGTTCACTTAAACAAATGTCTTCCCATGTAAACAGTTAAGGTGATGTTCAAAACAAATACAACTGAAATTCCCTCACAAATGCTGGTCGTTAACAATGAGGTTTGATAAATGTATTGTAATCATTGTTCTTGTCTTATTGGAAAATGTTGCCATTGTGGTTAACGATAAGATTATGAAGTAACACTTATGAAAATGTTGCCGCCGCTCGATGAATTATTGTCTCTTGATACTCAAATTTCTTAGACGTGACTTATTTATGTGAGAAGCGGTGATATGAGTGTTGAAGCGGGTCGCGACGCATAAATGGGTGTCGAACTGGTTTCGTTGGGTGGTTGTGGCGCTCGAGGCGAGGGTTGCAGCGTTACACCGTGTAGAGAGTCTCGTCGCAACCAACATAACAAATGAGCGCCGAATACGCGTTCGCAAAGAAATTCACCCAAAATGCGGCTTCCGCACCGACTGACCGCATCGACTTTGCCGACGACGTCGGCCTGTCGTCCCCCACCACCGAAACGCGTTTCGATGAGGGCGCACCCACCATACACCATCAAATATTTACTCGTCCAAATTAACGATTCTCATTTGAGGAGGTGGTATGAAGGTTACGTATTTCTGTTGCATCTTGAAATTCTACGTAAAGGACCGGCGGACTTGATGTGGATGATGACCGCTGTACAAGCGAGGAAGGAACGAATAAAAAAATATGAGGTTATCACGTCAAGATCGAGGTGGCTTCCAAACGATATCGATGAGCAACAAGAGGAAACAAAATGATTCAAACATTCAACGCAATGAGAAAGTAAAATTGAGGAAGTGCATATTTCGCTTTATGAGTAAAATTAAAATGCAATATTTCGATGACAAATAATGAAGCCTCACATGTGGCCAAGGATATATCAATGAGCTATTTTCATTGCCGCATATTAGGCGTATATCTATTGCAACTTCAACTTGTGACTATAAAAGTACTTCACTCGCTCTCCCTTCGGATCGAGTAATATGCAATAAGTAACTCGAGTAATACGGAAATTTTAATTCGGATCATATGGGAATTTTAATACTGTGGAAAAAGAGTTGCATTTGAAAGCGCTATAAAGCATGACCCTCTTAGTTCCATCTTTTCACCATAGTCATTGGCGGTGTTGTTCTAACGCTGAGCTCCAAGAAACTTCCTTATATGCAAGGCTGTTTAAAAGTTTGCTGTCAACGGCCAAATATGTGGGCGAATGATGACAGTTTGAACGAACAGTGCAAAGACGAGGGCGAAAAAAATATGACTTTTTGAAACGTAGAATGTGATAACGACAAAGGAAACTCTTCAAAAATTTGATCAAAGTAATAGAAACCATTATAGAGTCATTGCAGATAAACTGGAATAAACAAATTTATAGTAGTCAAAAACATAACTAATACATAATGAATATTTGCTGCGATTTATAAAGAAATATTTATTATTAGTGTGAAATGAAATGAGCTGAAAATTAATAATATAGGAGGCTTAACAAAATAGTTTTGAAATCGCAGCCGAATGCTGCCAATTTTTTGCAATTCGTGCTATAAACGTTAAATTCTTCGGGAACTTCGAAAAGTTCAACTATTAGAAATAACAGATTTAAAATGCCTTCAACTTCCTGGAAGCCTTTCGACGGGGTTTTCAAAATGCTTCCTACAAATACTTTCTACCTCGCGAAAGAAAAACCAACAGAGTCCTTTTCATCTGTTCGCTAATTCACGTATTTCACTCATGAAAATCTTTGTGATAAATCGAATAAAACCTACAAGAGAGAGGGAAACAACGTGTTTTGGGCGAGCAATACAAAAAAATCACACAATAGTATGGTTGGTGAAGTCGAGTTCGATCCGCAACAATTATGGCATCCTTGAAGTCCTAGGTAATACAGTGCTATTATCGAGGTTCAGGTTTCCGCCTACAGAAGTACGACGAGCCCGAAGAATAAATGTTGGCCTGCGGCTCCCGCGGAGTTTAATTCTCAGAGATCCGCAAGTAGTGCGATGCTGTCACAGAAGCTCGGAGTCATCCAGCAATAGCAGCAAGACCGAAGTTCTTCGAGAGGTAAGTCGTCCTAGCCGGCGCCCTAAAATATTCGCATTCTACTAATAATATCATCGTAGAATTTTCGCATACCAATTAACAAAAGCCGGCAAGTAAACCAATTTTCTTCGGCACATTAATAGCAATACCGCAGCATGAACAATAAACAAAGAGATAATTCCATATCTATATCTGTAGTGGAGCCGAATCGTCTCGATCGGTTCCGAGGCCGAATCACCATTTACAAAAACAATTAAAGGAGAAGCGAATTCTTAGATAATTGCAGAGAACACTATGAACACATGCGATACCATTTCTTCGTCGAAGCTGATTAAAAAGATTGTTCGGGTTAATAAATGACTAAGGTGGTTAAATATAGGATTTGATGGACAATTGTTAAATGGGCTATTGATGAGTATTCGGCTCGAAATTGCCTCAATGTCTGCTTAAATCGTAGTGAGTCATGTGTGTTGAACAAACACATAGACTGCGTGGTAATGTTTGCGAACGTTAGAAAGTATCATGCAAACGATGTGCACTCAACGCATGGATTGCTTGCCTCTTATTCCTATACGAGACAAAATTGTCTAGCTAAGAAAACTTTTATAAACCTCAAAGAAAAGAATAACAACGCTACAATAAGAGCAAATATGATCGAACATTTTGAAAATCTCGAATTCTCTACTTCATGCTGAATATTTTAAGATAAACTAAACGTGAAAAAAGCGACATGCATTTTTTAAAATTAATTTATCAATGAATCAGTCGCAGAAAGGCGCAATAAAGTATAGAGAAAAGGGGAAATTTTTTTTTCGCCGTCATAGTGGAATAATCGTCATTGCTGGGAATATACCGTCATATACCCAGTACTGGGATTTTTTATGCTTTTCTTGTGGCACCATTGATGCATACAATGCCCCCATTTTGACATAAATGAACGCCTTCAAAGAAAAAGCAATTTTGTCGAAAAAGAACATTATATATATATATATATATATATATATATATATATATATATATATATATATATATATATATATATATATATATATATATATATATATATATATATATATATATATATATATATATATATATATATATACATATATATATATCAGCGTAACCGATACAGCGAGAAAAGGTCACAGAAACGAAAGAAACACTAAAGGCAACCTGAACAAGCATATGGAAACGTGCTAGAGTAACTGCCACAATAGATGCTCTTTGCATTTCGGTTATTAGACCGACCGCTGCAAAAATAGTCAAAATGCAATGACATAACGCCCAATAACGTACTTTTCAATGAAACTGGTTTTGCTCTACGCATAACCAAAGGCCCGATTTCGCCATTTTTTAACGCATACGGTGGTTGCCTGCAAAAATTTAACCACCATATTGCGGGGCTGCGTTTAGATGACCATTGCCTACCTTAAGCTAGTGAGAAAAAAAAGCCAAAAGAGAGTCGGAAAATTCAGCTGCGACGGCATAATGCCTATTTAATGAGTTTAGCTTTTATGAGTTAAAGCTTGCTGAGTCAATGAGAGAGTTAAAGCTTTGCATATAGAAAAAATGCGCATCACGCCTACAATGTGATTTGCGAAAACTGTGCAAAGAACGCATAGAAAAGTTCTAAAAAATTGAAGAAGCTCAGTAAATAAGATTTTTCTTTTGCAATAGTTTTTCTTTAAATATTTGGTTTTGCCCATTGAAAATGCTCAATTTTTAATTTTCTTTGGAGGATTTTTTAGTAGCTATTTCCTTTCCCATGCTTTTACGCCTGACTCAGAGGACCTTTTGCACCGTCGGCTCTCGAAACATGCTACTGGTGCCGAAGATCTGCTTCCATTTGCAGGATACATGTGGCTGGGCCAAATCATCACAGCATTCACCCTGTCAGAGCTAACTAGTCAGCATTATCTCGATTAGGCTAGGTCATTGCGTTATTTCTCAACATATTACACGGATGGCAACCGTTCTCTTCCGCTCCTTATCTCTCCTCCCGCCCATTCGTCCAATTTTGGCAGGAAAGTAACTACCACTAATCACTGATATGTGTGTGGCCGATTCATCGAACCGTATTGACTAAAAACCTCCTTGAAAACTTTGGACACAGCTGCCTGTAAGATCAAAAGAAAGGTTTCGCCTATGCTTGAAATTTAATAAGGCTTGAATTACCGTAGTCTATGAACCTTTACGGTGTTTCACAGTCTGCTACCTGTTTATAGATGCGGAATTTATCTATATATCTCTATTGGGAGTTTCAAGTAGCGAAGTATCGCCTAGCCGGGTAGGTTGACTGAATAGAAATTGTGCGAGAATTCAGAAACATAGGCAACCGCAAGATTGGTGCAGGACGGCTACACGATGCCTGCAAAAGGCTACGTGCAGTTCTTCTTCACGCTTTCCGTGTAACTTGGTAGTTTTCCTAAATGACCTCCGATAGTTAAGCGTCTCTTAATAACTTGGCCTACCGCATCACCATATATTGGTATCGTTTGAATGACTTCATGATCTGCTGCAGTCTCTTGATAAAAATAAGAAGAAATATGGTTTGTTCCGAGAGAACGTGCTGCTGTTCACGGAATATGCGAACCATCCTATTCTACCACTAACTCTTCATCTCCCAGTCAACATGAACCTCAAATCAAGCCATGTTTTTCACGTACCCGCGTAATGTTCTATGGACCGCATCTGACGGTTATCAAGACAAGGTTGTGATTATTGATGAGATAAGCGCACAAAACCTCATTCAGGAGACTCATCGGTATTCCACCTTCTTGATTTGGGAGGTGCAGAGGAATAGAGACAAAGTTCTGTACTAACGACATCAACTCCAGCAACTTTCTAGATTCCATCAATCATCGGGGCATTAGTCAGCTGTAAGAATGTGAAGGTAAGTGTCGTCAACTGATTTTCATACCCAAGTTAGAACGCTTTATACCAGGATTTCGATGGTCTGAAAAAGCGGGCTTAGCTCACATCCAGGATAAAAAATACTGTACCGCCATCGTAGGCCAACTATGACAATAAACAATTTGCAAAATCCAATGTTACAACATGGAAAAAAATGCCCTTCATTTCTCTCCGTTGATTCAGTGTGGTTCATGAACAAAAAAAAAAAAAAGGAATGATCGTAAACGCAATGCGGAAAATTCATATGAAAAATGCGGCAAATCGATCGGAATGGGAGCAACATAAAGAAAGAGAAAATCAAATCGGAAATCAACATATCGAACGCAAAACACATGGGCTTAGCGCCATAGAATTAAACTGCTTGTGATGATTGTCGCTTCTTATCGAATTTGCCATTGTCACTGCTTGAGAATATGAAACGATTGTAAGTGAAAAACACTCAAACAGTTGCGTTACGAATCCTTCTTTCCGTTTCAAATATGCAACTAGATTGCGGCGTGCAAATGAAAAGAAAAATCTGCAACAGTTGCGATCTAGCACCGTTCATCAAACTAATACACACCTAAACGAAGATCCCTCCTCGTTTCTTGTGTCGCATCCGAACTCAGTTGCCAAACAATGCGATCGTTAATCGAAACGTCATCGATATGCTAGTTTAAATTATTTTACTCGATTCAATGCCCCAATGTGACGTGAACAACACCGAAAAGCTCTCATGAATGTGAAGAATGATTTAGTTTTGTTTCAATTTACCAAATATATAAGGAATTCCCTCTTATTGCATTTCATCTCGAATTCGGCTGAACAATCTAGGCATTGTCACAAAGAAGCGATGCAAAGAGACCTCTATTCGTCCACATTGAAAGGCCGTGCAAGAGGGTTTTATCGATAACTGGGTGAAAGGACGTTCCCTTAGGGCAT
This sequence comes from Baylisascaris procyonis, assembly GCA_037389465.1. NCBI lineage: Eukaryota > Metazoa > Nematoda > Chromadorea > Rhabditida > Ascarididae > Baylisascaris > Baylisascaris procyonis. The sequence continues at coordinate 6,672,668 of JAZARR010000059.1, forward strand.
CGCTATGCTCAATCATGCTACCTTCTTGCAGTAAAACAAATGAAACTATGGACGTCGTCCATCAGTCAGTAAAGCATCCTCACCTAATAATTTATTTTAAAGCCACTAAGCTTTCCGTTTTCCTCCTTTTTTCCCACCTCTTCGTTCCCGCGTATACCTGTGTTCAAAATAAATAAACAATAAAATTCTTCAAAAAAAAAATCAAAACGACAGGCACAAAAGCAAGAAATAACAGTGGAGGACAATGGCAATGGCGCTACCGACTCGGAAATACACTTCGGTCGATGCAATTCCATATCATATTGCAATGATTGATGTCTGCTAACCGTCTGTCGATTATTTCCTATTTTGTGTAATGAAACAAGTGGATGGATATAACATGTGCATGAAATTCGCAATTCAAGAAAAACATGGTGTCTGCCACCTCGCACCTATAAATTAGACCCCACAATTCGAACGTTCACTTTCATACATCCGTTGCTTCTGCACGAGCGTTAAATCCACACCTTCTAAACTCTAACCACGTGAAGCTGATCCCAGATCTACAAAATAACTTCACCCTGAAGTTTACAAATATGAAGTCCATTAAATGCCATAAAAAACGCCCAAGATAAAGTGGAACCTTTAAACACGGTTTCTTCTTATACTTCTTAACTGTTAAAAGTTTATTTTCACCAACGCATCGCTTACCACATACACATGCCCGAACTAAAAACAAACAAAACAGATAAGTAAGCAACAGACAACTTGTGACAGCCTAACTTGTGCAAACGCCAACTATAACAGTTCTTTCAAATGAAGCAGACAACGGCGTATCACAGCGCTGAGAATTTGCGAGGACCACGGCAACGAGTGCCAAGCGAAATGTGCCAAGCTCATGCGTTTCGAAAAAATGCAACTCGAAAACCGGAAGTGTGAATAAACACATCGTATAAAAATAAGTAATCCATCAAGATATGCAAATAACAAGCTCTGAGAAACAATTGGGAGCTAATGAAGGCCTTTTTTTAGAGAGAGAAAAGCGCGGTGGTTTGCCGCTCACTAGTGAGGATCATTAGCAAAATTAAAGCCCGCCTGTCGATGAGGATGCGAACTCGCGTAATCATATGCGTATGCATAGCCGTTCGCGTTGCCATAACCGCCACCACCTGCGCGTCCACCACCGCTGCGGTTTGTGTACGCACCGGCACCGCCGCGGAACCCTGAGCCTTTACCACCTCTACCCGTATAACGCCCTCCTGCATTTTGGTCACGAACCCCCTTGTTGGCTCGTATTTGCTGCTGCTGTTCACCAACTTCCCTCGGAGGTCCATTCCGAGGCCTCGCGCCCGCACGCCCGCGACCACTTCTCTTGGAACGCATTGACCTTCTAGCCTGATCACCAGCTCGATCGCCATTCTCCTGGATGGTCTTTTGCGATGCCGTTTCAGCCTTGACCTCTGTAAAATACTTCCCTCATATATTCATCATATATTAAACAGAATCTGAAATTAAGTGGCGTCAGTTGGCGACTGCCTTTTGGAAACTCATAGCGCTTTATGTCCAGTAGTCTTATTATCCTCGAAAAAAAAACACCAATAATACAAATCTTGCCCAAGAGTTCCAACCAATGAATTCATCTGAACATCCTATTCCACTATCCACGGTCAGAGTTCACTCTGTCAGCAATATGCTCTAGAGTTTTTATACATTATATTCCATTCATATCTCTTATTTGCAACGATGCACGCTGCTTCATCGCCCATTTTTCAATACCGTTTGACTTTTACGCATTAATCAATTCACACTTCATTCGTTCTATGAATAAACGTTGCGCTGCAATATGGATCGTAAATGTGATGAGACCATTTCCCTTCTAGTGTTCCTGCATCTCGTTAAATAGAGAATACCATAAACCCTAGATCTATAAACGATGAATACAGTTGATGTCAGTACGACGACGGCGACGCATTATTGAATACAAACAGTGAAACGTGCCCGAGGAACTGCCACAATATGATCTTTCCTATAATCCACAACTAACCAACCACTTCTATAAAACACTAAAAACTCTCAAAATATGCAGCAAAAGAATGTCTCCATGTTTCAAACGACTCAATGGCTCGTATGAACTTCTTCGAAGGATTGACTTTTCCAACATCCTCATCGGCATAATATGTATGGAAATCCGATGTGGCTAAGATGAATGCAACTTCGCTGCATATTTAAATGCCTATAGCTCCTTCCAAGGTTGACACGTCAATGCGTATTGCGAGTAAGGAAGAGGCAGCCTTATGGTGCATATTCTATCAAATAAATTAAATGGCGCCGAGTTTAAACTACCGAACAGATAGACATAAATCTGCAAAGTGCACAGAAATATTGAATTAATTGTCGCTGTAGTTTTAACAGATCACTGACTGAATATACATTTGTTTTACAACACATTAAAAAAAACCACTACGATTGGCTAACAGATGCGCCTGTTAGATATATTTTAATTCATGACTATCGACGACTGATTCTAATCCACAAGATGGAAGACTCTAGAACTAGACAAAAGTAGATAAAAATGTGGTAACAGTAACAATGGAATGGGATTCGTCAATAACTGACCCTCTTTATTAGTGACCGGGTGAGGAAATTGAGATTCCAACATCCTTTATCCAACTCTTGGTCTGATCAGATATACACTGGGTGATTACCATCATAGACTATGCATAATAACTTTAAAAGTACCTACCGTTTTCACCACTGGGTGCCCATACAGCTTCGTTGGGCAGCATCTCCGGATTGTATGTAGTCCCGTTGACCGTAGGCTGAGGAACAGTGCCATCAGAACGCACTTCGGTCGGGAGAGGAATTGGCGGAGGAGGATCGCGGACTACAGTCACCACCTGGGCATGCACTACGTAATTCTCGAATCCAAACTCAGTGTCTGCCGTCTCAGATATATCACCCGCCGATAGCTGCTCCGATGGATCAGGCTCCCCGTGCACGAATATAACCTTAACTCATATGTAAGCTTATAATATATCAGAACGCATCAAATCATCCGGTAAATCCAAAGAAAAACAATGCGACATTATTAAGAGTCGGAAAAACAATGCGACAAAACAAGTAAATAGAAGAAGCACTCAGGGAAGCGGCAAAGCCCAAAATCATTGACAAGACGAAAACTGCATTCCTAAACAAACAGTAGATTTCCACTGTTAAATGTGTTATCCTCAGAATAACGGATCTTCACCTTCGGATCTTTTTTAACGGGCTCCGGCTCGGGTTCTTCTTGCTCCTCCTGCATTTCTGTTTCCTCGCTTTGTTGCTCTTCCTCCGTGTCCGATGAAATGTTCAGGACAAACTTGAGATCCTGCACGCAATCACATACGGCTGCCTTTTCCAACAATTCCTTAGCTTTAGCCCCTTAAAAAGACTGGTGGCAAAAACTGAAGGAAAAAATATAACACGAAGAAATAAGAAGGAACGAATTAGTGCTAGAAAGATATGAGGTCGCACAAACTAGACAACAATGTAAAGGTGAAAAGGTTTCACTGAGAAGATGAATGGTCCCTACACGATTATTCAGTGGAAGAAGTTAAATGTTGATATAATGCTCATCAAAAGTCTCGAAAACGAAGAATATATAATGCCATGAGAGTACTTCCCCATCCTAATTAATAGACCTAAGCTCACGCTCACCTCAACACTTGTATTGGCGCTGGCATATGGAATTCTTAATTTCAGGCGTTTCCTTTGCAAATTTCAACATGCTTGAAAGAATTTTCTTAACGTTTTCATCAGTTATTTGCAGTAGTCTTGGGAAGCATCAGAAATTCATCAATAAAGATAAGAATATTTCCTATACGTAGATGCCATAAATATACAGGCGCCTCAAATAGTTTCCGCAAATCGTTTATACGCAAAAAGCAAAGAGAAACAATTTACACAGCACATTTAATATAACATCTCTCAGCATCAATGCATTCCTCACATCTATTCATCAAATCATTGGAAAAAGAACACATCACGTCGTAAATTAAAATAGACCTCTACAGCCGATTTTATATCCTCATTGCTTTCGTATCGACTTCTCCAATGATGATACTTCAAAAAGGAAGTAAACGAAAGATGACAGGTGTGATCTGTACTGTGACCGGTGAAACTAAGTGAAAATACAACCTTGAGTTGCGAGGATCGAAAACTAAGAGGCGTAAACGAGCAAAAGGTAGATTTCTTGAGTCGCATTATCTCTTCTACTTTCCTTAATGTTCCCACGAAGCCTTCAATGCAAATTGGGGCAGTATTCGACGGCATTTGTTTTTCTTTTCTTCATATTACATAGTCGATCAAAAAGATTCCATTTTTAGCCCAAAAAACCGCTATCAGAGCTTCCTCAGCTAAATGGCCCAAGGAAGGGCTGAACTTCTTCGGAAAGCCAACATGCCTTCATTCCCTGCAGGCTTCTTTTGTTTCCGGTAAACGTCCCATCATTTGTCAGAAACCTACCAAAGAAATCTTCTTCGTCTTCGTCAAATATCTGCAAGATCTTTTGAAAGCGGACCATCCAATCTTGCTTATAAGGTGACCTTTGTGCCAACTTTCCTAATACTTACTTTCCTGGGGTGGAAAAGTGTACTGACGAAACCCTTGCTTCTTCTTTCATTTCCCAGCAAAAAATCTGCTATCTGCGATCCATCATTTCTTTCACATGAGCAATCATTCTGGGACTGGTCGCCTCGGTAAGCCTCCCTAGACAGGGTTCACTCTGAACCGACTATCTACCTCGCCGAAACCCTGCAGTCCAAAAGTAGAGCTGCATTGCGGGAGGACATTTTTTCCATAAAACAGCTGCATCGATCGCAGGTTCCCATTTACTGAACTCCTTCACTGACTAAAAAATCAATGACGCTGCGCTATTTGAATCGCAATTTTTGCATTTTATCCTTCCTTACTTCTTCAGGAGAAAAACTGTGGCTTTCCACGTCAACCAGAAATACTACTAATAAACGCACAAAGCAGAAATACGTTAACGGTGGCGTTCGCAAAGTAATAATAGGTAGTGCAGACAATTGCACAAAGTATGTGTGATGCGGAAACTTTTTTGAGACCCCTGTATATATAGGAGCATATGCACATATATATGTATTGTCGATATAGTTTATAAATAAATAAATATAATAATAAACAAATAAATAAAATCATACACATGCATATGTCAAGGTATTTTTTTTAAGGAAATACCCGGTCGTGGCCAGAACTCAACAAAGAAATGTTAAATAAGTAAAGACGTTGCATAAATGTGACGAAATCGCATTTTCAACGCGCAGAAAGCAGCTAAATGCGGCACGAAATCATATATATATACAACAGCGATAGCGCATATTTTGCGTTTTACAGTTTCATGATTGTATAGAAGCATTCATCGCGATATTTCCCATCATAAAATGAGCGTTCCATTTACTATCAACTGGCAAATCTTCATATTTACGTCATTTCCATCATAAAATTGTGCGCTTATTTAAGATTATCGTTGAGAAAGAAGTACCTCTTCACGAATTCTGCTGACGTTTAATGTCATCACAGTTCTCCAAAGAGGTAAATGGCCACAAAAATTTTTGATGGAGGAGAAGAAAAAAATAAGGGATGATGAAGAAAAATAACCAACCAGTGAGTTTATCAACAACTCTATCCCTTGAGCTGGATAAAACGATATTAGCCATCTGGGCACTCTTCTCACAAGTTGGCAGCCACATATCGGCTCTGTCGAACGGCGGCAACTGGGGATTGAAAGCAATGCTGAAGTCCTGCAGCTGCATCCATTCTTCCTCGGTCAGCTTCTGAAAAACAACGAATACGGATGCCCTTTAGGAAGTGAGGGTAAACTGAAAAGATTTCAGGGAAAGAATACTCCCAGATATTCCAAATTTTGAGCTAAAGCAGAGATATTCTTATAGAATGTGCTGATAATGCTCAGTTGATGGCATGGCTTGCATATTCGAAGAGGCAGCCTATGCGTCACGGCAACGTCCTCAGCCGCTTGCACTGTGAGCCAGACGTGAGTCCTAGAGCAGCTATCACAATTTTACAACTATCACAGCTATAGTTGGGGTCGTTAAGCATCGTAAAACTCATAGTGGAATGATGCAGCAACATGAAGAAAGCCTGTAGCGATCAAAGAATGGTAAAAGAAATGTCCAAATGAATAAAGACGTTTAAAAGTAGATCAACATCGCTCCAATCATTTTAGCACGGCCGTCAAGGATGGCGATGTAGACAGTGATGACGCCATCATCATTCATGCCTAAAGGCGCATTTCTTTGTGATTCTTAGCCAAGGAATTGGTTGCAACAAGTGTCGGAATACCCCCCCCCCCACCACTGCTATGTTAGCAACGTGTTTCTTTTCTGTGAGACTATCTCGTTTTCCACGTATACAATCGTCTATTTTTCAGATAGTCACAACCTTCTTCCACAGTGAAGCGGACAAGCGAAGGTAGCCCAGAAAAGTCCAGAAAGTATAAGAGACGAAAACCGCAGATGAGCGTCAACATATTTCCGATTTGTTTCATTTGATCTAGCATTAAACTTTCGGGCTCATTTCTTACGCTTTATTTGAATTGAAAATTTCCATCATCCATCGACAACTAGTAGAAGCATCTACAGCAAAAAATGCAACGTCAACCTAAATACAAGCGTTATTATAATCTCAGGCTTCTGTCATCACGTATCGCAGAAGAAAATATGATATCAGCCAATGCATACAATCAACCGTTCGAGGTATATGCTGCAGCGATACAACTTACCGGTGCGCCCTCGCTCGCATCGACCAATGCGCCCGCTACGTGCTCCTTCGAGAGAATTCTGAAGATGTTTTGATAATAAATGAACTCAGCGAGGCGGCCGCGTTCCATTTCCATTTGCTAAAATAACGCAAAATTCGCATTCAACTAATCATAGTCGCTCGCTAAAATCTTACATTTTGGTTGAGAATATAGACAACAAATTTTTGGATTCGAACAAAAAGTTTTGGATTTTTTGACGAAAAATTCAAACCGCACTCGTGTGCTGCTAACCTTTCATCAGTAAATAATTTTAGAGCTTCCCTCTTTTTTTTATTTTTTTTTTGAAGTTCACGTATCGAAAATATTTCTCGAATATGACATGATCAATGCACATAACATGATTCGCAACAGAAACGATATGCCATCAAAAACGACTGCGAATAATGAATTACATCCATCGAAACCTCAATAAGAATCATAGACAAGAAGCGCTTCGGGCTTCAATTTTACAACCTCTCTCTTACGAATTACTTTCGATTATTTTCTAATATGAAGGTTAGTTGACGGTGAATTTGATGCTCAACTTCAAAATATCCACGAAACAAGGTGATCAGATATAATTAATCAAACATCGAACTTCCACGATATTATCACCTTTTTTCTATTGGCCTCGTCGCGTTGTTTCGTTGAACGATTGTACTCCTTCTGGAGACCAGTAAGCATTTTCATGAGATCTTTCATGAACTCGAGCTGCGTCTCCACCTCACCGATGCGTGACCTCGCCTCTTGTTGCTCCTCACTCAACTTCTTCCCATTGCGCAAGTCTTCCTCGTATTGCTGCAGGCGTATCTAAAGAAATCAACGTTAAACACATGTTGCCATTGCAAGTAAAAACTAAACACCCACTAAATTTAATTGAGAAACCATGTTCGATGGCTCAATCCTCTTTTCTATAAAAAGACCACTGCTCGCAAAAGTGTACTGTTGCACATAAGAAACAACATGGAACGCAATTCAGATTCAGAATCTTCTTTTTTTTTCAGCGCAGATTTGCTCCTCAGTCATTACAATCGTCATTGGCTAACCCCACATCAACACAACACAAGTACAAGGGCTAAGAGTCACTAAACAGCACCCGGCAAATTTGCATAATAAACGCTAATCCAACTATTCCCTATACACGGCCGTTTATGGTCGCAATGATATCCTGAAAGCAAAATAACGGTGAAAATCATTCATTTCTAAATATTAACTCATTAATTCAGAAATTCATGAATTACATTACCCAACATCGGAGGTCATTCCCATCTACAGTGACTTCTTGTACGAACTTACCTAACTCCACTTGCATATGTCCATTTGATTCTACTCAACTTTTCAGGTTCGACATGCCTACCCCTTAATATTGGGTACTCTTGGTCGTTAAGTGATGAACGTTTTGACCTTTTTAAGTGAATTCCATTATTGCAGCTGCAACGAATATTGCCTCAAGAGCCACTCACACTCTGATCACCTTATCATCACGCTGCACAACTGCTAATGCAGAATAATCCATTACACAGAATCGAAACACAACCGTACTCTATTCGCAACATTCTACAGTATTAAAAGGTTTTCAAAGTCAATAATAGTTAAGCAAATAAGCATGGGATTATTTCCGTTTATAAGGGTAAGACCGGAGATCACCTTTCTCTTTTCGAGATTGCGTCGTTTTCTCTCAATGGTATCCTCAATGCGAGAGTATGGGTTGCTGACCAGACCCTCATCGTTCGCACCATGAACACCATCCACTGGCCCCTTCATCGTCTACGAGAAATTCGCACCAAGCTTCAATATTTACCCGTTAAATTACCGCTTAGAGGTGAGAAGGAAGGAGGTATGACGTCGCGTGTTGCCAAGAAAGGAAATGCCTCAAGTACAAAGCACCCGCATTAACCTCGGCTCGCATGATACATGTGCGTAGACATCATGCAGACCACTTCAAATCAAAGGTGCATCATATCGCAAAATTTACTTAAATCACTCTAAAAGAATCAAGCAAAACATACGTTGCTCCACCTTTTTCTAACATAGGTATGTCTGGTCCAACTATCACCGTCAATGTGAATAAGTTTACAAAATAATCCAACAGCAAAGATAACCGCAAACAGAACCGCTATGAATGTGGACGTATGTTTTTCATCAGAATAACGGCAGAAAAGAATTTCCATCACGGCCTAGCAAGCTATCGAAGGATGCAGCTTGCAAGTTTGTATGTTTTAGAGTAAGTCAGTGAACAGCGACAACCTCTCGGACCAAAATTTTTTAGCGTTGCCCAGAATCAACACAAAGTGTTATTCAAAAAAAAAGAACGTTTTTTGATGCACCAGAAAGTGGTCATTCCCGAATGCAACAGAAAGTGTGGTGCTACCATAAAACAGGTTATTCCATGCAGGCAAATAGCACGTGAAAATTGAATTATAACGAACGATAAAAGAATTTTGAGTGTATATTAATATAAATACCAAAGATTTATAAGAAATAACTGAAGTGTAATAAAATAGTTAGTGAAAAAAAGGCGATATCTTTCTTAATTCGACAGACGCACGTAACGCCCAGAGACCGGTTAACGACAAAAAAAAAGCGATCGGTGAGCTGGTCCCACTGTTTTCATGGATCAGATGCTACGCAATGCTGGGCAATAAATACGGGTCTTAAGTAGTTTTAACAATCCACTGATATTTATTACTGAGAGAAGTTATATGGAGAAAAATAAAACCATCGGGGTATTCATGGTACCGTCGGTAGAGCTGCATAACATATTATTGCATAACGACAGAAAAGCAGCCTTGTCGTTCAACGCGATTATTAAAGTTTTTCGAATTCGTTGCACGAGAAAACTTGAAACAAAAATTATTACAACGAATAAATAATTCCAATAAGAATAAACTTTTTAACAAATTGCTGCAGCCTAATATCACACGCAAATAGTCTACGATGCAGTTTCATCAAACAAGGTATCATATGCGGTTTCGCACTCTAAAATGAGTAGTCGATACGACTGATAATAAAATTAACATATCGAAGTGTCGAAACAGTTTAAATTTTTCCTCAATTTTATAAACGAAAATTGAATACGAAAGTGGTTTTCAAACCAAAAAAAAAAAACATGATAACCCAAGCAATTCTACTAATAAAAGCAGATAAATATTTTTAAAGTGGGGCGCACTAAAACGCATTGAAGATTTTTGTCGTTCAGCTTTTCACTGCAAATAATTCATAAACGGGCCTCGTCAACAAGTGTACATCTACTTTCAATCGCCGTAGGATTCAATCCACGACAATATGGAGATGCAAGGTGATTGCTGAAGTGGGATCTGAGAGGGATTCAACAGGCATTCAAACATGATGGAAGTGCGAAAATTTGCACATATAAATTCATCTAATATGGATCAAATAAAACAGCCTAAAAAAACGGATACAACTGCATATTGGGGGTTATGACGTGAACGCATGCGATCCAAGGAAGTGGGCGGTGCAAGTGCGCGCTTAAGCGCATGCTACGCACGTAGATGAAAGCGGCGAATTAAATCGCGCTGAACACTTCCGAATAAATGCGTTTATGAGCACAGTGATACCTTTATAAATGTTTATAAATCTCTACATGTACTTGCCAAGTGAGGCATTACGTGCGAAGTGACTAGGCAGCATGATTTTCGAATGCGATTTCAAATTCGCATTCAACAAAAATATAGAAGCCACAAATTTTGCGTGGGTTAGTGCGTGCGTGATGAGTCCAGGTGGGCTGCCCACGCATCGCGACCCTTCACCTGCAAATGTGCCCAAGTTTCGCCGAAAAGAGTTTCTGAAGACGAAAATGTTGCGGATGTGACCCTCCTCCAAGGGAGGGGGTGAGGTGGGGTTGTGGGAAGAGGGGCTAGCTCCAATGCCACCTGAGCGTCTTCAACCAGACAAAAATGCTGGTACCGCAGATCAAAAACTTCGAATTTTGTCGTCTGCACGTCCAAAAACCTTCAGCAGCAGACTTCGTTAGCAGTCTCAGCACTTCCGTTCGCCCCATCATTTGAACCTGAAGCACACAAGTACCGGAAAAAAAAACCAGGAATGAATCCACTCAACAAATGTTCAGTTTAAAGGGACGTACGGTGATGACACGAACGAAACGCGTTTCAGCAAAAGAGTTCTATTGTTTTTCTCTTGTCTCTCTTATGCAACACTCTTTCAACGTCGTCCTCATCCTCTGTTCATAAGCATGCAATAAGCAATCGCAACAAGCACTACCACCGTAAAAAGTAGACGATTGCAGAACAGAAGCTCGGGCAACAAGCCGATGATTGTGGTACGGTATGTGAAGGAGATTCGGCCGACTAAACTTTTCGAGTTTTCAAAGCAAAGATTTTTGAATTCTGCTACTATTAAATAAATAGTACATACTCATAATATAAACCGCAAGCCCCACTGCTGCCGCTTAGATACCACAACATCCAAATGCATCAGGTCACGGCTATAAATGTCATGGGAGTGTTGAATTTAGAATTTCACGTAGAATACGATAGTTGTGTGAACGATGCGCTCTATGGTCTTGTTCGACCACCTCCGATCCTTTCGATTCCACCTCCGATCCTTTCGATTCCACCTCCGCAAACGAGCAGGTGGGATTAGTAACGTAGCACTAGAGAGGTTCAACTACACAAAACGTATAGTGAATATTTGCTTCTACAGCATTTATTGTGACAGAGGTGTCGTTCTACGATCTTCTCCTATATTGTACAACCATAACACAAGTAATCAATCCTAGTATATCGTTAGATGATATAGTAATGCTTTCAAGTCGTAGAAAATTTCAAATGCCATATTCTACTATCAGCAAATACGCTTTTTTTTATACTAACTAAAAGTTTCAACATTAGGGTCCCCTAAAATGCAGTATCGCAATCATCCGCCCACTGCTGCCGTAATCGTAACGTACAACAACAATCGTCAATACCTTGATCACCTTTTGCATAATAGTTTTAATCCGATAAAAGTATCACGAAATAGTTTATTCGTTAAAAAAAAGTTTAATTATTAAAAAAAAATCGTAGAACGTTAAGTTTAGTATTATATATATATAAGAGTATTATATATAAGAATTATACATACAAGAACATCAAGTTTCATAGACCTGTGTGGTGATTTTGACTGTCAGAACTTTTGTTCTACTAGCGTACTCGTGGAAATTGAAGTGTTTCACTCTCGATCCTATATATGCAATTCATTCGGCCATACACTCCAGTTGTCGCAAGACCGGATAGAGGTCCTCACAGACTTCAAGAGACCGATGAGCAGGTATAACACGGCAGATTGGTCTTAACACGTATCATCTCCAACGATCGTCGTTTTCTTCTTCTACCTCATCGTCTGCCATGTATCCACCGTTCGTAGATTTTCAGCGAATACATACAGTACTATATCACATTGAACGTTTCTTCGTGGATCGAGGGTGAGGGAATATACCAAGTCAAATTGTGCAGCAAATTTGCATTTCTTATACAAAGCGGATTGTGAAAAAGCTCTCAAATGTTGGAATGCGCAATCGTTCTGACTTATTTTATCGAGAACAGATATCAATAGAACTCTATACATGGATAGAGATTGCAATGAGCAATTCAAGCATCACCCTTCGATGCATTACCATGTGACTTTATAGACAAGTAGGCTTGAGCATGAAAAAGAATTGGAAAATCTTATGCCGAGAAAGCCCATCTCGTAATGAAACACCACAATTTGTTCTAGTGTTAGCCACTAAGAGAAATTTGATCTGAATCTGTGTCGATACCTAAAGCTCGTACATGTCGCAATTATTCTCGAGATAAACGGCAAAAAAAAAAAAAACGAGCACACTTAATGCAAAGTACGTGAGGCTGATGAAACGAATATGAAGCGAAGAAAAAAAAACAAGTAGGACGTCAGACCAACTCACTATCGTCCAATCACTCCTTGAAGTAAGAGGAGCTTGGAGCTCATATCCGACGCTCCAACACAACTCCTCCACTCATTCAACTCTACGACAACACCACAAATATCGAGACTGCGCGTTGCGATACCAACCGAGAAACACACAACACAGCACGCAAGGATCTGCTTCATCGACCAGCTTGTTCAAAATACAGTCTCCTTTGTAAAGTTCGTTTCAGGGTCACTTTGAAATAAACGTCATGGAAATTTTTTTTAAATTCCACAGCATAGCAGCCATAAATTAAAACTGAAATTGCAGATATTCAACTGTATCAAGAGTAAAAACAATAAATACGTTATTTTTGCCGTTGAAATGGCACTATCAGTGATTATGGAATAAACTTAAAAAGGACTCCGATATCCTACGAAGAGCAGATTAAAAGCTGCAAGAGGATCAGTGGAATATTTCAATGAAAGATGGGCGGACAGGGAAAGACGGAAAGGACGGGGAAAGGAGGAAAAACACAATAGAAAGGAAAAAGATAGGATCCATTTCAGTGAAAGGAATTATGCAAACTGTATACACATATACGTACACATTCATCCACTAAGTTTCATAATTCTGCTTTTATTCATTTTGCAAGTGAAGGTAAGGTAAGAGACTAGACAATGTGTCTAATAATTCAACTCTTTAAATATATAAGAGAAGGAAAAAGGATTATCCTTCTGGAAAAAAAAGGACTCACGCATCTGCAGACAGTATTTATGTATTGTAAGATTTGATGTTGAATAACACTCGAGTGAATGTGAGTTTACTGATTGATCACAATGAGCGTCTAATTTATAGCATATTGGAATGTCTCTTGCACGCACCTCATATATTTCTACGATGAGCAGCTAAGAGAAAGTACAGATGAATGCCCTCTCAATAAGGAGGCATTGCAATGCTTTCGAAATTTTTGAGCGGTCCGATCGGATATGTATATTAGTTAAGCTCGTTTGTGTTTAAAATGGTTTTATCGCTAATAGCCAATAGCTATTCTCAACAAAAAAAGATTTCAAGAATTATTCAGCTAAAGATAATGAATCCCATCCGCAGCTCTTCCTCTGCGCACATATGGATATGCATATGATAGAGGAGCGGTTTAGAGCAATAACACATCGCAGCATATTATAAAGCTTCTCTTAGCTTCTTTCAACTAAGTGAAAGCACCGAATATCTGAGTGAGCCGTTTGAGTTTTCGAATTCGAACTCATGATAAGCGATCTTAACTGGTAGACGTCTACTCAGTTATCCGGATCTGGAAACCATTAAGTAGTGAAACCTGGAAGGAGAAATCATTGTACGGTTTGTCTCAAGATCTCCTTTAAAAATTCCGGAAACTTTTTGTCTTATAATTTACACATTTTGGCAAGTGGGAATTGACATGTAACTTCCAGCAATTAATCGCACTTATCATTTCAACTATTTTGTTTCCGTGGAACGGGATTACATGACCAATAGAGGACGTATTGTTTCCAGCAATTTCCGTTCTTTTAAAGCGCAAAGTAGAGTCAATTTCTCGACAATATCGACCGCTTTATTGCTTATTTCTAATCCTGAGAGGAATACTTGTGCATTCCTGGAAGTTCATTAGAACCGTATTCATTCCAGAAGTGACATCTGGAACATTGCAGCGATATTGTAGACGATCAGGGTTGACATTGCTACTGCAGCATTGAGTACCGTTGAGGCGGTCGGTATCCGTTAATAATTATTCGCTTAGAAGGAGTTGTGTGGGTCTTTATGGTGCGGAACTTCATCAGGTATGTGTGTTTTTGTTTTTTTTTTTTGTACTGCACCAAGTCTTTATTGCTTATACTTCAATAATATGTTGGAATGCTAAATCTAACAAAAACTGAAATTTTTTTTAAGTTGTGGCGATACGATATCGATTATTAATGTATGCTGGAAATAAAAGTTATTACTCTTTTCCAGTTTTCTTTCTAAAATTTCAAATATTCCATCCGTTTTTTTTTTTCTCTTCACTCAGACAAACATATCGCTTCATTCGATGATTGACATAACTGCATGTTCCCATTTTTTACTCTTTTCACTTCTAACATAGGTGGGGATATTTCAAATATTTTAATGGTGGTACTTGAAATTGATTTGAGTGGAACTTTATTTTGAAGGGGGAGTCATAAAACACCATCGCCGATAAGCCCTCACCATTATTACTAAAGTTTTGCATTGCAAGTGGTAAAATTCGCTGTGCAAAATGTGAGATTTCTTACTATAATCTGTTTCACCGTCATTTAAGCCGCTGATCACTTTTTATTTGAAGAGAGCTTCACGTTAAAAACTTGGCTATTTTTTTAACGGTTGGCCTAAAAATTACTTGAGGAGCAAAGCTGGATTGGCTATTGTAGTTAGATCGTAGAGAAGACAAGGCTGGAAGCTCTTTTTTTTTTAATTCCCGTATGGCTGACGTCAAACCACCTGTTTTTACTCCAATAGGAAGCCGGGTTTTTTTTAAGAGATTATTTCCGCTTAGCTCTTTTCGGATGCATTGAAATATTTTTGAAAATTTGCCTCATCATAGGGGGTTGATATTTGCAATAGTCTTCATATTGTTACGTTGATGTGGCTGAGATATTGTTACGTTGGTTAATTTCACTGTGGATTTTTTTGTCACGATCGTTTTCGTTATTGATGTTTACGTCACTCGATGTTTCAAAGAAAACTATACGTCGTATCGCTTCCATTGTGATTTATAAATCATAAAGCGTCTAAATTTCTCATCTTTTTTTCAGGGTAAACTCACTTATGTTCAAGTGGGACTAGATTATCAATCTTTTCGAAGGAATGCGTACTCAGTTGCCTTACAATTTACGGAATTTCAGGTAGAATTTATAATTCGTAAATGTAAGCTGACTGTCCTTAAGACTGAGGTTTAGTGTTTATTGCATCTTCTGAATTTGATTGGATACTATCGATTGGGTAGTGTAATATAAGTAGACATAGATTTTTTACCTGTCTTGCTGGAGGAGCTCATAAGGAATCAAACTGTTTTTAATACAAGAAGTTTTCGCGACATCGTTGGTGCCATGCGTTCATTGTTTCGGATGCATGTTTTAATTTCCGTTCATTATTTGGATGGACGATCATCTAAGAATGATTTTTGAAACGGTAAATGACACGGATGTTCAAGGCGCAAATGTCAGAATTCCTTTTGCAAACTCATAACCCATCCTTTTTTCCCACTGCATGATCTGCGTCCGCAAAAAGAATACTTTGCGTTTATTTTTTAATAAGCGTTAAGCCTTTGTTGCACATCTAATTGTTTAGAAGCGAATTTTTAATGTCACGGATCGGTAAATAAGTGGAAAAATTCTCTGGGAGGAAAGGGAATGGGGCAGATGATGATATCACAAGTTCTTCTAAAAGTTTGAAGCCGTTCAATCTAGAGTTTTTGTTCCCCATTTTTTTTTCTCCCACTGATTTCCCATTTGCGCAGAAATTTGAACAGTCAGAAAATTTCTATACGCAAAAAGTGATTTGGTTTCTCGTGTTTCTTTTTGCAGAATAGAAACCGCAAGAAGATGAATTTATTCGTGCTACAATCAGTATTATTTACTGCTAAATCTAGTGTTTCTTTTTGATATTGTTTTGATATTATTACTTGTATCAATTGCTATCACTTTATTTGGTATAATTTTAATTTTATCTTCACTATTCATCACTAACGCAATTCTATTGCTACTAAAATTGTTAATTAGTTATGTTGAGAAATAATAGTTAACATTAGCAATGAGTGTTGTCTAACATCGCTGTTAAATGTATTGCTAATACCGATGCTAGCTTATCTAATTATTTACTGCTGCTGCTGCTGCTGCTGCTAAATGCTATTATTTTTGTTTAGTAATACTGCTATTCGTATTGCTCTATGCTAGTTATTTAATTTGTTGCCAGTGATACAGCTAATCTTGAGGTGAAGAAATTCCCTGCAACTTTATATCGTTGTCGGGGAAGTGAGGAGACAGTACCGCGTCGGATTTGGAAAGATGGACGCTGTAGGTATCATATATTTTGAAAAAGGACGGAGATGGGAATTTTCTGGAAGTGTTCATCAAACAACTCCAAGGGAGGTTGAGGAAGGATGTTTCTAGTTGTATTTGAGCTGAACGAGTTATCGAGAGGAAATTGAGAAGTTCCAATTTACTGAGATCACTGCCAAGCTTCGTCGTTATGTGTTTTTAACTACACAATGGTGAAAGTAATAATTTTTTCTACACTTTTGCTCTCGTCGACAGTGTTAACAATTTAGACATTAAAAGCAGCATTGCTTTCGGCATCGCCTTATTCAAAAATACGCTGCACGAAGTCTCGCGGTGACCTAAGTACTCTTGAAATCTTTGATTTTACCTTGACGATTGATCACTTCAGTTATAAACCTATCAGAGTGAGGGGAGTGGGGTTACCATTCCCGGGTAGCTCCAGTTGCATCTACATTTTGCGCCAGCTCGACCGCTATTTGTTGCACTTGCATATTTCACCCCATCGATCAGCTGCTGTTTAGTCGTCTGATTGTCTGGGATGTTGTTGGTAAGGATCATTGATCGTTTATTGCTGCTAGCTGGCTTTCTTTCTTTTTTTATATTGATGCAATCCTTTCTCTGTGAAAGGTTAAGTTCGTATCTTTTCAGGTCAATAAGGGGCGGTGATTGGATTGACTGGTGGTTTAGCAGTCTTTGTTGATGCTGATCGGACGGGACAATTCTTCGAGGGAGAAGAAACTACTTAGACCTGAAATGATCTCACCTACTTTCACGTCGACTGGTGCGTATTTTCGAGTTTTAAGCCGTTATATGAGAATATGGGAAGGGAGGGGGACGCGGACTCCTGTGCTTTTTGCAGATATTCTCCAATACGAACACATGTAAACAATGTATATGTCCAATTACATTGTCTTTACACTAAGCACTACTCTCTTTATGTGCAAATTTATGCTTTTCTTTTGTCAGCTCAACGCAGTGAGAAAGAGGTTTCATTTGGAGTTTTAGCGTTCGGCTTTTTGATATATATATATATATATATATATATATATATATATATATATATATATATATATATATATATATATATATATATATATACGAGCAGCACATGTCACAAATTGGCATACACGTACGTAGGTTTCTGATGTTTGCTTATGCGCGTCAGCAAACGTATGTGGGCATAGGTATGTCCGTTCATTAATTTCAGGTGCCTCATCGGTGCGCGGACCATTCCAATGTGCGGATTGTTCGGCAGATGACCCGCAGTGGGCATCACTTAACAAAGGCGTGCTTATTTGTTCAGAATGCTGCTCTGTGCACAGGAATTTAGGTAAGCGATGAATTTCGAATAAAATTACGGGAAGATTGTGTTAGAAATCTTTGATTATTTTCGTTGTCATGCTAAGCGATGAAACATGATGCGCGATATGATGCAACAGGCTGTCACTTTTTTCCATATTGATGGTGAAATGCTCGTAGGTTTTATTTATGTATCCAGAACATTGTTTGTCGTTATCCTTCATTATTCATGTATTTTAAGAGTTGTGTTACTATTCCTGCATCAATGAAACGTTTCATTTCCCTTGCAAATCTGTTGATATTTTGAACTCTCATTTACATGATTGCGGCAAATATAACCAGTTTGTTGGGATACGATTCACACTTGCAAACAAAGTACACTAAAAATAGTGAGCAGGCTAGTTGTGAGTGATGGATATGGTGGATTGTAACAGAGGGCAGTGCTGGATGTATTGCTAAATAAGGAGAATAATGCGCGAGGTGTACGTTAGTCGACGTGCCGTACTTTTGAGATTTGATATTAGCAACGACCGTGTTCTCTTTCATTTTGTCATAAAAGAGTTGATCTGGCAGGCAGTTATATAGAGCTCAGATCAAAGTGTAGTAAGTGATGTTCATCGATCACCAAGTATTTCATTAAGGCGCTAATGTGCTAAGAACTACTTATTCAACGTCAAAGACCGATATAGATATTTGAGTAGGTGCAGAGGAAATACTTTCGAGGTGGTCCTTTTCTTTAATCGTCACGTCTTAAGAAATAAACCGGCCAAAGAAAGGATGTTGCATTCATTTTTGGGATGTCAGTAGTAGAATATGTATCGCGCATTCTGTATCGCCGCCGTCTTATGCTAAGGGAAGATGGCAAATGAAATCCTCTCTATATAAAACCATGTCCAAGGTCAAATCCATCAGTTCCCTTTGAAGTGGGGCCCATTCGTAATGCCTTCAAGGATAGGTATTTCCAGGCCGTCATATCAGTCAGGTGCGCTCGCTGAAGAAAGGTGTGTGGGATAGTAATCAACTGGAATTGATGTATGTACTATATTCAAATGGATCGAATAACATATGGGAGCATTCGTTATTGGATCCTCAATGTTCAAGCAAGATCAAAAAGAAACCATCACCTCAGTAAGTATTTATTTATTTCAAGTGTTTCAGTTTTTGTAAGGTTTAGGTAGTATTGCTTTAGAAGAAATGAAGGGAAGCAGATTTGCATTAGGATTCTTGAAAGGTCATAGCTCATTCTTTATTTTTTTTGCATCCCTTCTTTCGCTGATATTTTTCGTCTATCAACGTGATTAATCAGTGCGCTATTTAAAGTGGCACTTTTGCCGCCGCGTTAATCGAATTTGCTATTTGGCATTATTTATTTGTATGTTGTTGTTGTTTTTGTTTTCGTCATTCATTATTACATTCCCTCTTTTCTACATTATACTCATCGTAATTTCGATTTGATGTGTTTGAGATTTCAAAATTGCATCGTTTTTATGTTTTTTGCTTTCGTTCCTAAAAAAAATTAAGAGTGTTAGAGCAAGGTGTATTTTAAAAGAAATATCTCAGCTGTGAATGTTTTTATGAGAATAGAAAATGATTGAAAGGTGCTTATTGCGTTTAGTTGGTACACCAACTGTTCACATGGAATTGCCTCGCTGAATGTTCAGTTGAAAATAGAAAACACATGTGCATTTTAGCATTAAGATGAGTTAATTGTGCGGTCACTTCATTGGTGATCGGATTTAGAGCCTCGCAGATTATCGCTTAATTATCGCTGGCTATTTATAGTTCGATGCTATGTAGGGAAAGTGTTTCATGTATTGTTATTTGAATGAATGCCTGTGCGTGAACATTTTGAATTTTGCTTTTTTTCCAGTGACCCAGTGTTACCAACAAAAGAAAATTTTATAAAAGCGAAATACGCGGATATGGCGTTCATGTTGCGGCCTGCGAAGGATGACGCGCCGATCACGCAAGAGGATTTAAATCGGCAGTTGTGGTCATGCGTTCGAACAGCTCACGTTGAGACAACTCTCCGGTAGGGTGATTGGCAATCGTTGAGTTAGCACTGACCTGATTCAGTTTCATATCTCTCGCCGTATTTAATAGAAAATCGACCCGAATTGAGCTGAAGCTTTGTTGACTTTTATTAATTACTGCTTGTGTCGGTTTAGTTTGTTTTCAACCTTGTTCCTAGTTCATTGTGTTCTTCACGGAAGTAGATGCATTTATTACTTTATTTATTTAGCTTTGTTTAACGCGACGTTTTTCCACTGTGCCACCTAGACGATAATATATACTCTCGGATTAACTGCATAATTATGCAGGATCAGTATCATAAATATTATGGAATACAAGAGATTGAAGTATTTTTATGAAGATAAAAACTACTTTTAACTCTTCACGTTCACATCCAGCTGTTTGTACGGTCTCGTTTTAGCTTGCTGGTATTGGGCGCGGACCCGAATTATATGGACCCCGACAAACATTGCACTCCGTTGCATGTCGCTGCCAAGGAAGGACAAGCACTTCAGGTTGGAACATTTACTATATGCAAGTAGTAATTTGCAGGAATGAAATGCGCTTCATCAACTGTCTGCAGGGAATGCTCTTATAAGAGTATTTGTTCAACTATATGCTGTAGTTTTTTTCGTTTTTATTTATTTAACAGGAACCAGATTGCATTTCGTCTTCACATAACGCTAGCCAACCGATACGCGTAGCATTTAATTTACTGGCGATCCGCTTAATTTTTTTTTTAAATTTTTTTTTTTTGAACATTTGTTTGAGACGTTCTTTGAAGTTTATAAGATTGACGTAATTTGTGTATAACGCCTGAAATGTTTGTTCTTTAAGTGCTGCGCATTGAGTTTTTATTATCAATTCGTTTTTTTTTCAGGTGGAGCTTCTTTGGATATACGGTGGTGATGTGGGACAATTGAATGCCGGTGATCTGAATCCTTCACAAGTTGCACGTCTTGAAAACCACGTATGCTTTTTTTTTTGTTGTTGAACATTGCTATTGCTGAATAAACGTGAAATTATTTTCTCCTTCTTTATAATTTGATTGTTTGTGAGTGGCCTTTTTTCTCATTTTCTCTTTCCCTGCTAAGGTGCTCTTAATTGAGGAGGAATGGAGATTGGCCATAAGTTTTTGGGGTTTTTGAGGAAATGGCAGCGATCGGTGGACAAGTAGGCATCATAACGAGGTGGAAAATTTACGTATCAGCGCAGGAAACAACTGAGATTTGAAAGGGATAACACTTGAGAGCGTGATATTAACATCTCCGATGTCATTCGATCGAATTTATTATCACTGAAATGAAATTTCTTTCTAACGATTTCAATATTTGAACTGTGAATTTTAATATATAAAAAGTTTTTGTTTATAGTTTGTCAATTGTTGCGCTACAATTTTTAGTCAAGTAATACATCGCAAGGTTTTGATTAACAATAATAAGCCGCAAAATTCGCCAATATTCAAAAGAATGCACGTTTGTAAAGAATTCGAATCCTAAAAACTTATTCGTTATTTTTCTGAGGTTCTTAGATTCGCATCTCACTGTCCATCCTCCATTCGCTGAAAATTCTTTAAATTCCAAATATTCAAGTTTTTTCGTCTTACTGTTTCTCGTAGAGGCCCACGTTGTGGTTTCAGAATTGAAAATCTTTATTGTCTTTACCCGTTTTTATCTTCAATTTTTTGATTTCTTTCTCAAATTCTGCATTAATCTGAAGGAAGTCTACGCGTCCCTGTGGCGACGGAATGAAGTTCATGAAAACTTTTGGATTGAATAGGATGGAGTTACTTGTTTATGTGTTTATCGTTGAGCAAGAAAGAGCCTTAATATGAGGAGAGGCAATTGTTTCACTTTCGCCGCCATGTGAGGAAATTTCTTAAAATATTTTTGTCAAAATTTCGCATACCATAATTGATTGTCGTAGATGGAGTTGGCTGCGAGGTTAGAAGAGCTGCAGTTTGAAGTGACAAATCGCCTGACTATGTACCTATGCGGGAGACGCCCTGATCACTCAAAGCAGCAGCATTTCCTGATTCCGGAATTGCTTGGACAAGGCTCGGACGCGACCAACCTGAAGGTGATCAGGAAGCAGCTTCGTACTGTACCAGCGCCCTGTTTCGAGCGTATCATGCAGGACGTTTATGACGAGGTTTGAGCACCCGATTGTTTAATTTGGATCACGAGGTCTTGGCCATTCTTGAAGCAACATTCGTGATCCTTGGCTTAAATTAGTGGGATAATCAAGCTTTCATTTCTTGTGATGTTCTTCTGTGGTGCAGTTATCTATTTGAATTCCTCGTGGATTTATATCAATGCTGGGCGGTACTTTCTGCTATCAACGATGATTTCCTTATTAATCGTTGACGTTCACTCATAATTTGTTACTTAGTAGCATTACTTGATTTTAATTGGCCCTAGGCTTTATTTTATTCTATCTTTCAAGCAGCTTCAATAGGCTAACTGGTCTTTGAAGGTGGACAGAAGGGAAACGGTGGCTGCTTGGTTTGCCACTACTCAAGGCACGCAACCGAGTCATTTGGGCAGCGATCAGTGTGTCGCCGCATTCTTACCGGTATGTGTTCGTTTAATTTCGTTCTCTGGGAGGAGGTTGAGACATACAGCTGAATCGTTTCAGGGAACAATTCATGTATGTTAACACCTATAAGCATTTATTATAAGACGTGGACTCATAGAAACTAAAACATAGCGCTGCTGTAATTAATAAACTTTAATTCATTCATTAAAAATTTGAAAATGGGATCTCTCAGCTGCTCAGCTGGCCACTCAAAGTTGGGAATTTCGTGCTTCAAATATATTAGATAGTAAGGGTGACAGTCAATAGCATTGGTTAACAATAGCTAAATTGCATTTATCTTTGCTGCAACTATGATCAACAAGGCACATAAGTGTTTTTACTTCACTAATGCTTCATCCTTGCTGCATCTGATTTTGGAAGATCCTGATTGAAAAGCTATTGAAATATTGCAAGGGAATAGCGATGTTGGAGAAGCGAAGTTAAGAGTAGTTGGGGGTACATGCGCACAAATCAAATCTATGTTGCTAACATAAGGCCTCAACCGCCCAGTTGTATTATTCATAAATGAATAGGAGCGTTTCTTTCTGATTTCCACAAACAATCCTCTGGAATGTTGTTGGAAATAGCCCTCTAGGACGTTCATACACAAATATTTGTGGCGGAAATGTCGCATGACGCAGCTGGTTGTGGCGCACGTCTATTGTAGTGGACTTTTCATGGCTCTGCTATTTCATTTCTTGTTTTTTTATGGGATTCCTCGCGTACTTATTTTATTTTATTATTGATTTTAAGAATAGTCCTAAACGGTGATCCAACCTCCATAGAAGCACAAATAGATTAGCTGTTTTCAGCCGAATCCACAGCTTTCGGCTATTCGCAATCAACTGCGGCAGAAATTGGCGGTATGTGATGCAAGGGAACTTGCAACCCTTATAATCGACGCGCTTTGTGAAGCAAAGAGGCGGTATGTTTACTTAAGATTATTGTTTATTATCTTTACTAAAAAATTTCAACTTTAGAAAAAACCACACTACATTGCGGTAGATCAGTACTAAATGGTAGTTTTATTTGTACAGTATACGATCGATAATCGTTGGCGTTCACTTATCATTATTAAACTCTATGTGGTGTGGAACCCTCGTCTGCAAAAGACATTTGGGTTTGGGCTTAAACCTCAAGACAACTCAAGGCATCGCGTCGATCAACTATTGGCGGACTTTGATCCCGACACGGAGCCTGTGGTTCACCTTTTGATCGGCCTTACCTGGAAATTGAAAAGACATGGTTGATTTGATGGGGAGGAGGGGGGGAATTGAGCTTTTTCAATTACTAATTGAAAGAAGTTACGATCGTCTATCACCACCAATCCAAAACTGCTATATTATTTCGTGTATTTATCGATCATTGCCTCTTCACTACCACATAAAGCATGCTCGACACAGGATCTATGCCCTAAATATATAAGGCGGTTGATAGTTGTTGAGTGAATGAGTTTCAGCTATCTTGGTCTACCAGTAGAAGAAGATTTGGATGATTCAGTGGAGGACTCTCCAAAGAAGTCGAGTCTTACGGTCGACCCGATAAACCTCAGCTCGGTGACTGCGTCTGAGTAAGTTGCTTGCTTATTTATGATTGTTAAATGTTGTTGCTTCGGTTCGATTTTCCGATTATGTAACTCGGTCGGTTCAGCCTCGGATAAATGCGATCGGTGGGAGGGGAGGGTGACCGCTTCAAGGGGAGGAATTATTCACATTCTTAAGGTTTAGGTTAGACTTTGTTAAGTGCTGCGACATTCATCCTTTATCACCTCTGTGTTTAACGATTATGAATGACTAAATGCCACGAGATTTATTCATTAAAATATCATTCATTTTATGTCGATCACATCTGTCATTAGTATTATTTGGCAATATAGAACGATAATGTTTTTTAGTTATCAAAAATTGGTCATTACTAATTAAACTATACCTACGAAGAAATTACTGTATTTAAATTTGTAATGTTAATTGCGATTTCAGTCGTCTGACATGTGCAAGCGATCACCGTGATTATGATGAGGTGGCTGAAAGCCCTCAGAATAAATCCAGAACATCAGGCAGCACGAAGTAAGTTCTATAGCAATGTGAATCATAAGCGAAAAGATGATTAGAGAAATAGTCAGTTGTATCGTTCCACTATATAGCTATTTGTTATGATTTGTTAGGCAGAGTTAGTGTCGTATTTACTATTCGGGATCATAGTTGCATCGAATCATTACGGCGTTATTTGAGTTCCGGCTGAGGTATTCCTCACATCAAAAGTGGTGACAGTGGGTATCCTACACCTTGGTTGAAAGGTAGTGGCAAAACAACATTAAGAGCTTGAGTGTTAGAATGCATAGTCTTGTGGAGTTTCATTTTGTTCAGTTGATTGAGAAGGTTTTCAAATGCTTCACCGAGGATGCCAAAGCTGATTGTGCGATGTGGATTATTCTCTTCGAAGTAGCAATGTGGGAAAGGCTTTTCTAATAGTCGAGTGGGAAAAGATTAAAACGTTTTGAGGTGTTTCATCACCCGCATGTCGCCTTCAGCAGAACTTCGCTAGGAACACATCGAAATAACGAAGCAATGGGTGTACTATTCAGGCATTCATAGAAGGAGTTGAAGAGTGGGCGATTTAGTGAATAATTCATCCCTCTCCTCCCCAATTCTCTCGTCCCCATCCCGCGCTAATTCTGCACTCACGGATGCCATATGAGTAGTGGAACGAAAGTTTTGTTACTTTATTCTTTTCCTAATCCAAATCGACTTAGAATTTAATTAATTTCATTTTTTTATTTCTACGCTGAAATAGATGAAATACACTCTTGAGCTAAGATATTTCTTAGCAAAATCGATTAGCGGTTAGCTAATTTGCTTCCGATCAAATGTCGGGAAAGAATGAGTTTTAGCGCTATCAGTTATCCCCTCCTATCCCCTCCTCTCCCTTACACATACCACTATATGTGGTTTATTTTAACAAAGTGAACGTTGTGAACCGCTTGAACTTCCTGTTTTGCCGAAATACTATCCTCAATGAATTTAATTAGGTGACTTACGGGGAGAACTGCATTACATGCTTAACAGCATTGGATTTTCCGATAAAGCCTTCACAAGCTGTTTTGAAGAGGAATATTTCAGTTGTATTTTAAGGCGTTCATCGGATCGTAAGAGCGATGACAGCGGGAATGTTCTTCAAGAGAACGTAATCGTCTCGGTCGACGACTTCCTTGAATTGAAGGAGAAGGTATTCGATTCGGAGACTAAGCTCAACAATGTTCAGCAGACCAACACACATATGTTAAGGTTTGCTTTTGCTTCTTACCTTATAATAAATTTAATTTATGCAATACGGCATTGTAGGAATCGCAGATCCCGTCTCTTCACTAGTGTCGGCCCTCCAAAAAATCGTTCCCAGGGCGTTGATCTTCAATGTCTAAGGAAAATTGTTTATGCCTCTGGCAGCACAAAGTTTCGTTAAAAGCAATATGGAGCATTCGAGGGATTTCCAAGAAGAACCGAGGCTTCATGGTGTCGGCTTAACAGCCTACAGGTAAAGGACACTGTAAGGAAGTGGCAGCTCGACGAGGGAACCGGGAGTAGAATATGTGAGATGGATGATGTATACTTGAGTAATTTACATGATGTAGAGATTGTAATTGGAATGCTGCAAACTGTTTGCCACTCCACTGGGAAGCCATCTTGCTTCTTCATGATGTTCAATTTGACACTATATCAACTTTTTTGTCTCTTCGTCAGGGTTGTCTCATTTTTCGTTTTTTCATTTTTTTATCTCAGTTTTCGGAATATCGAATTTTAGTACATATGCGGTTACAAATTGTGGTTGCCAGCTTGCAGAGCATGACAGCTATGGCGTCATTTAAAGCGTCATCCGTCTTTTGACGTCTTAGTTTCACTGAGTGCAACCGGTGCCAGTCTTGAAGTTTTTCTGTTCTATTTTACGTCATTTAAAATGATTTTTTAAAGCACTGAAATCTGTATAAAAGTGATTATGATGAATGAAGCAGTTTTATTAGTTTTTCCAACCACTGTTGATAAATGTGTTGGGTGGGATGTTTTCCGAACTTATCATTAAACTTATTGGAGAGGATAGGGTGTGGAAGGAAGGAGGGATGACGTTTTAGAATGAATATGTCGCTAAGGGTAGGATAACAATTAAGGCATTGGTACTGAAATGATTACAGGATGTTGACTGGAATGCAAGCGAAAATTGACCGCATTAGCGAGGAAAATCGTGGTATGCATCGAGAAATAAGAAAATTGAAAGATTCGCATAGCATGGTTGGTTGTTTATACATTAAATGTTTGACAGTGTTCGCTTTAGAGGAGTAGTCCTTATGGGGTTTTGATATCAACGTTTTTATTTCTTTCACTTATAAACCGAATGTTTGCTGAAAACGATAGACGGCAGTTACCTTATTTCAATATATTTTTGGGTTCAGTTTTCAAAGTGTATACTGTGCACATTCATTCATATATGTAATATCCTCCAATCTCAAAAGTTCATGTCACCATAGGAGAGCCGTCTAGCGCCTTAAGAAAACTGATTCATAATGGCGTCGATAATTCTTTTTTTTTTTTTTTTTTGGAGATCTCGGTTTTGCTGCTTTCTTGACGGTGACATTCTCGCAGATATATATCATCAACAGATAAGTTGTCTATTGCTGTGAATTGCATATTTCTCTCGTCGTTGATTGTGTTTTGTTGAATGGTAGATTGCATTGCCTCATATGTGAGACTAAGTGAATTATTCTTTGTTTAGTGATTTTGACGATGCTGAACTTGTTTTGATCGAAGTAATATAATCTATTTACTGTGCGATCGTTTTTATGACCACTTCGGTTGCTCAACTGTGGTCATCGTTTAATGGTCGTCGACCGCATTTCTTCATAAGGGAACTATTACGTCGAATCACATTGTTTCATTCAGTGTTCTGTGATCCTCATATATGCAAAATTCAGAACAGTTGTCTGATGAAGGGAGTTGAGTTTTTAAAACATGGCCGAGCCGTGAGGGTAAATGTAGCACTAGCCGGGAAAGGTAGGTTTAGAGTCTAGGAGTCTCTTTTGAAATAACGATCTAACTGATTATCTCATCGCCTTGTTATTACCAGCAGTGGTGCAATAACCGGGTATTATTTGGTTTGTTGCACAGGCTTTGGCGAAGCGTCAGCCGTCACCGAAGACGGTGCTAGCATCCGGTGCTTCGGCGAGCAACATTCCATCGACTCTTGGCTTTGATCGCCAGTCACTGTCATCCTCAAAACCACCGCATGGTGCGCTATTATTTTTGCTCGTCTAATACTGGAAGCTATCTGGGCGTAATGGGTGATTGCTTTATCTGAGGATAATGACTGTAACTGATAAGACAGCTATAAGCTATATTTTTTCACATTTGCTTTAAGCAGATGAGTGACTCTGGGATGTTATGTGGTCCTGAAATCATTCAGCTGTTATCTTGAAGCATATCACTTGTGTTGGTTGTTAATTCCATCAGTTAGCTGGGCCGAATCAAAACTCAGTCGAACAATCTTATGAGACTGGATCGTCGATTTGATGTATTTGTGATGTAGACAATATAGGCGTTTTTTGACGCAATGACACATCTTTGATATATTTCGGGAAGAATCTGATGAAACATAGCCCAAAGCTCGGTGAGTGTTGCTAGTTGAAAGCCACTCATCTGATGTATTCTGCAGCCCACTCTAACAGAAGGAAACACTGCTAGGTGGGAACAGCTGAGAGGCTACGGAAAACAGTTCACAGTTCTACGTAAAAATTCTTCTAGACCATCTTTGATGGAGATCATTATAATATCTTGGATCAGTAGTGATTTGTAGAAAGCAGTTTCCACTCTCTCTATTCCTGCTAAGCATTGCATACTGGCTCCCACTGGCTCTAATGGAAGCAGAAAGGGAATTGCAGAGCCGTCGCACATTGGCAGTGGATATGTGAGCGGTAGGGCAGCAGCGCGAGGTGGATGTCGTCACTGTGGTCTCACCTCTCCCCCAGGTTGCCGCACTTCCTGCTCCACTATTCATTTTTCCTAGTTTTTTCCTTATCGTTATTGAAAATAAATTTCATGAGACTATCTTCAAAATAAGAATAAAGGAAGTAAGGATGAAGTCATTAATTGGTACTTCTTTCATTGCTACCCATCTAACCTGTGGAGGTTTCTGGTGAAGATGCTATGTTTGCTTCTGCATTTCCTGCTATGATTTTGCTTCCATTTTTTTAAATCAGTAGCATTAAGGAATGCACAGCTCGAAGAGAGAATAGATGTCATGTGCTATAACCGATGCGCGCTTTAACGTAGTGATCTTTTGCAGGAGCTTATGCGTCATCGGTGCCGCGTGCCACATCAGGTTTACCACCATCAACACGCGGTCCTGGAGCCATGCACCGCAATGGCAGTGCGCCGCCTCTTGACCATACGGGAAGAGTTGAAAGCGTAGAGCACATTGTTAAGATTGAACGTGACTGGGCGCACGACCGAAGCAATGAAGGAGGAGAACATCTACACAGGGCTCCTACCCAACATATTCCTACAAGTAAGCACTAAGCGGAACTGTTTTAATACTTCTGGAGAACGGCATTTCCAAGTAGTTTTTATTTTCAAGTTTTGTGGTTGAAGGTGCATGAAAGAAAGAGGAGTGCTGGGAAAGAGGCGATATCTCACAATTTCCGAAAGTTGGTCATTGTTGCTGTTGCATTTCTATGTTGATTCTTGCATCCATTTTAAGTATCGTAGGCTTCTTATTTTCATTTTTGTTCGATATGGAAAGCTTTAACTTCCAATATCTGCAGCTTTCCCGGATAACCTCATTGCTGTAACAGAGCTTCTCACACAAGCAATAAGGGAGTTGCTATTGGATGCGCAGAACGGTGTCTTGCCAAGTCATGCTGCCAACCATGCCCAAGCGGTAAGCTTGATCTCAAAAACTTATGCCTATACTTTTACTGCTTTTTTTTTGTTAAACTCGTTACGGCAATATCAAAGCTTGTTACTAGGTATTATAACATCATTTTTGAGTGCTCATGCAAGCAATTAATGTGATGAGTTCACCTACGATATAGACTTGAAACCAAGCAATTTCTGCATCCACTTAGATGCATGCTATAGTATGCAATATTATAGCTAGCAAACTCAGTTATGTATCAGTGATGTGCGCTTATTTTTTGCAGTCATTCTTTATTGGCTTGTCGTTTCGAATTACGAAGCAAGTTGAATTCAGATCCGAAATTTGTAAAAGCTTAAATCAAATATTTCATGTTTTGTTATTTGACGTTGCTCATATAGGGCATCTTGTAGAACCATTACCTCTAGCTCAACAGCGTTTTTGAACATTTCCTGGCCTTAGTCGACTGGAAATCACATGAAAATTCATAGTGTTGCCCAGTTCGATGTGGATGACCCACTAGTGAAAGTTTTACCTTAAAATATAAAATCCAAGTGTGGCTTGTGATGCGGAAGAACAAGTAAACTAAAATATTGAACGTTCAAAACGTTCAGAAGAAGTTTTGATCAATTTTTCAGTGTTATTCTATCGAATTACTAAAAAAAAAGATTTTCTTTAAAAGACAGAATTTTATATTATAAATGACTTTACGTAACATGGATGAGCACTTCGACAAAAGTTTCATTACTGAGAAATATTGCATGACTAGCTGAGAGGCATTAAAGGTAGGCGCACACACAGCAATAATCACCTATTCTTTCAGATCATAACATTGAGCAATCGCATCTGGAAGACAGTGCCAGAGGATCGTCTCACATCGCAGATTGAGTGGTGTCTGACGAGAATGTCTGATGCCACTGTTGTCTTGTCGGCTAAGTGTAATGCACCGCTGCTGAGCGTCGATGAAACGTGCAATGCGGCCTATGCAGTTGCCAAGGCAGCTAAACAGCTTCTTGTTACCGTTCATTGGGTCTTTTAAATTGACTTGCATGGTGGGGCGCCTACCCGCAAATCGGAACACCGCCATCCTTGACCTCATGTCTTTAGAGAGGGAATTTTCGTGATGATGAAGGGAGCTGCGTTGTCGCCTTATGCTAAGGTTGAACAGCAAGATGTGCAGTAGCATGGATGACTTTGCAGAACATCGCTAAGACAGCAGTGTGGTGTAGGCGAGTGAATTGACAACTCATTGTTAAGACTGGAAACGTCTGTTTAGATTAGAGAAAAGAAGGACAAGAGCTTTGCATAGAGGGGAATAAATGTGATAGAAGACGATATGAGGTAGACAAGTTTTTCTTGCATATAAACTCTTATCTTTTATGATGAAATGTAGAGGGAGAAGGGATTCATTTCTAAAACAAGGGATTAGTCTTCGCTCTTGTAACCGGAAAAATTGCACATTCGACGATTGGGAGGGAATGGGAAGGGTGCGGGGAATGGGAAGGGCACCCATTTACTATACGAGAAAGGCGCCCATTAAAATTTCCTGCCTGATTTTGTTTTATTTTTACCTTCCGCTTAGTGTCGTTTTATTTTTATATGTTGCCTCGCGTTGATTAATGTTTGAAAGGTAGCAGATATCAGTTAATTTTAAGTGCCTCTCTTTGCACATAGTGAAATGTCTGCTAACTATTGATATTGATGAATTTCAATGTATGAATATTGGCTGTGCACATTGAACTTTGACGCACTTTGACGGAACACGGTGCTAATTTCCATACCTAAGGGGATATGGATCGGCGTGTTACGAGTTTCTGGGAAGTGTCTGGGAAGATTGTTGAAATCACAGCAAATTTTCTAGGCAAGCTGCATATTTTTGCAGAGATAAACTAGAAGATTTAACTTCTAATATTTATGCTTTTAATGCAAAATTTCACATTTTTTCGCAAAATTTGCTTTTTCGCCTCATTTTTCTTCAAGTTACGCTTATTCCTAATAGACCTGACCTCAGAGGTACCTCACTTTCGTTTTCGGAACATTACTGGGCACATTAATGGATATATGTGCCCATCAATCTTTTCTTAGCTAGAATGAGCGTAGATAGGCCCACTCGACTTTTTTCAGCGTTATTTGCGGTGTGCATTAGGCAGCAAGCGTTTCGCTTAAACGCGGCTTTGCTGCGAAAATATTCAATGTACATTTTTATCGAAGGAATTCGGTTTTTTGAGCAGATAGATTGTTTTATTGGTGGTTGCCGTTAATGTTGATGGCCAGAGGGATGCGTTCGTTGACGAGAGATCTTCATAAGATGGGGGAGAGTGTGCGTGCGCGAATATTGCCGAAGGATGAAGCAGGGGACGGTAGTCTATGGCGTCGGGGAAGTACTCTCGATTCTCCTTCAACTCGGAGAAAATTTCCCAATGTTCGAAGCAAGCACATCAAGAAGTTCATTCTCTAAATGTATTTCCGCAGTATTGCTGAAACTAACTGGAATTTTCCGTATATATCAAGTTTTTGTCAAAGGTTGCGATCATGAAGGAGGTCAACATTATTCTCACCCTTTTTTTACCCACTCATAAGTTAGAGGTGGATTTAGCCGTTCGTAATTTGCTGCGATTCGGCAATCTCGTTATGGGATGGGCAATAAGGTATTTTATTACTCTCTTTACTCGATGTTGGTCTTGCTGATGTTTTAAGTTGTATATTGATGATAGTTGAAATATTTCCGATCATTTCATCAATTGTTGAAATATCGTGCAATTTCAACTTCGCCTTTAATTGTTTATTGTACGACGTTGCAGCAGATGTCTTCTCATTTCGATGCTCACATGATGTTTATTGAATATTGAAGTTGTTTTGTGTGGTATAGTTAATTAACAGGATATCAATGAATTTATTATAAATATTACCTTATTATTTCAATACTTGTGCGATCAAAAAATTTTCGGAATATTGTAACGACACAATCGAATGATGGATGAGAATTTTTTCGATTACATATTGCTGAAATTCTTTTAATTCCTTTCCTATACGGCTGTTCGCAAATAATACCGTAGAGGTTAAACCCGAAGGTAAAATGAGCTTCAGCGATAATATGCTATTAATTGATGCGAATGCACACACTAGTTGGTTTGTTTGATAGAACAAGTTTTGCATTTGTTTTCAATCGGCTAAGCTTTTTCTGTTTTTTTTTTTTTTTTGTTTCTTGCAAAGTAAACAAGGAAACCGATTGTGTTGAAAATAAATGGGAATATGCAATATTCGTAATCAATTTTGCAACTGCAACAGAGGATGCTTTGCATGAACGATGAATTATGTGGCGCTTAGTGATGCACATCATGAATAGCGCTCGTAATGTGGTATCGAATCCAGGGGGGATTGTGAGCACGATGCGGCGGCGTCATCGAAGAATAAGATACGCTCTCGGACAAGTCAATCTTTTTGGTTTCTTTCACGGAAACGCATCGCATAAGCGCATCATATTGAAACCTCTTCAAAAACATTTTGCTCATCACTATTCAACCGCATTGCGATATAATTCTTAGGGTCTCTTTCATTGTTTTCTTCGTTCATTCCGCGTTTTCAGTCGTTCCCTTTATGCTTCATATTCTTGTCGTTTTTGTTTCCTCTTCAATTTCACTCTCATCTAATCATTGCATCCGATTTTAGTTCAAGAAATATTTCAGTAACATCCTGATTTAATTTATACGCTTAGATATTAATAATCAACGGTTGAGCAGATATAATATAGACGGATTTATGAGAGTATGTTCTCTAATTTTTATTATATACGATGATAAATAATAAGTGTTGAAGAGGATTACATATCGATGCTCGTTTCAAATCTATCGTATTTAGTAACTCGCTTTTTATTGTGCAGAGATATTGTTCCATTTATTGAATAACCTTTTTGCTTCCGCTCACTAAGGTTTTCAAATAATTTAGAGAGTCTAATGATTGAATTCTTCCTCTTTATTTGCATTAAAATGCGATAACATATTCATACTCTTATTACAAAAATATTCTTATTAAAAAAAAAATACCACTTCTTTATATTTTTCGATGCTGCATTAAAGAATTGTTTGAAATATCGGTGAATACGATTGAATCCTTCCTGATTATTTGTTTAACATCGAATAGGAAATGTTCGATGAAAACGACAAACTAGGCAAATGAATTATTATTTCACGAAGAACGGATTTGAATATTGTTGATTTGCATATTTTAGTCTTTTATGTTTTAATTGTTTATCTTTATTGATCATGGCCTACCACATAGACTCGACTCTTCTGATCTGATTTACTTCACATCTCATTTTGAAGAACATTTGTTTTGTCGCAGTTTTCGGCACTAACGGAAAATATATACTACCAAACTGCTGTAAATATGAGTAAGCAATGAATAATCTTTCAGCGTATCTCAACAAGAGTTTTTTCTTCGTGCTGATTAATACACTCGAGGGGATTCGAGTTAATTTATGTTATTGGGCATACGAAATGTTTACTATAACACGTTTTGTGTAAATCAGTAAGTTTTTGCATTAAATCACTGCACATTTCATATGTAATTTCGACTTTTATAATGCGTTTTTATTTCTAAAATAACTTCAAATTATTTGTAAATATTCTTCAATGAAAATTTATTCCAATTTTCAAATGTATTTTCAATAAACCATCGTTGTAATCAATGTACAAAATCTGAAGTCAATGCATTTCTCATAAATTCTTCATTAATTCACTATAGGCATTGATGGGCGATCTTCTAGCGAGGATATTATTGTGGTTGCATGTTTATTTACGATGTTTCACATTAGCGAGCGAGGACGAATATCGACTATTAAGGGATTTGCGGCAAAATTATGACCCACTCGAGAGACCCGTTTCGAATAGTTCATTACCGCTTAATGTCAGTATGAAGCTATATCTACAACAAATCCTCGATGTGGTTCGTTAATTTAATCACTTTTTTTCCGGTTTTTCAGGGTAAAACTCTCTTAGAAAAAATAAGGACATGCAAAATCTTATATTAGAATCATTGGCGAATGCAAAGTATTATAGTAAATTATTTTGCAGTATTAAGAATACTTGAATTATTTTAGTTCATGTTATGATTGACGTTTATTATGGAAGAAAATTGAAGATATGGTATGACATAAAAGATATGGTAGAATTAAATGAATTAACTTGGGAAAATCTTCTTTCGTCTTTGTGAGAAGTGAAATCATTGACCGATAGCGTATATGTGAAAAGATTTGAGATAAATATAGGCGATTTATAAGATGAAAATGCTTACTTGCAGGATGAGAAGAATCAGGTGGTAACATTAGTCGCATGGATTGAATACGTAAGCGTTTTTCTATTTCTATTTTTAAGGAATGATTTGTTCTTAGATAATTCAGCAATGGTTCTCTTTAAAAAAAAATTACAACTTAGAAGGCAATCGAAGGTGACTCTAAAGAGAGAGGCTCAAGATTTTTAAAAGTTTATTGGCGTTTTTATGTGTTCTCATATAATTTTTCATTTTATTAGTATAAATACAAATTATTATGATCTTTTTTTTTAAAGATTTTTTTCTTCTATTCAGAAATTTGTTCTATCAATCTCAATTGCTCATTTCTTTGAATGTGAAATCATCAGGTCTGGAATGACTATAAATTGCGTTGGGATCCTGAAGAGTACGGTAACATTAAGGATGTTCGTATCCCAGGTACAGCAAACGCTATCTGGAAGCCTGACGTCCTTTTGTATAACAGGTGATCGATACGTATAATTTATACTGTTGTATATGCGTTATGGCGAATTTGAAATTAGTAATTTCAATTTACAAGCGTTTCGAAACGATCAACGATCACAATATGGTATTTTAGAATGCGATCAAGCGTCTTTACGGAAATAGTATTTCATTGTGAAAGTTTTTCGGATTCAAATTAATATGGTTAATCTAAAAATTAAAGAAAAGAAAATTAGCGTTCATATAAATTTAGTGCCGATGAAAATTTCGATTCCACTTATCCAGTCAACTATATCGTCAATTATAATGGCGATGTGATGCAAGTGCCACCTGGAATAATGAAACTCTCATGCAAAATCGATATCACTTGGTTTCCATTCGACGATCAAATGTGTCATTTAAAAGTGAGTTGAATTTCTCGAAAATTTTTCGTTAGCAAAATTCATCGGAAATGAAATATTGACTGATAGTTCTTTGCAATTCTTTTTCTATGTTAATATTCTTAGTTGACACTATCAGTATGTTTATTTTTTCATTTGATTTATTTGAAGGATTACTCTACTAGCTTCCTTTCAGTTTCTAAATCTATCCTCTAAATAATTATTTCCACTATAATATTGATGAGAATATTTTGCGTTAGAGATATATTGTGTTGGTTTTTAATTCGTTACGTATATAACAATGAAAGTGATCATAGCTAGCGTGAATGATGCTCCGATGCCATTGCATCTATGCGTTATGAATCTACCACAAATCAACGATCGCAAATGATTGCAGTTTGGATCATGGACATATAGTGGTAATTTTATTGATCTACAAATTTCGAGAAGCAGTGAAACCGATGATCATACAAGTATGGATATACAATACTATGTACCGAATGGCGAATGGAATTTGCTTGGTGTGTTATTGTGGGTGAATTTATGGTTTAATACCAGCGCTTAGTGCCATATCTTTAGTTGAATGCTATTGAAAACGATGGAAACAAGTCAACAAAATGTGACTTTATTATTGGTCACTTTATTACTCAATAAACAGAATGATTTATTCGTCGCTTAGCCTATCTATCCTCACATGAATTAATGACCAGTTTACTACGACGGATTTAAAATCGAACAAGGATATCTACTGAGATAATAGACAGGATTAGGGAGTGAAATGAATGCTAAAAGGAAAGCGGCCTGCATCGAATTTCCTCAATATGGATTAGATAGTGCCACATTTGCTTTTATAATTCTTGTTCATCCTGAATGTATTTCCGAAAAGAAGAAGTTTTGAAGATTTCCGAAAATTTTCTAAAGAGAAGAGTTCACCTCAAAAGTCTAATCTTAGTAATCTCAGGCAAAGTCTTTTCAAATTCCCAACCTTTAAAGAGACAATTGGAAAGCCTTAGAATGGATTTTTCGTGTTTTGCAGATATCACATCTTGCTTCCATCTTCTTCATGCAAAATAAGATTTTTGGAAAAAAAAATTTCCAAAAATTTATCTTTTTTCTCGCTTGACAACTGTAGAAACAATTTTATTTCTTCTTTTATAAAATGAAATCCGGTTATGTTTTTTTTATGCTTTGAAAAATCTCCCTAATTTTCTACTGCGTTACGATGGTCTATAAGGAGCAAAAATCTGGTCCAATCGAACTTCAGCCTCTCTCTTTCTCATATCATGTAGCATATGCGATAACTTTCTCATTAAAAGAAATTAGAAGCATCTTTCATCCACCTCGTGAGGTTCATTTTATATTGATAAATCAATGAATATCGTCGCCTAAGGAATCTATTTTTAGCGACACCTGCTTATGCGGAGCGAACTGAATTCGGAAATGAACCTTATTGTGCAATTTTCTTTTTTTTCATCATTCAACGACGTACACTATACTATGGATTAAATTTGATAATACCATCGCTTTTAATTTCACTCATGACTGTTCTTGGTTTTACTTTACCACCAGATGCCGGCGAAAAGATTACACTTGGTTAGATTTGTTTTTTCATTTCTATGGTTCATTGTGGATGTATAATATTGTTGAGTATCCGGCGGTTTCATATTGTTCATTTATATGCATTCCTCCAATATATCGCTTCATCAATGGCTAATTTTTCCGTTATTCTTTTTTTAATGCGAACAAAGCATTTATAGTTCTATATTATTTCGATAATGATGATTTGATGTTTTCAGAAATCACAATACTACTATCCGTATGCTTCTTCTTAAGTATGGTTGCTGAAATGACTCCACCAACATCCGAAGCCGTCCCTCTTATTGGTTTGTTATCATGCATTATACAACCCCTAAATTAACCTGTTTGACAGGTAACTTTTTTTTTCACGGTTATAAACAAATTGATGAGCCCTAGTGGTTAAGTTCTCCTCAATGGACTCCTGTAACAAAAATATTATTCACTGTATTGCAGTGAATAAATCATTTGCGGTCAATTTATAAATTTCCCAAGGTTTTAATTGGAGAGAATATTTGAAAAAAGAGGGGCCAATTGAGAGGAAGTTGCTTTTATTGACGAATGGAAGTTAATTGCGCTTTGATCCTGCTGATGAAGAAAGCTTTATGGCTTGTCAGTTGAAGCAATTTCTGAACTTTTGATGAAATTTTTGCCAATATTTGCATATCTTAGTTGAAATTAATGTTTCGCGAATTGCAAATATACTCATATTCGTGCCTTCAGATTGCTCTTAGTGATCGAAAAGATAAGGCGAAAAGAAAAGTGATATAGAAATGAAGAACACGATTGCAGGTGCATTCTTTTCGTGTTGTATGCTAGTCGTATCGGCAAGCGTTGTCTTCACTGTGCTCGTTCTAAATCTACATAACAGGAAACCGGAAACGCATGAAATGAGCCCATTTGTAGGTTATTGGCCTTATTTTTTCATTGCTTTCTTTTTCTTCGTTACGTTATGTTTCGCAAAACAATAAATTTCTTCTTTAGAGTTCGTACAAATATAATTATAAATGTAGATAAATTAATAAATAGTGATATAGTGAATACCACGAAACATCCACTCTATCAGTCCCAAATTAGCAACAGGAAGACGAAACTCTCTCTGTTTCTTTTTCTCTCTTTCTGCCTCTTTTTCGTTCCCTTCCTTTCTCATCTTCTCTGTATATGATGTGTATATGCAAAGTTTGAAATGATGATGCGACAATAAATAATATTTTTCAGTTGCGGAAGTGTCTTCTAAATTGGTTACCATGGTTATTAATGATGAGAAGGCCGGGTGTAACAGCATTTTCATGTGGTACACTAAAACGATTAAGCGATACAATCAATGGAGATATAGACTTGGGCATGGAGGATTTACACGTTGCTAGCATGAAGGCTTCCGATAGCCTTTCTTTAATTAGGTAGATTTCTTTGTGGTTACCTGTTTTTATCATTGAACATGTGAAATATTTGTCCCCTTGTACGTTGGCATTTACTACTTTTTTCGAAGTTCGTTGCAAGAGCCATCGTTTGTGGTTTAAGTCGAGTTGGACTACTTTTGCCGTACGCTATTCACCGACTGTCTTTATGAAAACAGTGAGTGGCAGCTTGGATTCATTGATGCCGAGAGGTAGGTCAGGACTACAAATGTAGCACTAGGTGTGACGGGGTTGATTACTAACTCGGGAACTATGATCTCTGTCCACCTGTTTCTTTATTCGTTTTCGATTATACATGTGATTGCCAATGCAGTGGAACAGCTACGAAACGTTGCCATGACCCAATTCTGAGATCACTGCCATTTCTGGATTACTGGAGATGTTGTGAGTGCATGTGAATGTGGTGTGTGAAACTTCCAGAAGTCTGAAGGCAGGGAAGCCGGTACAGCATCTCATCGAACCGGATGGCCGAGGTGTAACAGCAACCCCCATTTCACTTTCGTCGACCGAACAGCTCCTTATGGGTGGGTCACTGCCTATCAATCAAAACAGCAATCACGTTAACGAGGTGTGCTTATTCTATTTATTAGTCAATTGTGGTGATTTGAAAGAAGCAGAACTTGTAGATCTAAGGCGAAGAAGACAGTTTTATAACTTTGTATAAAGAGTATAAGCTTTGTACTACCGCATACTAGCTACCGCCTTCGAGAAGCAATAGTTAAGAAAATCTTACAACAGCGTCACTCTTTGCTAACGATTCGTGATGATATATGATGAGTGAGTCTGTTTCAGTTCCTCACTTAGTTTACTTGACTGAGAAAATCATTGAAATATACAGCTCTACTCAATTTTTTTTTTTTTTAAATAGGAAATTTATAGATAAATTTAGTTTTTAGAGACGAAAAGAAAGCTCTTTTGAAGCCGAATATCCTTCAGTTGCATTTTCAATGAGCGAAATGAAATTTGACAATGAAATGCAAATTTTGTGTTGCTTGTAATTCGAATCAAAAAATCTCAACTCATCGTTTTAGATAATGTCGCAATCCGTAAATGTGCCTCATTATACCAGCCATACATCCCATCGGCAGCACTCATTGCTTGGACAGAAAGTCTCTTTCGACCTGTCGCCGAAACACTGTCAGTTTAATTTTCATGGAATAATTTTGTTTTATAAAGTGATTTAATAATGGGGTGGTTAGCGTGAACTCTATAACGCCGAGTATTATAAAAAATGCGTTTTTCAAATGGCTACATGAGATATGGTTCTTGAAAGTTTTCTAAGGCAGTCGAAAAGAAAAAAATTATGTCAGAGATGTAACTCACTTGCATGCCAGGAGGCAAACCTGAACTTCTTTGATTCTGTCGTTTTAAAAGTTAAAAAACTGTGAGAGAATTTTTCCACTCATACTTTATTCGTGAATTGTGAACTGTTAACTGTTGATTCATTAAAGTCTTTCAAAACTGACTGATCAAAGTGAAATAAGGCATATAAGGACGGTGTATGGCATATATCGTATTGATTAAATTTTTCTACCTCAAACTGCAATCGCTCGCGAGCTGAAAATATCGGACATGCAGAACACACACATACAAATGTAGGTGTAACCGAAGTATGCTTTTCCAAATAAAACTTGCAAACGCCCATGAAAACCTCAAAACTTTTATGTATGCGTTTATCGAAATCGTGGTTGTAGCGGATCGAGGTTTCTTTCGGTCGGTAGCCAGCCGAATGTGTTCGTTGGTCACCGGAAGTCAACCAAAACAGAATGCATTTCAGATATGTTGATTCAATTGAAGCATTCAATGAAAATCAAATTTCGGTTGCAACGTAGTATATTTAAAAACTGCTGGTCGATTACTTACTGAGGGAATTCACTGAAAGCTAGAAGTCGGTTGCAATCGAAAGTGTCGGTCGGCCGATATTTTTCAATCGGCAAAAAGGACTAAAATTCTGCTTTCCAGACTAAGTTCTATCCAAAGATTTTTATCACAAGCGTATTGTTGAACCTAATTCACATAATACAGACACGCAAATTTGACAATGACACGGCTTTTTGATCGATGAAAAAGGAGCACTGCTTGCAGAGTGGAAAATGGAGGCAAAAAGAAACGGCTCATTAGCAGAAAAGCGACCATTCTTATGCGATTTTATCATCACATTTTTCGTGCAAATAACAGTGGAAAGGAAAATGAAATGACGGTGTTTAATATCCAAGATTCTCATTTCGTGTTACATAAGCTGACATCATCGTATTTTGTCTCCCCATCTTTGCCAAAGAATAATCTTCACCGAGCAATCCTGATATTAAGGAAAACTTATAGTGAGTAATATGAGTATGAAAAAGGTTTTAGTGTTTGAACGAAAATGCGAAATACTCAATTCGGTCAAAGGAGCGTATTAACGATTAATTTT
The DNA here is from genome assembly GCA_037389465.1 of Baylisascaris procyonis. Lineage (NCBI taxonomy): Eukaryota > Metazoa > Nematoda > Chromadorea > Rhabditida > Ascarididae > Baylisascaris > Baylisascaris procyonis. The sequence goes on from JAZARR010000059.1 coordinate 6,713,705, forward strand.
GTCACTAACATTAAAAAAAATGTCATTATAATTTTAAGACAAATAAATATTATCACTTATTTCTTCCATATAGGTGAATTTCTTTGAGGTACGATTTTATTCGCATATTCTTACACCTATATTTTTCCATACATATGAGCATCTTTTTCTATCGAAATCTTCTCTACGCAACGTTCTTTAATATTTCAACAAAGTGCATTTATTTCCGCCTACGTAGCCATTATTTTCGAGTCACGCTTTCAAAGTTCAAATATTGCAACATAATGCATCTACTCCTCTGCGATGAAGAAATTTGATACATTTGCAATTCTTGAGGTTTCCGACGCTTCACTGAGAAATCCTGTTCAGATGGAAAGGTGACAACCTGTAACGGATAGGAAGGATTCGGTTACAACCGAAATTAGGTTGATACCACAGGGGTTTTTAAAATATTGGTTGGTTACCCGGCGAAGGACTTTCAGCGAAAACCTAGTTTCGCTTGCGAGGGAATGAGTTTCGAAGATGTTGGTCGCTGAGCGACCGGAAGTACTCTGTAAAAAACCGCTTTCGAGTTACGAGTTACAAAGAAAAACAAAGAAAGTCACTAGCGAATTTCGATCTCTAGGAAAGGATCATTTCCCAGCGGGAATTCGGTCTGCCGATTTGCCTCAAAAAGTGATGAGTGGTTTGTGATTGCTAAAAGGTGAAGTGCCAAAACACCCAAGCTGCCAACCTAAGTTATTTCAGCTTACTTACTTCACGGCTAGCTTTCCACACAGAGCCTTTTTTTTAAGTAGTAATATCACTGTGATCGTATCATTTATACATGAGATTGTTGCAGCTGGATTGATCTCTGACTTGCACAAAGGTGTTCAAAAGGCTTGCGTTGAATTACGCGATATTGCTGGTCACATGAAGGCAATGCGCAAAAGGATGGAAGAAGAAGAGAGGGTTTGTGGCAAATGAATTTTCGCTTTGATTTACTTTCGAACTTTTCTACCTTGCTTGTAACCTGAACCACTTTTATTATTATTATATTACATTATATTATATTAATTTATTTATTATGCACACTGCTTTGAGACACAAATTGCTGGGCGGACGCAAGCTCATTGAAGTTATGAGAGAAATAAGAAGCCGACTCGGAATTCGTTGAAGGAGACCCAGCATCATGTACGCTGAGCTGACCCTTTTGGTCATGCTCATACCGGCTTTTTTCCTTTCCTTCCTAAACCGTCTCACATCAACTGAACCATCTCTTCCCATCTTCTATGTCGTTTTGACCTCATCGGTATCCACGAACGGGGATGCAATTTTCTTCATGGAAGATGGGATGCAATATTTTTGCAAGATTGTTTTATTTGAAAAAACTCTAATAGGAAAGAAGCATGAGGAAAAAGATTTTTTAAGCGTCTTTGGCAATATCAGTTTCTCTATTTGAGACTACTTTATCTGAGAAGTTAAGGATGAATTAATTTCAGGATGAACAAGCCGAGAATGATTGGAAATTCGCAGCGATGGTCGTCGATCGGATGTGTCTTCTAATGTTCACAATTTTCATTGTCGTTTCAACGTGTGGGATAATGTTTAGCTCACCACATCTTATTGCTTAATGTTTCACCACAGTCGAACAATGAAGAAATAAATATTCGATTTAATGCACTATTGAATTGAAAGTTTTCCCAATCATTATCATCGAGCTCATAAATGATTGCTGCAGTGATTTCTTGGGACACACTTAAACACCCCTGGATAGTTGAAACTCCACATTTGTATCTTTAACGTTTTCACAAGAACGAGAGATTTCACTTATTAGAAATACATCCTTCAAAATCCTGCTCTCCTGCCATGCCACTGCCTTCCTTCTTCCCCTCTCACCCCGCAAATCCCATCTCATTGAAATATCCAGTGCGTAAATGCCGAGGCTAGTAACTAACGATGACTTCTTGCTACTCTTTATATTCATAACACAACAAGATAGTTGGATATACAGCTGTTGATCAGTGATCCTTGCTGGAAATTACGAACATTATGGGGCATAGTTTTTAGTATTACATTGTTAGAAATGCGTTTCGAATAAAAATAAGCATTTTTGCACTCAATATATCTCGGTCGATAGCGTATATATTCCAACTGCACTTTTGATTAATAGTATTTTGCAACCGAGAATATTAGATCAATCTAATTTATTTCTTCTTTTTTTTTTCACTCATTGCAATAGTTTCTCATAGTGAAGCGACAAAAAATAGTAAATTTTTGTTCTTATGTAATTATATACATTGTCTGTGTACGTATTTCACTTACTAGCACCTAAAGCTATTAGCTAGGGTTTAGAATTTTCTAAATCTAATATTTGCTTTAAAGTACTGAAATTCTTTTTTTTTTTTTTTTGTTGATGAGAATTTCTATGTGCAATCATCCATTTCATAATTATGCATAAATAAGCGCTAAATACAATCTACTGAAAAGCATCCACAAGAAGATATTACGAGCGATTGGATTATCCTTAGTAAGCCATTAGTATGCAATATTTTGCTTTAATATCACATATTATACGATTAATACAAGTGTTATAATGAAAAAAAAAAAAAAAATTATTCTCCAAGTAGAGGTCTATATAAACGAAAAATTTTGTGCGTTAATTTTCTAAACGAAATGATAAACAATATTGAGCTATCCTATCGCTTCACAATTAGTCCACTCTCTTTAAAATTGCAGAGGACAATTTAATAAGCTGAGAAAAAAATTTTTTTTTCTGAAGCAAAAAAAAGAGAGAAAAATCAGCAATTAAAATCTTGTTAGTGAAATCGTAAAAGGGAGAATGGCGCAATATGACAATTCCGAATACCTATTATTGATCTTATTTTATTTAAATGAGATTTGTTACGATATAAATGACATCTGCTCTTCCATTCTTTGTTGTTCCATTCTGCAATTTTAATCTTTTCATGATAATACCCGCTGAGAGAAAAAAAAAATTGCTTCGCATTGGTAGGTTTTGGCTAATAAACAATATGAGAAAAATGGCTGCATTTCGGGATGTGAAGAGATATTTCTGGTTTTTAATGAGAATTCGAAATGTGCGGTTTCAATTCTCGCCGAGTGTGATAATAAAATCATTGCAAAACTTTACCAAAATAAAGGGGGCATTATGTTATTAATTGAAAGGTTCAATTTTTCTGTCAAATCAATTTCTACGAGAGGTTTTTTTTTTTTTTGGTTTGCGTCATAGCTTTGGATCAAGTTTCTACTGAATCGAGAAAATAAGCTGGCCACATTTTAGAAGACTTTATCTAAAATGCAACAACTAAAAGGCTTTTAGAAAATCTTTCAGATAGACAACTCCAAGAACCTCATGATATAATAGTTATCATGTCTGTCTAAAGCAAAGAACGTGAAAGGTCATGCATAAAAAAACTCATATGCAAGCTTTGTTCATCGGTCAAAAGTTCAGAGCAACGGGGGTTTTCTCTCAGATTAGTTTTTTAGTTCTCAGTGCACTATTTTGTGAAAGATATTTTCCTATACAATCATAGCGTTATTTACGAGACAGCAAAATTGATAACATTTGAAGATCTAGTCTATTAGTTTTTTTTAAATGAGTAAATTTTTACAATGAAGCCGATTATTCAAAATACTATTGAAAAAATTTAACTTTTATGATTGATTTTTGTAAGAGGTAACTTGTGCTTCAACTATATATTCTTAGCGAATGATTGTGATCTAATTTCATATATAAGATTCCTTTTTAGATCTTTCATCAACATTTCAGTGCTTAATGCTTTTCATTTCAATAGAAATATTCTATTGAAATTCTTTCTATGCAATCGCTCAAATTCTAATAATTATCATTTTTGTGCTGTTTTTAAGCAACTTTCATATATTGGCAGCACTATAATTTTAATGAGTTTCATAGCATCTCAAGCCAGTCAACCGAACTAAACTAATCGCCTAATTCGAATTTTCAACAACTCATTGTTTGATGAATATTTAAATCGCACACTTATTTATCAGCAGAAAAGACAATTTTAGATAGATCAAAGAATGCCAACACTTGAATATTTTTCATACAATTCCGTAAAGCTAACTTATTTCAGTTTATTATATACGAATTTCTCTCAATAAGCTATCTACTTTTGGTCCCAAGGCAACTTCATAAAATTTTTTTCCATTCTTATAGACGTTGCAATTTTCATCGAATTTATAGAGCAATTTATAGAGCAATGATCGTCATGTAATATTTGAAACTTCGATCCATGACGAAGAGTCTGCAATTTCGATTCCAATCGTAATTTCTCAAGCCGTTTTATAACGAATGAGGAGTCGTTTCTGAAAAAAAAAAAGGAGAAATGGCAAGTGAACCTCCTTAAATTATGCTTTTTAAATAGTTTAATTTCAAAGAGATGTTTTTTTTTCTTTGAGGAGGACATAGCAGTGGGAGTGATACGATGATGGCTAATTTTAGCACCGTCTCCTATGTCAGTGAGCGAATGTACGTCACTTCCTTTTTGTCTTTTATTTAAGAGTATCAAGAAAGTCATAAAAAAAACGCACAAACTATAGATGCACTAATTCATTTTCGAACTCATCCAGTCGGTTACTTTGAAGGAGAAAAATTTTCTGTTGAAATAATTTGCAACATTTCTGATCGGAAATTTCAACGAAAGTATATTTATAGAAGAAATAGGTTAGAGATACGATAATAACAAAGTGTTTAGCGTATGAACACATAAGCCGTTACTACACAAACATCTAAGCTGCAGACGTTGAAAATGAATGCATCGAAGTAAATGCGATAAATGAGGAGACTAGCAAGCCAAGCTATGTTGTTATTGATGCACATCGAGATCGGATTATTCACATATAGCCAGCACGTTTCTCAAGCTGGTGGTCAGCTATTGTGGCCGTCCATAAGGTTGTTAAATGATGGATGTTTCAACGCTTCAGATTTGATATATTCAATAAAATGCTTCAATATTAAAGCATTCCAACTTTAATAGGCGCATCGAATGACGTTACGCTTTTTAATGTGGCTATAAGTGGTCGCAGTCACCGCCTCACTAAACGTTTGTGCTATGAGATGATGGTCGGACCAACCGTTGTCGACCATCAATGACGAATTTAGAAAAAAGAAAGCCTTTTTGCGACTCCGCCCTTCTTCCGAGATGGTCGATTTAAAAAGTGAAACAACTCGTTTACGGTGGATATAAAGCTTTCCATCCCGCATCTTACCAACTGCTTGTTAATCTTTTTTCACAGCGCCCAAATCATCCTCAACTAAGAGCTCCTTAGATTCATGCTTAAGCATTCGATTTCATCTGAAATTTCAATTGTTTTCATGTTTAGGCAATGCCTTGTAATGTGCAGTGTAAAAATTACTGTCATCGTAAAATCGCAATGATAATTAAATTTTTATGTTGATTATATGCAGCATTTTAGGTCACGGCAACTGCATTAGTAATGATAAAGTGCATAGTTCAATGATTGGTTCATTGAGATAACGCTGCATTTTTCTCATTTTGTTGTGCTTTACTCATCAAACGATGTCAATTGTGCGCTTTTTCTATTGGTTGGTCAACTCATTGATCATTGTTGTTGTAAACGATTTGCAACACTCTTCTTTATTAATATAAGTTCAACGTTGTTTGTGGAAAATAAAAACTTTTCAATAAATGTATCCATATCGGTAAAATTGCAATAAAATGCAGAATGTCCAGTGGAAGAATTTAGCTTCCTACTGAATGCATTCCTCAATTACAATTGCTTTCCTAAAAGAAGCAGAGAAAATTTCGCTGCTTTAGTAATTTAGAAAGTTTATGGGATATGAGCGGATGAAATTCTGTAATAGCATTTTGTGGTTTCATTTAATTCCACGTGGCTAATAAAATTCTATGCAAAACTCAGCACGGATTTTGTAATAAGAGGCCCATTGTTATTCAGTTATTAGAGAGCATAAACTTAGAGACTATTGCATGTGATAACAAACACTTCGCCAAGTGATTTGTCTTGATTTTCAAAAAGTGACTAAACTGCTGATTTCCCTGCGCAAAAAAGGTATCGATGTTTGTTAATTTATTGTAAGCGCTAGAGCAGCCAGTCTCAAATCAGTTGGTATACGTTCTCAAAGGTGGGCTATTTAAAAGGGTTATGTGCTTCAAAGCTATATGCTAGGATCGTTACTTTCCTATATTTTCATCAACGAAGTTTTAAAATTTCACACAATCTTCGTATCTTCCTGTCCGTTGCTGATTGTAAGCTATTCATATTCACTTGCGGACATCGCCACCGTCAGGTGAATCATTAATCAACCTTAACAATCGTTGATATTCATATAAAAGAATGCGCCTGAAGCTGTCCTTATGACAAGTTTACTAATTACACGCACATATGTCTCATTAGTTAATTTCTTTGTTGAGTTCGATATTTTCAATGAAGTAGCAAATAATAAATTCGTTGAGATTATCATCGATACAAATCTATGCATTAAATCACATTGCATTAGAGTTATTATGAAGAAAAATGATGCTCTCAATGTGATATTTCAATGTTTCAAAATTTGAAACAATGCATTACACATTTAAATTGTTTTCTTTGTAGCACTTCAACTAGATGACGTCTCAATTATTTCCGTTATCTCGACAGCTTTTTTGAATTCTTTTGTATTGAATTCTCTTCAAAATGCCCCACTGTGGGAATGAAAAAATAACTTATGCATTGAAATAATCAGAATTTCACTAAAAAGTCATTAGAACTTAAACGATTCAGGCAATAGCTATGTTTTTCTCAAAGATATAATTTAGAAGCATTCAAATATCGATTTTTTGGGTTTTTCTTTTGAGTTTCTATCAAATCACTCATTGAAGCGACTAAAGATTTGCGCGTTTTATTGTGGAAATTTCATAAGGAAAGCTTTTTTTTATTGCTAGGATATTATCGGTATGGAACAATTTTCCAAGCTATATGATAAAGTAATTTTTAAATATTTCTTGCTAGTACTATAATTATGAGTGCCCTCAATAGGTACTTAAAATTCGATTAAATTTGATCAAGTTCTATTCAAATGATCTACTCATATGAAGTTCACGTGATACAATTGGATGAAACATTTTTTTTTAGTTTATTTTCTCTTATGTTTTTGTATTTTATTTATTACTTTCTCAAATACTTCATTGTGCATTGTATATATTATTTATGCATATTGCATTATTTATGGTCATAAATTTTATTTTATCTTTTTTAATGAGGGATCTATTGTATTGATAAAATTCACTTCTTTTTTTTTTCATTTTATTCATAGTTTCACTAACAAATATTGCATATGAAATTTTTCTTAAAGTAAATTTTTTATTTTTAGGTAAAATACTATTATCATGTTGGTGATGATGCATTCACTTATTCAATACACATTCCTTCTACTATTTTTCTTGATGAGTTCAGCACTTCCGATTGTAAAGTAAGTTCTATTATATTCATATGAATATATACTTTTGATTCGGCACTTCCGATTTATTCATATGAAACTTATATTGTCGATGAAATATTGCCAAAATAGAGAAAAAATATATCTCTTCAGTGAGCATGATATTTTGTCTAAAAAATTTCACGAGTTTATCTGCAATTCTGTGCGGAGAAAAAGAGTTTCATCGAAGTCGTACGGTAGATTTGTAATAATATATACAGCATGTAATCCACATATATCTAACATATGAGATGCTCAAAAGAAACAAAAAAAAATTTTGCAAAATGAAAATCTCCAATGGATCATAGAAGCAGGGAAATGTGCCGAGAACGTTAACCCAAAATTGCCTCGAAATATCGCTAAAACTCTAAAAGCCGCTGTGCAGTTTCTCGCTTATTAGATAGATGCTCGACACTGTTACAACGTCGTTCGATGTTTCACATTACCTCAATGACATTGCATTCTAAAAGTGTTTGATGCTCAACTGTTGCTTAAATGTATTGTGAATATTTTTCTGAAATTTCATTGTGCCCATTTTGGTTGATCTTAACTGCAAAACTGATAGCAACTAAAAGTCATACATCCCTTAATTGTACTATTTATGAGCTTGCATAACATAAGAAGTTCGCATTCGAATAGGTGAAGTGGGAAAATCACAATTTTTTAATGATTGGAAAATTCTGGTTTTATTCAATTCACACACGATTTAAAAGCTTTCAACGGGTAATATGACGAAAAACGACATTTCAGATAACTTGCCGACCTTTGACCATATACTTAATCTAAATTCAATAAATATTAAGTATCTAAGCATTAACGATATTTTTACCTTGAAGTTTAAGCAATATTTGAACGACGTATTCAGCAACGAGATTTCAGATTCAAACGCTCAACAGCGCTCAGCGAGCAACATCTTGCTGCAGTTGCGGCACCTGAAGAAGATATGGCCGAATCGTTTTTTGCTGTCGTCTCTCCTGAGTAAGCATCCAATTTCGAGCTTTTGTTCCGATTTATTAACGCTAAATGTGAACTTAGTAAGAGGTGGAAAAACTATTCATTGTACGTTTCATGTAAAAACATTTTTTCAAAAGTTTCCCTCAAGTTTCCCTGTTTGTTCAACATTCTTTCATAACAGAAGTAAAAAGTGGGAGGAGATAAGAAGAGATGCCTACAGGAAGGCGGTTTTTTAGTGGGAAGAAGAGGCATGATTTCACGCTTCCTTTAATCGCGGTCGTCTTCACAAAGGGTTATTCGAATGTCGTCTAAGGGCATATGGTTTGAGGGTTTCACTGCTTGTAACAAGGGCAATATTTTTCTTGTGCCTTTACAACGAAGATTATTTTTCTTGTGCCTTTACAACGAAGATTATTTTTCTTGTGCCCCCCTTTCCTCTTATAAGATCGATTTGTAGACTTCGTCGCGGATTAATACCTGACATCAAAAGTGATATGCAATGATACGTAAACAATCTATGACAATAGTATGTATGGAGGCAAGTTTTCAACACCCCGCAAAATGTTTTGCTTGGGATCAGCCAATTGATCTTTGGTCACGTTGAGCTGTGACTCCTTTGTAATCTTTGTTATTATTTGCCAACCAGTAATATTCATTAGATTTGTGCTCATAAACCTAACGTAACAATTTTCTTAATTAATATGCGCTAAAATTTATAATGAAGTCATTTATGCATAAAATATTCAATAGTTCGATAAAGTGATTGCAGTGTGTGGGCAAAAAAAAGTACGAGAAGGCGTCTCGAAAGAGTTTGCACAATAAATTAAGTCAAATAATTTCATAATTTATCAACAATTGGCGCAATACGAGGTACTAAATATAGTTATTAGCAGAAATTATAGAACAACATATTTAGATAGGAATATTTACCATCATAAAGATATCATATGATGACATAAGAAATCAAAGCAGAAGAATATCGCTGAGAGAATTCATTATCAATAGAAGTGCCTTTCGATTGTTGTTCTCTTTCTTACCGTTTTTTTTTTGAGAGAGAGTCTTTTGCAATTTAATTTTTTTTTGCAATTTTTTAAAAGAAAAATTTTGAAATCTCTTAGGAGTTTCAAGTTGTAATTTTCCCTCTTTAATTGAAAGACTCATAATAATGAATGAAATTGTGTTTTTGCGAAGAGAGTTTTCTTAAATTATATCAAAGTGCTACGCTCCTTCAAAGGTAAAATAATTTCTTTAGCTGCAATTTAGAATTTGATTCTTTGAAAAAAAAAAAGACAATGATATTTTTAATTTTTATCGTAAAACATCTACATTTCTAATGCGATAAACGTTGAATTTCAATCTTAATTTTCTAATTGCTTCTTTGAATATATTATTTTGTTGAGCTTCTCTATACCGCTAAACAACGAGCGTATTTTTTATCAGTCCATCTTCAAAATGGATTATTAAAATATATTTGTGAAAAAAAAAATGCTTCACAATATATCAGCAGTAAAAAATAATTGACAACTTTGCTTAGAGGAACTAACAATTTTTTTTTCCTTGAAATATTTCTTCTACAATAATTGTATCTCTCATCTTATTGTATCTTAAAAAAACTAAACCATACTTTAAATCATATCTAAAAAAAAAAACTAAATCGGACCTTAAATTATACCTCAAACCATCGTGCCTTAAATAGAAATTTATGCTCATATGAATTCCACAAAGCAATTCTCTTAAACATGTTTAAATGTGAAATTGTTGTTATCGATCTATAGTGGATTCGGTAATAGCAGTAAAATGAAATGCAATAGAAGAAGGCGAAAAGGTGAATTCGTTCTTTTTTTTTTGTGAGTGCTTTGCATTTCAGCCAATAAAATCATGAAAGTATCTTAAAGGGGTGAAGTATTCGATGCTTTCAGACCTCTCAAATTACATGTATTTGAGGTCTTCTTGCACGGCATTTTGACGAGTGAAACCTTACATAAGATTGCAATAAAACAGCATTTTGCTTTAATGAATTTTGCAATCGTTTGATAGTTGTTTCGATGAAAAACGAGCAGTCCAATATGTAAATGTCTTATATCATTACTTCTATCATTTCATTCTTCTAACATTTCTTTCTGCATTCCATCATCTATTCCTGTGTCTATGTGCAGTTGAATTACTTAACCTCATCACAATCAATCACTATAGAAGTCTTTCGTGAATGTTTTAGTGAAGTATGATGAAAACTATTTTATTCATGAGCTTGTTTTGATTGCAACCATGTCAAGAGGTGAACGTATGAAGGATAGTGGTCAGAATTTTTTTTTTTTTTAAATTACTGAAAGAATTGCTACAAAACAGTTTTAGCACTTGGACATTTCAAAACACTGAACTTTCTATATCATTACAAATTACCGATGACGTTTTTTTTTAGTTACCTGAGGTGCTCCTTCAAATTCATCCAGTCTTGAAACTTATAAATTTGCAAAATCTCATGGATACGTTTAGACTTTGGGGAATCTGTTTGGGAACATGCTAAAGTCAACTCGACTTCGTAAACAACGCTGTTTTGAACTGATAAGGAGCTTACAAAGCGAAAGCATTTTCACGTGAACCTAAGCTGAATTACCCGTGTGGTACAAATTACTGACGATACCCAACGAAATTTATTTCGGACGGTAAAATTCGGTAAAGGCGAATCTCGGTCGCGACCGAAAAAACCGAGCGGATAACACTTTCCGGTCGGCGAAAAAGACTAAAATTCTGGTTTCCAAACGATTTTTTATCCAAAGATAGTTATCACAAGTTTATTGTTGAACCTAATTCACACAATACAGACACACTTCTTCGAAATTTATTTCGGTAACGAAACCAAATGGGTAACCAATTCAGAACATTTCGCGTGGAGGCGACGAAAATAAAATACGCAACATCATCTCATCCAGAGCTAAGTGGGATATTGGCAGACCTATAGTTGGAGGGGAAATAAGGGCATTTTTTGGCAAAGAATATCGAAAGAAGAAGCACAAAAATTAAATTCAAGAGAATGTGAGGAGTGGAGAGGTCACTGATCATTCAGTGTCACTGATCGTTGGTTGTTTCTTCGCGGTAATCTTGAGATCATCATTCACATAATATATCTTTTGCCTTACCTTTTCATTCATAGGATGACACTGCCATCGCATTCCCTGATATAAGATCCTTGTGAACCTTTGCCTGCAGTGGCAACAACCTGATAAAAACCTCATTTTTGTCCATCTTCAAAACCATCATGTTTGCGATACAACTGTCTTCCAGACGTAACTTAAGGGATTGAGCCTGCCCATTACCGCGGGGTTCATGACGAACACTTTGCCAACTGTTATTTCCGAGATGCCGGTTGCTTTACGCAGTTCAACTACCACAACGCCTTCTTGTGTTATTGCGTCCTCCGTAGGTTCTTCAGGATCCTGGAGTGTAGTGAAGTTGCACTCTTCCTTTTTTGAAGCCGCGAAGATCGTTAACTTCACCAGTTTCTTTTGTGAGAACGATTGCTGAGCTAAGGTATGCAATATCGTTTGAAGGGCTATGAATGACTTCTTTGCGAGTACGCCCTTCTCTTCGATGAGCAAATTTACCATAATATTTACCATAATATTACCATAATATGAATTGACTCTAATTTTCCACATCTTGTTCACTTCCACAAAGGCTTCTATGAGAATAGTAAGGTTTTTCCAGCTCCTTAACAGAATTATTTTACTCAAATGATTTGATTTTTACTCGTACAAATTCAATTTAGAGAAGATCGGATGTACTTATCCGTTGTGAGCTGTGATATTGATCTGCCTCTTAAACCTTCTAAATTTTTATAAAAGTGCATTATGGTAACATCATTTCAGTGTCTATATCCATCTGTTTTCCGTTCGTGTATGCGTCTGTTTGTCTGACAGATGAAATTCGTTATGCGCGGAATGAACGATGATGATGATCAATTTTGTATCAATTACTGAGACTTAAAGGCATAATAAAGTTTACAAATCAATTACCTTCCACAATCCGTTGGGTAATATAAGAAAGAATCTGTGAGACACTAACGTTGATGCATTTTTGAATGTTCATTGGACTGGCTTGCTCAATGCAGGAATTTCCAAAAAGCGCATTTCGTGCAATGTTCTAAATGCTCAACAGTGCATTTTTTTAGATTACTGAAGGAAGGCAACAGCAAGATTCTAATGGTTCCATTTGACGATCTCCTGTTATAGTTCGCAACTCACTTATGGTGATACATTGATTTGACGCTTCAATCTAACGTTTCGTTGAAAATAAAAAATAAAATGATTTGGAAATATGCAAAAAAAAGTCTACAGAATAGCTTTAAAAAAATTTTTTTTTCAAAGAAACGGAGCGTTATTGAAGCGGAAACGTGTGATCAATGGATGACGACAAATGAAACGAAAATGCATTTATTATAACGATCTCATTTCACGAATGCTTAATAAAAAAAAATCACGCTGGTTGTTGATAGTGTTTTTTTACAGGTTTTCTACGGTGCAAATAAACAGTATGTAATGCATAATTGTTTTTAAAGTGTTCAAATGTTCGAAAACATGTATGCACTAAAGTATGCACAAATACTTCATATAGGGAACCCTGCAATCGTTGTTTAGCCTTTCTGTCCTCCTTCCTCCCCTCCTCACTGCCGTTATCCTCTCCCCCTATATATTCATCATCTAGAAGAAGTAAGTCTTTAATTTTTCAACACGAGAAATGAGAAGATGGGCAAAAATTCCTTTCCTTTCCTCTATGGACATTCACTGGTTGTGACAAAGGCAAGGGTACCTTCACTTATCGTCGTGAAAAAGCAAGGGGATTTTTAGGTTCATTCGGTCGGATGGGCTTTTCGAATGGCGAATCTTAAGAAGACAATAGAAAAAAGCGCGCATTGCATCAGATGATCTGACAATTTTAAAGGCGGTTTCCATTGATCGCAAAGTCATGTTTGCAGATTTTCATGGAAAAGGCTAAAACTTGCAAAATGAACCAAATAGCTAGCCTGATGGGGTTTGCACGTCACTTCTGAACCCCAAAGATGCTGATTTATGGCTTATTTTAAAGGAAGTTTGAAATGAACACATGAAACAGCACCATACAAAAATCTGAACTGGTAAATTTACGAATCGTGTGGCTTATCTGCCTAAAGTTCGCCCAATTTTCTGAAGTGCTTATCACTCTCCATTAACGTCGCAACGCCATCAGCGCGTTGCCTTTACTAGCACCGCTAGAAGAAACGAACGCTACAGCAAGAAGGAAGGAAAAGCTAGTGTCAAATGCTGTCCAGAGAGGGACAACTGTGACCGGGGGATATACCTCTTAAGCGTGCCAAATTATACGACACCTATCACCGCGGAGAGAGTTGGTTTGAAAATTTATAAGCAATCCACTGGATAATTGCAATAATTTACAAAACATGTCAGGAGCAGAAGTTAGGGTGATCATCACACATTAACTCTCATATATATATGAACACATAGATGCGGAGCTGTCAGGAAGCGCATACACTGCCCTGCATACACACACATATACACACAGACACACACACGGACACACAGACACACGGACACGCACAGACACACACACACAGACACACACACATAAAGACATAAGAAATTTGCCTGTTAAAGATATTTAAGAAATTGGCTTTGAATATTTAAGTGGTCAAACAAGCCGCGAATTGCCCTGGAAAGAAGGCAATGGCCATTTTTGTGATTGCAGAATGGGGAAAGGGGGGGGGGCGTAGAGATACACGGGGACGAAGGGAAAAAGCCACACAAAATGTACTCTTACCAATGAACAACAGCTCCACTGCACTGTACCAATCAAGTGGTGCGTCCTATCCACTAACCGCATAACTTTCTAGGATCAAATTTCGTGATAGCTGTTACATTAGAGAAAGCATTATAATATCTTGAACGAGTAGGCAGTAATGAACGTTAAACTTATAGGGCGCCACTGCAATATTCATACAAATTAAAAGCGATTAAAATGTGATCAGAACGTTCTAAAGAAACAAATTTCTTTCTTCAATAAGTTAGAAGATATAAAATCCTGGGAACTTTAGAAAATCGGTCGCACGACAAAGGTGGGAGTAGGCGGTGATTTTTGGAGCACCCTCTAAGAACGGGCATGGTACCGCCTGTAAACTTCCTACGAATCAGTTTGTGCTGAAAGACGAAGAGATGTATAGACGGGCGGCAAAACCTTTCACATTCTATGTTTCTTTGCATAGATAAAAACGTTCATAGCAAATAAAAAAAGATCCTTGAAGCGTGCTAATGGGAAATAAGCGACGGGCACAACAGTGGGGCTGCGAAATAATGTGACCAATACAAAATCCAAATATTAAAAAAAGAACAGCAAATTTTCTATAAATAAAGATAACATATTTGTGTTGCCCGGCTCAGACTGTAATATTGGTGTCAATTTTGATGACCGATGAAAAGACCTTGCCCGCAGATGCAGATGGACCACAAACCTCTCGCTAACCTTGGGGAGTATTTAATAGGATACATTCATTTAAATTTTGGTGAAAAAAGTTAAACTTTGCTCAAATTTAGTAAAACATTCAAGTTATTCATTTCACAATTCATAAGCACAGAATCATAATCTTAGATGATACAACGAGCGAAAATCGCAACTGCCCACACTCGTCGCAAGTTTGTCTTCAATGAACGTGTTATTTGTCGGCTGATGACACATCGTTTGACGAGTTTTAACAGATCTGATTTTTTTCTGCGCAGCAATTTATCGACGAGTGCCATCTCTGAAGATCGCATTCTCAGATCCGCTGCGCACCACTTGTGATCAGCTTCGATCGTCTATCGATTGCTTCAGTGCAATCATCCAGTCAGTCGGTCGTAAGCAAGCTGCTATAGAGGTTGTTTTTAAAATTTATTTCATTTATCGAATTTTCACCCATGTTTGTTAATACTGATAAAATTTTTTTATTATTTTATAAATTATTACTTCATTGTTTTCAACAAAATTCTTTTTTTTTGTGTAAACAAGTGAAACGACTTCATTGTGACAACGTTAAACCTTGAATAAGTTCTTTATTAGAATAGGCTTGCTGAAGAATTTTATTTGCAATGGAAGATTCGTGTTGACGCGATTTGTTTTCGGTTGTCGAGGTCCCCATTATCAGAGACCCTAAAAAAGATTTCAATGTTGATATTAGCAATAATAAAGCAGATATCTTCCTGTGAATCGAAAGAGGTTTTTTCGTATATGCATTACTCCTTTCAAACGTTTCTTTCAGCTCGTAAATAAACACATATTTGCTGAGATCGTCTCAATGCGTTTGTCCGTCATGCTTCATTTCGAGATCCATTCTGCTGGTCCTCGAGAAATTTGCATGCTTTTTACCTGGCCCCGTTTTGCTCCCAGTTTCCTAGGAACGTTGATCTCACCGCCTTACAGCTGCTCAAATTTCCCGCATAATCGATGCTCCCTAGTTCAAGCTCCATCAGAGGCTAAATACTTCTGCAGAATACGCTCATGTAACAACAGTCCTAACAACTCAATGCAATAACACCTTTGAGGAGCGAAGTCACGAAGGGATGAGATAGTTTGAACCCGTCACGGGGGCAGCTCAGAATTGCCTGAATGGTCGTCACTTTCAAGGGATAAGCATGGAGATGTCGAAGTAATACTGTTTTAGAAAGAATCTGGAAATTTTTGATATCACGAGCGGTCTCGATCCACTTGCGCATTCAAAAGTAGTTCTCAAAGCGCATTATACCATGCTGTGCAGTATTCCTTGCAATTTTTCTTATCGTTGCGCCTTAAGAAAATTAAGCTGTAAATAGTATGCCAAGCGAGTCGTTTTTTTTGTGGGAAGGAAAAGCAAAGTTGACGAGTGATTTCGCTGCAAAACTTTGAACGAATGTTTGCTTCCTTTAGAGGATTATGAAATTTACGGAGTCATGAAAATTTTGGTAATTTTGACACTTTATGTAATTGGCAAATAATTTCTTATTTTTGCTGTTGTAAAGTTCTAATTCATAGGAAACAAAGAAAACTGCAATAATCCGATGAACAAAAAAGTTGGCAATCCTGTATGAACGATCGCAGTTAATGTTTTATACTCAGCCGATTGGTTGACAATTGTTGAGGTGAACGCCCATCTTAGCGTTGATTGCCGCAATTTTGTGAAGCGGCTGGCTGTAGTCGACGCTGGCGCGTGTATGTATACATGCCCTGCTGTTGTACGCCCATTGCAATGCAGACAACCGACTAAAAAAGTGTTTTTCCCGTTCACCCCATCAACTCCACCATCTTACTAGTCTCTCACCTTCGAACGACGCGTGACCATATCATCCATACCATTTTCTCTCCATTTGCTCTTTTCCTTCGTCGCTTTCTTCCAACCTACAGGTTTTAGTTGTTTATAAGAGGAAGAGATGTGAAAGGAATGGAGAAAAGTCGTTGCAGGTTCCGTGGAGCCGCATACACGTTACTGAGGATCCGGTGTTGTAACTAAAATCTGAACCAAGTAAGAGCAATCATCAGCGCTGCTTAAATGGTGCTATTCGTTAAAATATTCGCCGCGCCAAGCGATACAAATTTATCACTGTACCGTTCGCTTTTCCATCGTAAATTTGACCAGTATTTTGCTTTGGGGATAACGTTTCACCCATCTGCGACGGTTTCATCGTTTGCTTTTTAATTTCTAGGGAAAAGCGAATTCGTCGAAGCTAAATGCTATCTAGAGAAATTATCTCACGTTGAATTAATATCTGCAAACAAAATTATTCTACATATGATGACTTTCTGAAGTTTTCTTTTTTTCTTTATGGACTGGAGTTTGTAACTTGGCGCATAACAAATTCTTACAACTAAACAATAATTGCTATTCGTGTTAGTGAGTATTCATTCAAGTTTTAGGTTTTTTTTTAAGATATCAGTTGTTTTTTTTTTTTTTTCTGTAAGTGCTGAGGACGAGTGCTATGAAAGCTGGAAAGCCACGTGGGCGTTTGATGAGTTACCGTCGAAAAGCAAAGCGGCTACTTCCGCTAGTGCCATGTTCTGAGGCCTCATTGCTAATCTGTTTGTTTATCGATCGATTTGTGAGCAACTGCGATCAGGAATCGATGCGCGCAGCTGTGGTTGCTCTATTACCCGAAGTATTCACTGCATCTAGTGATTCCGTTCTTTTCTTCTCACTAAAATGTCTTTCATTCCACGTTTTCAACTTTTTTTTTTTTGAAAAAAGTTCGTAGCAATATGTCCACTGAAGCGGCCAAAACCCATAACAATAAATCGGTCATTCTACCGTCACTATACGAGTAAACTTCTCCGAGCGATTTATCGCAACTTATTTGAATAGAACCTTTTACGGCGATGAAGTAATAAATATGTAGAGACAAACCGTGAATTAGGTCATTAGTAGGTGATGCTTCGATGGTTCCCATCGTTTTTATGAATAGCTGTGAAAAAAAAAGACTTTTCCCATTGCTAATGCATGAAAAGCACATCATAACAATTTATCGTCGATTGCAGTGTCGATTCCACTCTGATGCATTAGTGATTGCATTGCGATTGGGCGCTTATACGTTTCGACACATCGAAACAATTCGTAAGCGGAATGTTGCTGAAAATGTCAGCACCATGCACTCACTCACATCAAAAAGCACTGTGTGCAGGTGGGCATGAAAGCGTTCAGGTGAACGCTTCATTGGTGTGTGTTGCGCGAATACATCTGACTCCCTTCACATCACTAGAGTTGAACGTTGTTGATAATATTGTGTACATATGCAGGTTCTATGCCACATATTGTGTTCACTCATTCACCATTCAAAAATACTTCCCTTTCTTACGTCGTTTGCCGATAGTATTTCACTTAGTTTCTAGCTCAATCAACGATTGTTTGCTTATAAGACAACTCCACGAGATGCGCCAGAAGAAGGGTGTTAAGAAGTCAACCCGTTTAGATATAAAGTTTCGACTGCTTAAGCCTTTGTTAAAGCAGAAAACCTCAAATCTCTGGGTAATATCATCCATTAAGCACACAATCGCTGTACTAAAATGTGCCCCGTAAACTAAGTAACCATCATTTTTGTTACGAGTCTCTTCCTCACCCCCCTCCTCTCAGCAAAAAATATAAATCTTTTGAATGTTTTTCTAGTGTATATCAACCAAGAAACTAGTTAAAGTGCGCTTTTTATTTCCTAATTGATAGAGTTATAGGTGGAGTAATAAGTTGATTCATTCTAATAGTACATTTTCATATATTCAGAGCGAAAAAATTTTCATAGCGCATATTTATGAGAAATTTTTTTCCGTAACAATTGATATCGATGCGTTAGGAAACAATAGCGCATATTAAGATAGAAGTATGGTGTGGAATCTTATTCTGCTTATTTTTTTAGTGACATATGAAAGCTTAGAAAGTCTATTTCCTCAGCTCCGAGGATATTTCTATGTTGGTACTTTCCGCAGGGCTATGATAATCAGCTTAATACCTCACTTGTGCGTGAAATGCTTTAATTGTATTGTGAATTCGTTGATGCCGCATATGTTAAGTGACAATTAATTTATTGAATATCTGCTTTTCTACTAAACATTTCAGTCAATCATATGAGTAAATTTGTTAATTTATGGAATGCTCTTTGAAAATTGTTCAGTGATATCAACGAGAGATAAATGCTTTTTGCTTAATTTCTTGCAAAAGCGATGAACGTATCAATATGGCTTAAGTAACACCGATGATTAGTTATGACAAAGATCGCAAATTATAACTGGAATGAATAGGAAATTGGAATGAAAAGGGCATTGTTAACTAGAAGAATGTTACGCATCGAAATTATGCCATCTGCTTGTATTTGCAATGCTTGTAATCTTATTTTGTAGTTCTCGTAATGATGATAGTGTGTTCGTTTGCGTGTTTCTATATATCTGTCAGATGTTTCACCTTGAAAGCTATTGATAGCAAGATTACGGACTGTCATTATGTGACCACTCATATTGGCCTTCAAATGATCGGCACGTCGAAAAAAAGCTAGAAATTTTTATTGCGTCTGAGAATTCATTTTACAAAACACATTTGGTCGGAGAAAACGAACTTTTCAAAGAAGACCTGCTGAAACATGCGGTTAGCGTAAAATATAGATACATTGCTATGCGTATAAAATTATCTGTTGATTATATTCGAAATCATCTGATTTTAATCGCAGATGCTCAAATCATCTTTGATACGTAGTTTCACTTGTTATGCAAATTCTGTAAAATATTTTCAGGTTTTAAGTGAGTTTGCAGTTGGTTTCACGTTCACTTTTTTCGAGACGAATCGAATGTTGCAGTAATTTTCGAGAAATAGGATTGCCAAATTTCATCAATTCCTTTCTTTTGCATTTATGGCCATATTCATGTCATTCACTAGTGAGAATTAGCCATTGTCGACGATTTATGTTGTTGCATATGTTAGATATTTGATGGAGATATTGCTGACTAAGTATTAAGTTTTCTTTTCAGATTTTAACGGCGATGGGATATACCTGACGCTGACAAATGCGCTGTGTGCCATTGGTGACACAGTTTGTACGCTTGTCAATTTGGGCACTCTGCTCAATATGTACTAGTGTCGCTGCACCTGGTCTACCACCAGATGGCTTACAACAGAACGCAATCCAAGATGATTCAATAAGTTCAATCTCGGATCATCCTGTTGAGAGTTCAACCAGGAATACACTACTCGATTTTGGTGTTGCCACTGTCATTGGGATTGCCTCATGGCGGAATATGTTAGCTGTCTTAACGCCAAATTCGATCATCTGGTTCGAGCTTGCAAGCGACACTTTAACTTCAAGAATACCACCACGCGAAGTGGGTCGTGTTCAGCTGTCGGCACCGCTTGATCTCGAATTGCTCGAATTCAAATTTCTCAATCAATCGTCAATCTTCGTTTGTGATTCATTTACATGCAGGTTCGTTGCTGTGAATCATTAAGTTTCGAAACTGTGAAATTAGTGACGTCATGTCCCGTTTCAACACCTATTGAAAAAAACGACAAATACAAGTTCTACACCTAAAAACATACTTTTCCGTACATGTTTTTCCAAACTTTGCATCTATAATTGCTGCATTTCGTTCTGAAAGAAGTATCTCCGCGAGAGGTTTTCGGTATCATATAGCGAGCGCCATTTTCTGCTTATTCGTATGTTATGTGACATTTTTAGCCTTTTACTATGTCAAATTTGCGTTTTCATTGAAAATAAACCGTTCGCAGCACTGATGCTTCTTTAATTAAATGATTGTTGAACAATGTGCACTTTCATAGAAAATTCAAGGCTATGTTGGATGAATCACGGTCAGACGTGTACTTATTATTCGCTGGAAACAAAAGGTCGTACAAACGATCATATTGCGCAAGTGTCTGCTACGAGCACAACTAACGGCGGCATTGCTTTGCGTTATGTTAATGAGGACGGCGATGCTGCAATACTCAAATACGCTTCTACTGATAGTTCCCACAAGTATCTTTCAATCTTTATCGCTTTTTCCAATATGTTCATCTTATTCAATCCTCACTGGATAAGTGCCACACCTTTTTGTTGGAAAGTTTATCGCTTGTCAACTTTAGTCTATTTTATGCTCTACTGCTGACTGTCTCGCCTTCAGGGAAACATCATGGGTATTGTCGTGTTTCTATGCAACTTTCAGCCTGTTTCGTGGGTGGTGGACTGGTAGGGATGGAGGAACACAAAACAGCGGCTGTCAAAACTTCAGCAGCCAAACTGTCGATTACCAAAACGCTGTCTAGGGATCTCTTCCACTGCATCGTTCTAATTGAAGGTGTGCTAGTAAGGAAATTTATAATCAAATTAGTCAATGAGTAAATGAATGAAAAGTTAAGCAAAGACAAAGTCCCGAAATTCAAATACATTATTTTTGATGTATATTCTGGAGTACATTAATACACATTATTCTGGATTAATACATTAATACATTCTGGATACATTAATACATTAATACATTAATACATTATTCTGGAAACATTATTTTTTGATGAACTGCTGCCATATCGCTGCCAGTGAATGGATTGTGCGAGTAAGTTGCTGTGTGTATTCGTTATTTCTGCGTTCGTTTTGTGTAAACAAGATTGCACTCATAAAATCGCCGATTGATTGGTGCATTGATCACAAACAGATCACATATGCGCCATTCATAATATTGAAGGAATAGATTAGAGGAAGGTCATATAGAATGGAATGTAGCTTATGGCATCAAGTGAACATTACTGGAGTTAAAATTTTCACATTTATGCTTGATTTTCTGTGTTTAGTTTTCTCAATAGACCAAAAAAGTACACGAATGCCCTATAATTTTTCGGTATGTCATTTTTACACCAAATTCTTTATTTTATTCTGCATTCTTAATGTTTATGTGATCAGTTTTATTTTACTTGACTTGTTTTATGGGCACAATTACTCGGGAGAGAAAGAGTTTATCATTTATTAATATGGAAATATTTTAATATGGAAATATGGAAATAGAGTGTAATTGAATAAGATCCGTTATTAATATAGAAATATTCTTCAGTTTCTGCCTCTTTTCAAAGTTTTCAAGTCGTGCCTTCTCTTAAAGTTGTTAAGTGGTGTCATAAATGAGGTATCGAGTGAGCATTTCTGGATTTGAGGTTTTCATTATCTAGCGCCTTGTCCATTCGGCATTTCGATTAATTGAAATTGTGGTAGCCAACGTTTTAGCAGTCGATGTTTTGACTTGTCCCTAATTCGCTAGATTGCTGCACTGGGAAACAATTGGGTGTCAAATAATCAAGGCTTATTTTAAGCAATAATAGGCATGGGGAACGCCAAACACGCTTCTCTTGAATTCCGAGCGTCTTTTCTTTGTTCATGTTTACGCATCACTTTCACATTACTAAATTCCTCCCATCGTGTCACAGTTTATGAATGGGATTTGCCACGAATCCCGATCAACAGCACCAGCAAATCTACTGAAAGTTATCTCCAAGCGATAAACAGAAACCTTATTCAAGTGGTCGATGACCCAGTAGTAGACACAGCGTAATTCTTCAACACATGCTATAAGGCTGTCCAAGATTGCAGATGGAGTCGATCCACCTCTTTGAACAAGTAAGCCAGCGGTCTCGAAGAGAACATTTAGGAACTTTTACAGGCGAGTGGAACCGGCACAGTATGCCGATGACGTTTCAATCGTGGTTGACCACCAAGTGGTCGGCGCATTCAACAGACAAGGGTTTTCTTATTTCGTTGGCAGCGCACGACGACCATTCGAACCTCTCATAAACTCGAAAATCGATCTAGAGGCGACCCTAACGTCAGTTCGAATAACGCGAATCTGCGACAAAGATGCGACCAAAAATCTCGAATCTAGAATTGAGCTTGCACTAGGATGCCCTCATCTCGGTAAATCGCTTCATTCATCGCAGCTATTTTAATTCAGTTGCCATCATTTGCTGATATCGATGACATCAAAAATAGTTAAAAGCGCAGTCACTTTAAAATATTATATTATTTATACATTTTTTTGATCGTTGACGTCCTAGTCGCCGCTTGATAAGCGATAGATTCTCACCAGAAATTCGGATAGCTTTCCCTAAGTGTTAAATCATTGATATCTGGCCAT
The DNA here is from genome assembly GCA_037389465.1 of Baylisascaris procyonis. Taxonomy (NCBI): domain Eukaryota; kingdom Metazoa; phylum Nematoda; class Chromadorea; order Rhabditida; family Ascarididae; genus Baylisascaris; species Baylisascaris procyonis. The sequence continues at coordinate 6,736,731 of JAZARR010000059.1, forward strand.
ACGTTTGTTAGTCGAAAGCGTCTTCCACTGTACACTGATAATTCTTCATTAGTTTACTCGAAATAGTGAATTTTTTCGATTGCGGAAGTGATGAATGATGAAGCTAATATTGTTTCAGATCTTTATGAGGATGTGTTTGCTACAGCAGCCGAATATGACGAGAAAAGTGATCGATTAACGGTTGCGTTCCATTCGTCAAGCGATGCATTAACGAGCTTCGGTAGTCTCTGCTCATTCCAGATGGGGGACATCAATAATGCCTTCGAAAATGTTTGGAACGATTGTCAAAATACAACTTTCGTCGAATCTACAGATGTAAGCACATCATGCGGACCGCGATCATGTTTTATTGAATTTACCATACTCATGCAATCACTTGAAAATGAGCGTATATTGCAGATAGTTAGAAGAATAGTAACAAAATCGTATTGCTTTGGAAAACATTGTTGCCTTCAAGATCGGTGAATATTTCTTGCTCTAAAAGTATTCATATTTCGATCGGAATAATATACAAGGCCAAGGATGAGCTTAGCTGAAAAATTTAGGATTTAGGAGAAGGTAAAATCCATAAAGGTTGCAACAAATCGTGAGCTATCGCTTTGTTGATCGCTTAGTGCTGCTTGAATCTACGATTCGTATTTTTCGATTCGAAGTCGCGAACAATTTAAAATCTCACGCATTTAAAAAAAAAATCTGCACCGTGCTGTGAAAATACGAGTGCCCTTTTCCTTTTTATGCTTGAGGTGATTCAACTTCCCTTCCCCCCCCCTTCCTCGCCCTCTCCCCGCCTCATCGAAAAAATTGACTTTTCGGCGGCATATTTTAGTCATAGAATGTAGCAGTAAATATTTGTGCACAAGTTTTTTGATATGCCGATAATCGATTTCTTAGATCTTATATTTAATAGTGGATTGCAGGAATGTTTCAATGCAGATGATGTTGAACGCCTTCCTAAACATTGTTTTATTTTCACTCGATTGGCTGATGGACATGAAATGACGCCTTGTTCGAGGTTTGGAGGTGTAAGTACTTCGTTATAAGCCTTAATTTATTTGATTCATTTCATGTATCTATATAGAAACCACAACAAAGCGCATAGCCATTTATAGTGATATTATTGCTGTATAAACGAACAATTATATTGACTTTGTTGGAAACTAGCATTATTTTCTAATTTTCAGTGATGAATTTTCTGAAGCTTCGATAATTGCAGTTCAAAGTTTTTGTTGTTGCAGTCTTGATCGTACAACTAGATCAATCATTGAAGAGAACACCTGTTTTTCAAACTGATTCATACAAGAAGAAATAACAGAAAAAAATCATTCGCGACGACTATTGTTCGAAGCTGTTCGGTCGTAGGTTTTGAATCATCACCACCGGAAGTAACTGAAGGTGGCGAGTACTGAGTATTGAATCATTGAATCATCTCCGCCGGAAGTGAGTGGAAAGGGCGAGTACTTCATACTAAAGTTTACAAGTGACCAATATACAGTCGTATTTTTAAATAAGTTCCCCATCGATTTGCTAATGATGGTTTGCGCCTATGAGAAGAAAAATAGGTACGCTAAGAAATGTTTATTAAACGAAAAGACTTACGCATTATGCCGTTTTATGCGTTCGTACAAATATAAAATGAAATACTTTAGCAGTTTTTTTAAATTCAGAACTATAAGGCGCCACAACCAAAAAACTGTGAATTGGATCAGTTGAAATCGTTGGCTTATCGATATGGATGGTTGGAGCAGTTTAATCCATTCAATGGAAGCCTTTATGCAATGTAAGTTTTTCTCACTGAGACTTTTTAGATAGAATTGCTCAAAAATTAAATGAACTAAAAAAGCTGATGGAAATGCAAGCAAATATTGTTTAAGGTGTTTGAGCATAAATTAATATGACATGGGTCAGTTTTCAGATGATTTACATTTGGTTTATTTGTAAAATAAACGGAATTTATGGATTAACGCCTACTTCTATTTATTAAGCTGAATACTCATTTCTTTTACTTCTTTATTTTTGATATTTTCTTACAAACGGCTCATTGAACCGTATTTCTTTCCTAGTTATTATTGCTTTGACAGGTTTTCTGATACATTAGGATTGTTTAGCGATTAAAGAAATTTTCAGCTTACCGGATGACTCAGGCGAGATTACATCAATTGGCCATATTCAAGGAGATAACGCAGTTTTTGCACTAAGTACGAATGGAAAATTGCAACGGGTATTGTTGTTTATAGAAATTGACATTAAAAAAATGCTATTCACACCTACATTCGCTTCCTTCAGCAAATACTACCGAATCTAAGTAGTAAAGAGCAATGTCAAAGAATATGATAGCCTGAATAAATTCAATAGAAGATGAAGAAATCGCCATTACTGCATAATCTGAAAGCCTGAGACGAGAAGGTTTGAGGCTTTTTACGTGAAATATTTCCTATTTATAATCTGCGGATATTCAGCTTCATTGATTAATGATCATCAGTGTTTTAATCAGGAATGGGTCGCCAGATGGCAATGCAGTCATTCATTTTGAGTTTTTATTGCTGCAGAAATTTTTAAACTCTGAATGCTCGTTATTGGTCAATGCGCAGCTATGCTGCTATTTAACTTTACAGTTGTATGATTTACGGCGTAAGTTAACAGCCAATTTTTTAAAGGTATGAGTTGTACTATATCTTATGAAGTTTTTTTTTTGAAACCGTGGGCAGTTTTCATTTTAAACTCAAGTTTTTTTTTTTGTTGGAAGAAATTGTGAAGAACTTCTGGATAATAAGATAGCAACTTACTACCTTGAACAATGCTTAGATAGGCCACGATCCGCCGACGAAGCCAAGTTCGCATTTGTGGTCGAAGTCACTATCGTTGAAGTCGAAGTTTTCGTTTGCCACTGATTCGACGGGCAATAGGGTTTATTATGTGGAAGATAACCGCGTATGTTATTTTATGTCATTACAATCGAGTCATTGATCATTACAGTCGAGTCATTGCTGAATTTTATAATTTTAGTCTCTATTTTATCGACCACTTTGAACGCTGATATTCACCAGCCTCGAGGAGGAGATCAGCGAGAGAACAAGGAGCAACCGAACTCGAATTAGTGCTGTTTGATCTGAATAAAGTTCAAAGTGTATGCGTCCGAATAAATATGAAAATAGGAGTTTTTCACTCAAGCAGCGAAAGTCAAGCTTCGAGTCTTCCATGCTTCATTTTCTTTATTTTCTCCTTTCGTTCTTTTTTCTCTAGAGTTGCAAAAACATGCGTATCACTTGAAATTCAATTGTATTTATGCAAGCATGTCCAGTAGCTATTTTGTGATGATTCGCATCGTCAAGTTAGCGATTTTATTGGGAGAGTTAGTTGGGATCTGTATGGGTGCTGCTAGACAAATATGTATATACATTTCAATGTCTTTTTGGAGATATACCACAAATCAAAACTACAACATTCATTTCGATTGTTTCATAACTCTTCACAATTTTGTTCACTTCATCTATGAGATTCGGGAATTTAGGTGAAATATGTGGAAGTGAATTGTGCTGGCCTCTACGAAAACTGTGACGCGCTTGAAAGCGCATCATGGTCCGATCCGTTGGAATGTCGATGGTGTGCCAAAGCGACGGGAGGCGGCAAAACAGTATCTCCGACCGATCAATGCCCTGATGTTTTAGTCTTTGATATATGCCCTCCATACATCGAACACGTATGTAATTCAATCAGTAAGCAAAGAAATTTATAAAAGAGCTGAAATCGTTTCACCAAAATTTGCGCCTAAATACATCAAAGTCACTATTGTTAAACATTCTGCTGAACGAAGTTCGTACTGCGACATTCGTATGAAATTGGATGATCGAGATCATACTATCCCTGAGATCATACTTGTCCATTGATGGATTCAAAAATTTAGCTGCAGGGAAAATATCTTTTTTTTTTGTATTGAAAGAACCTCGCAAATAAGAATTCATTGCATTCAAACGCTTTTTGTTGAATAGTAGTGCTATTTGTTCTTAAAATATATATAGAATATCGAATTTATAGTGCAGCACTTCACCAAGATTTATGCAATGAATTGACATATTTTGCAATCCAGCTTGCAGTGAATGCAATTCAGCTTGCAATGAATTGACAAGTTTTCTGAATGAAGGTTTTATGCGTAGGGCTGCAATATTTATCACTCACTTGTGAAACAATTTTCGGAATCTGTTGTAATTTTTATGCAATGCTTTTACAGGTGAATCCATTGCCAATTTTACGTGATTCCACTCGTTTTGAAATATACGGGGACAAGTTCGATAGGATGCATAATCTCTCCATACGTGCGTGTAATCAGACATGCGCGGTCAGAAGTGTTGAGCATAACAAGTGAGTATTTGGTTGGCATCTATATGAATGCAAGCAGACCATTGGCTTGAGGGACTATGCTGTTCTGCCAACTCATTTGGGGACTGTATCTTTATCCTTCTAGGGCGCTTCCTTCTTACTCCACATCCAGTCTCCACTGAATTCCATTGAATTATTTCGATGCGGTTCTTTCTTCTAAAAAAGTTGAACATAAGGGAAGCGGGAATGAGTAGATCATTTAACGTGGAAAAGGTTTATTATGAAGTAATTGCGCAAAATAATGAAAGTATTCGTTGAGTTGTTGACTATCTGATGTGGCTGGAGTGCTAGCAATATTATCGCAACGGTGATGACCATTGATATCGTATTCAGACTCACATGCACCTTGTCAATGCAATTTGAACATGCTCGCGGCTGTATCATTTCCGCTGAAGGGCAACTAGGCACGCATGGACCCTTGAGGATTTCATATATCCGCTCGACAATTGACCCGGCGATTGATAGCGCATCAACTCACGGTGCTCGTAGCCGCTCCACAAGGTAAGCATTTTTGTTTCAAGTTATCGACACATTCCCATGACCCGTGACGATGCTTCCATCAAGTTAGCTATTGAACCTCAGTTTACTGGTAAGTTCCGTCGTCATAACCAGTTTCAAGAACCACGAAACTTCAAATAATGCTAATTTAGGAGTCGCGTAGCATTTCTCAGCACCTGTCAATGCATGCACCTCAGATGTAGTACTCCAACATAAATGGAAGGAGCCGATCTCTTTTCCTCAATTTCACATCGTTAAATTCAACAGCAAAATCCTAAAGAAGCCCGGATGAAGTTATATGTGATCTATGTAACAAGTTTATTGCTAATTTGAATTGCAATCCTTCCCTTTCAATGTCTTTTACTGATCTGTTTAGGAAGTAGTGAATGTTCATTGCTTTGAAGAATGTGAAATGCGACATTTTAATGTGTGCCATAATTCCCTTTGAAGAAAGTTGATATTTGTTTAAAAAGAACACTTTCCTTTTTCATGATTGCTTTTGAAAGTGCATAGAGTTTAGGTATTTCCCGATTTGAGCAAAAGTCCTTCCAGGTGCTTTAATTCGAAACGAGACGAGGAAGAGGAAATCGAAAAAATGATTGATGAAGGATTGCATTGAAGCGAATTTCAAAGATGTCGCCCTTCACTACCTGCCTTCATTATTTTTCCTCACTGAATTTAAATGCGATTATTCTCAAAAAAAAAAATGTAACTAGAATAGTTTTATATTTGGAAATCACTGGGAGAATTGTTTCATATCGAGAACCGTATGTAAAGTTATTTGAAGGCAGATAAAGGCATCTTTTTCAGAACAGTGAAAGCGATCGCTTCTGTAATTGCGGTGGTGATTCTCGTTGTGCTTATCGCTCTCATAATTCTGCTCGTTCGAAGGTATCAAGCGGTTCGTTTTTCCATAATTATGTTCACAGCACGTAGCCTTGTTTCACTGTTTGATCGGCATTCTTTAATGATCGAACGTAACATAACGATTAAACATTCCGATTTGTTAAATTTCATTCAAGAAATTTGAACTGCTCATCATATATGAACTCTATGAGGTGAAGTTTTGAGCTGATAAAGTCCTGGTATGAGCTTTAATAAAACTTTGAAGTGTAGAGAAGAGATTTATGCACGGGGGATTTTAAATAAGAATCGGCCGCCTGAAAATGGCAAACTTAGCCTGGAAAGCAATATTGCTAGAAACGAAAAAACGTTGTAAGCGCATTCATTGGTGGCACTTTTTATCACCGCCATTATTCTTCATCAACATCTGCAATAGCCCTTAGGTAGCATATTTGTTCAATTCCAAAAGTTCCTGCACTTTGAGAGAGTGGAAAAAGAGGGAGGGAGGTGGGAGAGAAATAAATTTACATCTTTTCGTAACGGCTGCCTGCTTTACGGTTGACGGTTTTGAATATTCGATTACCGTTTGCATTACGTCAATAATTTGCAGCGGCAGAGACTTAGAAGGAAGCACACAGACGCCACAGGTTCCCAAGTTCCTTTTGATACAGTCAACGGAAGCATTTTCGGTCACGGTGAGTTAAAAGAGTCTTCGTCTTTGACTGTTGTTTATTCTTTCAACACAAGATAACGTTCATATGTGGATGTGCCATTTTTAAAATGAAGGATTAGCTTCCAGCCGAACTTTTTATCGTTGGTAGCTCAGTAATAGCTCAAAATAATTTAAGGGCTGCTTCTATCGGATGCAGCTGAACTTGCCTCCATAGTCACTTTTGCTTGCAGAAGCACTCGAAAAGTGATCCCTCTTTCTATATCTAGACTTTAATCGTTCTCCATCAAAAACATGGCGAGGTGAGATGTGTTTTATGCATGTGTGAAAGCGCAACAGTGCAAAAATCATCTTAAGACAACTTTCCGATATGCGCAGAGAATTTGAAAATTTTCTTGTTGTTGTATGTCGCTATTATAGCGTCAGCGGAAAGCAATGCCTACATAGGTCACAACGGGAGTGGATATCAGTTACGACGATTCAATCCATATGAGAGGCTTTTCCTTGAGATCGATCCAAAACTGAAAATTCCTCTCAACGAGTTGAATATTGGCGACGAAATTGGCAAAGGTTGTTTAATTTGAATTACAACTAGCATTTTCTTTGTTTTATTTTCCTTTGTTTGACTTCTTATCTACTTGCTATACAGTGAGCGATATTGGCCATTCCTCATTTGTATATAATAGAAGTGATAATGAAAACGATGTGAATATTGTGGAATCTAATTTTAATAAAGTATACATCGTTGTATTGATTGGTAGAAACTTTCAGAATTCAATTGCTGTTAAAAAGGAGCACATTCACCAATATTTACTTTTGAGAGACTTTATGAGAAACGATACGATTGCTATAAAAAGATCAAATTTAATTCTTCCAAATTTTCTGTTCACACCAGTACCCACTTGTCTATGCTATTATTCAAAGAAAAACTTTCCTCTTTCATGCTTTTTAATAAATTCAGTTGTATGTTATTAATGAGTCACTAGGTAAACGCTTAAGGTGGGAAATCTTCGAAGTGAATGATTTCGCGGAGATCCGCTTTGCACTAAATGAATTACATAGTCTAATCGAAGAAGGTGATTGCTGGATTTCTAGATGCTCAGCATGTGTCAGTCAAATTTCTCAGCAATTTGCATTAGAAATGTTCAGGTAACTTTGGTATCGTATACAAAGGAACTCTACGTGATAGTTCGGGTGCGATACGTGAGGTGGCATGTAAAACGATTGACTCGCATAACGATGGTGTTGTAAGTGGTGTAAGCGAATTTCTACGCGAAGGACTTATTATGGCGAATTTCAATCATCCAAATGTCGCTCAACTCATTGGCATTTCACTCACCAATAACAATTGCCCTCTTATTATTACCGATTACCTTGCTAACGGAGACCTTCGGCATTATATAATTAATCCTAATAATGTGAGCATTATGCTAATTAGTTAATCAATTTTGTGTTTTACATTTGCGTCGTCATTTAAAAAAAAATCTATTAGTGATGGAAAACGTAGATTATTTGTTAAATGAAACGAATGAAATGAACCAACTAGAGAGAGCTGATTGATCGATAACCTTCGTACTTTTTTTTTGCTCATTCAAATTTAACTACTTTTAGCTTCACATATGACATTATGGGGCATCTTACAAGGTAATAATAGTTCATCATTATGAGTCGATTACATTTTTTATGTTCATCTGTCGCCTGATTTTCAACTTTTCACTATTGAGAAAAATCTCTTAGCTAGAATTTAACCATCAATTGTGTTTACAATTTAGGAGCGTTTTTTTTAAAGGTACATATCGATAACATATGAGCAATGCAAATGATAAAAGTACTATTAAAATATAAAAGAAGATGTTTCATTGAAATCTTTCATTTAGTGCAGAAATGTTGCATTGTTATCGATGCATTGAAAACGTTAAAAGTGATAAAGTTGGAATACATTTTTTTAGAGACTAACTTTTGGAAATCTACTCGATTTTGGAATTCAAATAGCCGAAGGAATGACGTACCTCCATGAGAAGAAATTTATCCATCGTGATCTCGCCGCGAGGAATTGCATGTTAGTATTTCAGTATTGATCTCCATATCTCTATCACGTTTATGTAGGTCGCCGACTTATCCTCCAATCCTCATAACATTTTAAAGTGACGTGAGCTTTGAAAAGCATTTTGATTTGCGGCAACGTCTGCTGTGTAGAAGTATCATGTCTTTTCACTGGGTTCACTTTTTCTCCTCACCTTATTCTAGAAGCCGTAGTTTAATCGATGAAATCACATACGGAATACGATAAAATAGCTTTCAGGTTAGATGCGAATCTAAGAGTAAAAATAGCCGACTTTGGTCTTAGTCGGGACGTCTCCCGTTGCGGTATGTATGAGGCTGTGAACAAGGATCGTGGAATCCCCATCCGGTGGATGCCGATTGAATCGCTTGAGGATCAGCAGGTAACTTAGAACGAATCCACCGAATTTGCACAAACTCAATGATAATCATTTTTCTGGTGAAGCACTTTCATTCACTGCTATCACTTACCGAAATTACTGCCCTATCTTATTTAAGCCTTTTCGTTTTGAGTTTCGATGCCCTATCTGTGCATAATTCGCCTATGCATGCATGTACTTGTCTATCCGATAATTTCAGCCTGGAAGCAATTCGAATTAGAACTACGAAGCTTAATTAATACAATCTGCATATCGCCTTCTTGCAGCAATGCAAGAACAGTGATAATTGATATCAATGACTTCCTGCAACAAAAATCCAGTCATGGATAAAACTGCAAAAAAGTCATGAATGCTTCAACGTGCCAAAAAATTTCCACCGCATTTTGCAAGAGATCATTGAATTTGCAGTTGAATTGAAGTGTAAGCAGTCGCATCAGTTAAGAACTGAGTGCACATTTTTTTATAAGTTGGTGGTTCGTAATATCAATTTCCCCATTGAGTATAATTGTGAAAGCGCATATTGTAATCTAGTTCATTTAGCATTCTTTAGCATTCATTTCCGCTTTATACTCAGTGAAATGAAACTATGTCAAACACAATAAACGCTAAACGATTTGCGTCAATCTTATTTGAAAACGTTCATTGCAATAAAGGATCGCTGCTTTTTTTTTTGAAACCGAACACGCAACTTTATTTAACTCTAGGAAATCATAGCATTCATTAAAAGACCACTTCTAAACTTTGCAAACGCATATTATTCAATTAGATAAGGAAAAAGGTAAAATTGAAATTCGAATTAGTTAGAATAATTTTTTCTCCGTTTTCGCCGTTTATGTTCCATGAACATAGATACCTCACCGATAGGAAATTGATTTATCGCTTCGAAATACATTCAACGGATTAGTAGTTGAGATGTGAGAATTTTTCAGTATACATTCAAAGGAGATGTCTGGGCGTATGGTGTTGTTTTATGGGAATTGGCAACACGTGGATTAATACCGTATGCTGATCTCGAAATGTTCGAAATCTTACGATTGCTTAAGAATGGGCATCGCTTAAGCAAGCCAAAAGGATGTCCGGATATACTGTAAGACTCCTTGTCTATTTCTCATTTCTTGAGGCATTTCATGAGTTCGCACAACTTTTCTTCTTGATAAATCGCTTGCCATGCTTTTTCATGACTTTTTTAGGATGCTTTCGGGAAAAAATTGACTTTTTTGTTTGACTGAGTCTGCGGATTGGCTTGGCCATGCTTGTCACCCTCTATTGCCGTTAGACGTCAGCTTTACTTGCGATCTCTTTGGAAAAGATCTAGCTCGCAGAGGGGGAGGAGGGGGGGGGAGGGACCAGTCATTAATCTAAGCTAGGTGCTGATCCGAATAGATCTCGTTTGTTACTATGTTACTGGAGCTGACTTCTATCGTTCGAATAAAACTTTTATGTGTGCTCATGTTATATAAAGACAGTTTCCTATGATTCTTGCAGCAGGTGGGGAGGGGGACCACTGAAACACCGGGCATTTATACGAACAATCCATTCCGCCTCTCTTCTAACAAATTTTTTGGCATCGGTAGAGTTAGAGAACGAACAAAGAAGCATCCGATTGTAAATTGAAAGTATGGAGTTTTAGGTATGAAAGAGTGATGCTGGTTTGCTGGATGGAAGATCCTCAAAGGAGGCCGACATTTTACGAGTTGAAGGAGATGATGCAGGATGTGGTTTGTCAACTTCGTCAAGGCATCTCTGGGAGCAGCCTTCTGAATAATCACTACGAACGTGTTTCGCCTCGATCAGCGGCCACTACGCCTATCGCCTATGCTAAGCCATTTGCGGGTCCTATAATCACCGATTTGTGACCCTTTGAACGCATTTGTTTTTGTCTTTCAAATGGCCGGAGGGAAAATGCAGAAGTGAAAAAAATAGAAATATGTTTAGGTACGTATCACAAATAATTTTTGCCTAAACACACTGGTGATGAAAAAGTAGCCACGTCAATTCACAATGCAGTGGTATTAGAGTTAACAAATTTCAAAAGCTTGAAAAATTCTAAGTTTCATTTTCTAAGAAAATTTTTCCAATTAAATTTTCAAATTAAGAATAGAATGGAGTGGTGATATAATATGTTGCTGCTTCAAAATTTTCTATTGTTTTCAGGATTGTTGGAAGCGGTCATATGAAACAAAAACTTGATTTTTTTTATTTTACTGTATAGAAATTGTGTGCCAGCTGCTTGATGCCTAACTATGTACAAATGACGAAAATATTATTAAAGATGAAACAAACGTTTGTCTTTACACATCTCATTATGATATTGAGTGGTTTCGTGAATGTCCATTTGTTCGTGAAGTTGACTGATAACAGAAGCGAAAGCAATAAGCACGTTGGTATCTCTGCTTTTTTCCATGAAATATTACGGATCGTTTTATGTTTCTTCTAATTTTTATTAATCACTTCGCCGATAATCAGCATGGATTCTCAGACGTTAGATACATTGATATCTATGTGTCGTTTTCTCTTTTTGAAAAATATAATTTGTAGTTACAGATTCATATCTCTATCGCATCGCACAGAAGTAAATTACATAGAAAATTTATTTCTTCCGAGAAATGCCATAGTATACATTTATGATCACATGAAGCAACACGACGATTGGTCATTCATTGGATACCATCTTTTTTCGTTGTGCTTCGATAACATAATACTTTCTTCATTCCTCACTTGCTTGATGATATCCTCAAAGATCTGAAAAGAACGTGGATGGTCAAGACGAGGATTGTCTGTGCAGTGGAATAGGGAATTTATTCTTATGAACATCTGAGCAGAAATGATATCCGCAGGCAGCAAAAAAATCTCTTATGGAGGAAAATCTCTATATTCTTCGATTACGTTGACATATCATTTCTCACCACAGTGTATTATTTAATAACTTACTTCGAACACATGAATATTCGCTTTTGCAGACGTTTCGCAGAATGTCGAATTGAAGTGTGCGGCCACTTGCTCGCCTTCCCAGAACAAAACTTGCCGATTCTCAATATCGTCGCACTTATTCCCAACAAGAATCAGCGGAAACTACAACAGAGCGAAACGAAATAAACAGATCCCAATAGAGCACTAGAGGGCAGTAGACAATATAAACGCTCCATCTGATAAACAGAAGGACAGATTCGATGTCTGATCTTAGACACTTTTCACTTCTTGATGGTGGCAACAATGAAGATTTCATTCTTCGAACAAACGAAATGCATGGTAAATTAGTACGCGGGACTTTGAAAGGTTGAAACGATGAAAAAATCTATGGTAGATCGTGAATAAATTTCCAAGCGCCGACACAAGCGAACCACCTCAACTCATGCCGTGACTACCGCCGAGGAGAATTGCAGGATGAGCAAAAGAGCACGGAGTCGGCGAACGAAATATTTCGTTCGGCTAGTAGTCACATCCTCGAAACATCATATTTAATAGTGCAACAGGAAATCCTTGTCCATTACAATTTGACAATTGAACCAAAAGTTTTACCGTTGTCAACGAGACATTTTTTCAAATTAACACTAATGATGACTGTTGTAAGCTGGAAGCAAACTTCCGGATTCCAATGTTGAAAGTTTAACGGGGCAAAAACGTCATCACGTACATGATATCGCTGTCGGACCCTTACAAGATTTTGGAATATGTTAGTCGTTTCGACAAGACTTTTTGCATCGGTGACCGAATAAACGATAATGAATCCATCACCATGCTTCATATATAAATCTCGCATCGCAACGAATTGCTCCTGAAAAGAGGTGATCAGTCACTCATCATCGCTAAAAAAATATCGTCAAAAACGTGGAAAATCATTACAAAGAATGTCATCGTTTGCAATATCATCGAATAACAAGACATAGAGATAAAAAAAGATTTATTGGCCATAACACTGACATCTGAATTCCTTTATTTTTTCATAAGATTTGCTTATTGCACAGAAGCTTCAAAAAAAAAAAACGCCGAGGTCATCTACAGAAAATCGCTTATGATTCATGAGTGTAACGAACTGGATTCAATGTGATAATAGATGAAGGCATCTAATACTTCGACAGTTCTAATTTTGTGGGTGTCGAAGGAATCAGAAAACCTACTGTTCCGGCTGTGTCGAGTATTTCTAGAGCAGCTGATCTTCCGTCCACTTCGATCTGCTTTCTAAAGCTGTCCTCTATCGTTGGATCATAGCGCCCCAAATAAGCACCCCTTACCAATTGCGCCGTCTGAAAATCTTCAACAAAGCAATAAGCAGGCACAAAAAATATTGTTGGTCGATGGTGTTGTGGGCCCGAGATCAGTTTGCTTCGCTCCTGATTTTTCTCCTCATTGAAAAGAAGGGGAATGCTGCTTATATGCAGGATTTTAAAGGGAATATTTTCTTGTTGAACCAGCTGCCGTCAATCTCAAAAATCATTATCAATTTGCTTTAGAATCCCACTCATTATCTCTTCCGCTTCTCCTTCCCTTTCTGCTCAACTTCACTGCCGACAATGACTGTCGATAAATGAAGCAAAAGTTGTGGTTTTTTCACATATAAGCGCCGCACGCTGATTAATATATGTTTTTAATCACTGGATTTTTGTCATCTGATTCCCAATTGTTTCCGCTACAACGGATTTTTATTGTTCGTTTTTATCTTTCCTCATACAATTGATATTTGTAAGACTCAACGACCCACGAGAGCACTTTTGCCGACTCCTCCACCTCCTAAAACGACAATCTTGTAATGACGCATGCGTTGCCAACAAATTTCCGTTTTCGGTGAAGTTCTTTACTGATGCATCCTCTGCGGCTGAAAACTCATCCACATCCCTCTTCAGCCGTTATTTTTCTGAAACTACCGTCTTTTAAGAGTGGTGCAATGAACGAGATGAAAACATTAAACGCATATCAGTCAGCCAGCAGTTCACATGGTAAACATGATGTTTTTTTTAAATTGAAGGTGAGGAAAATAGGCTTCCGGAGGATATCGTTGAATGAATAAAGATTAGAATACCTTGCTGAAAACATGTGAGCTTAGAAAAAATAGAAATGGAAAGATGCATGGTAGACTGATGTAAGCTGCTTCAAACGATTAACAAAATTTCGACTATATTTAAGTTGAAATGAAACGTTGTCTGGTAGCGAGACAGTATTCATCGAAGTAAGGTATTCTTCAGTTACCATAAACTAACCTTTCTGAGGAAATTTAGCAAGGCTTGTTGATAATTGAGAAAGCACAAGAATTTTTTCTTCTATCTAAATTTTTTTTCCAGTTAAATGCTTTATCTTTAAATTTCTTCAGTCTCGGTAGGATGAATTCTCTAAATAGGGTAGCTCTCCCATCAAGGAGAGTGTATAAACCTGTATTTGTGTAGAAATCTTTCCCTTTACAAGCTGAATTAATTTGCTAGAATGCATGTTGACATTTTTGACGTCAATTATAAATTGGTTTATCGAGGATTGAATGTTCACTTCTGAGCGTGAAAAGAATTGCGATTACTAAAAAAAAATGTAAGGAAATATCTGCGAAAACGAACTGCATAAATTGAGAAAATTTGCCAGAGAATGTAGATCTCAGTCAATAATTCTGTTATGAGCAATGCGAACGCTCAAATATTCTATTTACATTATTTAAATATTCTATGTTTGAAATGCTTACTTTATTATGTCGTTTTAACTGTTTATTTATCATTTTACCATATTGTTGCTATGTGGAACCGTAAATGCAAAACAACTTTACTTTGTGGAATATAACATCAATTCCTAAATCCTATGTGCCTAAAAGATATTCTAATAGCGCTATGTGCAAGATATTCTAATAATATTATTGAAAAATGAAAATTCCAACGAATATGTAAACAGAATAAGGAGTCTTGAGCACTTATGCACGTCAACACGTGAACGTCGTGTTGATGACTGTAGTGGACAGCTGGTGGGTGTGTTATAGTTGTATCCCGAGGGAAATCACCAATATAATTGAGTTGCCGCACTAAAGAACCTGTTTAATTGAAGTCACGAATAAAACTTTCTAAATGAAAAGGTGACATTTCTCAAACAAAGGGGCAATGAGAAAGTGTCGCTGTTTATATATCGACACATTCCGTGACAAATCCATTGAAGGATTAGGCGACATTTTACAACTTTCAATGATTCCATTCTTTTCACACCTCATCTTAGATAATGTTTCCGGATTTCAAATGGCTCTCTCAATAAGTGAAAACATAGTTCAGAATGCTTTCACTTTTATTCATTTAAAATTAATTTTCAGTAATTATTCGCTGATCTCCTGTGAGTTTCAGTGATCTCCAAAGACGACTTTTAATACAACACCTTTGATTAGTGTGGATCATTATTGTATAATGTCGCTTACTAAAGTTTAGCTAAATGCCTTCTTTCTGCGGACGAGAGAGCTTTGTTTTTGCTTTTGAAACATTGATTTCTTAGGGTTTTTTGCCTATTTTTTAATAGGTTCTTTTACTTAAGCATCAATATAATAACAATTCGGGTACAAAAAACAATAAAATGGCCCCTAATATTTAGCAAAGGGAACAACAAGTTGAGCCAGCAGTAAGCGAAATTTCAGCCATTTTCCTAATAAATTCCACAGGCGCTGTCTTTTTCCCTAATAAAATCCAATAAGTCTCTCTCTCATTGCAGATTTCAAACATGATCCGATAAGAAGGAAATAATAAATCATCATCATATCAACCGGTGGTGAATAGCGAACGATAGTCCGATGCAAACTAGTAGAGAAGCATATCAGAAACGCTGCTGCGATACGAGTTTTGCATTCCCGATTATCGATAAATGATCAACCATCAAGGCCGATCACTCAAAATCGAACTAGAGAAAAATTTCTTGACTAATCATCTTACTAGCTAATAAGGAGCCTTGTGTGCCTAAAAGGTCATCAGTGACAAATTTTACGCTCCCCTATGTTAAATTTTTTGCTTATTAGCCGCTGAGTCGCTATGCTGTTAAACTGAAAATACAGCAGCTGAATTCTATGATTCTATGCTCCAGTATTTTGGTGGTTTCTGAATTGTCACTTGATAGGCCGGTGAGGGCTATAATAGTGCGCTTATTTGCAACTGAAGTTGTTTCGGAGTATGCAGTTTGTAAAAATGACGGCTTCTTGCGCCTCTAGCTACAGTACCAAGTGATAAGTGGATAAATATTGATATAGTAGAATTTCTAAACAGCATTAAGTGCTTTGGAGTAGGGTGGTGATTTTAAGCCGAATAGTTTTCAAAAATCTAAATTTGCCCTCGTAGGTTGTAATTTCCTTTCGTCGCTAGGTTGATACAACTCATGAATTAGTAGGTTAATAAGGCAAAAGTTCAAACGCTGTGGATCACTAGTTCGAAGAGCATGCATAGATTCCTTTAAAACCTCTGGGTAAAATAATGAAGGTATGCACATAGAGTTCTTCACATACGTAAAATGCAAAACAGGTAATCCTCACTTGTTTCTCAATTTTTTTTTTCTTTGAGTCAAAATAAACGTAAGTAAATAGGTGTTTAGACGTTTCACATTTATGTCTGTGCACATAATTACGGTTAGCCTACGCATTTTTCTTTATTTATTGAAAAAAAAACCCTTTCTTTTCTTCTGTGACAGGAACAAGATAGAGGAGAAGAGAGTGTACAAAGTGCCGAGGTGAGAGTAGAAGCATTTGACTGGAGAAAATATCAAATTGCAGCGCCACTCGCAACAGTTGTAGTGAAGAAAGGCGATAGCTTTCTGCCGTAGAAGAGCTTGTCGTCTTGATAAGTCAGCCTTCTTTATTCTTGATTTTTAATATAATTGCTCAACTTTAATTGAACAGTCTGTGAAAGTAATCAAGAAATTAGATGAAACATCTTCGTACCACGCTCTTTAATATTCAAAGCAATAGCAGAAAGGTAGAAGTTTACTTATCTTGTGAGGTTCGAATCGTTTAACCTCTTTCACGACCGACTGTCGATGTCGGATAATACTGATTCAGCTAGGTTAGAAGTATGTCATGATCATTGAAATGTCTTGAAGTAACTCTCGAGAAGTATGTTCTCTTTTTTCGTTGCGTTCACGATGAGCGCATATATCTCTTTTTTTTTCGACCACTTTGTTTTGATCTCTCAAAATTTGGCGCTTAATCTTTAGCAATTAGAAATAAATATATAGAAAAATAATGCACAAAAATCATATTTAATGTGTGAAAAAATAAATTACATAAACAAACAAAAAATCACTAAAAAACAGACAAAAAATTTATCCAAAATATATGAATCATAATTAAGAAAGAAATCTTTCATAAACATTATGGATAGATGGGAAAGTTTTGCATTCGCAGCATTTAGCTAATTGTTTATTGACACATCCATTGACATTCGCATTCATCGTTTCTCGTTGAAACTCCTGCCAATTTAAAAATAACACTGCATTTAATCAATATATTTGATGAGTGGTCATTCATTTTGTCGTAGTAATGCTTGAAAATCTTTAAATGAAAAAAAAAACATCCTGTGATGCCTTTCTTCACTAATTGTTCATATGTCATTGATGCTCTTTGCCATTGTATTAATATGGCTAGCAAACGAATACCAAGCAGTAGTACGTTTAGTTTCTTCTCACTAAGTATGCTTGAAATGTCACATAACTTCCTCCGAATTGGGCAATATCTCTTTTTTCTTTATTAAGTCGAAGCAAATAATTCTTGTTCATTACTACCTATTGTAATGGAGCTGTGTAAGGCCATTTTCTCCATTATCAGAGATATTTTATTTTGCTTTTAACCATAATCGACGTAGGCGTCAGTTTCAGCTCGCCAAAGCATGCTGCAATATAAACACCGTTCTGCACAGTTTCCTGTTTCCTGCTCAGTGAGTCTGGAATCTGCATCCTGCAAGGCACTCGCTCCTTCAGCTTTTAAACCGCAGCTGAATCGTTTCGATCTACACACCCTTATATATTGAACGGCTATTCGACTGGTTTGTTGCTCTGTGAACGTTTCGGTCTTCCTTGTTATTCATGGTCATATACTCTTTGTTTATTCCCAACTTTTGAGTGCCGAAATAAATGTATAAATGAATGAATAAATAAATATATAAATAAACACATGAATGAATAAATGAACTAAAAGAATAAATAAATAAATAAACAGATGAATGGACGAAGGAAGAAATGAATTAGGAAACGAATAAATAAATAGATAAACAGTTAAACAAAAAAATAAACAAATAAACAAATAAATAAACGAACGAATAAATAAATAAATAAATAAGTAACTGAAATAAATTAATAAATGTGTAAATAAATAAAGAAGTGCACAGAATAAAATAATGTAAACATTTAACATCGAATAAAACCGCAGTGGTAATAAATCAAGCACTGTTGTGAATGATGATCTATTGCGAAAAAGAAGAGATAAATATTACTGAGATAGGGCTGTTTCTTTTTGCAAATTATCACAAAGAACAGTGGCGTAGGAAAATAAATCATTTTTGTGTTTCGTACTTTCTCCAAACATATGAGTGAAGTTATTTTTTGACATTTTCGCATATGTTGGGGGAGGGGGATGAAATGCGAATAGGAGAAGTCAGAGAAGGCGGTTTTTCAGTGGCTAAAGTTTGAGATTTATTAAATAACAATGCAATATACTATCGGATTATTACAATCTCGTTTTCTTGTCATCGAAGTAATAAAATGATGAATCGCAATGTAGTATACCTATTTCGAATGGAGTTGCTACGAGATCTATTGCGGTTCTAATTTGATGAAAAGGGCAGTTGTGTTGGTACATATTGCATAATTTCTCACTTAAATGAGCGATTAATGTTGCTCTAGTGAAAAAGGAATAACTGCCATATGTTGCAAAATACGCCTGCAGCAATAATATAAGCAATTATTTTTCGAGCCAACTCTTGCTATATCTCTGATTGCCAGCTCTTTCTTCGAGGCACATTAGCATTAGCCATTTCGAGATGAGCTGTTAAGGAATAAGAATTAACAAAGGCATCTTTCAATACTGCGAGGACTGTTCAGTTCGAGATAACATAATGTGATTTGTAGTGCTTCTCTTTTAAATAGTAAAACATTCTTCATTTCTACTATGAATGTGAAAGATATAGTGAAATAAATTCTCATATTCATTTTTTTTATCGCCGTTATATTAGAGATGTGCAACACAATAGCGGACATTCACTGTTAAAAAATGCAATCAATTCGGTGAGTGGAACGCCATTTTGAAAATCGCCATCAGTGATGGCGATTACTTGAGTACACTCAAAATATAATTTCTTCAAATCCGTTACTTTTTCACTTGTATCGAATGTTGCAAGAACTCAACTGATTCGATAAAAAATTCAACTGAAGTTCGACTCGAATTTGGCAAAAAGCGGCTGATTTTGAAAAAGAAAGTTGTGGCCTTCAGCTAAATCCACTTTACTTAGCTCAAAACTTGACATGTTGATGGGCGTAACGCCTCTAGAGAATTCATCGTTTGCTGCATTTGATTCCCCTAAGTCAGTTGATTTTCGTATTTGTTGAGGTTTCATTCGCTACTCTTTCATGGTCACAAGTCATCTCCTCTCGAATTGCCACTCGAAATTGAATTCTCCGATGAGCGCTCTCCAACACTCCGTTGGCGTCTGCGAAGAGAATAATTCCGAACAAAAAAAGTGCACTAAAATTTTGTCAACTTCGAGAATTTTTATTTATTTTTTGATATTCTTCTGGGAGTCTTGCGAAAAAAAAATAATTTGTGCCGTTCGTTATCAACTTGCTATCTATTTCGCATTGCTACGCTTCATTTTATGCATTGATGTTTTCTCATAGTTGCCATTTCTTCCCCAACTAGACATCCCTTCTCCTATCCTCTTCCCCATTCCCTCTACTTCCTTTCCAATGCAAAAAAATCGACTAATTTTGCCATCAACTCTAAAAGGAAGTTATGCAAGTCGGTTCAATATGCTAACGTTCAGGACACTGGGCTTAATCTCAGAATAACTCAACGTGTTTAGGATATAAGCTTAATTTATTGAGAATCTAAATATACATTCGTGAGAACGATATGGCCTTTAAAAAATCAAGAAATGTTATTTAAATTCCGATGTGCACAATGTTTTTGCTCTTATGCTCAAGTTGTAAACGTTTAGGCATGGCATTGAAATTTATCTATCGAATAGAAAGGTGCAATTTCCTTTTTTTTTTTAAAAAATCATTGTTTCATTGTAAATAAATATTCATGAGGAAGACTTTTGGCTATTGGCTTTTAATTGGTCGTATTTCGGTTAGGACGTTGTCAGTGACGACCGCTGCACGAAATTATGCAAGCCGAATGCGCCTAATCGTTCGAATAAAACAGATTGTTTACACAAAATGTGGTGTTGAATTACCTTATTGACAGCCACCACGAATTGTTGCCAGTAAACGTTGAAATTCTAGAGTCTTTCATTGTGCCACACTATTAAATGTCAGTCGCATTAACGAGATAACTCTAACCAAATGGTCATACAAGGAATAACGACAGCAACTTCGGTCATCTTTTCTTATGTAAATTAGGGAATTAAGGAAAAACATATAAGAGGGGTGGAAGTAGATCGAAATGCGCTGTTCTTGTGTCAACTTGGGCAAACTTATGTTAATTCGAACAATGATTACAAAAGAATCAATAAGCACCTTACAATGAGGGTGAAGGGAATTTCAGACAATAATCTAAAGCAATGAGCAGTAATCACTCACCTTGGTGCTTAAATCCGACAGCACCAGGTGCATTTTCGAAGTCAAGCGTAATCCTTCTCTTGAATATGCTTTAGTTCACTACTCTCGCATATATCGGAAAGTGCACTGTATCTTCTAAGAAACAATTTCCGGTCGTTGAATGATGCTCAATGTTATTTAGGAACTAGTAGACAAAGAGTCTCTTTTGAAATGTGCACACAGCAGTGCACTCATAACCTTTTCATTTGTTCAGCCAGCCGACTGACACATGACAATATTGGCCGTTCGATGAGCGATGCACATCACAATAGAATGGCAATGCAACTTTACGATTCAAATCCGTAAAAATATACTTAGCATTACATCTCTACAACGAATTGTTTATTTCATTCAAACAGAACATCTGCGTGGTTGTTGCACCTTTCAAACTTAAGTAACACTGACCATCGTACTATGGTCGATATTTCTTCTGCTTAGACGCTGTCGGAGTACTCACCACTTTCATACCGGACTGGATTGATTTCCGCAGATAATCAATTATTTTTTTGGATTAAATTTTTACATCGGCCGGCGAAACATTTACAGAATAATATGCACTGTTTTGAATGCGAAGCATGTTGTGCAGGTTATGCATAGATTGGCTGAGTTGCCCTCAAGGCGGAAAAATCTCGTCAGATGCTGCAGTACGTATGAGTCTTTCTCGCTCTCGTTTACAACGCTATCAGCACATCATTCGTTCTAACGTATGCACTTCTTCGATTGTTCAACTCAACCCTGCGCTATGCCACTTTTTGCGGCTCATCTGTTGCTTTCTCCTGGCTAATTTGCTAGTATAATCTGTTGAAATTTCACTCGAATTTTTAAAGCTTAAAATTTGAAATTTCACACGCATATTGCTGTACTCATTTTTTTCGGTTTTGAATGGAACTGGCCTATGCTTTAGGGATGTTTCTTTTTGTTTTTGTCGTCCTCTCTGCATCCAGTATGAATGTCGCGTTTTTTGAACGATGTCATGACGCGGTCACGGTGATGATATAATTTCAAAAATGGAGTGAAAGATGAAGGATACTGCATATCAATAGTAGAATATTGGAAGCGTGCAACGCTGACTTTAATTTTTTCCTCAAGAAAACAACGTAATAAGCAATTCCTTATGTCTTTGTGAGTAACGAATAGTCAACTATTATTATTTTAAGAAGTGGCGCAAAAATGATAGAAATAATGATATGACTAACAATTATTCTTGCTCCACTTTATTTTGCCAATGCTGGAACTCGTATTTCAGCTATAAACTAGATCGTTTCTTTATAGCAACTGGATTTCTGAATTCTGCAACGAAGATTTCAACTTGCCGACATTCAATTTGCATAGCACGAAAGTACTTTGCAAAGCTTTTCTCAACTCAATAAGATTCTTTGCAAAAAAAAAAAGCTTTTCTAATGCTGATTTATATAATTTCATTACAGTTCCGCCCGTTGCAAAAGGATAAATGCGAGATTCTCATCGAAGCTCGCAAACTTTGAAGTAAGAGGAACACTGAATTTGAGTGGCTCATTCGATTAGTTTTATTTTCGAGATGAATTCTTCGCTTTTTATTGGCTATTTTAACATAGCCAATCTTGTTTGTGCAGAAGAATCTCCAACATCAATCACTGCTGTCGTTTCTGTTTGCGAAATTTCCGTTGTTTTTTTCTTTTTTGCGGGCGCTAAATTCGTTTTACCTCTTAGAACGACTAGTGCGGGTTTTTTTTTCTCTCGTAAAACACTGTGCTTTAAAAGTTTCCTTTGTTTGCTTGGTGAATTTATCTGTCCAAGCCCATTATGAATGGGGGTGAATCATACTGAAGTCTACCCTTCCATTTTTCATTCCTCACCCGCACCTCCTTGGGTTTCCAGAAAATTTTACGGCTTAGAATTTTTGGCTGTAATTTGTGATCAGCACTTGACTCAAAGGAGATGTGCAATAGACACACTTTCAACGTGTATACCAGCGATCTGAGGGGGCAGACAAATATACAACCTGATGCACTGGTAGCAAATAAAGGAGAGAGGAGAGTCCCATATCCTTTTTTTGTTTTTGTTGCTTGCCAGCTATCCTGCCCTCGTAATCGCCCGCGCGTTAGCTATTTACAGGAAGTTAAGCGAATTTTAGGGCATTTAGAGTATTAAGAACACAACAAAAAATTTGGCTTGATTTGTAATCTCAATATGGGATTCCGTGCCAGTGCGACCAGGTGAATGGAAATACATTGTGGGATAGTGATCGATCAGGCTGATTTTACGTTATGTGGATAAATACTACAGAAGAGCTTTGACATTGTTACAACTTTGAGTAAGCGATATTCTTTCTCTCTCTCTCACCTTCCCATCCCCAGAGGGTTTTTTCATATTCTTTGATTCACTGTTCCGAAGTTTTATCCATTTAGAATTGTAACGTTCAGTTGCGTTGTTCCCAGCAGCAATTTTGTCTCCGTATGGATCTAATCTTTATTCCTGCCGTAGTCAACTTCTAAATTCAACTCATTGAGGCATATTGTCAACTTTTCTCGCCTTTTGTTCATGACAAGTTCCTTTCAAGGACGCGACATGATGACATTGGCCGGTGGATCTTTTCATGCCATCGATTTGATGGTATTTTTTCTTCAGACGAACAATCCCTACGATAGGTGGAAATCATCAGCTCATTGTAAATTTTTTTCACTTTCGCATTTGCTATCACTGTGATGAGCGAAGCGAAGTGGCCGTAAAGGACATCAGTGAGTACGGTAGCTGTAGCAAATAGACCTCATATGGGTCTCAAAGTTGTTAGGAATGTCATGAATTTCCCCGAGACCTGAATAAAATGTTCCTTCAAAATCCCGCTTAAACTCATTGAAAACAAAGCTCATCTTGGTACGATAAAAGCTTACAAGTACCTCTGTTCAGTTTGAAAATCGCGCACTTCAGTTAACTCCTTGACAATGTCCACTTTTTCAAGTTGTCTCTTTATTCCGAATCTCGTCACCGCAATCTGCTTAATTTTTAGTATAAAGGTAACCATCTCTTTGACTTCTTCGAATCAAAACGGTCGATTACTTACAAATCATCCGCAAAAACAGTCCGTTAACCACGACAATTAACCGTAATAATTAGCGCAAATGACATTGAAAAGTTTGTTAAGGAGCGTAACGCTTGTGACAGCCCGATCGAAATTCGATGCAAAAATTGCGAAATACATCCTGAAGAAAATAGTTTGCTTTTTCTTCTCATTAATTAGGATGCGGATCTATCGTTGTTGAGAGTTTATCTATCATCATCATCACCAATAGCAATTTCCTATTGATACCATTATAAGCTTTGTCGAAATCAAGTATTGTTAGTGTTACGTCTTGTTTACCTATCACCACATGCAGTAGTTATCAGGTGACTCGACCAGTGCTGTAATGATTGATTGGCTTTCTTCCTGAGATTTTCAGTACATCTTCTGGTACCTTTTCCAATACTTAGTAGTAAACTAATTCGTCTACAGTTTTTTGATTTACGCTTTCCTCGCTTACTGCTACAAGTTGACCCTATATCTTGACTGCTTTCCAAATTTGCACCTGCAGTTGTTATTGCAATTAACCTGCTGAATATCATCAATAAATAGCGATCCACGGTATGCCGTCACAATTAAGGCACTCGCTTGCACTAAAAGACAAAAAACAAAATATGTGGCTCTAGCTGGTCACAAATAATTTTTCATTTCAATAACTCCGTTTTCGAATGAGAAAAAATTAATCCATCTCAACAAAACTGGTCCATCACATTAGCGTCTACTTTAAGGTTTTGATATTTGTCTTTTTTTTTAAATATTTACCAACTCTTTTAATGCCTGTTATTATTTTTCCCAGCATTTCCCTCCTATTTCCTAGTGTTTTGGTTTTCTCCTTAGCAGAGTTTTAGGAAATTTCTCATCCTCTATATTCTTAAAACAACTCTGTATTGTAGGTGTGATTTCACAGTAAGCTGAGGCAATTATTTGTTTATATATACGCCTTAACGCTGATTGGTTAGCTGCCGAATAATAAATTAAAAAATGAGCCATTAAATCCTTTTTTTTCGGCAATTGATAATCTTTAGTGATATGTAGTTCGAATTTTGAGAGCATCGAAAATAATTCTTTTCCAAAATTGCTGGAATTTCGAAGCCTTCTTAGCGCTCTTCCACAATATTTACTTACTCATCATTTCCTGAAATTTTTGACCATCTTCAATCCATCCTGAGTAAAAACGGGTTTCATCTATGTGCCGAACGCCATTAATAAATATGAGGAACTTGCATGATGCGATGAAATATTCGCTTATTCGAATCGATTGTGTTGATCAGTTATTTACGAAGAGTTGTCCAATAAACGTGTATCTCGTCAACGCTGTTGACGAGTGATGTTTGAATGTAAACGATATTGAATGAGTTCGAGTGAAACGATTACAAAAAATATATAGATATCGATGTAGGTACAATGGCACAAACCTTTATTTATTTGCCTTCTGAAGACGCTTATGTGCAGATGGCGGGACAGGCATCATGGCTTCAAAGTCAGGTATTAAATATAAGGTAACCTTTATTGCATAGAAGTAACGATACACGTTTCTCGTCCCTTTTGGGTACCATCATGCTATCGGCCATCTGATCAAGAGGTAAGGGAAATAAAAACGTTTATGTTGGTTACCTTAGGCAAATAAAATTAAAGGTGACTCATATTTTCTCGTTTCCACACTCACTCACCGTTTAACACAACATGTTATGACAACCAGCGACGTGTAAGCGAATTGTCTCAAAAGTATTAGTTTTTAAGCGGTTTTTTGACAATTTTATAGAGAATCCTCGCATCCTTCGGAGAAGTGCAGGCGCTAAATTGACTTCATAGATTGCTTTATATACACAGAAACAAAATGAGCCGGACAATTTATGAAGAAAAAAGAACGATTTAAAAAAAAGAGTTTGTCATGCATATCAGAAGCTTTGTTATACTGCTTGGAGTTGTGTAAATAAACGAAATTCAATGAAACCAGTAATTTACTGCACACTTTACTTACTAAAACATTTCCTGCAACTGTAAGAAAAAGCGTTTCTGAAAATACATCTGCAAATGCAACGATAATAGCAAAAATCTGGACGTAACTGCACTGGAAATAAGTCTTTCTTAAATGGTGGAATTTTGCTTTCTATTTACCATTGAATGAAACGTACACAATTTGCTATGCGTTGGCTTTATCCTCCATATTAGACTCGTTAGCACTGAAAAGATTCAAGCATGTATATTGCTATAATCATCTTTGTATGGACTGATTCAACAATAGTTTTGCGTGTTATGCTTTTTGCACACGAAACTAGATGAAATAAGATGTTGAATGTGTGTCATATAGCTCGAGTAATGGCATTTATAGGATTATTAAGTCTGTAAGCGTTTAGCATTTCTTTTACGCCTCAAGTTCCACTTGTAAATCTTTTATTCGTCAATAATTTGAATCGCTCGCAATTCAAAAGTCAAACTAGTGGTTTTTATTAGCAAATACTACTCATCTACTGTTATTACTCAAATATTATTGAATTCACTTGGCTTTTGAGCTTATGCGTTTATTGTGCTATTGATGGAACACCTTGCTAGCATTGAAGTTCCAAATTTATAAGAAAAAGCGCACTGAGGCGCATTGTGCTTTTTCAGGATTCGCCACGTGATTGCATACAACCTTATCATACCTCTTGAAAATATGGTTTATTATACGAAAACTTCAATTAGCACTTTTAGTCTTTGTATGTCACGAACTTTATCACATGATGTCTCACTAATATGTCCAGTAGAGTTCTGTAATAGCCGACTGTGAGCTGCAAATGCAACACATGAACTTCTGGAACCTCTCTTATATGTAGCGTATTGCTAAAGTGATTTTTTTCGTCGAATGTATGCTGTCATGATCACATAGAGTTAGCACCTGAACACTTTTCATTCATGGCTTCTCTATCACTAGAGCTCCACGTGTCATCTTGGTGGATTGATGTACGAGCATAAAGGACACAAATTTCGATGCAGATGTGGTGTTTGTAACGATGTGGTGGTCTTTCTTTCAAAAAATCCCATTCCTCAATAAAATGTCTTTGTACTGGTAGAAGCAGTGCAGCTAGCTAAATCTAAAGACAAAGAAATTCTTGCACGGTTTTACTGATGTTTTAAGGAAGAATGTAACTATGTTAAGGACGTGGGAAAGAAACGTTGAAAAAGCGAGGTGCTGATCGTAAGATATGTGTGCGATGGCATGCATGGTCGGTGATGATAGCTCGTGCTGTCGCTGCAGTAGAAGCACCTGTTTGTGCCCGTAGGGAGATTAATTTAGGCATGACCGCGATCGTTATGAAAAGACAATTGTGCTTTCCTTCGAAGGAGTCGTTAACCAGCGAAGCGTGACTCTGCCTCCCGAGACGTGTGTCGGGCCATGCGCATCGCATGCACACTAAATTGATACACTCGTCGTCGTAGCGTCCTTCTAATATCCTATCCTTATCAGCGTTCCCACAACCGCTAAATGCTGCACAGTAAGAAGAAAAAAGTCGGAGGATAATCGGTAAATACGGATGATACATACTGCGCAGTTCATCGTAAGCTTAGCGATGAACAATCCAAACAACTGCACCATCAGAATTGCAGAAAAAGGTTTTCTTCGTGGACCTCAGATAAGCACCGAAAGTAGCGACGGCAAACATTACATGAACCCGTCTCCGAAACAGATTAGAGCGGTGACTCTGCAAAGGGAGGTTTCTGTTGGTGCGCAGATTGCGTAATTTGAGCAGTGCGGCTCACGCACAGCTGATTGAATCGTTTCCGACGCAGCGTGCCACCGAATGTCTGTTGTCGTCTCTGTGGCAGCACATGCATACATCCAGGGGCGTGGCCAAGTGCTGTGGCCACAGCATTAGTGCTGTGCTGCTCCGTCTACGCGCTGCGTACCGCGGCTAGTCGCAGTCGACTGCACGCAAACGCCTGGGAGCCTTAGCCTTAGCTGTTTGTTGCGTGCGCAGCTACCGGTTGTGGCAGCCAGCTGACACTAACAAACGATAATAATCAGTCATGATGGCCTAAGCGAGGGAGGTGCGCCCTCGGTGAGCTGGTGCCGCAGTGTGTCTCTTCTCAAGGTAGGTATGCAAGTCCTCTCAGCTTTTAACTTCGTAGTCTTGATCTGGAGTTACTTTTTTCGCTCCTTGGTTGAAAATACAACATTCCACCATTGTTATCATGTTTCCTGTGAAACGAGTTTCCCTGAGGAACCTGTACAGACAAAGCTCCTTCGGCCCTTTTGCACTCATCCGATTTCGCGTAGTTGAAAGCTGAGGTACCTAGCGAACGCCGCTCTGAACTCATGTAGGACTGACTGGTCTTTGGCAGTTACGGCCATCGACATAGGAACACTTGGCATTTGCGCGATCACAAGCGGAAACGAAGCATCTGAGCATTAAACAGTCCGACAAAGGGTAAAGGAATCGGTGACAGAGCTGCACTTCACGGACGAATAGGCTGATAGGAAGCATGTGATTGGCTGCCCGTTGATGATTTCTCATAAGCAAATGCGGTGATTCCACGAAAGGAACTGAAAGATGTTCATTTCGAATATCTTTTGTGGTTGTAAAGAAGTTATTTGTGAGGGTGACACACCTTTACTGTAAGATAACATCAATCAGAGAAACACCAACTGACAGTGGAGTTCAGTGCAGTGTTGTACTGTTGTGGTAGTAGGGGACGGATTTGCTTGCCTACTGCAAATGCAAACAAATGATTTTTTCTGGAGGCGGTAGCGTTGAATGCTCATTCGACATGCTTATTCGCGGTGTGATTACTTAAATATATTAAAAACGTGACAAATAGATATAGTTTTTTTTTCCGGTGAATTAGATTCGTTGCTTGACGCTATTCGTTTTCAAGCTGTGTTATGAGCAGTAACTAGCTGAGGTGATGAGTCTGTCCAAGTGTCTGCTCTTCGTTTCGTTCATTTTTATGAAATCATCGCCAGCATATCTTTGAAGTTGCAGATTGCGTGTGAAAAATGGCTTCGTTATGTGCACTAAGCGTGTTGTCGATGGAACGCTTCATCTTCTATCGCTATGTTTTACTGCCACTCATCATGTTATTACGTTTCACGAGCGCTATAACGTGTCCATTCGAAGCAATTGCCGGTACGAAGTCTTCCAGCAGTACTAAACGAAAAGTTTGCCCCGATTTTAAGGACGATATTAGCGAGAAATTTTGTTGTCCTTCACATGTCGTGCCAGGCAGCTACTATTGTTGCTCGGAGGAGCATCTTTCCGTTATGGAAGCTGAAGAGGCAGCCGAACTACGGAGGCAATTCATCAAAAAGTTAGTCATCGATTATCGCTCTCATAGACCTATCCAATTTAACTTTTAATTGCCACTTCGCTGCGTTGTTGTGATGTTCCATTATGGTGAATGTTCTTAGGCACATCCAGAATTAAAAAGACGAAACAACAACTAGTAATCATCGTTTTTTTGCGTCACATATTCTGTGCTACGATGGGCAATACTCGGGGTGCAAGGGATCACGTTCATTCTTCGTTCAAATGTCTCGAAATGTGCTGTGATTACGTCGTGAACGTCACGATTCGTTTCATCAAAAGCTGCACTACTCTCTCTCTCTCTCTCTCTCTCTCTCTCTCTCTCTCTCTCTCAAGCAGTTTCATTGTTTTAGTTTCATTTCGTTCATTTGAATCATTCCTTCTCACAATGAAGCAGTAAATCTTTTGTTTAATAAGGTGGCGAGAGGGCAAAGCACTTCAGGCACAACGCAACGTCTAACGTGACAACGCATTTCGCTAAATGTTTGCATAGAGCGCTTTATAGGCATTGTTCTATGCGATGATTGGATTATTTGAAACCAATAATGTCGCACACTTTTTTTGCCGCTTTCAAATATTAAAACATCACATGCCAAGCAGAGAAAAGGCGTGAGACAAGAATCGAACGGAAACTTCGCACTTTTATGAGATTCGTTTTACTTTCCCAGTCGATGCAATTTGATCAGCTTATCAAGAAGCCGATTTCACATGCATACTTATGGTGCCGACTAGAGGCAACTGGCCATCGGTCATAAAGCTTCACACATTACGATATGGAAATGAATTTCTGAAATATCTACGATGTTGAAAGAGCTTCTGAATGCCATGATTCATAGGATATATGCTACAATCAGAATCTATTCTCATTTTGTTCAGAATGATTAACCACGCTTCCCTAAGTTTTGTTGCTTTTTTTTGCAAAAGCATTGTAGCTCATGAAAGATTACTGCATTTGTTTTCACCGTCGTTCAAATGTCTGAAAAAAAAAAAAACAAAACATTGTTCTCATAGAAGAGTCTCATTCGCAGTCGTTTTCTTCGAATATGCTGTTGCTTATGCTTGCGTTACGTCCATCGGCCACTTTTCTTGGTCACCAGGGAGAACAATGCATACTTGTAGATCTCTTACTAATACAATCGGTTGTTCGAGCCGTACTTTGCAATATCGGAAGTGAGAAGCGAATAGAACAGAAAAAAAAAATGGAATAGCCGATGAGAATTGGTTGCTCGCTGTGCTACCAATTAGTAGGCAATTTGCTTTCTAGTTGTTCCCAAATGCCTGAAACAAATTTTAAAATGCACTCTCATAGCTTTTTTTCCCCTCCCAAGTCGTATCATAAATTATTAGTATCATATGGCATTTTCGAAATATTATTTGATGTTAAGAGTAGCGAGAGTATTTCCTGTTATATGCTGTCTATTGGTTATTCTCAGCATTTTTTTTTTTGGCCGATATCAATATCATTATCCACTTATCGTTTAGCGGAAACTTTTCATTTGAATGAGCATCTACTGAAACAAATGAGCTCATAATGAGATATACTGAATCTGTTTTGTTTCTTAGCAACATTGAAATGCTTACACTTCCGCTTCCGAAGAAAAATAAAACGAGTTTTTAGCTGTAAAAAGAATTTGATTTAATTCGGAATAGGTGTTAATCTGTTCTAACTTGTTAAGCCATTGTGATTATCCACTGATGAGCGCAGTAAATAATTGAATGTGTTAATGAATAAAATTGCGAAGATCTCTATCAAGTCTAGTCATGGCGAAAGAAACGCCACAGTGATTTTTCCCATCACCCATCTGTTTCTTCGCTCCCTCTTTCGAAGCCTTAAAATCGAGATCAATTGAACGAATACAAAATATCGTACAATATGGAATTTCCAATAATAGTCCGGCAATGCTTTCATCGTTTTTTTCTTAATGAACGTTTTTGACGAAGGATCAAAGCGTTTCTTCGAAAGCGAATTTCGCATTATTGAATTTTTGAGTTTTGGTGCTCCCAAATCGGCCCAATAAGCACACATTCACATAGCTCTCATTTGCATATGCACCGATGTTTCTTTTTCTTTTCGCTCTTTCTTTTTATGTGCTTCCATCGGTGCATATCTCCCTCCTCCTTATTTATTTCTATCATTCTGATGCGTAGTCTAGATCTGCTACTTCAAATACTGTCAAGTACACTTACGTTTTATCGATAGTATGCGAGAAGGATGCTCTCATGTTTTTTCTTCTTGCAAAACATTTGTCTGTTTACATGTGCCTCAGGCATTGTTATGAGTAGTAAACACCGTGAATCAGCATGTGCAAAATGCATTAGCATTTTGTTCGCATATGATTAGCCCTCTTTAAAAATAAGCCTAAATTTAGCGAATACGTATCCGAATTTGAAAGCGCTTTATTATCTCCATCTGACTTTTTAACGATAAATAAAAACGTATATAACAAAAAGCACTTAAATTAAAAATTACATCAATCTCAAGCACAAAAGTTCGTTGTTTCGAAAAACAAAATTGAGAATAAGGTAGCTGCCATTTTCATCGTTGCCATTGTTTCCACCTTGGTGAGTTGAAGAATAGCATAGTTTGCATGCTGGCCGCTGGTCACTTCCTGTATAAGCGGGCCATATTTATTCGTCCAGCATTTGAGTGCTGCATGTTTACAAGCTTAATCTATTTTGTCAGTTTATATAATCATTACCTGGAGTCATGAGTTGCCTACGAGGATATTTACAGTAGTCTCTTCGTTGTTCGTATTGCATCGAGTTGCATGTTGAATAGATTCTTTGTTAAGAGATGAATACGAAGGAGTTTTTTCTTCTTTGCTTGCGACAGATGAAAGAGAAGTGATTGCTTGCGTTGGTGTAACTTGCATTATTTGTAATTGCGTCTGTGAGCATGTCAATCAAAACTATGACAAGTACGTAAACCAACAGCAGTCGTCCACTCACCTAACCAACCAATAATTTGCCCATTTTTATGTATTCCATCAAAACACAACTAACTTCCTTTGACAATGCGACGATATATCGAATTCTATTTCTTTCTCAGTAACACTTCTCGTTTATACTACCGGCATTTTTTTCGTTGATCGTTATTTTTCCAAAATCCTTTTCATAGGCACATGCGTGCTTTCACAAAAAAGTTCTGCAGCTTTGTCTCCAAGGAAGAATTATTTACAAGAAAGTTTCTTTTGCGATGGCATAATGCGTCTTTTTCTAAGAGGGGTGATAATAAAACTAGAAGTGGCATGGTCTTTGAACACCTTGACTTATTAAACTTATTAAAACACTTCTTCATCTTTGATTAGTATTGTACGAACGAACTTTTTCTAGGTTCTGTTTGATCCGCACATTTTTGGAAATTCCTGATGAAATGACTGTTTGGCTCATTCGTTTTCATCGTATGTCATCAGAGTACGATCGCCCCCTTTGATATGGCCCTCAGGGACAACACAAACGGTGCCGTTTGCCATCATTTTAGCCGATAGCATAGAGATTAAAAATCGAAGAGAATAAGCTCTTTAAGACATTCAGAAGTAATATGCCTGATGGAAAAACTCAGAAGACAAGAACATCGCTCGCGTGTTGCCGCTCATAAATCATTTCAGTGAGGAAACTCGAAAGTTTTCTTGAAGAAGCGAAAATTTTCGTTCATTTCCGGTGATCCTATATGCACGGCAACAAATTGCCTCTTAATATGACATCCACTTAGAGGAAGTGGAAAAAAAACTAATCCACTAGGAAAAGTGTCTTTGTCGTACCGCCAAATTCGCTATAAAATGCTGCTCATTGATGAGTGAGTGTACTAAATAATATAGCCTACATGACGACTTCTCTAATTAACATCGACGACGCCAAGAAAAGTTTTTTTCGTAGAAAGATAGTATTCAGCACAATCGACACCACCAATGAGAGCTACGTTTTTTTGCTTTTTTTTGGTGATGACAGTGAAACGTTTTTATTTCTTTGTTCTTTTTGCCAGTGACGTTCTATCGAAATTCATCGAAAACATTCTTTTAAGAACTTATCAATGTTTCCCTAGCAGAATCACTCTGAAGTATATGATCATCGCAGTCTCTGTTTTTATGGAACAGATTTTTCAGCAGAAGCTGAGTTGTTCGAAAAGGCTAGTTGAAATCGCTCGCAATTCACATCACCCATATTTTTATAGTAGTGGACTAAAGTTCTTCGTATGCGAAAAAATGTGCGAAAAAAAAGAAGCTAAAAACAGCTATACCAATCAGATTTTGCGGGAAGACCAGCGAGGAAGAGATTGACGGCTTGATACGAATAATTTGATAAAATTTGTAGCTTTCGTGATTCATTCGCTTTTGCTAATTCTCGTTCATCTAATTACCAGTGTTTAGAAGGCTTTGATAGCTGTGCTTTCTGGAAGCTGAGGTGAAGGTGAACCAAACTTTTTTAATATTACGAGTGAAATTGGTCCTAATTATCAACGATATCGAAATCACAAGCCGAAAGAAACAAAAACTAGTACGAAGGAGCTGGGCAGTTGGCTACTTCAATTATATCAGAACTGGGATATCGCAATGCCGTTATTGTAGATTTAAAGCTCTTTAATTTAAATCTCAGCACGTTGTTGCTTTGCTGCTATGATTCATATAAAACGCTTCATACCGATATTTCCCAACCTTGCATTTCACATTTGTTAACTTTACGTGCAATCTCACTCAGTTAACGAGAGATGGGAATCATTTTCCATGCACTTTCAACTCATGGTATCAGTTCTTTCTAAGATTTATTTGCTGTTTTGTAGGTGACGAGATCAGGTACGAATGGAGTATCTGCGTGCAGTTAGAAGTTATGAAAGTGCGAAGCCTGTTGTTGAAAGTTTTGACGATAACATTGAGCTGCCTGTTTTTGAAAGACGATTATAGCTGGTTGTGTACTTTCGTTAGCGCTAGCTGTTAATGAGGCGACAGTTGTTTGATTCATTTGTACTGTTGTTGTTTGGTAAGTAGCTTGTGATGTCGCAAATTTTAAAGTTCTTCCTAATTGCTTTCAATTTATGATGGTTCTGTCAAGCAACGCTCACACTGACATCAAAAGTGCTGGTATCACTGAGCGTGCAGGTCAATATCCTTTTTCAGTTGTTTTCTTTGATGATAACCGACGTTCTGCAAACATATGTAGTGAACATGGACTTCTCCATTTAATTTCATTTGCTTGAATTTCAAAGATCAGCAAGTGGTTACCATTGTTTTTTGATCTGAGAAATTAAAACATTTCAGCATTCGAGTGATGTTTTCTTATTGACAATCTACTCGTGCAATAGCTCTTCCACACCGGAATTTTTGCACGACATTCGTTTGTAAAAAATGTAAAATTGAAGGTCGGGGTAATCAAATGCGTCCATCGCAAGGAAGTTCAGATTCTATAAGCTTTCAGTATCACGGCTCATGCAAGAGGGCATCTAAAGAGTTGGAATTGAACATCGCTTGGTAATCAGGCTCCGTGAAACGCTCAATGAAATTAAAAATGCATCTTAATGCTGTAAGCATATTTTAACTTATTGAAAGGTCGTATCCAGAAAGTGTCTGGATTATTGGCGATCATTCGTACATTTCATAATTTATGAAATACAGCTAATAACGAAGTTTATTTCAGCTATCTCGCAGTCATTGTGATTGGTGTTATCGGAGCTGTTATATTAGTCGTTGTTTTAACGATGTGCCTTTGCAAGAATCTCTCCTTCTGCCCACTGAATACACACAAATCCGGTGAGTGAAATTTGTCATTTGATAGATCGCAGTAGAACTGATTTTATAATTCTAATGCTTCACGCTAACCCATCATATAAGTAATCATGCTTGTACGTACAACTATGGGTTTCCTGATATATTGAGTGCAGAGTCTAATTTACTTTTTGTTGCAATAATTTGATCATTGAGAGTTTGCTTGCTAGGAAATAAATTCAAGGCAGTTAAGTAAAGTGCAAAAATATACTGGAAAATACTATTTATTACGTTCTCAGCAAAACTGCAGTTCATAGGTTCAGAAATTGTGAGAGCGTTGGTGTTTACGTGAAGGATTTCCAATCAACTCGAATAGATGAAGGCGAGTAAGAAATTCTGTCCATCTATGGCATGCGGCTATGCTTTTCAGCAGTGATCTATTTTTAATGATACGCAAAATGATTAGCGCTCTCAGCTAGTGACCACTCATTCCCAAAGCATCCAATTAGCTACAGCGATGCGCTGAAGTAAGCATATTTGTCGTATTTGTGAATTTGTTGTGCTTTTCTCGTTATTTGTTCGATTTTTCAGCATGCCCAACAATGCAAGCCACTCAAAGGTATCGCCCGGTTGATACATTACCTACGAAGCCAATTGTTTATGAAGGTTAGTTGTGATTGGTCATAAGTGATTTATTTCCGGTGAGCACTGACACCTAAAACGGTCATGTACTTTTGCCCCTACAGCACCTATTCCAATATATTCTTATTTAAGCAATTTTACTGAGAGAAAAGTGAGCAAAAGTACTTGCGAAAATAGAGACATGAAATATATTAACAGCTTTGACACTGATGTTTATAAATGGCGAAAATTTCCATGCAAATGTGAGAAATCATCCGAACAAGAACATCATCTGAATTTACGACAGTTTATAGGACTGGTTGGGAACTTGGAATGAAATCAACTTCAGAGTGTCATTTCATATCCTTAGTGGATGAAGAACACTTCATCAAATGCGGTGAGCATGAGCATATTGTTTATCTCTCTAGGTGATAATTATTATTCAAATAGGATTGTAGAGGAACCTTTAGGTCTCGCAGTTGGTCAGCTTGGAATTGTCGCGAGCCATCTAAGGATCGTTTTACAATTTCTTTTGTCTCTATGGATTGAGCATCATTCCGCTTGCTTTACGTTTATTGCTTGGGATTCGTATCAAAATGAGTAGTCTTTTTTTTTTTTGTAGAAGCAAACGATGCACCGCATAATGCGAGAATTTTTGCGTTTACATGCAACGCTAATGACAGCCATATTTGTGAATCGTTTGCTTTTATTTCATGGCAACACATTTTGCTCATTTATTCGGTCGTGGAGAACAACTCAGCGAGAGTTGGTTTTCACATTTTGGGCGAACATTAGAGAACTGAGTGTATTGCATAGGCGGCTTAGGGGGGTTAAGCAAAAGTTGTGCGCATTCGTTGCAATTTATCAATGCGCATTTTGGGTTCGTGCCGCCTCGCTATGGGAATCGTCAGAATTTGATTTATTTGCATTCTTTTCAACGCAGTTTCATTAAAGAATTTCGGGCCTGCTTTGTCACTCTGTTGTAATGAAATTTGCTCGTCGCGGGGGGGAGTGGGGGTGCCTTGAAGAAATGAGCCGTTTGCCTCATCAACAGAATCGCGCTTTTGCTTTTCTTCAGCTACACTCACATGAGCACAAAGTAAGTAAGTACGACGGTGGGTAATCGTTGTCAATTGTCTTATTTCTATTATTTGTTATGAATTTAGTTCGAGCTCGATAACATGTCCATCAAAAAGAGACAGCATTCGTCATAAGAAATTTTCATCGCAAAGGAGGAACACCAGTTGCTAACTAACGCGTTGTTCAGACTCAGCGAGACCAATAAAGAGCGATTTCATTTTGGAACAAAAGATAATTAACTTTAAGAGAGAGTGCAACGCATTTTAGAGAAGCCAATTGCTCAAGTATACCAGAAAAACTATTTAGATGCGCGTTGCGTGCTTTTTGTAATTCAACCTTCCAGGTCAATTTTTCACATAAATATTCATATAAATGCATCTTTCTGTGAAACGACTTTTTGTACGGATAGAAATTCAGCGATTTACTTTTGTCTGACAAGATCGGCTTGAAATCAAAGTTGTCTGATCAAGTTTTATGGCATAAGTGCAGAAAATAAATAACATAATGACAATCGCTGATAAGGAATTGAATCTTTGAAAATCAGTCTTTAATATCGATTCCTTTCACTAAGCTTTATATGTGCAGTTTGTATGGCGAATTCGAAGTGCCGAAGAGACATGCACATAAATGCACATACATATGCATAAGCTGGACAACATCATTGCCGCAGTGCGGCTTATGCAGCAATTTTTTGTTTTTTTTAAACCATCGACGGATACGCTTAACGGAGGGAGTAAGTTGTCCAATAAAGTACACTTGATGGGAAAGTTGTATCACCCCCTTCTTCGCTTCTAAAGATGGTTCAGTTGTGATCTGCACCCATCGTTCTTTTACACTCATCGTTAACCAGAGTAAGTTAGACGTTATCAGTGATCAATAAATCTTTCATGTTGACCTATCGAACGAAGGCATCTTTATATGTGCTACTGCCTTGGTGTTGACCCATGTTAGGCAAAGTGATCTGTATCCCGGAGATGCAGTTCACCTTGTAATGAATTGTTTTGGTGAAACGAGTGATATCAAAGGTTCACAAAACCGAATTTGTGAGGCGTGCAAGTTTTCATTCCCTTATTGTGCGCTTGTGCAAGTTTCCATTTATATTGTGCACTATGGGCTTTATAAATGCGTATATCTGTTTGTCTGCCTTATAGTTTTAATTCTAGGGCCAATAAGGCTGATGCTGTGGAATTAAATGGTCTTTATACACCATACGAGAAGAAGCATCAAATTTCAGGTCGGTCCTCCGAATTAGAACTAAGTTAGAGTCAACTAGGAGCGCATAGAAATATGGGCGCGTTTTGCAGCCTATTGAGTTTTTAAAAAATATGAGACTTTTGTGAAAGATTTTTGCGAGCGATAGGACCATTTAAATTATAGACGCATTATTGCGCCTGTTCCCTCGTCTGCTAGCAATTTGTTAAACTGGTTGGCTTGGTGGAATTGCAAAGCGTTTGTCATGGCGGATCCTTTAGTATTTCTCGCCATCAGTTCCCCTATTTTCTACGCCCTTAACTGAGGTGATGCGTTGCGGTATTTCGGAGGAGATGGCAAATGAAAGTCGGTTAGAAAGAGGTGGGGGAGGGTTGTTTAGAAAAGGACGCTGGTAAACCCTGCAACTTTTTTTACTTCGATCGATCTAGAACATGAAAGTGAAGCGAAAAAGTGTGAGTTCTGCTGTACCATTTAAAATAGCACATTATGCGCACTGAAACGACTTATGATTGGTGTATAGAAGCAAAGCAAAACATGCATTACCTTGCGATGGACTAGATCGCAAACTCCTGCTTGTTGAGCATCTTGGACCCAGAATTTGATGTGCTAGCGACAACAAATTCAATGAACTTGTCGATAAATGGTCGTGATTGGCCTACACGTTCATAATGAAATTGAAAATAAGCACGCGATGGGTCTTGATGTGCTTATTGGCTGACCCTCTTGAGGCACATTCCGAAAGCTAAACGCAATCAACTTTATGCTTCACTAACTTCTGCCATCTTCCAAACGCGCAACAGCGGCCGCTCAATGCCTCATCCCCGCAAAAATGCGTCTCTATCGCTTCAGTCTTGTTGAGTTCGAAGTTTTTGCCATTGGGCGATACTTTTAAGCGACTTCCAATCATTGGTTCATGCGCAAAATGTATTTATTTGTAAGGATGGGACGCAATCATCTCAAATCATGCTTCTCTCAAACTTGAGGGAAGCAGCGAATTTACAATAAAGTTGTTCTTTTATATTCATTTCTGCTGATCAGACAGACCATAACGATGAAATGACATTCGAAGTTGATTGTCTTGCCGTCGAATCAAAAATTAATAGAGTGGAATGTGAGCAGTAACCTGAATGCCAAATAGAGTGGCAACAAAAATATATACTAACATACACATTTGTCATCTATCATCTTCTGAAGAAACTCACTTTAATCGAAATATTTTTGTGCTGTGTGCTCAGTGTGAAATTCCACTTCGTACACCACATTTCATGATGGGTTATCTGAATGGGGGGCTATGCGCCGTTTGTGAACCGAGATGAGAAGAAACCTGAAGATTGCTTTAATTGCATCCTGTCAAATAGGCAATCTTAGCAACGGTTTCCTGTGCCAAAATGCGTTTGAAAATACTGTTCGAAGAATAGATTAGCCGATAAGACAGCTAATTAGAGTGCACTAATATGTACTATTGAAGTCTGCACAGTTGAAGGAACTAACAAAGTGAGCTTGATAACTTTGTCCTATATTTCGTATTTGGTTAACGGTTCCCCACTCAAGATAGCTAAAGGCGCAAGAAGAAGGATCACAAGCACATAATATATGTAACAAACCCTTTACATAATTCAGTTCCTCTAGAGGACTGTCCATCTTATGTTCGGTCATCACGGCTTCCAAATTGGTCATTACAGACGACATAAACCAACAAATATGAATAAGGGAATCTAAGGGCAGTAGGTTTTTCCCTCAAAGTAGTTCAAATATAGAAGCCAAAAAAAAGAGCTCAATGCCAAAGTTACATGATCCAAGACCATTCAAATTGTCGCAACTCGTTTTGCAGTTTAAATGAATGGAGGGGGATTGAGTGCTGAAAATGTCAAGGTGCTTTTCTTTTATGTTGTGTCCGGTCACGCTGCATGTTAATAGGCGCATGCAGTGCTCGGAAATGGGAACAGCTTGACGGCATGGCACTTGGAAAACCGCGATAAGCGATAAGCATATGGTGGAGAGGCGTCCGCTACCCTCCGCAAGCTTTCTCCACATTCCTGTGGTTGTAGGGAGATGCTGGTGGGTTGATCCGTTCAATCTTATGCCCGAAGACAAAGCCAACTTCCTTTACGCATATCGAGTTTTGCATGCATTTTCGCGTATTCCACTAATGGCTAATCAGCGGGATTCATGGCAAGGAACTAATGAAACTCACAAAACACTACACTCTCTCAGTAGAAAAGCTTGCAGAATACAAGCTGCAGGATGCATTATTCAATTCAGTGCTGACGATTTGTTCAGTTGGCGAGGCGTAACGTTCTATACGATGTGATAGAGCATATGAAACAATTAGAAGAGCGCTTAGTGAGGTATTCTGGTGTTAACTTTTTTGTTATTCCCATGTTTTCAATGACGCACCAAAGTGATGAGCGAAGAGCAAAACCATACGAGGATAGTATTTTTAAAATTTTTATTGATAAGCTTGGAGAGATAAAATGTGGAAGAAGAGATCATTGTTCTATACCATCTCCCACAGAGGGAAAGGTTGATGGACAAGAGTTAGCAGCGCTACTTGAGACATTCCGTTCATTGAATATAATCACCTCTTCATCGGCAATTCCATTGCACGTTCGAGAGAATCATACATCATATCGACAATGAGGTCTTCGAATGTAACTCTATCGAATTTGATGATGATTTCATTAGTAAGAAACATTATGGGCAAGTTGTATTTGAGTCGCTGCATTTGCAGACGGACTTCTGTCTTATTGTGGACATGGGAAGATTTAAAGGTGAATAATTAATGGCTCACCCGAATTTGTTAATATTGAGATGCTCGCAGCAAATGTGTACATGCTCATTTGTTATGCATTAAAATAAGACCTCGCCTTGACGCACAGGTCGCTAGCGAAGTGCCTCTGACTCCAAAACAACGACCGAGTGAATGACTGACCAACAGATCGCATGAGGGTCTTTGTTTACAGATCATATGAGCGCATTTAGTTGACCAAAGTTTTTGGCAAGTTTCGCTCACTAATTTATCCCTCCTAATTAAAAGTCCCATAGATATTACACAGTCGTTTGCACGTAGATGAGAACGAAATTTAGTCAAGAAAGCCTTTCCGGTTGGAATTTAAGTGATTATACGTCCAGTTATTTTCTGAATTATCATTATAAGGTAGTGAAATTCTTTTCGAATAAACCTGCCACTCGCAACTAGAAAGTAATATACAACATGAGGATTTCGATTCTGATCAAAGTCGGCTTTATAAATGTGCATATTTGTGTCATAGTGCAAAGCATTTTGTGAATCACTGCATGAAAAAAAGGTTTGGAAAGAAACTTTGCTATGGGTATTATGATGTGATTTGATCACCCTCCATTTTTCCATCGTTTCTCCCTTAAAAAAAGTAGTGCAAGTTGAGTGGGTGCTATTGCAGCTCCACCGCCATATGAATGCTCGTTCACAGAGGATCCTCAACGCCGTAACGATTGGCGATGTCTTCTAGAAAACGAGGTGAATGACACGAGGCAAGAGGGCGCTTCGTTTCGATGAGTCGTCTCATCGCAATTGCATCACTTCTCATATAAAATTTTCGCTTCTTCGTTAGGCTACGATCGTCTTTTAAACAAAGTTGTGCTGCCTATACACATTTGCACGCTATGTTCATGTGCGAAAAAATGTGGTCATCTGTTCGTAGCCTTTGTGCTATCTTTGATGTTTGATTTTTTTTTCAAACTCTCTTACTGATTTTCTAAGCTATTGAGTCATCAAGATGAAGAAATAATGTATTTTCGTTGAACATTTGGAAATAACACTTAGTGAATCAACTGGGACGTTTTATGATTTAAGCGTAATCAAATTTTGATGTTGAAAAATGAATTTATAGGCGGTGAGTAGCGGAATAATTTGGTTAACATTTCCAAGCAGATATTATATATTTGTTCGTTTCTGAAGGTCGTTTTTGCTGAGGCATTGAAGTAAAACGCTTATATTGTTTTATAGACGTTCAGCATTTCGATTCGATGTTTATTTTTTTTATTTCGTGCTTTTCAGCAGTCGAACAATTTTTAAATCGTTGCAGTGATTGTTTTATCTGCTCATTGATTTCATTTCCGCATCATGTCGTTATTCTCTTCTATATTGTTTTTGGCTAATTTCTATTAGTTTTTTATGCCTTAAGAAGGAACAAATAATTTCACACCCCCTTCCCTCAATCTCCGCGAGTTAATCGATAAAAATTGCAGTAGCCTGTTATGCTTTGCCTTTTTTTTTCATCTAACATCATTTAGCGGAATGTTTTGAAGTCGAGCAAATCCTCTCCCATACTGCGGAGTTTGTAATTAAGAAAGTTGCATTTTGTATCAAACTTTGCTAATAATAAATAATGCTTAAATGTGTAGTCTTTTGCTTAACTGAACTTGTCGCTAAAAAGTAGGCCAATGCCGCTAAGGATTTTGATAAGCTGAAAATTCATTGAGCTATAATCACAAAATTGTTTAGCGTTTATTTTATTAAAGGTGGTTAGTATAGCGCTACAACAATGGCGAATTTCTTGAATAATACATTCTTGATGGAAACCGTTTAGCGGAAGTACGAGTGCCAAATATATGTTTCTATCTAAGGTTTTCGATTGATGGTGCACTGAGCAAGTTTTCATTGAGTGGCAATTTCTCAACAAGATCTGTGGGACAAAACGAAAATTTCGTGGAAGTGCTTCGCGTCGCCCGTGATTATTCCCAGAGGATAACGTAGAGAGCATATAGCTGGATGCATTTTACTTTTGCTTTCTTTATTAGGTGGTCCTTTCAGATGCTTTAGCAATGGAATTTCCCGAGGCAAACATGTAAGCAATTCGGATAAGGCATTCATTTGTGCAAAATAGCAATAAATTTAGACGGTGTCGTTTTATTTAGTGGTAGTTTTACGATTGCCACACCAAGACGTATAGCCCAGATGGACATACGAAAACATCAAGCCAGCCATTTGAATTTGAGTCGGCGCAATTTAGTAACTGAGTCGCAGCGCATAGCGCAACACTAGTAATACAGCCCAAATGAGCTATAAAAATAAGCATCACATCGAGTATATGTGCTTATTTGAAGTCATTTCTCTCTTCTAAACCATTGCCTCTCCAGTGCTACATACCCCTCATTCTGTCCAATACGCAATTGCAACTTGGTGATTATTGCTGTCACATTGTTCGGTGACAGCTATCAGTTGCGCGCGTTGTGCTGTGTATTAATGGTCTCTGGAGTGGTCTCGTAATGAGCAAAGTTATATGATGACCATAAATAAAAGATTGAAATGCATTATCAGAGAAACGCTAGAGGAATGGTCCCTCTCGTTGTCTCGAGCAATGAAATCTGTCAATGCGCCAGAAAATTTTGCATTAAATGCTGCAAATGTTCTAAAATTGCGGGCAATGGTTGCAACAGAATCAGAGCTATGGTTTTTGATAGCCGCATTCATCGGATAAGGTGTGTAACTGAATTTTTCAAAGCTCAAAGAGTATGAATGGGGGCGGTTATTAACGCACCTTTGCGAACATGAAAGGTCTTCGTGTGCATGCGTTTACTGAGTGACATTTTATGTGTGCGTGTATGCATGTCTGTATTTGTTTGCATATATGTATGTTCGGTAGTTTCAATTGTGAAACCATTGAAGGTAAAGTTGCGATCTCCTCTTGACGTTCGCAACTTCGGTGCGCTGCAAGCCCTGGAGGAAAAAAGGCTGTAGTCCTCGCTGCCTTTCAAAAAGGTTTCAGGGCAACACGAACCTCGGGATTCCTGACTTAAGCACCTGCTCAGGACACTTGAAAGCTTGAGGGCATGGTACTTTAAGGTCATGACTTTCGGGATCATACTTTGCTTGAGCTCCGAGGATAGCCGACGGCAATGTATGCAAAAAAATGACTTCCCATACAATTTGCCCAATCCCGAAAGAATTTATAGCATTACAATTGCTATCGAATCAATACCATTTCACGCCGAATAGTTTTTCATTTTGCACTGGTAGGTTGGAAAAAAAGATTCTTTTCTAAAAGGTTATTATGAGGGATTGGGTCATTTAAACTATAAAAACGCTACTGCACATTTCTCTTATTTGTTGTTAGCTTGTGAAAGCTATTGGTCAAGTAAATTGGATGTGCATGCATATTCGTTCCTCTGGCATGCTTCTCTGGTTGGGTGTGTAAGAAGTGAGGCAAATCGGACCAAAGAGAAATGCAAAATCCAATACTGTGCTATTTCATAGTGTACAGTTAGCGAATGTTATCCGGACCGCGAATTTTGCAAAAAATATTCCGTACTTCTGAAACGAGAAATATGGGATCATGGGATTTTGGAAAGACGGTTAGTATCCTGTGCATATATATGGGTGCATTAATGAAGTTGTGAAAAGTGCCTAACAATTAGACCAATTTTTAAAAGCTAGCAACTACAGATATGATTCTTAAAAGAATGCTCCCACCCTATTTTTCAATAGCTGTTCGGCGATGTTCTTTTGACTTTTCGAAACACTAGTAAATTGCAAGCGGAGTGAAAGCGGTTGTCGCAATGTTCGTTTTGGGTATTCATAACCACAAGAATGGAGCCAGATAAAAATTGAATTCATCTTTGTGTGTTTTGAAACAACATTGGTCGAAAGAGACAACAATAGCGAGAACAATATGTCTTTATTTTCAATGAAGAAAGCACATGACCATGCGTTTAAAAGTCCAACAAAACCGGAAATAGGAGATTTTAGAGAACGTGTTCATGAAGGGCGTAATAAACTTGCAAAGTGCACGAAATTAGAACTATTGCAAAATCGGCGCATTAGACAGATCACATTACTCCAGGCGACGTTTAAAACAACGTCGCTGATGGGCTGTGACTGAACCATATAACAAAAAATGCCAAACGGGAACAGCATGCGGGAAGTAATGAATTAAGCACTTCGTCTCGATTTACAATCTTCCCTTCTATTTGATACTGGTATTGCCTCGAAAGCAGTATAAAGGAGAAGATACCCACCCCCTTATTGGATTGCAGAAAGATCTTTAGCGATCGTGATACACAAATGTAAACCGAACTGAGGTCTGTAATGCCACGAAGACTTAAGTTAAAAATAAGGAGTCTCTACTCATTTGTCTTAGTAATTTTTCAATTACTTCAATTTTTTTCACAGATAGCGATCATATTTGAATATGATATTTTAAAATCGGGC
The DNA here is from genome assembly GCA_037389465.1 of Baylisascaris procyonis. NCBI lineage: Eukaryota > Metazoa > Nematoda > Chromadorea > Rhabditida > Ascarididae > Baylisascaris > Baylisascaris procyonis. The sequence goes on from JAZARR010000059.1 coordinate 6,781,419, forward strand.
TTGGGTAAGCAGCGAAAGCCTTCTGATAATTTTCTGTGGATGTATAATTCACTGTTCAAAGAATATAATTTGCAACTTGAAATTCTAACACAATGGCCATACTACCTAACGTCAGCATCCACATAAGCACTTTGATATTTCAACATGCCCTCATTAGGGAGATCTGTATCGCTCAAACGCAGGGATAAGGAGCCGAAAAATTTGCATGCAGAACTGCAAGCAAGCAAGCAACAATTCATGCATGCTTCTCGACAAATATTTCAAGATGTCACATGTGTCGGTTGAAGGGAGGAAAGGGTGCTATTATCCATCCCGGAAAACTCCAAAGAACGAAACAAACAGCTCCGACTTTCACTATTCCTTATGAAATGATTGAGCGTCGTCAGTGGTAACGATACGCAACCATAAAGCCCGTTTTCGCTGTTTATATACTGAAAGGAAATATTGCTCTTGGCGGAAAAAGTCAGGCATTCTTTAAAATTTTTGGGATACTTATTGCATCCTTTGCAGTGATTCTTAGAGTGTTTTGGTAAGAGTGACATTTTTTTCAGCTTTCATCTAATTTTCCCTGAAATCACTTTGAAGCTCTTTGATGAAAATAGCAAGTGATTCAAATAGCAGGTGCCACATTTGTCCGTAAGGGACCGGTAATGAAAGAAATATAATTCATAAAAAGAAACATAATTTTTTTTTGCTGGAAGTCGGCTGTTACTGCACATGACAACATTGTAGTTTAACAACTTTGTAGTTATATTCCTTATCCTTGAATTCATTAACAAGCTTAAATCTAAACCCTTATAATTTGCTGCCTTTTACAGGTAGAAAATCAATCCCTTCTAATCATTAAGCACTTTTGACATTTTTGAGATATTAGAAGATAGCATTCTATTTGGTTGGCTAATTGCCTAAGTTTAGAGGCATTTCTTCTTAAACTCTAGTGACTACCTTCAAAGACTACGTGATGGCTTTGTTATTGTGCTCTTTACTCGTCATTCACTGTGTAAATCTTGATGGAGAATCTTCTAAGCCAATGATCTCTTTCAGTTAGAAAGTAGGACTCTTGGAACATTCCATTCATGATTTCTGACTTCAATCACTGTAGCAATTTTCAACGCTTGATTGCTTTTTTGTGTTGTAGCACTCGTAAAGGAGCTTATCTTATGAGGTAATCTAGGAAAATGAGATAGCATTTCAGTTTCCAGCTATTGCTAGAAAGTTCTTGTACTCAGAACTTTGGAGGTCGACCATGAGCTCAAACTCACGAGTAATTGAGGGGAAGATGCCTTCGCGGGCGAGGCGATACTCCAAATTTTATACTACTAGAAATTTCACAGTTTCATGACTTTGGTTTCAATATAGCAGTGCCCACGAAATCTGATCTCAAGTAAGCTAGAAAAAACTTGCGCTCGCAAGATCAAATAAACCCAATCGGAATGGCTACAAGTGGTAGTTTTGTACACATCAATCTAATTTGCAGAGGAAAACACATTATGTCGTATAGTTTAGAGCACTTTCCATTGTGTTATTACCTTCTCGAGCACACTTTTGCATCATGCTGACACTGGACTCAGTGACAGCATTCGCAGCTTGTGGAAGTATTGGCGAATTAGCATGCGAAATTTAGTACATATCAACTTTAGCTTTCATTTCATGAGGAGCAGTAGCAATATTAAATAGTGTCATTGATGAGACTTCATATATAATAGCGTTGACATTCATTAGAATCGCAGACACTTAAGGCACATTGGAATATAAAAGTGAAGCAAATAACCACTGGGAACCAGCAAGCGGAAAATTTTTGAACAAAAAAATTCGGCATTGATTTCAGCGAAATTCACATATGCTGATGTACATATCTTAGCCATCCGCTAATACCGAATCGTTAGCCTATCCGATCGCATAATCAATATTCGTTTATGTTACAACTTATGTGGTTTTTTAAACAGTTAGCGGTTTTCGTTAGCAAAGCTTAATCTAGAAGAAAAAATTTGCACAGTTACTGAAATGAATGTACTATGCGAACAAATGATTATGTTACCAGTGACTTTTTCGCTGCACTATGGTACCACTTAAAGAATTCTAGAAAGGCTATTTAAGGGATTTTGAATATCAAACTTGGGTGACTTGAGTGGCAATGAGTAATGTGAACTAATCGCAGCTCTAATCAGATTTCTTATAAGCGAGGACGGCTTATCTCACAGACAATCAAATCAGCTCTTTCCTAATATGGGTCTTTCTTTCCTTACAAGCTTATTTTCTATTACAGGAAGCTGATATAGTAGAGGTTATTTTGGAGCTATGTGTTATCTTGTTTATCGTTCTTCTTAACACAAGAGCGAATTTTGGGTTCGAGGTAGACGTAAGTCCAGATAGCAAGAAGAGCACCCAAAGAGATTGGTATCGCCACGATTCCTGCACTGACCATACCAGCTTGTAAAGTCAACCATGCGCCACCAACTGCTGCCGAAGCCGCAGAGCCCAAACCAACACCTAAATGAGTCAAATTTTTCAGGTATGCCACGAGTTCTTTTACTGAATCAACTTTTCACTTAGCTACAGCAGAAAGCCTGAGCAACCATTAAGTGGTTACTAAAATCTTTTATTGCACAAGTATTTGCAGCAGTGCTAAGTTCACAATACTGAAATAAAGCCACGTGTTAAAACAATCACCGTACCAATTCTACTCCGTCCTTTAAAATTCTCCATGGTTGTGAAAGGTAAATTTGTGAAATATTGGCATTCGATGGAAACATCTCATTTAAATCGTTCGGAGCTTCGGGAGATCAAAAGGTAATTTTTTTCCGAATTAAAAGAATGTTTCGGACACTAAAAGTGTTCCATATTTTCGTGTTCCTTTCCACGAACGCTCAAAGAGCAGTATCCTTGCAGCACGCTTAGGATCACCTAAACCACTCAGGGCAAAGGCTGCAAACACATTCATAAAGAGTTCATTGTACCTGAGACGAAACATGAAAGCGATACTTAAAGGAAGAAATATTTCCCACCTAAAAGAACAGAATCGCCGCATGCGATCATCGCAGACGTGCAGCCGGTCACGCGCTTATCTTCGTTCAGCCTTTTATATCGCTCCAATTCGTGCTGCAACAGTGTATGTAAAGACGATGACTATGTGCGTTATGCTGTTTTAGGACGTGTTCTACTTTCTTTATGATAATTTGTTTGTAGTTGGCAATTTATTTATGCCAATAAAATTTATGCTAATTTATTTACCGATTGCTATTGTAATGTTCGATTGGCAACATATCCAGCACTTTACCAACAAAATGTGTGGGATTTCTGAGCAGTATTCGTCTAAAACTTTGGATTTCATCATTGAACCAGAGATCGGCAGACTCTTAGAAAATAAGTTTCACAGCTGTTAGTAATCTCGAAATTTATGCTAATTCAAGCACATTGCAATCAAGAGCAATTTCTAGATTCTCATAATCATGCCAATGTCAAACTGCTGGAAGAGTTGCTGGTTGTTCGTAACACATTTGTCGTTATAAAGATGAAAGGAAATCAGCAATATCCTGAAATATGGCTAACATTCAGCTCCTCTTGCAAACCCGCGAGAATCTTCGATCGAACTTCTCCACTTCCAATTTTTGGATACTTCTCAAAAACATTCAAAGCGGTGATGCCATGCTTTATATGGATCTCGTAGAGTCGTTTCTCAGGCATCATACGTGCAGCTGAGCATGCCTGCAAAAGGCTCACTCTATAAACGCTTTCTGTGTTATTGCTCATCGATGCTTCCCCACATGAAGAGGTCCCGTAAATATAATGAAATCGACAATACTTTCGCCTAAAATAATTCTTTGCAGATTATCGCATTTTCGATGACTGTTTTCTATTTAGCACTTATCGCCAACTAGTTCTGAGTGGTCAGACATTAAAACGCAGCCAACTAGATGAAACTGCAGCTGCTATCCGCGTAATGAAACCAAATGCCAAAAGTTCGCAAGCGATTTCGCACTCTAAAATCGACTGAAATTGGTGCACTGCGTTGTGAAAATGATCATTAATTTAAATTGCATATTTCCGCTAGATATAAATTACACATTTCCGCGCCGAATATAGCAAGAAGGCAATGACTATCACAGTCATTAACAATGGGGTTCTCTCTGATAGTGAGCTTGATTTCTTTTTTTTTCTGCATTCTTTTGCAGTATGGATCCCCACATCGGCATCGACCTCAATTAGAGTAGAACTTCAAGAACCTGAAAGCTTCACAAATGCTCAAGTTTGCGCTTAAACATTCACCCACGCGTTCATCCCTCAAGGTGCTTTTGCTCAAGCAAAAAGGATCGTCGGGAAAATTTTGGAATCCACTTTTTGTTCATTTGGCATTTTTTTGGTCGGCATTTTCCGGCCTGGATTTTGCCGATCAGCGTTTTATCCGATATATTCCACCGCATGCCGGGGGGAGGGGGAGGGTAGGGGGAGCAAATAAATTCGAACTCAACTGTAAATTTTGACGGCATTAATTTACTGTCATTGGCTGTACATAGTTAATATATTTTTTTTTCGTAAACTATACTATTTCACATTTATTGAATGAATGGCGTTGATGAATCCATACAACTTCAATGAGAAGTTTGCATATAAATGAACTAAATCGGTTATCCTCATTAAGTTACTGATCTCTTCGATAATTCTAATGCCTTTAAAGTGCTGTTGGTAACAATGCACAAATCCTTCAGCACTTCTCATCAGGTGTGCTCTCTCTATGCACGTTTTTTCGATAAATGCCAGGTGAACGATGAAAATGATGCCAACTAACTCTATCCATTCCTCTTATGTAAGCTGCTTTTGCGTCACTGGCTGCTTCCATGAAGAACAATTGGGCGTTCGCGTTTAGTATGTTTCTTGGCTCAGGTAGCGTACTTCCTCCGAATATTCGGGCATATTCCTGTAATGTTTTTCAATATTGTCAATCAAGTATGCAGGCTTAATGTTTTAAAAAAATGGTTCGACGATTGCAGTGAATTCAGTAAAACATAGAAAAGCAACCGTGGAAAGGTGAAGGAAAAATATTATAAATTTTTCATCTTCAAATCTGTGAAGGTCTCTTTTAATTCTTCAGCATGTCGCAATATCACTTCAATTTACTTTAAAAACGAGAATCCAATGCAAGCAAAAAATCTTCTCAAAGTTTTCTGATAAAAAGAATATTTCATCAACGATATCTTCTATAGTTATACGAAGCTCATAAGTGATATTTTATATATAGAAGATTTTCGCATAGATTCGCAATGCATATGCAACACTATTTCTATAATCTAAGACATGCAAATTTTTATCTGTGAAGAGGAAATTGCAATGGAAAAGAATACTTATATTCGATTGCAGATGCACCATCATTTATTTATGAAGTGTCTCTCCCCTCTTGAAAGAGCGAATATTAACATCAAATATGAAATATTAATTTTTAACCGCTAAAGGCATTATGCGAACTATGTGAAAACATCAACAGAATCATGATTAACATAACAGAGGTATATTTGTCAAAAAAAAAACTGCAACATACTCGAAAGAAATCAGCCATTTTTCGACAAGTTATGGCCTTTCCATTCACCACTTTTGGTTGCAAAGTGTGTGGATTCAGCAAAGAGGCAGTCATTTTTTTGATCTCTTCCCTGAAGATGGGTCGAAGCTCTGAAAAATTCGAAAGTTCCTCGTCATCATATAAATGAGGCTGTATCGCATCCAAATAAAACACCTAAATGAGTAACTCAAATGAGTCTTTTTTGTTGTGTAAAATTTGAAAGGTTCGTTTAAAAAATTAAAACTGAAACTTAATTCGCAGAAGAAAAATAAAACTGCAACGATGGAGTTATAGTGATGATTTCCTTCGATACAGGCAAGAATATCAAAAAGGCGATATGGTGAATGAATGGATGAGAACGTTGAGTACATTCATGTTTGAGCCAACGATTCTAGTGTACTGTCACCCCACCCAGCCTCCTCCATCCATTCCACTTTAAACAAAAGCAACCAAGTTAAAGGACTGATCATAAAACAGGAAAGTTATAGCATATTATTATCGCATGTACGTATCCTTGAGGTATGAATGCATGTATGCATCTTTGAATAAAGAAATTTATATGGTTTAAATTGTCCTTCCTGAATTAACTTAGGGACATATCACACTGATAATAAACATTCAAAAATTCGGACTAACCTCGGACATGACCTCTGAATGAATTTCTCTCGGCGGCCCTATGCCCAGGATGTGGTAACAAATAACAGAGTATTTGTTGGAAACATGAATGAATCTGATCACGAACAAACCGTAGCTCTTCTGGCTGCAAAAAAGTGCCCTCAATAGGCATGACAGAAAGCCATACACACTGTGGCACTTTTTAAATCGTTCTCCTTGCGATTTTTTTTTCTGCGCTTTCTGATTACCTCCAATAACCTTCAAGGGTTGTTGACAACGATACATTCTCGCTCACTCTTCCACAGACTATCGCTTTGGATGGTAAACTAATTCGATGTGTTAGTTGGAAAAGCATCAGCCTTTTTGTTTTCATGATTTCCGCAAAGCTTGCTTCTCATGTTCAACGTTTTTGGAAGAAAAAAAAATCAAAAAATTTTTGCCCTCATCCTTCCCACATTTCTCTATGTACTTGAAATTTAAAAGCTAGGAAGATTTCTTGTGATATAATGTTTTCTTTTCTATATAGCAAAGAAAATTGATGTAAATCATGAAAAGAAACGTTTGAGAGGATTTGGTTTGCACGATATGCGCTTCTGCATTCCCTAATCAGACGACTCGTAGTTTGCGAACGAACAGTGGAAATAAATATGCCAGAAAGAGCGTTTTACTTCAAATGGTCCTTCCGTCCATACAAACTGCCCGCAGAAGACCGTTGTTTTAGTAAACCTACCAGTGTAAAAGGAAATCTTTTGGCACCTTCATATTTCCTTTCGAAATCGACGGAACAGCATGAAAGATAGTATAGAAGCCAGCTAGTGGCTTAAGCTATACCCACTAAATTTCATAATCTTAATTGAATTTCGTTGGAACTTTTGGATAAAACACGTCTGCTATAAAAAGACGCAGCGTCATAAAAAACACATGAGAGCAACTTCAAACGAAGCATTCATTCCGATCGTTGCAGGAAAGCGCAACTGCTTCATCTGATTACATCCAGCTGTAACGACGTGAATCCAAGGCAATATAACATTCTTATCCGTTTTTATTTCACAGCAATGCTTGACTTTTCAATCCGTAGTTCCAACCGTCCCCAGAATTAATATCCGTTACAAGCACAACTTTTATGCTTCCAGAAGTACCGAAACAAAAAAAGCTCTGTTTTGGGCAAGCTAAGAGTAGTTTCACCAATACGAAGATTTAAAAAAATAAGAAAAAGACCTGATCCGGAGTACTTTTAATCACCGAATCCAGGTACTGCTGCCCACCTTCGGCACCAAATGTGAATTCATCGGGCGATTTGAAATCCCGCACAACAAACACCAAACACTGAAAATCAATCACTTTGATTGTGGCAGCCTGTAGAACGTTTCCCACAAACCTGTGTTCTTTCTTTTCCGTTTGCTCTTAGCATGCGAATTGTAATGTATTTTTGAATGACGCTAAGTTTGAAATGTAATCGAAATAACAAAACCACACAAAATAATCAACAACGCGAAGGTTTTCTCTTCTTGAAATGTCCGCAGGAGCAGTAATGCTGACTAAAAAGCACATTAAGCTTTCTTCAGAGTTGATATTTTTCTTGTAAAACAACATCATCGCAATCTCATTCTACTGAAAATGTTATTCGCATAAAGACTAGTTAGACTGTTTTCGCCACTTTATGTAATTTTTTCACAGTTGGAAATGTTTAAAGAATGTAACAGATGTAACATAGCAACAAAAAACCCTAAAAATACCTGAAAAGGTGGTCCAAACTGATCGGTTTCACTGAGCGCCATTCGTCCATACTCGATAAATAACGACAAATTGTTTAATGAATCCTCTTGGATAATGTCAGCTAAATTGTAAAGCTGCATCGAGCTGAGCATTGTGGAGAGAGCGAACACTGTCGTGGATAGTTGATACGTCGATGCGCTATCAAACGTTCCCTGAGTGTCCATCTGTGTATAGGAATTTCCAATTCAAAAGAAATCGGCCATTTACTTGAGCACGATTTTATGATATTCCGGCATTCCATTGCACAAATAAATTCTTTGACGCAATCCTTTTATGGGATCACTCGTTCAGTAATCTAACGTCATGAAGTTGGGGAAAAATGATAATAAATATCGCTGAAATGGTGGTAAAAGAAATAAAATTGCACTAGTCGCTTAAATCAACTTCAAATCACCTTAGCACACACGCAGGTAAAACCACATTTTGTGACATTTAGCAACATCTCAATTATGAATATGCATCTGAACGCTTTTGAAAGCACTCAACCTGTAGGAAATGCTAGGGGAAAGTGTATTTATAAAATTCAGCGGATCTAGTTTCGTTTGATACATAGCGGTGTAGGTATGGCAAAGCTCACTTGAAAGTCAGGAAGATGCCTGTGATGCCCGAACACAGTCGCGAAATAAGCATTCGAACCATGAGGCCTTCAAAGTCTTAGGCACTTGTGCCGATGTACGCGAAAATATTTGTCGTTGAGTTTTACGCAGTGAGACACCTGCCGCGGTGCAAAATTAAATTAGACGATCGTTGTTATTATACCTACACGTTTCACATCCAAACGCAAATTCAGAATTGCTGAAGAGGGTTTGCACAATGAAGAGAAGTAGTTTTTGTTGTTGCTAGCTATTATTTATCGTTTCGTGTTAGCAATATTTAACTGCTGCCACTTCCATCGCTGGATGTTAACTGCACCAGGTGCTGTTTGAGTTCTCCACACCTCAACTGTTCCAAAGCGCAAAGTGCCTAACACAAGCACCGCAGCTGTTCCTTGGCGATACGCGGCTGCGTATTCCTACATCACTTTTCAAAAATTTGCTCTCTACACTAAGCTGCCACATAGGATTGCTTTGATCTAGCGTACTCAAATGTACGCCTTATCTGGAGTCACCATTTTCTGAACTGATGCACAACACTGATCAACAGCAAATTTTGGTCACTACTTCCAAAAACACAATATGCTTTTTATCTGAATCTTAGGTTTTTCAAAATTTCTTTAAGAATCTTTACACAATATTGAAAACGTTCGCAAATAAAAGTCAAAGGTTTTATTGGTTTGTCGACATTACTGAAAACTGGATGCAAAACTGAGCGTTTCTACGGAAATGTGACGAAACATTTGTTTTTCTTTCTAGATCATGGATTTTCTCCAGAGTGAAGGAAATTGGCTTTTTTTATACAAGTGGAAGGCACAGTGTAATCGCTTCAGGTGGAAGCACAAATTTTCTACATCAGCATGCGACAGGGATTATGGATTTTCAGTTGCACTAATTTAGCTCCTTTGTTTTCCAAAAAAAATTTTTTCCGAGGCTCTAAAAAATTTGCATTTCAATGAATCTATGAGGAAAAGGAAAAAGGTTTCGCTCTACTGCTCGATTCCGTTAAGAGCTGATAGCCGAGGGAATGTCTGCGCTAGTGATTCGACAAATTGAACACTCAACCTAGAAGTTTATTCAGACCCATAAATCTTATTTATTCAAAGTTTTTAAAGCTCGCCTTTTGTCTGAACAATAAGAAACCGAATAAATTTTGCACAATTAGAAGAGCGATTCCAGGCATGCAAATAGTTCGTTCGCATTTCTTATAAGACAACCGATGAGCAACCAATCTTCAAAAATAGAAGAAAAAAGCAAAAAAAGTGATGAGCTTTTCCTTACGAATGAATCTATAAGCATTTTTTTGCAAAGTTTCTCATTCAAATTTCAGGGAGACTAAGAGCGCCAACGAAGCGTATTAAAAATTAGTAATCCAAGTGGAAAGCTGACTGATATAAAAAGCTATCATTCAATTATGATGAGTCGAATCAAGCACAACTTCTGCTCGTACACGGAAGAATATAAAATTTTACAATCTGTAAGAATTTCCGAATCCAGGGAACATTTTTGAGAAAACGAAGGCTTTTGTTTGATTCTCTGAAAGCATCTTTTAGAATAAACGGGCTCGAAACTTTCCCAAGATCTTTTCATAACAACTACAGAAAAATCTCTGCCTTAGGAAAAATGGGTAACATGTTGATGATCATCATAGAAAAGTTTAGAAGTTGGTTCAAAGTTGTAGTTCAACCTAAACGAAAAAAAGGCTCATTTTCTAGCTTGTTTAATTAGCGCGAAAAACGCTACAAGCAAATTATTACTTCACGCATCCGATACAAAAATAAATATTGTTGTCGTCACTCTCTGTGCGCGCATCGTGCTTTCAAGCAGAGATTTGAATTCCTTTAAGAGAGATATATTGCAATCAGTTGTGATCCTCGATGGTCAATAAGTTATGCGCTTACATTCCGTCTTCTGCAGCCACCACTGAGGAAAGAGTAACTCAGGAAATAGCTTCGCCAATTTCAAAGAAATTTGGGCACCTTCAATTTCTTCTTGTTCAAGAATACTGATTACAAATGGATTGAGAAAGTGGTTAACGTTGTTATGTTTTCAATAGAGCATTTTCATGCGCTTCACGCAAATCGAAATCAAAAGAGGCAAAATTGGCATCGCCGCACCACCGCAACGAGGAACTTTCGTCCATCGACGGAAGTTCCTCTTGCTCTTGCAACTTCAGATTCTCGCTTTCGTTAATAAGAACAAACAGTACACAAATGAAGTTCATGTTAATATACGAGAGAAGAGCGTCTATAATTCAAATTGGAAATAATATCGCAAAAATTTGTGGTAAAATCATTGTGCACCGAGGACTATATTCCCTTAGCTGTTTGAAATACTGTAACTTTTGGTCACAGAGGCGATCCGGCACCTCTCTTTGAAGTTATGGGAGACAGTAGCTCTTTCCACCGCTTCGAGCGATGAAGGAACTGCTGTCTCTCATGAGTTCAAGAATCAGTAATGTGGTGAGCATGATTTCGCTGCAGTTGTAGCATTTATTTGCAGTTTCGGTTACCAGCCTCCATCACCACATTTACACGCTTATAAGTCCTCGGACCTATAGCATTCTTGATTTTCATAAACGATCATGTGTTGAAGTTGGAAAAGAGGGATGGAGAAGCGATCTCAACTTCGCGATGAAAATGTATTCGATAGCAGCATGGGGGTGTATAATCGAGAAAAATTAAATAGCGTAGCGCATATTGGAAGAAATGTTCATTTCCGCGATATTAGTGTATTCCTGTCTTAAATTTTTTGGCATTTTCGAAATGAAACGCGCAATTATGGCGGACAACGGCTGAGCGCATCACAGATCACCGCGAGGGCTAATATTAGCAGATACTTATAGCATTCGCAAGTTCAAAAAGAGGATATATGTTATACGGAGGCTTATGAAGGAGAAAGTATGTACGTAACAGTGATTATGGGACGGAAAAAGTATAATAAGGCCTTGAAGAAAGTAAAAATAATAGTCACATTAACCGTTGCCTTTGAAAACAGTGTCTGTAGAGTACTATTGGATTAATATTTGCATTTGTAAACGGGACGGAATGTCTTCCGCCCCGTTTATAAATGAAGATTCTGGGATTGGAGAATCTTTGCTCTCTTTAAAATTTTCGCTAATAACGCTACTTTACTATCTGCTGCTTGAATTAGCTAATCGCATTCATTCACAGTTTCCCACATTCGTTTTTGGCATATTGCTAAATTATAACGCCTTACGACAAGATAAGAGCGAATAGACCGGGAAAACCGACCAGTACAACAGCATAGGTTTCTCCATTTGCCGATTCAATCATGATAGGCTCTCCCCACATCCATATACCCGTTGTGTCTCGTTTAGCACCGCTACGCCAGTGGAAACCTTGAAGTTGGGTGTCATCTGTTAGCCAGTCGAGCAAAATGTCGTTCTGAAATTAATGAAACCATTTGCTGTGACATTAGTTGTTCTTCATAATACACTGCGAAATCCTCATATCAACTGGAAACAGCACTACGACTGCTCAGAATCTAGCACACAATAGTCAGTGAATTTCACCACATTGCATTATCCAATAAAATCTTTTGCATTAGTAGCCTAAAGCGATTGTGTCCTTTTCACATTGTGGGTATCTTAGCAGTTCAAAATTTAGATAATCGAGAAACAACAAATCATATAAATTCCGATATTCCGAGTAGTGAAATTAATGAATGAATTCGACGTGACGATGAACTAGGCTATCATTCCACTAAACATTAATACTCTATGAGATATATTAAGGCTATCATTTAAATATATTAAGCTTAACCTACCAGAGGTTAAGCTCCCGTTTCTCATCATTTATGAAATCTGAGGAAATTCGTTGCCTATAGCCTTGCAACATATATTTCAGAACGGAAAAGAAACTAAATAAGCTTTGCCACTACTTCATTTTTCTTATACCCACACAAAAGATATGCGTAATTTTTCCTTTGGCGAATGCGGTCTAGCTGGAAGTATTGGATACGTCGGGAAAAAATGACTGAAATAATTTAATAACATTAAAAAATTGTTCCAGAAATTCGAAGCTTTAAAGTTCCACTTACTATGGGAAATCAAATAAACGCTACTGCTACGATAAAAGCCACCGAATTTTTTTCACCTATCCTCTTATTCAGAGATGCTTTCGCAATTCGTCCTACTCATCCCTACACAACAAATAATTCTAAGCGAGAGACCTTCATCAAGGTTGGCTAATAATTTATGCATATGTTTTATCGCTGCTTCCATCGCAGCTGTATCGAATCATTTCACAGAGAAGCAGCAGAACTTCCGCTTATTAAACTACATCACCGAAGAATCGATCAACATCCGAATCAAATACAGTGGCGCTGAGTGTTTCGATTTACCTCTCGGATGTAATGATAAACACTGAATAAACTCAAATATCGTTCTTCAATGAAGTTTATCGATGCCAAAAAAGTAATGCAATTAGTCACTAGTTTGGTTATAAAAATGCTTGCCTGTTGTGCTTTCTGTAAACTGTATAAATATTCGAGAAAGAAGTTCAATAAGAAGCTCTTTCCCTTTCGAAATGCTCCTGCAACGCTGATGATAACCACCTGAAGAGGGATCATTGAGAGAACAAACTACACTACAACCTATCGAGCGATTTCTATGCCTCAAGCTATGGACGAATATAAATCATAAACATAAAATTTTTGCAAATTCATCTCGTCTTTATCTGATCCACTTTCTATAAATATTTAGCGCTTGAGGTAGATCAATAGCGCATATAACCTGGTTAGAGTCTCCAACCTTCACTACTATAGTAGAAAAAACCCTGTGCCAAAACGCATGACTGACGTGAAATAAAATTCATCCTTTGTCTGATTCGTACTTGTCCCATTGTAGGCTTAATGCCCTTGCAATATGGCAGACCAATTCAAAGGGCCGGAAATTTTCAATTTCAGAGGAAGAGCTTTCTATAAAAAAGTGGTTCTTACGACGATGCCTTAGCCTTTAAGGCACAGTGTTGTGGCACCTCTTCACAACACTTCACGAAAGAAGATCGATCCTTTCTTGGAATTAGAAAATTCTCGGTTCTTCGAATTGGGCATCGCAACTGCAAGAGGCGCGGAACATTTTCTATTTATGACTATAAAGAGCTCTAAGTTGAAACGCTGAATTTCAAAGCTCAAACTCTTGATGACGGTATAAGATTTGTCAAAGAATGCTACTAAATAAACTACTAAATGAAGCAGATAAACAATCCCATCAGTAATCGAGACAGAGAGTTCAATTTTAAATCCTTTAGTGCAACTGAAACAGCAATCGGTCTCAAAAGGTGATAAAGGTAAAGTGTTATGAAAGGAACCTTTTTATTGGCAATTGCGGCATGCCCAAGAACTGAGTGAAGAGCATTTTCGTTGAATTTGAACCTGTTGGGGTCTGATGAATGTGGAGCGAAGATCTGTACTGGATGCACTTTGTGTCGATGGTCGATTTGGTCGCGGGTGCTGAATTCGGCTTGAAAGGGAGCGGTTAAATCGAAAGACATCCTGAATGAGTTAAACTTGAACACTCATGAACATTTCAAACATGGATCGACATGTGTCCATATGAGATTCACCTCGTCTGTGGGCTACATTTTGCTATAGGTCGCTAAACAGAAGTAATCAAAGGGAAGCAGGAATAATATCCTTGTCTGCGGAATTCACTCATATAATGAATCCAACATTTGAGCGTAGTATGAACGGATGCTTGAAATTCCACATCAGCGAGCAATTTCCTGAAGATTGTATCGCATAAAGTTTAATATAGACGTCGACTATGAGACTCATCTCAGCCTAGTTCGATATTTTTGACTGAGTACGAAAGAACTGCATCGACTTGCCGTGATGTTTTGACTTTTGAGAGCTCTCCGTTTCATTCTGTCGGCTATGAGAAAGTCTTATCTGCCATGCATATGCATCGTTCGAACATTTGAATGAAAAATTAGGCGAGGTGATAAATGCGCAGTTTCATGCGAAGCTATATCTTGTTCGGACGCTTGGATTACATGGATAAACGCTTTCGAGATGACACAGACTTTTACCTAAACCACGATAGCGACCTATGAAATAGAGTGAAATCTAGCGGCACGACTGAATGAGATATCTTACCCTCGATCGTGAAACTAAACAACAGAAGTCAACAGCGCACACACAACGGAAAGATCCGTAGTCGAAAACGGTGTGCAACTGGAGAAAGAACTCATGGAAATTCCTTCACAAATCGCCACAGTGTCGTAAAATGCAAGTGCGCTTGGAATACAATCGAATCCACACACCACTGCAAAAAAAAAACTCGATGAGTCGGAAGGGAAGCAGAGAACCCTTCGACTGCCATGCGAACGCTTCGTGCTCATTGTAGAAGTTCCGACCCAAAAGTCGAGTACAGTCAAAAGATGCTTCTTATCAGAACGCAAAGACGTTTTGGCGCTAAAAGATCAGTTCTTCTTTTGACCAGCATCCTCAAAATTTTCGATCACATTTAACCCAATAGCCAGTCAATACGACGGCGATGTTCCTCCGTTCTGCACCCTCGTCGGAAATGCCCGCTATTCCAAAAATTCCGTATTTCGCATAGCTCGATAGAGAGCTTAATGAAGAGAAAAGAGCCTTAGCTAGATGCGTGTTTAGACGTAAAAGGCCAGTGACTTCCAACAATTGTTTTCTACGGTAACGAGAATATAACCCCTGAGACGGTTCACCGAGGTGCTTACATTCACACATCGCAGTGACTTCGCAAATGTAGAGGAGGGGTTGCACAATTATGGCGTATCACTCGATGTTTCGTTACGTAAGGTACCAGTTAGGTGTCTTCGTTTGAAGTGAATATTTTTAAAATTGCTAGTGTTCCCCATAATCAGTATATACATTTAAAAGACGAAAAATTGCTCATTTTTTGGAGCAATGATGTATCATCACTTTTCTATTATAACACATTCGGAAATTCAAACTTCTATGTGCAAATGATGATGTGTCTCTCTAAGCACTAATTACTTCTGCAAGCGATTATACAACCGGAAAGGAATTATTAAAAAATGGTACTTAAAAATATTGTAATAATAGAAAATCCAAAGTCAAGATGAACTAAAACAAGAAAAATGCACGGAAAATAGTGAAGAAACAAGCAAGCATCGATCACGACGACTGGTATGGAATTCGTGTATGTGAATAAATGCACCTAATGGCATATGAGCTGTGGAGGGCATTGTCGACCTGGTAATAGAAAGGTGAAATCTAATTTTCATTGTTTGCTAGGAAAAAAATTTTATTTTGCAAATATTTCAAGCTGACAGCCGAGCATAAATTAAATTTCTGTTTCACTTTTTGGGCATTCTCTCAATCTGAGGCGTTACAATCCTTATTGCTCCTGATGAAAAACCTAATTTCTGCCTAAAGAAGCGCTGCTCTTTCATCATTTAACTAATATTTGACACTGATTCAAAACTAGCACACAAATGGGGCTCTAAAATTGCACATATATTATATGGTGAAAAAAACGTCATTTGTTTCGATGCTTTGAATGGATAACATTTTTTCAAACATATTATGATGACATTTTATTGAGGATCTAAGTTTTTCTGAGCAAATTATAGCGTTAAACAACTTCAGTTGTAGCATCGTTCTAGCGAAATTCATAGTGCTTTATGAATCTAAATAGAAACAAAACGATTACGCTAATTACGCATATCTTGTTGTAATCACTATTGTGTTTTCGTTAACACATTTCTGCTTTATTGTTAACAACAATGTTTTAAGCGAGCATAGATTGCTGTCTCATGGGAAAGCTCGATGCTAGTTTCAGAAAGGTTTCATCGTTTTAATCAATGCATTGAATTATGGGCTCACGTCTGCGCGCACTGGTCAGCATTCTTCATGGCGACCGCTTTTTCCGTGCTGAACACTCTTCTAGCGCCTCTAAGGGAAAACATATTTTGAATCGGATCTAACGCTAGCTTCCTTGGAATACTACAAATTTGGCTTTACAAAAGACTTTAAAAAAGACATCATAAAGAATATCTGTGATGATGCTAATTTCTGTAAGTTTGCTCAAATAGAAACACCACAACGATTTTTGCATTTCTTGAATCATTGTCAGCAATATAGCAACAATGGTGCAGACAGCAGCTGTATGTCACGAGATGTTCAATTACAAGTTAAGAAAATGAAAATAAACAATGCCACATAAAAGTGAGAATTCAGTTTGTAAAAAGAGAGATTGGAAAAAAATTGCATGCAGGCAGAAATCCGTGAACACCTCAGTTGTTGCAGATCAAAGGAGTGTGATGAACATGCTCTACGATAGGTGTTAACGCATTGCTTAATTTGAGCGCATGGTGCTCTTAACCGCCTAAGGAGATTTTCACGATATTATTTCTTGGCTCATCGTCATCACTGCTGAAAAAGTAATCATGGAAGGTTTTAAGCAATATTTGCAGGTGCAACTTAACTTGATCACCGAAAAAATTTCTTGTATGACAATTCTATTCATTTCTTCGGAAGAGTTTCGTTAAAGATGAACACCTGTTTCATCAGAAACACCTCAAGTTTGATTGACGATCAACTTTTTGCGTTTTAATCGCTCGTGATATCGGTCTATGAGTGGTATGAAAGATGGAGATGATATTGTATAAACGACGACATGAGTGAAGCTGAATTGGCATAAAGCTACCCATTAAGAAAGAAATTGAAACACTGATTAACAGTAGCAATCAAAACACATTGAAAAAAAAGCCTTCTCAACAGTTAACTTCTCATTATCATTCATAAAAATTTCAAGGTGTCAACTAAATGGCAAATGTTCCAGGCTATCATTAACTAAAACGATAAACAATATTATGAAGCAATTAACACAGCAATGACTGACTAAGAAAACTGGTCATGATATCAGAAAGGATTTTTTTTAAGAGACAATAAGGAGCGAACGCAGTGAAATTAAATTTTTCTATTCAAATGAAAGCAAGCAGAACGGCAGCATTGGCTACTTCTAAGGAACCTTGTCTATTAGAGAGCCTCTATGTAATCTAAAGTGACAGAAATGAGACAGCTGTGAAGAGCATCTGTAAGAGTATTTTAGGGTGATTGTGGCTCGTCTTTTGCATTGAAACAGTTTTGTTTGCTAAGTGATGCACGTCACCGAAGAGCCCCTCGAAAGCAAATGAGCGGAATGTTGTTCTTGCGCAATATCTCTTACGTGAGGCAACTTTATTCTTGTTTAGTCAGCTTCACTACGACAAGTATGTGTGTTCGATTGGTAGGCTAACATTGTCGAGCTAGTTGTTAAACAGTTTCAAACGTAAAAGTCTAATAGCATGTATCATATGTCTTAGTTATTGCGAATTCTCTTACAAACTTAACTCTCTTTTCTTTTTAACTATAAAATCTATGCCAATAAATTCAATATGATAGTTGAGAATGAAAGAAACAATAAATCAACAAATCTTAGATATGCAAGAAAAAATTTCTTCATGAGTCGTTCATCGATTGATTTTGAGAGGATTGACAAATGTTGCGCTATATATAATTCTTCCTACATGCACATTCTGTGTCCTTTTCACTATCGCATTTATTCATTTGCTTCATATTAAAAGAAGAAGATTATCGACAAATATCACAAATCTCTAACGACTTTTGCTTGAACAGGGTGTAATCACTTCTTTTATAGTTTGATTGACGCTCGGCTTATGCCGACCAATTATAATCTCAGACGTATGTGACAGACTAGGAATAGACATATGAAAATGGATCAGAGTTATTACATAATGACGAAAAATACAATGCATTACACATTGAAAAGTTGTGTTTTAAAGCGGTAATAACTTTTGCATAAGTCATTAATTGAAGCAAACGATATTTCATCCAAATAGAGTCAATTTTTCATTTCCATTCATTAATAATTCGAGAGTTTATAGATCGAGTGAAATACTTTGCCTTTGTAAATTCAAAATATCGAATGTGAAAATTATCACTAAAAATTTCAATATTTATTTCAATATTATGAAGAGCGATCAGTTGGTTTAGATATCCTATACCATGAAAAGAAATGGTCGTCATATTATGCGTACAAAGATTTAAAAACTTCTATAATGCACATTCTCAAAGTGATTCTCAACAAGAGAAACTTTGAAAGTTTGCATAAACGATTGTTGCACTCGATCGAATATTGCCTTGAGCATCTTTCAGATTAACGGTCCGTTTTTTGTTTCAGTACACAGATTCAACTAGTTGAATGGAAGTGAACCGACAAATAAAGTCATTTTCCCCGCTTATGGTACTTTTTTGAAGAGCGCTCTTTCACAAAGATCAATGCAAATCTATTGCACGGAATAACATGTGCAATAAAGTGTAGTTACTTCAGCAGCGACGATAATAGTTTAGCTTTTCCCATTTTTTTGCTTACCCTACGAATAGCGACTCGCCTAGTTTGTTAACTCCGCAACAGTCAACATTTTTGGGCCCACATTTTCTTCTAGAAAATATACGAAAGAAATGAGCATATACCATATGAGGCGATGATGGCAACTTTTGGCGAACGAAAATGCCGAATTTTTCACAGCGAAAGCAAAGTGAAATGTGACCAAGCAGTTTGAAGGATAGCTAGAAACACTTTTTTGTAGCCAAGACGTTACCATCCGCTCACGTTTGAAATGGCATTTTGAGTGCGCACACGCTATTCTAATGCTCTTATTCGGCATCATCTGAACGACATGTATACCATTGCATTTGTTTATAGCTTATTGGCTTCATCTGCATGTTGATTGTTAAATGAACTCTTGTTCTTCAATAGTTCCAACATATTGCCATTTTCTTCTTGAAGTTGCACAGTTACAATAAATAAGTCTTCCTCATTTCCACTGGCGGAACTTCATCACAATTGAAGTTGTATAATTTCTTTATAAACTTATCAAATACGCAAGATCAGCCGATAGCCATTAGTTTAGGATGTGCATTAATGATCAACACTCTTAAATGTAGCAAACATCTGCAAAAGCGTTCAACTGATGTGCGCATTAATTTCCCAGAGGGATGTGACAGCAATCATTGTTGTATTTTGCTAACGCAACAAACTTCATCGACCGTTTGCATGCCTCTCATACTAAAAAGTTTCTTTAGAGTATCGAATTCGTAATTCCGAAATTTATAATTGTTTTTCAGAGAGAAAACAATCGGATTCATTTAACAATGGAATTAGCTCGATGCAGTAGGTATGACATTCGAAGATTGGTCTTGAATTTATCTACAATCGACTCGAAAAGTTCGATCGATATGCCAATGTTAGATCTCTTCTTTTGCTATTCGCGTGTTGCCTCATTGATTTTATTAACAGTAGTTTGCTTGTGTGTAGTAAATGATTTTTTTTTCGGCCTGTCGTTTCTTCTTTTCGTTGCAAAACTAAACATGTGCATAGATATTTTATCATCTACGTGCCTTATTTGCTTGACAATTTCGTTCATTCTTAACAAGCTTTTGTGAGGCAATCAATCATCGAAAAGCAGTTTGGCTATTCGAAACGCGAGAATGCAATGAAATGAATTCACTAATGAGAATAATCTTCACAAAAAACTGCTATTGGAAATTAAGCCGGATTTTCTTTCCGGATGCAGGAAAAAATCGGAGAATTTTTTAGGGAATATTTTATATTGCGGAAATATTTTATTGCGAAAAATTGCGAAAAATTTTAGGGAATATTTTATATCAAGTCTCCATCAATGTGGCAGAGCAGAGGGAAAGGAAAGAAGGAGGGACGAAGAGGAGGGTGGAGGGAATTTTATCACCCCCTTTAACTTGTCAGAAGCATTTTCAAAAATTCTCTAGCAGATGCCGATTTGAGCATAATGCGAATAAGTCTATAGTTTCCACGCATGTAATTATAGTTGCACGTTTGCTCAAGCCTGCCCTGATTTACTGCCTGTGTTCATTGTTGTAGCTTCTGAATATTGTCTTATAGGTGATCTCTATTGTTCCCTTTGAAAAAGCTCTCCGCTTGTCCTTTGGTTTCGCGGTTTGCTGTTGGGGCATTTTCATTTTCTGTATCGAAGAGCAATTCTCTTCTTACGCTACTATGGATTTCCGCGCAAGTAACATTCAATAATATGTTGGCGTAGAGTGCTTCGCATTTTATAGGTGCACTAAGACCAAATGGTTGCAAATTTCAGTGTTTCTAACAAGCAGGTTGAAACGCAATCAAGACCAATTTTGCCCACTTTGTCCAAGCTTTGACACTTTATTCCAGCAGAAAAGTAGGTGACTAGACTTTGAACGACACATTTCATAACCTCATATCACAAAATGGCAGCAATTTTAGATAAAATTGCTACTGCACACCGATCCCACTATTGCTGTGCAATAATTCCGAGATTCCTTCAATAAATGAATAGGCGCCTCACTTCTGCGTATAAGCTCATATTGGCTCCCGAAGAATTTCGCTGATCCCTCCACCTCCCTGCGCCCTCCCTTCCTCCTCCAAAAAACCTTTCAAGGATCCCAGATATTCGATGGCCTCGGAATTTGCACTAACGAAAACAACTGCGATTATACGCTTTCCCATACGAAGCGTGATTCTTTTACGGAGACAATTTTGACTATTGTCTCTTCCCGAAAAATTTCAGTCAAATATTCAGAAGTCAACGATAGTTGTTCAGTCCCATTTGTCGGCTAATTTAAGGCTATTAATTCGTCAAAACATTCGATGACTGTCGTAAAAACTAATGCAAAGTTTTCCCCAAATTTGCGGCTTATCAAGCCTTGATTATTAACACTTTTCACCTGTCAATCTGCGCATTTGCCTGCCTGTTTACCTGTTAGTACAAATGATTTTTCATCTACCAGGTCGTTTTCGCGCCAATCGATCATTTGCACACTGAATTAGCATTTAAGCGGTCGTTTAAAAGCAAATGTTCAATCAGCCACGTATATTCTACTAATTATGCTGTCTGTAGATGCTAGCCAAAAAGCGTTAACTATTTTCTAGACGATATTGTTTGCGAATTCCTTTAGAGACCACCTTTCTGCCGCCCGCCCTTTTAACGCCAAAACCCATCAGAAAATAAAAATTTATTTCATTTCTTGACTTGAAGTTTTGCTTACATCAATTATTTTCTTTGCTTTAAAATAATTTAAATGTGATATTGTTGCGCTGCCTCTAGATTTGTCCTTGGCTCGAAAATTTCCGAAGTTCATTTTTATAATTCATTACAGATCACTTCGCCGATCTCTCACTTAACGAGACCGTACGGTGAACGGCTGAATTTCAGGCCTTTTACCTCTTAACTTCTCGTATAGTTTATGAATCCCTGTGAACAGTCCACAGAATGAGAAAAAACCTTAAAAGTTTAGAAAAAATAAATAAATCAATTGAAGCACAGCTAGAAAATGCAAAAGTTTCGGCGTCGATTTTCTTGATATAAGGAAAACATCTCCTGAAGCTTTTAATTTGGAAAATGAAAGCAGCGGCGGCATTTTTAAGGTGATTAGTTGCTAAACAAAATCCCAGTCACATAGTCATCCATCATAAATCGTTCAGTGAAAGAAATTCTCAAAGTAAACGATGAAGCCTTCGATGCCAACTATCGAACAAAAAATCTACATTGAATAGAATTCATTCTTAATTGGTGTTTTTTTTTTACTCACTGAGTTCGTCGGTGCGATGTGTCCTTCGAGGGAGACTAGATGGACTAATGCTAAAAAATCGGAAATTGCATAATGCAAAAGTGATTTCACCAATGCGAAAAGTTCATTTCGTCATCTCATTTATTAGTTTTGTTTGTGCATTAGAGCTGCTAGGAGAACATATTTTTTAGGCGATAAACATTGGCTACTCTAAATATATTTTTAAAAAATATTACTAAGTTAGCATCTATTTCTAAGACAGTTAGAATTGATACTTGACATACGTTGCTCACTGAAAAAAGGTGGAGGCTGGCAATAAAATATGAGAAAAGTTACTGCTACCAATATTGCAACATCTATAAACAGAAATTCTCAAAAAGCAAATCTTTGCTTGGCTTAAAGGAAGTTCATCTCTTCAAAGGAACACATGGTGGAAATAAAAGTCCGATTGAAATGACTATGTTATTTTCTATGAATACTGCACGATGTGAACGTTTATTGCTAGTTTGCATGACTTGTACGCATGTTTGCTGCATTGCATTACAAAGCAGCAGCCAATTCATTTCCGGCCATTTATGTGATGTCACTGAAATGGCCTCTCAACGACATTCACGACACTCAAGTGGAACTGGACGCTTCGACGACCCTTTAGAAGTGAATGCACAAAATAATACAGATATATTTGAAGCATCTGGATAGAACACGAACTGCATTCTCAGATTTTGATTCTTCTCTACTGAAGTGAACAATTCAATCACAAAAAAAGTCGAAAACATAAATTCAGACGACCAAAATTGTGGATATTTGATAATAATGATGAAATGAAGATGATGCTCATCGAAGACGAAAGGAGAAGTGCTGCAATGGACCTCACCGAACTAAGTGAACTCTGTTTGCATTTGCCACTCAGCGGCAAAGTGAAATTAGCACGACTAATATGTCAAATAACATTACGTCGAGTGTACGGAAATTCGACATGATCGCATGGGCAATGCGCAAATGAGATATTGTGCGAAACTTCTTTTCCGTCCATTATTCGAAATTCCTCAGGATGGCCCCCCAAAAGATTGCAACATTTTTCAAGCTCGGAATCTGAAAATTTGGCAGTTTATTTCGATATAAGATGGCACAGCAATCGCTACCGTTGATGTGCCGCTGTGAATATTGCTGATTCCGTTCATATATGAATGTACTGCCAATTGTTCCACATTGCCAAGCGTGCCTTGAATGAATAAAATAGCAGAAAAAAAGGTTATGAATTATTAAAGAACGCTCCGAATTTTCTAATGAGTTCGAAAGTCGATATGGATTTATTCGGCGACCAAATAGTCCCTGAGGAATATGTTTCACACAAAACTTCATTAAAGCTGCGAAGTCCTGTGAAGAATTAGAAAAAACTGAATTGGTTTATAAACTCAAACGTTGTCTACCGTGAAATCATTTACGACTGAGGTCCATAAAAGTGTCCATCCGAAATGGCGAAATGAAAAGGCCAAATTTAGTGAGGAAAATGGAGTCGATCAAAAGCGAGCTGCCATTTGCAAGAGCATAGTTTAGAATGGATCAACGAGATGCTTCAGAAGAGTGCTGCAACGGTTTACATATTCTTGCAAGTGACAGCCTCTCCCATGAAATAATCACATTTTTAGGATGTAGTATGTTTGGAAAAAGATTGCGGAAATTCGTAAACAAATGCATTTACACCCTAAGCTGCACTAGGCACGCAAGGGCACTTGTGGTTTACGCAGCGATTCCAAACATATCCGGAAATTTGAGTGAATTATAGTAATGACTCAAGCATAGCAATGTTATAAAGCTTCAAATTGAACGTGGGGTGGGTCAGTGCGGAACGAAAAGAGGTTAATCATCAAAATAAACCGTTTAATTCGGCGTGCTAGCGTCAGCGGTAGGTTATGATATGCCTCAACAGAAGTACACTGCACATACCGTTGCTTTTACAAGGAAGTTGCAAAGAATGATGGTCTATACCACCTGTAAATTTCTCTTTGTTTTGCGGCTATTTTTGCAAGCATCACTTACTCGCACTCTCGTGTTCTGCACCATACAAAAACCAATATCGTGAGCGTAAAAAGGAGCAAATTATGAAATATACACACCTACAGCAGCTTCATCTTGAAAAACAACTATGGGATATGATATAATTAGAGAAGTGGAAAAGACAGACGAGGCTCGAGCACCTGAGATGCAAAAAGGAAAGCATGGAACTTCGGGATCCATAAGGCGTGAAAACGGCGATGGAGAAATGGCAGAGAAATCTCGCATTTGGCCCGAATAAAAGTTTATGGCATTTGGGGTGACCGAATGCACTGCAACTCAAATTGAATGGCTCGATGGCGGCGACGCATTGATCATTGACCACTGCCAAGGTGCCGAAAAACCAAATGCATCTGTAAGACTTTAGCATAAAAAGCATTTTGCTTTGGAGGCATTGCTTTAAAACAAGAAAATATATATATATATATATATATATATATATATATATATATGACTGCTTCTTTTTGCTCTTAACAGAAAATATAAGTTTTACATATAAGGTCGCATGTGAAATTTAAACAACGTTAGAAACTTTGGTAAAGAGTTGATAACATACTTTGTGATGAACGTTTTTGATAACATATTTGCCTAAATAAGGCATATTTGCAATTAGCGGATGATCATAAAACATTTTAGGTTGAAGGCTTTTTTCAATTACTTTTCTCTAAAAAAATTCACCTTGTATACAATGAGCAGGGCTGAATAGAGGTGGGGATTAAGAGAGGTTACATTTGAATCGTGATCTTTGATTTGTGATCTTTTGCAATTTTTAGTTGCCTTTCTCACGACAATATTTAATATATACCAGATAGATAAGCGTGGAAAGCATATTGTTAACATTTCACCTACTTTTTTTCGTTCATTACAGAATAAATCTTAAGTGAGAGGCGGCTCTTATAATTTCGATTCTATTATTTTGATTAGCAGTTGGCACAATTTGTGAAGGCTTTGTTTATTTCTATATAAAAATCAGCTAGTGTGATTGTAGCGTGTGATACAGTATGAAAATTGTACAGTCATTGCAAATACAATTTACAGACCATTCGATTACAGTGCACTTCATAGTGATCGTTAACTAGTAAATGGTTGCCCTTATCGACTGTAGTAAATGAGCTTGTTTTCTTCGTTTCAGTGCTGAACATAATTCAAACGTAATATTTTTTGGTTTATCGGTTGTCACTAAGTTGCCTTGAACAACATATTTCGGTCACATCAACTGTTTGAGTTGAGACATTTTAAATGATTTGTGTTGTGGTGGATAACATTTCCACCACTCAATGACTTTATTTTACTGCAGGTACCAGAGCTTTGTCA
Source organism: Baylisascaris procyonis (assembly GCA_037389465.1). Classification (NCBI taxonomy): domain Eukaryota; kingdom Metazoa; phylum Nematoda; class Chromadorea; order Rhabditida; family Ascarididae; genus Baylisascaris; species Baylisascaris procyonis. Next base: position 6,806,937 of record JAZARR010000059.1, read on the forward strand.
ATGGGCAGTTTTGGTTACCGAATATACGTCATTAGTGGAAGTTAGAATTTTTAAATTCGTCTAAAATGTCCCACTCCTTATACAAGGGAAAGTTATTCGTTGTTCGAGGTAGATGAGCCGAAGAGAATCATTCTAATTGATGCAAAAGTGTCTTTAAATTTTTTCTATAGCAGTGAGATGATGTGAAAACAACTTTCTTGAACTACATTTTTCATAGAAAATTGTACCTTTTCCACCTGTTATTTTCCATTTAATATGGAAAGCAGTACGTAGCGTATCTCTAAGTTTTTATTGCGTAAATTTGGATGTGGCAGGTTAAGTGAAGTAGTTAATCCGACGTCGGCCGAACCTTACCGACTTTTATAGGATGGAATGAGTTAGGATTTGAATGTGACGAATTAACATCGCATAAATTGCGGAAGAATTGTCATTCGCACATCCGTAAATTTTTCTACGTTTATTGAATGCTTTCCTTTGCTGTTCGAAGCATTTCATCATGCGACCGTTGTTGTTGAATGCACTCTCAAGTGCTTTCTGTGTGGTATTCATCGAGTGTTTTCAGGATAGCAGGAGTACGGACTAGGTGTTAGCACAGCGAAACCAAGCGAAAGAAGCGGCTAAGACGGTGTTGTCGAGGCGCTATCTGAATAGACGAGTCTGTTGAATATCCAGAGAATGAAGTGATGATAGCTTTCTGATTTATGTTGATGTATTTTGTATTTTCTGTGAGACACATATTTTCGCATTTTGTGGTTCTCTGTAATCTTATTCATGGTTGTTGTTGTTGTTTCATTCCTGTTGTAGTTGCTGTTATGCCTTGTGTTTCGCCACTCTCGGTATTTTAACTGAAGATTTCACTAATGAGTTTTGCGGGGGCTGATTCCAAATCCGAGTAGATGAACCGAGAGTGGCGCCGGTTAAAGATTTGCCTACGTCGTGCTCACACTGAATGAGGCCGGTTGAAACAACAGGCCGCGGTCGTGTCCAGCGAACAATGGAATCTGCGTCGGTCCTTCAAAGATCGCACAGGCGTGTCTTGCGGTCTATGGATTGGTGAGGATTGCGGCCGTAGAGTTTTGTAGCTTGCGCATCTGAAATCAGTTTGTCGGTGGTCTGCGTCAGCGGGGCAGATCTGTATTGATTTCTTCCGGCTGACGTAGGCTGAATTTTTTGCCGTTTGTTGAGGCAGTGTGGGGAGCTGTAATGTTCGGGCGTTGAGTATGGTCTGGTAGTTGCCGCTGTTTTCTGGCCGCGAAGGTGCCGGATGCAGTGGGGTGTTTGGCATAGCTTGAGCTGTGGTGCTCGAATTTGATTTCTGAAGTGGTTGGGAGAGATTTCATATGTGGCGCGCGTTTGGCCTACCAGCGAAGCGTTTTGGCGGCGTTGATGGGCTGGTATGGCGTGTCTGTCTGTGCGTTGGTGGTGCTTGGCGCGACTCGCTGGTTGGGTGTGGTAGCTCTTTAGAACGACACGCAGAGTCCTCGAAGGTTACCGAAGGGTGGAGGGGTTCGGTGAAGTTTTGATTTACAAGTGGATAGTCTTTTAGTGGTGTTCAGTAGTGGTATCTTTGCTTTTAATTTGCGAAGAGATGTCTTCGATACTGAACAGAGTCGTCCTTCGGGATATCAAAGAGGAAAAAACGAGACAAGGCAGTGGAGTAGTATTCCACAATTCAACCCACAATGATTATTCCCATGATCTTGAGCTCTTTCAAAAATTCGTATATATTAGAATATGTTATATGTATGAGTTACTTAAGTTTAAGGTTCGGGAGTGAATTCACTCTTCAGTGGTAAGATTTATGATTGAATTAACTCGAAAATGGCTCTCAAATTGAGTGTCTTCATCAAACAGCTGAAGTATTCGATCTCAATGGCTTTGAATTTTTTTTTATAAGTAGTCGGGGAAGTTTACCTCTAACGAACATCATCGTTGTGCGTCGAATTGTGGATCCTCAGAGGAAGTCTTAAGTTCCCATCAAGCAAAATGTTTTAAGGAATTTTTTTAGCACTAAATTCTGGCCAGTGATCTGATGGAGGTTACGTCCGAACATAGCATTTGAAAATTTTGAGAATAGCGTTCTCAGAGCGATGCATGTGTACGGTAGATGCTTTCAGGACAGGAGAGAGTATGCAACATTGCTATGAACTTCGTTCTATTAGCACTACCCATTATCCGTTTTACGCTTGCTTTAATTTTGTTTAAAGGTCATCATATACATCAGTTAAGCTGGATTATTCTTGCATAAATGTCGCTGCATATTCGAACAGAAATAAAATTGTGAATCTGAATACATAAGACGTCCTACAGACGCAGATTGTGTGCTCACGTTTCGGGGAGAGGGTTTCAATGCAAGAAGAGATAGAAAGCGCTCTAATTAGGGATAGATTTAATTGAAACTCTCTAAATTAATGATACGGTGGATATTATAGATAGACAAAGAGGTAGTGGCAACTATATATGAATAGTTTCGAGAGCACTCAAATAATAAACTCACAAAATTTTGCGTACTGGTGATAATCTGGTTGAGTACATGAATTCTACGCATTTATGCAATGTTCGAATTCATTGTTACGCGTAATTTATAAATCCATCTTTTTGGAGGACGAATTGAGCGAAAGGAGTGGGCAAGGGAAATATAGTGGTATCTTTTATGAACAATGGTAGAAAGGATATAAGTTGTAACGATATGACACAAGTTTTTTCAATTTCACTGCTCACAAATGATGTGCCGTTGAGTTATTTTATCATGTTATAATTCTGTGTTACCTAATATTTTAAACTTATGCGTAATTTCTGCAATCCCAACATACCCTTCCTATCACACCTTTCCCTTGTTTATTTCTTTCAGATGAGATTGGTATCGCGACGATGATTGGAAAGAAATATCTCATCTGAAAGAAATAAACAAGGGAAAGGTGTCATAGGAAGGGTATGTTGGGCATGTCTTCTGCAGAGTTCAACTGTGAAACCATACAGTTATAAAATGTGTCTGTTAATGAACTTCATCCACAGAGTTATCAACGCACTCCAAGCAATTACATTCCAAAAACAGGACAAAGCATCAACGGCAGCAAAACGAATTCGTTCAATTTATGTGCTTTTTCTCACCCCTTTCCTCCTCCAAGGTTCCATAAGACTCATCCTTTTCTAAAACAGCCAAATCCCACATTTACAAGTCAGCTTTCCACTGCCTAGCAAACAGAAACGTAATTATCCGTACACCGGAAACTATGCACGTTGTCTACAGATGAAGTCATAGCGAACTTCATACGGAGTCGCTTCGAATAGCAAGGAAACACCGAACTTACCGCCAAACGAATGGCAAAATTTAGAAAGCGTTCACCCAGCAGCTCCTTAATGTGTCAAACGGAAGAACCTTAATTTAATGTTTATGATTATCATGAATAAACAAACGGCAGTCGATGAAAAAAGTAACGATTGCACAGTAGTGATAAATCGTTTTCAGGGAGGCATCATATATACGAGGCGACTGAATAACAACTTTTGCAACTTTCTGACTAATAGCCAAACAACTTCTGAAATTCTCTGACCGACAGCCGAACGAAAAACAAACAAACAAAGTACTCTTCAAAATTGGACGATCATGACGTACAGTTGCACAATATGTTGGCATTTACGAAAGCATCAACAATCAACAACTCTAACGTATGGCCGACATTAAGGAAGGGTACGCTATTTTCAGCAATCTAGCCCCGTCACAACAATGTATAGTATTTTATGGAAAAAAATGCACTAGCAGAATAGCAACAAGCAAACCCGGATACATACAGGAAACCTAACAAAACGGCATCCAGGAAACTGGTTTTGCACATTAAAATACTAATTCATACTTTTCTTTTGCAGTGACCCCAAAAATTATCTCCAGAACGTTAATGAAAAAAAACGTCTAGGAGAATACTAACACCTCAACAACTTACAAAAGGACAGAAGATAAACGATGGCGAACGATATGCACAACGTAGCGCCTTATGCTATTACGTCGCATCCAACGCCGCTCTTCGGTAATGCATTTCTATTTAAGCATAAATTAATTAGGTCGACGCAAAGGATACCTATATAACACTCTCGAAATAACCATCATGATGCAAACTTGCTAACTCCTCCAAGACCACAGTCCTTTTACAACCAGCCGCACAGATGAGTAATTCTCATGACCCACTCCAAATACAACTGCAACATTCACCGACCTTCGGCTCAGAAAATATATCAGAGAAAGGCGGAGTAGGGAAGAAGGTGAAAACCGTGAACCAGTATATTTGGTATCCGCCGATATGGCTCACCCAGACTTCGATGAATTCGTAAGCATAACATCAGATCACCATCACAAATGCAACGCCGAGTTATGCTAAACTCATCACCTACCGCAATCAAATGTAAACAATTTCTTTTAAATCCCAAAACGTCATTCGCATTAACCAGACAAGATGCACCACAACACACAAGTGAAATACGATAAAGGAGACGTTAATGAGTATAAATTTCCTATGACTACTTGATTAATAGCTATTTAAACAATATGAAACAACCCCTCCCTCCTCACCTCCTAATTAGAGACTTATAAGTTCCATGTAGTGCTCACTTTCTGTGAGGCGCCAACCGATCGACACGGTTACTAGTCGACGGGTAGATAGAATGTCAACGCATATTGTACTGCCAAAAAAGCTCAGTTCACGAAATAAGAAAGGTAAAAAACGCAGCCAACAAAAGAATCATTATAAATTAAAAGAAACTCGAGTTTGCAAAAATGGAGAACGGAAAAACTGCACCGTATTTGCGGTAAATTAAGTAGTATGAGAAAACTAACCCAGAGGTTGTACCAAAAAATCGCTTCATCTAAAATCACGATTATCTCATGAAACGCAGAAAAAAAATGCATGAGTTAAGGACGTGACATTTATGCATATCCATGAGCTCAACCAATATCGGTTATGTAAATTTTTCATACATCTTTTTTTACTACAGATGTAATCCTCGCCTTTTTATCTCCTCGGTGGCATCTAGTTTAAATACATTGCATCGTCGGCAGTAACTCTCATTTCGTAGACTATTTTCGATTGCTTAATGAAACTAAACAATTGAACAAAGATAAAAACTTTGAGGAGTGTAAGTTTACAAATAAGAGACCAGAATCGAGTATATATAATTTAGATATTTTTATTGAAAAATTTAGCGGCGATATTTTTTGAGAAGAGCATTAATTACGAGAACATTCAAACTGAAGATGGCCGGTGAATAATGCGATTTGGGAAAGCATATGATCAGCACATAACGAGCTCCACCTCACTCCGCTTTCACCAACCTCCTCTTCAAGCTCTTTGTTGTTTCCGTATCGTTCGCCTTCTGCGTTATTCCACTCACTTCCTCGCTCGTCTTGCAAGTCACATTCGTCTCAACGTTGCCCTTTGAAATTGCTGCCATTTCATATCTGTTGCTCTGAAAAAAAAAAAGATTCAATTCAAGTAGTAAACACAACAACTAATTTCAAAACAACCACAAGCGACTAATGTCCATTTCATTCTAAGACATAGTCGCAGAGAAGTTCGCGAAGTGCAAAAGTCACCTCACTTCAGGTCATTAAAAAATTCCTCATGTAATGCGAACCTCCCTCATAAAAGTTCTCCCTCTACTGGATGCAATCCATCCCAATCGACCTGATATTCGGGAACACAGACTACTTTTTCACATTCCAAAATCATCGGCATCGCCAATTCCCCGCTAGCTTAAAGGATAGGGAGCACTAGACACTCCCCACGCCTGTACCATTTCTCACTTCATATAAAATGCCAATATCCCGTTGCATTCGAGGAAAAAGGAGCGTATTTTTGCAAATCGGTTCAAAGTAAAGATTGTTCCGTTCGGTATAAGATCATTTATCATAGCAATGCTAAAAAGCACCTCAAAAATTATATGACATAAGTAAATCGCAAAACTGGGAGCTCACCCAAAATTAACTACACCCTGAAAATTTCACATGCTATATTCATTCAGCGCACCGCACGAAATTTCATAGCCTCGCGAACTCTTCTCTTTCACCACATCCTCCAAAAATTTGCTTGTCGGAATAGAAAGACAGCGTTCGAATGACGCATACCAAACACTACGCTTGACTGCATTAATCCACTTTACATACAGAGAGTCTGGCAGTGAGGCAATGCGAACTTCTGACTTCATGGTTCTGTTATGATGGGATAAATCACGTTCACTGTCGTTGGCAGAGTTTGATTCTGGCGATAAAAACCTATTAACAAAAAAAAAACAACGTAAGCCGTTCTCGACAGCAGCAAAAAACTTCACGATCGACAGTTAAACAAAAAGGTTATAGGTCGGTATGAAATTACCTCAGTGATCGCAACGACATAAACTATCATCAACAACAGAAGCAACAACAGCATTGCCAAACCTTTTTAAGATAAGCGTGGTAGAAGAAGTTGCAGAAAAGGAGGAAGTAGGATAAGTATATCATGAAGGAGAAGTACAGATTGTTCCACGTCTGCTGGCAAGGGCGACCGGCCATTTTGATACGCAGAATAGAGATTCCTGCAAATTACACAGTGCCATATGATACATATAAGGAATCTCTCTACTCCCTTCCTGCTCACATTTGAAAAACCCTTTGTGGAAAGATAGGGATGAAAGGAAAGATGAAGGGTCAGAGAGGTGAAGCAAAACTTTGTAGGGTACGACCCCACACAGCTGTATTACGATTGAGCTGTGCACAGTTCAACCGTTTATTCCAGATCGGCATACATAAACTATGGGTCATTAACGCCATATAGGAAACTACATACCTAAGAGACGATTGGGCTAGGGTACGAAGACTTGCACCCAAGCGTGCACGCTTGCAACACCGAATGTCTTCTATATGGAAAGTTAACCGTGCAGCTACGATGTGTCATATCACCGTTTGTGCATACTGCTCCCGGCTCCATCGCTTGCGCATAGTTTATCCTGTCCCACGCAGAGCAATCAGATAGAGGTGAGATGCAGATCATTCGTTCCTAACCTTTGTCAACACATCGTTTATTGCGTTCAAATTAAATAATCACTAGCAACCTCGCACCGAGCGCATGGTGGGGTTTTGTAATTAGCGTGAAAAAACCAGGGATTTATCAAAGAGAATGCAATGATTCAGATCGCGTGCGAACAGATTACAACATATCTCGCCCAGATCGACTCATGCTTCCTCGGAAAATGCGCAGTGGTTAAGGTTCACAACACTTAGATAAATTGTCAACATGAATCACCTAGAGCTGAAGCTCATCGATTCCTTGTGAACCTGCTGAAATCTGTTGGTTGGTCAATGTCTGAATAGACATATATGTAAACTTACAAATACATGCATAAGTATATATATATATATATATATATATATATATATATATATATATATATATATATATATATATATATATATATATATATATATATATATGTATATATAAAGTTTGGAAGACAGAAACACTAGGAAGCAAAAACAGGGATCTGGAACAACCGGCCAGCTACTTGAGAAGGCGGCTCCAGAATCCCTTACGCTATCATATCTGCAACGTCACTAAAAAAACCAACCAATGGTGACGCCTCCAACCATCTGAAGTATCTGAAGAACGGTGACCATCATGGCTGCCCGTTTTGGAAGTCGTACGCGCATTGCGCGCAGTGCGTAGTACGAATACATGAATGCGTGCACAGTGTAGTTCATCCAGATGAACCAACGACCAGATGCCGTATGATCCTTAAATTATCAATTCTTATTGCACATATTTTATTCGTTGGTAAACCACACACACTTTACTAAGTCAAAAACAACCTACCCCTACATCACAACAACAGCAAACCTCGATTGTATATCTTCGACCAGATCCGAAATATTGGCGACTTACACCGTTCCCTCAAAAACTTGGGCAAATTACCAACATCGCTTTTTATAATCACGGTTTAACTGCGGGTGATGAACACTGAATAAGCTGTTAAACAACTAGAGAATGACTACTGCCTCTTTTGATATAAAGTTCGCTCTGTGCAAAGTTTTAGCTTGAGAGATTTGTCAACTCGAAACAAAGTTTAACTAAGAGTAATTAACCGTGATAGGGGTTTCTATTTTATGGGAAGGATCTATAACGTTTCCATATCAAAAATCTTTGCTCGCTGTACTCCAATTTCATCCTGTTGGCTTTTCTCTCTCGTCTCATATCGCGTATATCTATGTCATTTTCGCGTTTTAATTTATTTTGGCCGATCGATCTATCACCTTCACAATTCAACCTAGGTCATATTAGCACATAGTAGCCCATACATCAGTGATCGCTTCCTGGAAATTGTCTTATGCCGACGATACTTGCAGGTTCTTATGCAATTAGAGGTCAACGAATTGTTTGGTTGTTTTCCTTAGTGAAGAAAAGATTTGACAAGAAAAACTCTTCAGTGGTACGATTAAAGAGAACCTTATATGCGTGCCAAGTATAGACAAGCACTGTCACGTGATGATACCAGTGCAAGAACAGCAACGGCCGCTTACGTAATACGATGAACGCCGTATCACCGAACTCCATCACCTGCAATGTACACATTTCAACTTCTCCTACCTTAAATAGTTATTTAAACATTTCTTGCTCTAATAAAATTAAATTAATCCCAACCTACAGTGCGGTTGGAGCAAACAAGGTATGTCGTCGCAAAATTTGACAATAACAAGGCGAAGAATCTAACTGACGTCCCCAAGCCGATGCGCCTACCACAGGTGTCATGCACCATCTTCCCCAGCTCCAATCGCATCACAGTGCAAAAACTCATTCGACCCGCAATATGCCACGCAGCTATCAATAGAAAATATACAGTTGAGGAATATTTCTAGCTACAGTGCAGTAGACATTTCGCTCATATGGCTTTTATTGCCACATTAAGCGCTTACAAGGATGTTTTGTACAAATCCACCAATGATGAAAATTGAAGGCCGTGGCGCATATACAGATTTAGTTCCTATTTCCCTACGAAAAAGAAGTAAACGAAAACCTGGTAACAATTTTTATACGATATAGTAGCTACTCTAAAATGTGGTCAAATTGTCGCCGAACCTGCCAATGGTAGCTTTCGAGTCTGATGATGCCAGAAATGCAACTCTTAACAACGGATAAGAAGTCCGAAGGATTGAAGCCAGAACTCGCGACCTCCCGTAGATGAACTTTGGCCATTTATATGTTTCAATCCTAACATACCTCCTCTTAGCGAACTTCGGTGGCGACCCGAGGAACTCTAGCAACATGAATGACATAACTTCGCTGGTGAAGTCAAAAGTCTGGGCTTCTCAAAAATCAGTTTTCAAGGTTTTGTCTTTGAAATTTAAGTGATGACATTTGGCGGCCATTTGGTCACTTCTGCTTATTAAATAACACCAAATATCGCCTTCAGCCCAAGTAACACTTCTTCAGACAATGCGAGTTCAGGCAATCAGTACGCTATCAATCAATAAAGAAAGTAAAAATGTAACCACCAAAATGACCACTCCATTAACTAAGAATAGTAGGGTGAAGGAAATCTAGACATTCTGTACTGGAGTGGGGTACAACAGCGACTGGAAATAGTAGAATGACCAAACTAACCTTTGACATTGCAAACATCTCGGTCCAGAAGCCGGTGACACCTTGAGCGAAAGAGGCCGTGCAGATTGAATACTCCAAAGAATTGGCAGTTATGCTCCACCACATTTCTGGGGTCATTCGGATTACGCCAATTATGGAGAACATCGCTAGGCCAAGATTCCATAAGAATAACGGCGTATCCAAGGACCAGGCCTTTCGCGACTGCATTACCTAAACACAACCCACTAATAAGTAGCTTATAATTAAACGCCAAATCTTGTGATTTATAACAATCTTAATCTTTTATTAGAAGATCCAGAAATCGACATATGAAGAAATCAACACCAACGTAGGATATATTCTATATAGATGCGCAATTCTAGTTAATTGCAAGACAGTTGTTTAATCAGGTGTATATTGCGTTCACGAAGTTAATAAAAACACTTTTTATAGATGAAAGAAATGCATCACAATGTTCGATGCACTTTCATCGCAACGATCGCGCTAAATTATTGTGCAAATTCTTTGATGCGGCGAAAAAATTTTAAAGTGCACTCAAAAATTTTCGGCGTTTTGCCATTCAAAAAAAAAAAAAAAGCAACTGCAATTTTGAAGTTTATTCAATCGCTGCGAGAAACACCTCAAATAGATTTGGTAATTTCCAAAACTTGGAAAGGTTCGTAACTTTCGATCAACGGAAGTGCCGTAAACACAAAGATAAGCAGTGCTAACAACGTCTCTCGCATAAATCCTTGCCAGAAGAAACAGAAACGAAAATCCCTACTCAAGGCCTACGATAAATAAAATACAACTCAGTTTTACAATACGATTTGTAATCCACAAGTGTAATGTGTAAGCAAAACGACCCCTCCCCCTCCTTGTCACTGGTCCTCACCTAGGGAATTTTGGCCATGTTTTTACTGACAGTTAATTTATAAGCCGGTAATGACGCATACAGACTGCAACCTCCGCTTCCATCGTCATCTCCCACAGCACCTTACTGCTTGATTTCGTATCCACAAAAATAGTTGGTAGACTTCTGACAACTGAACAGCTTGAATGTTACGACAACCATTCTCATTGGCTCTTTTCCTACACGGTCGACGAAGTGATGTGCCCCTTTGAAGGTAAATCAGACGTCGATGTGCTTTTAATGAGACGCGAAGATAAAGAGTAACGAAACTCCTCAAATTAGCGTTGGTGCAGTTCTGGAACTCAAACCCAACAGGGGTTGCACGACCTGGATAGTCAGGAACCCCAGAAGCAGAAACCTCTGCAATTAGTCCTGTGAAAATCGGAAGCTAAAGCTTTTGGTTGGTTCAATAGTTGCCAGTCCTGCTTAGTCCCCCCCCACCCCCACCTCAAAAAAGGTTTGGAATAAGACAACCTCAAAATGTTCTCTTTTTGGAGCACTGAGGTCTGAGAATGGGCAAAAACAAAGAACCTTTTGTCCTCCGTAGATAGCGATAACATAGAAAATCGATGATGAAACCGAATGAAGCCAATTGTGTTGCATCCACTGCGTCGATCGCACTGAATCAAATGACTTCTCAAACGGAAAAACGAAAGTGTAGTTTTCCAATCCATAACGAGGCCAATAGTCCACCCGTGCCATTCTCTATGTGTTACCTTAATTAACACTTGTCATCAAAAAAGCGGTCGAATTAAAACTACAGAAATCAACAATAACGCCAAAACGCCGATACTGAAGCTCTAAGCAGTGACAATGAGCCCCCGATCGAGAACAAGCAACTGTTATTCTTAATGGTTTCGCGCCACCATTTGGCGCCTTAATCAACCAAATCGATATATGCACGAATTGATCCATTCAACAACTAACAAGAATTAATGTTACTGAACGTGAAACAATTGCAGATTTATCTTACGAGTTAGGGCAGTTCAGAGATCAAAGTACTGGATGTTGCCTTGTCAAAGAAGTTCAATGTCGAAAAGCATTGAGATCGAGTCGTTCATGTAAACGGTTCCAATGAGGTATCAGCATTAAGGGTCGGTTAACACATAGGCAACATGTGAAATACCTATAATCTATGTGGCCGTCTAATTGGAGCCTTATCGACTGTCGAGTTATAAATGAAACCAACACTAAAATGCCTACATCGATCACTCGTAAAAAGCGATCGGCGTTCTTCAACGATCAAAGTACGTACTAAGGGAATTTGAATGTACAAATTTTCTAAATATCAACGTAAAAATTTAAATATTTAACGATCTAACGATGTTCACTAGCTAATGCAACACCTTACTCAAGGGTGCGTGATGATACAGGAAAGAAGGAAATACTTCTGTTTAGGAATTGCCACATCTCTTTTTTGCAAAAATTTTCCTCCAATCTATTGCACATGGACACCTCTCTATTGAAGTGGATCATACAAAAGATTTGGGCGAGGAAGACCATGCGATGGGAAAGGATGCTTTTCGATGAAAAACCCTAAGAAATCTTTCTTTCCTCCTGCTCTCTTCCTTCCTTTCTTTAGAAGATAACGCGGGAAAACTTTACCTTAGCGAGGAACGAAGAATTTTTTGAGAAGAGTTGAATCAGAAAAAAAACTTCTTGAATGCAATACGAATTTAATCACACAAACAATAAGTGCGAAAAGCATCTGAATTAGTGTAACCGATCTTAAAAGATGCTTCAATATGTGAATACAGACACTGAATTGAAATTTTTAACACGATCAATCATAATCTATTAGCGTTGAACGCGCAAAATAATGGCTGTCATAGTTTAATTAGCCTCATTGCTCAATTAAATTTACAAATCTAAAAATCTGCAATCCGACTGATGCAAAACGCAATGCAATTTTTTAAGGCAATTAAATTTCTGTAAATTTTTTGATGCTAACGGATTAATGAGAAGCTTTGCAGAAAAAAGAAACTATTTTGTAAATTTTTCATTCTAACACACACAACGAAAAAAATTAATTGTAGTATTTCTACATTAATTGCAGGGATGTTTTAATGCAATTAATATAGGAATACAAAAGCTCAAAAGTGTAAAATTACAAAGCACAATGAAGAAGAGACTTAAAGTGACGGTTTACACCAATAAGTCTATATAGGCTGTCGCATTTGTAGGACGCCAACTGATAGCACCTGAGAGAGAAACACATCACTCCGAAAAAAAAAAAAAACAAACATCGAAACTCATCTCAACGCACTTTACAAATTGCATTAAAAAGGGAGGAAAAAAAAGAGTTGATGCATTTGGTAACGGATTTGAATTATGAAGCATCCAAAGGGAGCCACCACACCTAGCAAAAGTCTACACAATTCAACACTAACACAATACAAAAAAAAAAGATTCAAATAAACTTTGGTTGTGCAATGCAAAAAAAAAACTCGTTTCACGCATTGCACGCTTTATTTTCGGCGAAAATATTCATATCACCCAACGTCAATTTTAAATCATATCAGCTGAGCTCTGTTTGTTAACTTTTATTCTTAATAAATGAATATAGAGAAATTGAGAGAAAAAAAAAAGAAATTTATCTGCTTGTATTATGTCCTAGACTTAACAGAAATGCTTACGAGAAAAGCGATAATTCTTTGCGATTTTTAACATCAATAACGCATATTTTTTATCAAATTCATAAGTAAACCGCTGTTTGGAAAGATAAGAGATGAGAATGCGTATAGAAGGGGAGAAATAAGCGAGCTTAATTTTAGAATTGAATAACGAAATTTCGGGAATGATGGAAAAAAAATAAAGAAAATTATTTGTTGTATCATTTTTGTAAATACAAGACAAAATTAAAGTTTCCATCAAATTTCTTTTGTTCACCCACTTATCAACAGGTAATGATTTAGTGACCACAATAAGCGGTAGATGAGTTGAAAAGAATATTAAAGAACAATAGGTAGAGAATATCATTAAAGACAACAAGTTGATGATTCGTGAGAAAAACGAATGATTGCATGCTTCCTCAAATGTTCATCGAAAGCGATGAGTCAATAATAGAAATAAAATATCACTAAGAGCTCGTTTCAAACGATTCTCCACCCACCCACCCCACCCCTCTTTACCTTATTTTACTATGAATTGCCCATTTTTCTATAGACTGAAAGTATCTATGTTTACGCAATTTTTCATGAACAAATAATGCAGCATGTATTTGAAATACGTTTGAAGTATGAGACAATAATCAAGTATTATTTCTGAAAAGAACGGATAGTTTATGCAATTTTTTAATTTTCTTCACAAATCTGTTTTTTAATAGAACGATCTAAGCGAAAGTTGAACAACGCATTCAACTTGACCACTATTTTGACCAAAAATTGCTGATTCATCGGTGGAATAGTTGACTAGGTAAGGCAAATGAGTGGTAAACAAACATCTGACGCTATAAATAAGATATATAACAAAAATAAATAAATAAATAAATAAATAAATAAAGGTACTGAACAGTTCACACATATTTGTTTCCCATGCACATTTAACCTAAGACAGTAATATCGGGCAAAACTTCATATATTTTTAGCTAAAACTTATTCAGAATGTTTTTCCACTTCTTTAGAATAATGAGAAATGCAATTAGCCTTATTAAATACGTCAAATGCCGAAGGAGAATAAAAGAAGCGACCTTAAGATTAAAAAATTGAAGAAAAAAGCAAAGATAGCTAAATTTTTGTTTATTTTATATAATTTTGATTTTTTCTCGTCGGCAAATTCGCTTTCACAATAAACCTTTTTTCATCAGCAAGTTTAAAAATATGAAGTGCGTTCATTCATTGGAACACTGCATTGAAATCATCAAATAATCTGCGATGATATGTGCTTTAGCATTAGTAAGTACACACCTAAATATCGATGCCATCTCGAATAATTTTCTGAAAAAACTTATGACTCAATATTTTGGCGAATATTTGTGGTTTAATGATAAATCATCAACGGCCAGAGACTGCCTTAATGATCAAATAATGAAAAAGTTTGAGGCTCATTTCCTGGAAATTTCGAAATTTGCGCTTTCCTCTTCCCTTTTCTTTTTCCGCCTAACAGAACGACTTCAATTTTTTGGGAGGGGGGGGGGAGGGGTGGGAATGGCTGCATAAATGTGATTAAATTTTCAACAATATTATAGCATATCACGGAAAATACGCATTAAAAAGAGACGAGTGAGGAAAAAAACAGCATTGGCAAAATAATTAATTCAGTATTCTCAATGCGAAAACGATATTTCATCGTTTATCGATCAAACGCTCGTTTCACGAAATATTTATATACAATAATAAACAATCTGTTGACATAAAAGTTGGCAAGCCGAATAAAGGATTGGCACCTATTGAATAATTTCAACAGCACACCATCTATGTGTCCCACTGATATGAGCAAAATTGCACGCACGAGATGATTGGTACGTTTTATGGACGACACACAACGCGACAATGCTTAACGCGTCGCGATGATTCTCCCATCAGCATATACCATTATGCCTCATCATAATCGTTGCCGATAAACGTATCATTCAAGCCACAGGTCACCTATATCGGGCAAAGATTTTGTGCTACAAGATTGAGATAAGAATCGCGCATCATAATACAACAACAAAATGTTATATTTACGACATTCCTTAGGGTAAATATAGAGGCATTTTTTTTCGGATAGAAAAATTTCCTCTCTATCCCACTTCCCCTCATCAAATGAGTGAGGAAAGGAGGCCAGAAAGAAAGAATGGAAGGTGTTGGGGAGCAAATTGGTAGAAGTCGACTCCGGAGTAGATAAAGGTTTTGTGCTGTAAGAGCGGGTTGAGGGATGTCCATCATAGCACAAATTTGTAAAAAAAAAAAAAAAAAATTATAAAGAGCGAAGCCACAGACAGCGCAAATGTTTCACAGTATCGAAAATTTCAGAGCGGATAGAGAATCGAGTAATAAAAGACTGACGCAATAAGAGAGAGAGAGAGAGAGAGAAAAAAAAAATTTTGTGGCAAAGAATTTAATTCTAAAAATCCACGTCATATGTCCTATTCACCGTTTATTCCATTCAATAAGCCATTTTTGGCGAGAAAAAAAAATTAGGATGGAGGGAACTCATAATGAATTTTACACTATACTATTGACTAATTGATTGGAACTAATAGAACTCAATAAAAGTAAACGTGAAGAATGTGAATGGAAGAGATTTGCTAGTCTCCAATCACCTCTCCGCACTCTGATCGCCTTTTGGCTTTGAATGGATCATTAAATCAACGGAGATAGTTCTCGATATTTGATCTGGAATCTTTGCCACTGCTCCAGAACTTATTCTTAGCACACTATTCAAATGTGTAACAATTAAAACAAAATGGGCATTCCTCATAAAGTATCACTTGAAGAAGGTATGAAAGACCATTCAAGTAACATCAATCGTAATAAGGAAGCGATTGGTGTAAACGAAAAAGTAAAAGAACAATTTAAAAAAAAAAACGCTAAGCAAAACACTCTCGTTGAGTATTTCATTACATAGGAACACTAAATAGACTATTAGGATAACGAAACGGAAACGGCACAAAATTCGTTGTTTTATTGCAGCGTGCGCTTAGCACGGCAGCTGCACATTAAACTATCGTTGTTGATGTTGCTGCCTCTAGAGAATTGCCGACAGTCGAATCGTCTCTGCACTTTGACAACTATTCGACGAATTTTTTTTTGTTGCTTTCCACATTTCCTTATGAATCAGATCTATTAAACGCCCAAATTTGACAACAATTAAAATAAACGTCATTTCCTTCAATTACCTTTGCAAGAAATGGTGCAAATTTTCAAAATAATGTAACCTAATCTTTGAACAGTGTGGCAGTTAGGAAAGCCGACTTTTCTTCCTGCACCTTCCACGTAGGTGCTTGATTCGCGTGTAATTTTTGACTCCCAAATAACTTTACTGTTAACAATCTACCGTTGATCGAAATCCTCACCGATAACACAAAGAGAAAAAGTTTTTAAGAAAGTCACAAGGAACAGCAATCATATTTATAGCACTATGACAATAGTTTCATGGCTATCGTTTGCTTTTTCACTATCATCTTTCTGCAGGATTCGAACCTTTGAACATCACTACTAACGTTGAGTATCTGCCTCATAGTGTTATTCAAAAGTTATATTATTGCAGTAATACAGCGAAAAGTAACAAACTTTAAAAAAAGGGCAATCTACTGGATGGGCGAATTGCTCGTATATAGATGGTTAGAGTAACAAAATGTTTTGGGCGAATACTCACAATGTTTTCGTTCATTACGACTGCAACATGAAATTGCTATGAAACTATTGCAATAATGAAGCAGGTAGTATAGTTAATTTTATGAAGGTACAATTTAATACTGCAATGAGCACCTTTATTCGAATTTCTTTCGGCTTAGGATTGCGCTATATATGGTCTAAAAGTATTTATATGCATAAGTTTGGATAAACTTCAACTTTTGATGATAGTCAGTGATAAGATAGACTAGTATCTAAATATATTTTATGCAATCAAGACATGTTTAACCTTTTCTTGGTTTTTTTCTTCTTTTTTTTTAAATATTTCTAAATGGCGCTGCTCATTAGCGAGATTTTTTTTTCTCCAAATTGTCGCAAATCTGCAAGGAATTATCAACGTGTTTACTGAAAAAAACGCGTATAAATAGGAGTGCGCAATTTTAAATTCTACTACACAAAGGTCAATTATAGCAACAAATTTGGCACATTCATTAAGACAGCTGACAATGAGTTTGAGAGATTGTCCACTCTTATGACAAAAACACCAAATGAGAGGGTATTTCTCTATGTCGAATGTTTTTGATGATTAGTATTAAATATAGAAAAAGTTTTGAAAAAAATCTACTAGCAATAAAAAAACAAATAAATGCATTCATTCCATAAAGGAATACTGGAAAAAGTGTGGCAACTTCTAGAATAAATAAAACAACTACTTTAGTGCGATAGGCAGTATATTAACCGTTATTAGCAGTTAAAACTATTAGATAGACACAAACAAAACCCATATGCAAATATATGCGTGTATAGTATCGCTTGTGGAAAAATTAGCAATGATTATTTAAAAAAGGAACATTCGCAGGTGATAATAACCGAATAAAATCCTTTTCGTTCGATCATCACCGGAAGGCATTCGAGTAAAAAAACCGGATTTCGCGTGCAAACAAAAAACCGAAAAAAGTCAACAACCAATACCACAATTGGCCAAACACCGAAATTTCAAGGGTAACTACCACTCGCCACTTATATGTAAACTTCCATTACGAATCACATTTGACATCTATTTCTTACGCTATCTAGAAAAAGACTCCAATTAATTTTCAATCTATTCACTACTGGATGCCGATGAGCATGTCATCTGTGCAGTGTTTAAAAAAAAATGTTAGGATTGAAGAAGAGAGGGAGAGAGAGGGGCAGAGAGAGGAAAGGAGAGGGAAAAAGAGGCAGGAAGAGGGAGAAAGAGGAAGAGAAGAACGAAAAAAATTGCAGACGTTATTGACTGAAATGTATCAATTAAACAAATTCGAATCGAAAAAAAAACCCCAAATCTTAATGATACTCAAAAACTTTTACGAAAAACTTTCAACAAAACCTTCCCGAATATAGGTTAGCGAAGAATTTCAGTAATAATGAAAGAAGCATCGTTAGTGAGCGGCTTATTTTAGTTGCGGCATCAAATTCCCTCGCTGCCATATATAGGAGCAGTTGTTTGATGTTTAGTGTCCTTAGCATAGCAGTACTGATGCCATTCTTTTTTCTGGCATCAGTTTCGCACCGATAGGCATCGGATCGATGAGATTCCCACCAAAAACAGTGACGTTATGAAAATAATTGTTATGTACTATGAATCATAAGGAGGAAATTTGTGGATTTGGTTGCCTAATATTGTTTTCAATTAAGGAGATGCTTTTCTCCTTGTCGGTCATCTTCAAACACTTCCTCTCCCCTTATATTTTCTTCCTTTCGTTAAATCTCAATACTATCATTTATCGTTTACGGTATATATCTTCTCCAATCTCGATAAGATTTTAAAACTGCGGTACCCTCCCCACTACGCTCTTCCCATCCAACCTCTAGCCTAGAAATTGGCCCTGAATTATGTTGCTCTATAGCGCTTTTAATGTATTGAAATAATATTTATTGATTTTTACATAATCCCCATGCTAGTGCAAAATGTATAAGCGTGCATGAAAAAATCCACTTAGCGTATTTTCACCTCCATGACTTTCAGGGAATTATGTTGTTCATAACTTTCAAAATCGACTTTTATTTGAAAGTGAATGTATAGAGAAGATAGGAGAAAATATTTACAAAGAAAGAAATTTATCTCTTAGTGATATATATCCGATGAGAAAAACCGATTCAAGTGACGAGAATAACGATTAGATGAAAAGAAAAAATCACATTTTTCCTAGTGAGGATTGATCGCTTAGCATTAATGCCAATTGTTGATAATCGTTTTCCCTTTATTCGCCGCCATTCACCGCAAATCAACACTCATAATTAATGGCAAAAGAAAACATTAAAACGTTCATTAAATGATAATAAATTAAGTTAGATATTGAAAATAGTAATAAATAATTAAATAATTCCAAAATAATTCCTTCATTAAAGCATCACCTCAATACACTACAATATACCAAATACTGCTTATCAGTGCAATTCGTCTGCAAACGTGAAACGAGAAAAAAAAAAGAAACGCGTCATTATTCAATCGTATCGATGGAACGAACTGCATCGCACGAACATTGCTAATTGCAAAGATGGACGTACTCTGATACACCAACCGAATGGCCTTCAAAGTAGAGCAGATATTCGACCCATTGTTGGCAGCGACCACCCACGGATATCACCCAACCAACCTAACAGCGCTAATCCTGTTCAGTGCTGCTCACTTGAAACACATGCACTTGGACGGCCATTTGCGCCATAAAATTCATAACTAAACGACGGTAATGCACATAAGTATGCTAATGGACACTTGCGCTGCACACATGCGATAAGTGCGTAATATTGTACAATACACGAGCATTGCCAGTGCTGCAAATGTGATAGCCCCGGCCATCCGCACAGCAACAAGAATTCGCACTTTTTGTAGGCGCATTGACGATGAACGACAACTACAGTGAGAACCTTGCACAAACAAGTGCATAGGATTTTTAACTTCAATGAACTCTGCAATGCCCTCTTTCTTAAACGGATTCAGGTCAAGGTATCGGCTGTCGATGACATTTGAAAATGTCTCTTCAACGGATACTGCAAAAAGACGATTCATTTCTCATAAAGACCTATCGGAAAATTGTTCCAAGCATTCCAAGAGGTCGTTCCTTTCATTAAAAAATTCAATTAATGTTTACCGCTCAGAGGTCAATATAACCAACTTTTTTTTTTAAATAAAATATTAGAAGTGATCATTTTCAATTGAAAATCGAAAAACATCATCGTAATTGATGCATGAACATATATATTGCATAGAAGTTTCAATGAATGTAACCAAATGCAAAAAAAATTATCAAATCAATTTTCTTATTTCAAAGCTATTATAGTTGAAAGTTTCAGCTCAAACTTCGAATATTTTTAAAAATACTTGAAACAAAAGGAAACTCCCGAAAATGCAAATTTAAGGTGTTGAAATTTAGCGAAAAAAATGCGAGTGATTTTTACGTAGAAAAGTGGAAAAATTTCGATAATATTTTAAACATAAAATATCACTTAGTTATATATTCTTTTATTGATGAGAAGCTTTCCAAACGAAACTTTCTTCTAAAGAGGCAATGAATGAGTGGCTAATAACCTTGAGTCGTTCATTTAGCATGCTTATTCATTAACGATTACTTTAATGCACTTTAAAGGATTCAATGAATATTTTTGATCGTATTTGACTTTTTCCTATGGGGTGTGTTGCTTAGCATTACGAAATGATAAAATGCGTATATTGCTTCGTTGGCAAAAGGATCTGAATCACATGCAGCATAAAATATGCTTTGATGTATCGATAAAACTACCGCCATAGAGGTGTATCTCTGGGCAGACTGAATGAGAAAGTAAACGAAGAGAAACGAAAGTCACAGATAAAGACTAAAAAACCGTTATCGATAAATTCACTATAGCGAATTTATACTTGTCTATAAATTCGTTCAAACAAAAGTGATTGTCTCTATGACAAGAAGTGAAGAGGAAATGAAAACGATGCAAAGCTAGCTAGTATTATAGGAAACATTACTCTCAGTCTTCGCATGTCTTAATTCGAGTTATCATTTCAAAGATTTATGTCTTTCATAAAATTTCAAACAATTATCGGTTTTTCTATAAGATTTTTCGAAAGTTTTAAATGGTGAACAACAACAACAATTAGGAAGGGAGGACGTATGAATTTCCTTAAAAATTAGATGAAATCCATTTGTTCGAAAATTTATCAGTGAACAATAATTTGTGACAATATTGTTAATGAACGTCAAAAATTCACACATATGCGAATCTATATATATATATATATATATATATATATATATATATATATATATATATATATATATAAAAAGAAAAAAGCGCAAACATTAAAACTGCATCTCATTCAGAGAAATATTTGCACAATTTTGTCGCTTTTGTTACGAAATAAACTTTTATTTATTTACGATTGTTATTACTATTACTACTATTAATGCGTATAAATTCAGACTAAAACGAGCCTCTAGAATGTTGCCTAGAAGAACGCTTATGAGTGAATAATTCTGAGCCGATTCGAAATTCATCGCAAAACGGTGCTGACGTAACACATCAAAGAGCAAAGTAAATAAAGCAAACATGATAAACTGATAATGCGGCACTCTAGAACAATCGATGATATATTTAATCAGATGATAGCGGACAAAGTCGAATAAAAGTGAAATGAAAAATGAAGAATGGAAAATTATTTGAAAAATTTTAAATGATTGTTATTATCAACTGTTATTACCAACAACTTTTTATTACAGCTCCAGCCAATCTCACGCAGTCTGAATCTGTCTGAGCCGGTCTGAGGAAATCAGTTACTGCAGACAAATATTATGGAAAATACTATAACAGTTGGCTGTACTATATTACTTGACAATAGAAAAGTCATTTCATTCAAGACAGTATTGAATAGCGCATATTCAGAAATTTGACTAGGCAATCAAGCAGGACGTTGTGTGTCATGCTGTTCTTAATCGTGTCGAGATGATCCGAGTGCAAACGAAATTTTCTCGAAAAAACTAGGAAAGGGAAACGTTCTTCAAAAATGTTTTCTCGTCGAAGGGTGTATTCTTTTACAGTTCTCTTTTTTCATTACTATCCCTAATAAATACGGTAGCTTCCGAAAGGAAGTTTTACCTTATCCATGATCAGCTAATATTTACCTCAACATTTACCCCTTTCTTTTACCTACTTCACTTAATTTCCGTCAGGTAAAAAACAGCAGTTAAATTTCAGTTTATGAGGAAAAAATAAATAAAATTCAGTCCTTTTTGGATGAACGAATGAAAAAGACGTATAACAGCGCACAAATTATGTGGAAAAAAAAAAGAAAAAAAAATGGCAAAGAAAAATATGGAAAACTATAAAATTGAGGGAGAAAAAGAAGTCATAAAAATTTAGGAAATAAATCTTTTGTACTCCAAAAAGAAGAGAAACTTTCCAATGAGAAAGCAATACAACAAACACGCATAAAACGTGCCAAAAAGCCAATAAAATTGTTGCAGCACAATGCAAATATAACCATACGATTATGTCGATTTTCTCGGTCAAAGTTCTTAAGCGTTATATAAAATACTTCAATGCATCATAGTTTGCTTCGAATGTTCCTAGTTTATTGGTCGAAATAATGCACAATGCTTATCGATGATACAACGCATCAACGGACTATAAACCAATCATCATTTGTTAATTTTTGAGAAACTAATTATTTTGAAAATGCAAAAAAAAAACAATTTGAAAAGAAATACAATAAAAATAGTAAAAATTATTGGGAAATCAACTGAGGGAAAATTCACTTCGCTAAACGAAACAACCGACGAAGTGATGTGACATTAATTTTATGCATGCGAAAAGTATTGCTCTAAATATGGGCAAAAGATAACGCAATCGAATATAGTTTCTCTCTTAGATAGTTAGATTTAATGTGCTCAATATTTCAAAGTTTATTAAAAATCTGGTTGAATTGCTATAAAATATCCTCTAAAGTTTTCGATGAAATGGGAGAGTATGAGAAATTATTCACATATTCATTAGTTTCAGCATGTTATTATTTCAAGGGTTAGATAATTACGTTTGTTATATTAATTTTAGTATCGTTTAGCCTAAAGACATACATGCATAGCTATTGGTTTGGTAAAAAATGGAACGGGAGAGAATTGCAATGAACGCCTCATTGTTGTACCTAAAGAGGACACGTGTATTTGGTAGCTAAACACTATTTAAATATTCATTTAGAATCACTCGATAAGTTCATAATCATTAAGTTCACTAAACCTTTTTTAATAGCTCTTATTTTTTAGGGTTTTTATTCACTTTTTGGATCCTCAACTTTATTACAGAAATATCATTTTCAAAGGTAAACCCAGCTAAAGAGATAATGAAACCTTTCCAGTCTATAGTAAAAAAATCTGTTATATAGTAGAAGAATCAAAAAAAAAAAAGAGATGGCCGATTCGGTGAGCGAAAAAGCACTTAGAAGTATTTGAAAGTTACAACTGAAATAACAGCAATAAATCTTTCTGCATTAGCTATTTTTTTATTGCACATCATTTCGCTCTCCGACCATTGACCATTCATTAGTACATCAAGAAATTTGCAAAAATAGTAAACACAAAAACAGGTTCCACTGAGAAAAAAGGGAGAGCAATTCAATTGTTCCGATCATTTTCACTATTTCAAAGAATGAAATATTCTCGAAAAAAGAGAGAAATCAAAACAATTATCAATGGGGGGGGGGAGCGGAAAAGCGAAAGCAAAACTTGTTATTTGAGTGAAAAATGCAATCAGAAAGCGAAAAGAGACGAACAAAACAACTTCCGCAATATAGGTAATCTTGCAAAGTTTCATCGAATTCCGCTGAACCATTTAATGACCCACATTCATTCATATCGCCACCCCCTCCCCTCCCCTTCCTTGCCATCAACTATTCATCATTTCACTTCGATGCGACGATGAATTTCGGGAATTTTTGAGTAAATATAAAAAATTTAAATAAAAAGAAAACAACCTACGAATAAGCAAGTCTGCGACCTTTAACGATGTTATTTTCAGCCGTTAGCTTAATTATGTTCTCCTATTCAGCGAGCGTCAGCAGTGGATATTGATCTTTATCACTAAATAAGTGGAGAGAAAGCGTCAGAGAAAAGGAATGAAGGTGAGTTTGAGATGAAAATTTTTTAACTTTGAGGGAAAATAAAGCGATTGAAAAATAAAGATTGATTGTCATGAATAGGAACATTAATAACCGGAATGTTGCAAATTTGCAATGTATCATTCAAAAAAGAGCGTCATTCAAAGGAAAGAAAACAAGCAAAACTCGTGGCACATTATGACGTCAAAGAGTGCAAATTATTCATCAAAAACAACGAAAGAGGTGAATATATGCAACTGTCTGAATAGTCCGCTATATCACTGCTAAAAAAAGCAAATATGATAAGCAAAGTTGAATGCCGTTATTCCCAAACCCCTACCTTCCAATCATATTTTTGTATTTATACTATCCTATTCATCTGCATCACAACACTGCCAATCACCCGTACTACGATGTATGAGAGTGGCTAATATTAACAAGTCCATAATTGATATTAACACCTGAAACAAAAAAAAGGAAGCCAGCCCTATCATAACGTTGAGGATCGCCAAACAAACAGATTGTTCGAAATGTCGATTATCGACTGCGCAATAATAACGAATTCATGAATTCACATACGGAAAAGCGTTTGGTATATCATAGCAGATACCACTCAAGGATTCTCGTACACAAAAATAAAACGGAACGCCGATCGCTGATCGCCGATTTATCGATGCATTCGGGCATCCACTGAATGTAACTAGCTATAATTGATTGCAAAGAGTGTGACATTTAGTGAGGCATTATGCGACGATGTGAAAAGTGCATTTGGATGGCAAAGAGGGTTTGTAAGGTTTTTTGCCAGGAGAAGTTCTTTTGAGCGGGATCCATCATCCGGGGTTCACATAGATTCGTTGCATGTGCACAATCGAACGCGACCAACAATCATTCATCTTATGTGAGGTGATGATCGGTCGCCGATTCGAGCGTATCCACCAATATCAATCGGTAAATTAAGATCTTTGTTTTTAGTGTGTAAAAAAAAAGAACACACACACACACTGCAAACCTTTTGATGCCAATCACTTTGTCTCATCATCGACGACAATCATTCTTATTGAAAATCACTCGAGATATGATCGGCTATCATCAAACTCTACACTATGGAAGATCTAACAGATGCTATAATAGGATGCATTGAAAAAAATAAACTTTTATCTTTAAAAAAATACACTTTTCCTTATAAAAAAATACACTTTTCCTTACATTCAAATAAACTGAAAAAAAAAACGGAAGTATGCTAAAGCAACTGGCATCGAATACGCGACAAATTATGATAGCTATGCAATTGAGCCCTATCTTAACTGATATGACCACTTTTACAAATCTGCAAGAGATTCGCTTTCTCGTAGCCAAGCCGGCAAAAAATGCGACTAGGCCAGCTATAAAGCGCGTAAACAAGTCCACATTATACTCATTCAAATACCTGTAACTACCTAAGAAACAGATGTATCAACTTGAATATTGTTAGCCCATCTATGGCGCAAACCTTACTTGCAAAATTTAATCTTCCAGCTCTCTTCCCAAAATTGAAATCACTTAAACTGGTGGGCAGACAGACAAACAAACAAACAAAGAAACAAACAAACAAACAAACACACATACATACATACAGATCCGCACATAAAGAATCACCATACTACACCACGTAAATATGCAAAATCGCGTAATAATATAATGCTGAGAGGATTGATATATTCTGCGTTCCGATGGATTTCATGTCAACCTTAGGAAGCTGTCAAGCTCTTTCGTGGATGCGATATAAGTCACGCAACGCCTCACAAAAACCGATTTCAAATATTTCACAAAAGCGTCACCGAGCAAAGCATTTCTTGAAGATTGGGGCAACGTTAGATATTCAACGACAACACAACGAATAAATCTTTGACCTTCTTGAAACTTCTTGTTTAACGCATTGATGCCGTTACGCTAAGGAAATTACACTTAACACTCTCAATAAAAATGAAGTGAATCCCAAATTTAGCAACAGAAATAAATCGCAGCAATATTTAGCAGCCCGTTGAAATAAACCCCTTTAAAATATAAAACTAAGATGTGCTCAGGTAAACGGCAAAAAGATAGATCTTCAGTAGAGAACGAATGGATAAAAACACTCAGAGCCCTCCCTCCTCCCTCCCCCCCCATCTAATTTGTTCACTTAGCAAGTTGCATTCAGAGAGTACCATCAAGAACATAACATGCAAACAGAATAACTCGTATGTTCTTCCTCTTCAAGCTTAATTTGGCCACAAAAACTTCCGATATGAATAATCACTCATACGAATGATCACATCACGATCAAATCGATAGAGCTTTGAAAAAGAACAATGATCTGATTCTTAAAAGGTTTGTGTCTCATTCCGCATTGCTTCAAATCAATTGCGATTTTTTATTGTTAACAAAAATTTTAAAAAATATATATACAATAAAATAGAAACATCCTATATTCGTTAACAAAACTGACAATGAATCATATACACCAAATAATAAGAAATATTCAATCTTCAGCAAATACGTTTGTTGGAAAGAAGCGCTTAATTTGGGGAATTTTTAAAGCAAAGAAAAAAACCTTTAACTAGGGGTCTGCTGGTTTAAACTCCCGTTATGCTAAGCAGGCAACATACAGGCAAGCGCAAAACAATCGTCTAGAGAATAAGCGATGCTTAGACAAATGAAGTTTGCTCATAAGGCGAATATAGTTCACCCATTTCGATGCTTTAAAAAAAAATCGAAACCAATTCGATGGTCAACGATCATGCGCTAACGATACCAACAATCGCAAAAAAAAGAGCGGAACTTGAAGAACTTAACAAGCATAATCGATTTAATGACTTATTTTCAGCTAAAATCCATTTACCTCTTTTGCAATTTGCCACTATTTGAAGAAAGTTGGATAATAGCATGTATGAATAAATTCCCCATTAAATAATACTAAATAAGAGAAACAAATGTCAATGTTTATAAAGAATCAAATATGATTAATTAAAGTATTAAAATAATTGATTATTAATGCCACTCTCTATTCTTTTTGCTACGGTCAACGATAAAAAACAACAACAGATAAATGTACTTTCTAGACAAATAAAAAATAAAGATTTTACAAAAAATAAGAAATGGAAGAGTATATTACAAAAAAAAAAAAAAAAACGCACAAAGACGCATTGGCAATGCTCAACGACGATACGCAGTCGTTTTACCGATTGAAGATGCATTACATCACAAATATTGAAAATTGTGTATATATGTCCGATCGAAGGTGCATTATATCACAAATATTGGAAATTTGTATATATATATATATATATATATATATGCGCAACTAATAAAACTACGTTTGCCGCATTAATTGCAATAATACAGACAACCACCACAATTTTGCATTATTTGCGTTATTCGCAATCGTTCACAATTATTTCGCATAAGTGGATAAAAGTTTAATGCAGAATTTAGCCACGTAATTCGCCACCTTCGTGAATATATCCCCCATTGATTGCATCTTTTTCCGATACGCCCTTTGTATATCCTTAGCCTCTATATCCCCCTAAGTTTTCAGTAGATCACTGCCTTTAATCCCCCTTCATATAGCAAGAAGATGAAGTGAAAAATTAGTGAGAAAAATTAAAGAAACTACCGCTACACTAGAATTTACAAATCATCACTTTACAAGTACTGAAATATTGAGTAAAAAAATTTGGAAAGAGTTATATCAAACATTGATCAGCTCCTCATGAAAACTTATACTTTGCTGGAAAAGCAAGAAATGTGAGCAAATTCGATCGGTTAAAAATAAAGCTGGTTGGCCGATATGACCTCAATGAGCTGAATTACCGAATAAAAAAAAACCATCAAAATTATGTACAATAAAATCATGTTCACAATCAAATCCGATAAAAATAAACTGTAGGGAAGCATAACAACAGACATTTATGAGTAGGAAGCAATTTTATCGTTAATATAGATCGCATCGAAAACCTACGGTCATTCCCTCCAAGAAAAAGGTGACCAATCTGAAATTTTAGAATATTTTCGTTCATATAAAAAAGGCTGGAAAAAGTTGAAAAGCTCAAAGGAAAAATTATTGTTGAAGAGATAAGTTCCACTATAGAAAAAAAAAAGAAAAAGCAAATCAGCACCAGTAAAGAAAATTAAACAGCATATATGAACAAAAATTACAAAACATTGAAAATTAATACCTCTCAAAAGCCATATAACTGATTCTATCGTACTTCCACCTCATATCTTCTTCATCGTGTTGACAAATATCCCGCCCCTCCTTTTCCCACCTCTTTCTAGTATGCATATACTCTAATCTCGTTGCATGCCCCTACTTTTGCAGTAAATTTTGGACTGCTACCAAGTGCGAAAATCGATATAAACGTAAAATTTGAAATTAAAGTTTTTTATGGAAATAGAATGGAACATATTGCAAAAATGGAAGAAAAAATATGACCAGATTATTGATGAGTTAAAAAAAATAGGCATAACGGGAGCAAATTTCAAATATAAGAAAGAAAAAAAAAAACAACGAGAACAAGAAGTCAGCAAGACAAATAAAGCACTTCAATGCTAAAGCATGAGATTAATAGCTAATCCACATGGATTACAAGATGCGCTAAAAAGCGTCATCCATTATTATTGATGAGCATCATTTAAGACCATTAAAAGCACAAAGTGGTAAATTAGCAAAGCACATCGATAATTAGAACCACTTATATATTGACATGAACCAACAACGCAAAACGCACATCTCCCATTCGTCAATGCCCGCTTTCAATTCTTCATGGCTTAAAATCCTTTCGGCCGATAATCACCTACGATACGAAACTACTCTCTCCCGCTTATCCATCATTCAGATTTATTTAAGACGATCCAACTACGCTTCTGCTGCGATAGCATCGACGCACGAGCCTTGATGCCTACACTTTGAAGAAGTCGAATCTAATCTCAATGAAGCTTTATCCCAATAAAATCGAAAAGAATTTTTAGCCGATTTTCTTGATAAAACCTGCATTAGTCGTAACTCCCTAAATGATACATGCCTACATAAGTATATTCCAGACAGTTGGGAATGTTCACAAACACATGGTACCTTCTTATTAATATTACAGCCTCTCAGATACTGTACACCCATACTACTATAGGCTGATACCTTCAGGTGTTAAACCCATTTGAAGAAAGAAAGATGGTGGGGGGGGGGTCGAGGAAAATATTCGCAATCGGGAAAGGATTGGAAAAGATAAGCTATAACACTGAAAGCAGCACAAACCAAAAAATTTCCCAACATATCCCATGATTTCATGAGAGATCCCGACGAGGCCATTCGGTTCTAGAACACCATCTGTTGGAAGTTAGCAAATTACCTGTTCCCTCTAACAACGACAAGAAAAAAAATGCAAAAAAGTTTTCTCCGTATTGCCCGCAATCAATTTTATAGCCATCCCCCCTCTTGTCCCGATCACCTCTAACAACCGTTTACCAATTTGTTAAGGTAAGGTTACGGATCGCCTTGTTCAAAGACTTATGTTTCGCAAAATGTGCTATCACTTATAACAGTGGGATAATTTATTATCAACTAGCAATTAACGAGGATATTAATTCTAATGAATTCTCCTCCCTAAACCTTCGATCGCCCCCTGCAACTTACCTCCCCCCTTATTTGCAATGTATTGAAATCGACATCAAAAAATAGGCATTAGGATTCCATATCTTTGGCTATATGTCTATTAGCGGATGTCATAGAGCGCAGAAAAACGTAACGCGATATAGCAGACGATGGGATGAAAGAGGATGTGCGAAGAAAGGATAATATATAAGATAAATATAATTAAAACTGAAATACCCATCTTCGGTACACAATAAAAATCAATAAAGCCAAAATACGTAATGCTTTTCTGAAATGAATTCATTTAAAACGAGCTCGGCAATGAGGCCGTATGTTGAACAAGCAAAAAATGCGAATCGATTGAAAACGAGGGATTTCACAAGGATAGCAAGCACTACGGCCAAGAACTACTGCAGGAAAAAGAGGCTGGCTTTAACGGCGAGTGGACGGACCAGCCGCATACACGAGCCAAGGTAGCCAGATCCATATGTAGCGATGTGTAGCCATAAATTATGCGTGCTATCATATCGATGTGTACATACATTCGCACGGTGAGGTATGGGGGTCAATGATGCATACGTCCGTTGTTTGCGTCTCCATTGTTGAAGTAGGTGAACTATTTTGGGTTCTTGCCTCCTATAAGAGCAAACAAGTTGAAAAAGCAAGCAAGGAACAATGCCACAGGAATAAACAACGATCCCCCATCACTTACAGCTAGGATAGTGCACTCATAAACTAATACTTGTTTCCACCAAGCAACAGTAAAAACTACCTGCTTATTCTTTATCAAGTGATCCATTTAGGTAAGTAGTAGGTTTTATCATAGTTGAGGCTGAGTTAACTCTTTTCAGAGCACATAACTGCAAAAGCTAAAATAACTTCAGATATAAAAGTAAAATCCGCAAGGAAAGTTGGCTTTAAGCAATCACCTCATCCGAAAAGAGAATAAAAGAAAGCTTGCACACACAAATGACGAAAAGCACTCAAACCCATGACCACTACCCCCTCCCCCTCTTCACCAACATAGAATCGCATCAAAAAATAAAACTAAACTTTACCAATCAAAACAGAGTTTTAGATTTTGCCGTATTAAAATGAAATGTAATAAAAATGTTACTATCGTATATAATAAAAAATCCTCCCCCCCCCCATCCTCCGAAATATAAAGCAAACCACAACAAGATCACTTCAAAATACCTTCACAGTAGAATAGCGTCGTTCTTCGCAGCGATTTCTGCAACAAACGAACACACAAACAGCCGCTGCAATCGTAACAAGCGATAGCGATACGCAAATAAGCACGACCAATAACAAATGCGGCTTCCGTGTAGTGGTATCAATTTCCGAACGACGTTTGTTCGAGTCATCAGCACCCTCATCGACGGTTAACTTCGAAGTAACTCGCGAAAGAACGTCACTTTCTACCATCAACTCACAGGAGTAGACACCGCTGTCAGACGCTCGCACCTGACATCACAAAACAAACTGATATTCGTCAACCCCATTCACAAACACTGATGTTTACAGCAGGAAATGTTTACATGCGCTCTTGATGAAATTAGTTGCCATCTCAATTTCGCTCAAATCTAATACGATATGCAAACGTGAAAACAACGTAATTTTCTATGAACTCTAAAAGAACATTCCTAAAATCTAGGCGAATTTCGCGAAAAATCTCGTTTAATGCTGAAAACGCGCCTCATTTTACCTCTATCAATAAAATTTTTTTCCAAAATCCAAGACTTCCTAAATTTTATAACTTCCTCATAATTTCTTCTCATTTTGTACAACATCGATGACCCATGTCCTAAGGCTGAAATCAGTTTGAAGGTATAATATGGGTATTTCCAAGTCATACATGCATACCGCACCCGTCCTAGTATCCTCCTTCCAACCTATCATATTTCCAAATTGCCCATATTGTATCACCTCTGGTACGCATAATGACCAGAACACCGCTTTCCCAAAAAAAAAAAAAAAAAAGAGATAGAGACAAACCTCAGTAATAACGAGCACCTGACGATTGCCTTTGAAAACGAACCGAGATGGGGCCGTATGAGGTTCGATAAGTCGTCCATCCCGATACCAAACAATCGACAGCGGCGATGAAATATTCGCGGAACAATTGAAAAAGACCATCGATGAAGCTTGTACTCGTTGTTCTTCCACTCGTGGCCAAAATTCGACGTCTAAACAACTCAATGTGCAAAATAATAGGGAAACATTGTCAAAAAAGTTTACGCCGCATAATTCAAGATGGAAAATTTCAAAAAGTAACGCTGAGTGTTGAGACAAGTTTCGAGGTCAAACATAACCGATTCTGGCCACTTTATCTTACACTCAATGACACTGAACTGCAGCAAAAATATGAACACTCACCAAAGACTCGAAGATAAGCCGAGCTCTGTGCATGACCGGCCTCATTGCTTACGTGGCAAGTATAGATACCTGCGTCAGCCATCGAAACATTTACAACATATAAGTTATCATCATTCGCCTTCACATGTAGACGTCTCTCAACGGCGGCTGGAAACGAATCGCCTCCATCTTTTTGCCATTTAACCACCGGAGGTGGTACACCTAGAATCCCCTTGAACATTAGTGTACACATATACCTCATCAGCTTTTAATGTTTTCTATTAGCTGGTACCACACACTAATGGCATAATATTTCTCGATATAGAGAGCGTAATAGGGTCAAGTCAATAATTCTAATGTGTTATGCCTCACTACAGACAGATTATTCGACAGAGTCTCCCACTCAAACTTTAGAGCAGGATATACCCCACATTCAAGAATTATCGCAACCTTAAAGCTTAGCTGTCGAACTTATTGACCCGATTGTCATGCACAGTGTTTGCGAGTTGTCCTTTCTATGCCGATATTGACAGCTATCGATGAATGGAAATGTGAATTTATCTCATAGTTAGTCATCACTTTCGGGTAGTTTGCAACGGTCAAATAAAATGGCGCCGCAAAGATAAGTTCTCTTTTTCCACCACCAAATGTTTGTTTCTCGACTGTACAGCCTATCCGAGATCACAGTGATTACTTACGTTATAAATAATTAAGAACAAACTATCAGGAATATTCAACAATAAAGGACTGCACCTGGGCTAAGCAATCTTAAACTAGAGTATTTTCGCTATGCGACGCCTTACTGGTATACCCATCGGAAATCAACATACAGCGACTCGAAAAACTGGAGAAGAGGATGGGATGAACTCATTCAAAAATCGGCGTTAAAGCCAAGCTCCAAAACTTCACGTTCAGGACGGTTTTACCGGTGTCATAAAGCAGAAGCTTTTGATGAAAAGGAATAAAGGCTTTGAAACCCCCCTGTATTTCACGTAAAGACATGTAAAGACTACTTTACGAGAAGCCCATGTAAAGCAACGTATGAAGCATATAAAGTACGCACATTGATGAAGTACCTCCCACCCCACTCTCTCTCAAAAACAACCAAAAAATTATCAAAAAACATCACAATAAGTGCAAAAGTTCGACTGGATTCATAAAAAAAAGCAAAAGTGGCCGTTAAGGATCTAATACCTCGAGCTGAACACCTCAACTTTGCATTTCCGCCTCGCAAAATCGATACATTTGAAGGCGAATAAACGATTTGAGGCTTCTGCAGAACGATTATTTTTGCTCTGAAATAAACATATGAACATATGCATAGATATCAGAACAAAAACAACATACTAGGCTGATCTCGACAATAACGGTATAAGAAGTGCATTATTTACAACTAAATTGCAATGCCGCATCGATTCTGACATCGCGTACAAAATGAATTTAGCTATCGGTGGCTTAGTTCCCACACTGTTATTCATTTTCTACAATAGACAACGTAGACAGCAATTCATCCAAATCAAACACAACAACAAGAGAGTATTAATTCCACCTCGGCTAGAACAAACCTGAAAAAAAAGGTAGATTAAACTCTAAGCAAGTGAGACGGGAAATTATCGACCACTAAAAGCCACAAAACTGCTCATTCACCACAACTAATTTGCATGTGCAAGTAAACAAAAGCCTTCTTGCCGCAAATGTTATCAACTCGAATGAAATGCAAAACATCATTCAAAAATAATTTATGAGCATACATGTCATCCCTTCCCCCTTCACAACACTGCGCATCTCATTAAAACATAGATACTATATTTTATTCTTTTGTTCACTCAAGATCAAATATCGATCAAATGACTGATAGCAATCACTTCGTTCATAACGTAACATCACGACTAAAGGTTAGTGATAAAAGCACTGATCGCTCTCAATAAATCGCTTCAAAATCGCCGAAAAGCGAACTGTCAATTGTAAGATTAAAATTCGAGTAAACATTTAAGCTTGTTTATTTCTATCCGATTAAATCAATTTCCTTGAAATCTTTCAACATTTCTCTAATAAATTAATTTGCATACCGCAACGAATATGCCGATCCATAGTGATTACGTACAATGCACTGATATTCGGCTTCATCGCTGAATGCTATTTCACTCAATCGCACTTCACTGTGCAAATATTCCACTGGAAAGTCGCTTAATGACCCTGAAAAGATATTGCTGCTTAGAAAACTACCTCTCCCTTTAACTGATAATCAAAAACAACAACCAATGAATTAAGCCCAAAATTTCCAATATAAGCAAACAGCTTACCATTTGTACTCATCGATCTGTTGAACAAGAATTGGGTTGTCGCATCATGGGTAAGTACACGTGATCGCCCTTCACGACTCACCTTCCAGCTCATCTCAAGCGGAGAAGCACCATAGCCAGTACACTGTAAGCGTACTTCGGATCCCAATAGTGCATTCGTTTGCACAGCTGGCTGACTGAGAAGACGCGCACGTGGTGAGTTATCCACTACAATTCGAATAGTAGTTTCAGTTCATTCATGATACTAGAGGACAACTTCACATGAAGCACTTGAAAACAAATTTCTTACTTGAAAGGCACATCAGGTGCGACTTCCTATAGATGATCTGATACGATAAGAATATGCGGACTAGATAATGGTATTATCATCCTTCCTATTTGTAATTTTTTCCGCACATAACACTAATTTAAGCCTTCTTCAGCAACAGAACGGAATCTGAAAATTTCCTCCTTAATGCTAAGCGAAGGGAGATGAGGAGAACGACAAAGCAAAAAATTCCAATCCAACCGCAAGTAAGATTCGATGTATCGATGACCGCAACGTCTATCCCCTGTAGAGGTGACGGATGCAGGCATACAGTCGAGATTGTGTTGCGACTCAAACCCGACGTGAACAGCCAATGCGGGAACCACTTCAACTCGCAGTCGCATACCAACGACGACGTGTTCATACGCCTTAAACTGTATTCTTTCAACTGCTACTATCCTTGAGTGAAATTGCACATTAAAATCGAATCACTACGGCTTGCGAAAAAAAAAGGATTTTATGTACAAAATACCAACGTTCCAGGTTTTGGTTAGGACAGCAAATGACCGTCTCACTGCGATAACTGACCCTCCCTCAAATCTTTTTACTGAAAAGCAATCCTCTCCAATATCAATACAGGCAGTACACTCTATGATCTTATCAGATAAGCGTCACATAACAGAAAAAATTCCTCTTACAGTTCAATCGTCACTTCGAAAATCGATATTCTACTGTATTCAAATGACTCCCCGCACGGAAAACAAAACAAAGCGAATGATCTAAAAGCAAATCATGATGGTCGCATAATCACAGCAGAACAAAATCATATATCACATCTAAAGTCATAATGTGGTGAATGCACGATGCCAACTTCTGATTATCAATGATAACAGCTTATCAGCCACTGACACGACAAATAAATTGAGATCCATCTGATAAAAACAACAAAAACATGATCCGTTATATACAGAAGTCGATGAAATAGACGAACAATTGCTTGAGATGAAGAGGCTCGAAGGCGCCTTCCTGTATGCTGGCGATCGGATTATCGCTGAGATCGAGATACTCGAGTGCTGGAAAATTGTGAAACGCACGTAGCGGTATCACACGAACCCGATTCGATGCGAATTTCAATGTATGCAATGAGGGCAATGATGTATTCGCCAAAACAAAACCATCCTCAACGCATACAGCCAATCCATTGCCTGACAGATCCCTCAAAGAAAATCCTTTTAATTCTTCAAAATTATGCATTGTATCACAAAATGAGTTCATCTGCTCACTTGAAACCATTCCTAACAATTAAGAAGAGGAGGATAAATATGCGAGGATACAACGTTAGAAATTCCAATCGCTAGCAAAAACCACCGTTTATCTAAACTTAAATGAAAACGTTTTTGATAGTCTATATGATCTGCCAATGTGATCATTCTAATCTATATGATAAACATCAAGAAGTATATATTATCCAAAAAGTCATCAGCACAGACAGCCTCATCACTTGCATTAATCTTAAACAGAGTGGCAAAAATTATTAAAAGCTTTCAAAGAGTAAGACATATATTTAAGAACAATTATTTCGCATCAAATTATATACGAGGATGATAGCTGTAATTAGCAACAGAAGCAATAATATGCGCAATTAGGCATAGTAAAGAGCAAAACTGGTGTTAACAATAATAATTAGTACCAGCTTCAGCTTCAAATAATTAGCTTAATGTATCAGACAGCATAATCGGCGATATACCAAGTAGTAATTGCGTTAATTATCACAGCTAGTGACAGAAGTGATAGTAGAAGTAAATATTATACGTATTAATAACCGCTGGCAATAGCAGTAAGCATCACTAGTAACAGCAATACTGGAAGTATTTGTAAACGATGCTGGTCGTGCAATAATCTAGATTTCAGTATAGTAATAGATGGTTGTAGCAAGTATATGATTAGATGTTACTGCATCACTAATACTAGTATTACTAGCAAGTAATATTGTTAGCTAATGTGAAACCTTCCAAATATCACAACCAATACCAGCTTCGAAGCATCCAGCCATGTGCCTCACTGCAGCATTTTGCAGTATCGGTGACTAGACAGCGTTCGAGCATACGGGAACTGTTTAAAAGAATATAAAGTACTAACAAAGAGGCGAGCGTATCTAATCCACCCATTGCACTCTTGTGTACCACATCGATATGATTATCGGCAAGCGAAAGATGCTTCAGACGTGAAAGTTTCTTGAAAAGCAACGAAGGTAACGATCGAAGCCGATTCGACGCCAAAGATAGCCATTGTAGTGTTGAACATAGTGACCATACGGATGGCTCAATCCAACTTACTGAATTTGAACTTAAATCCCTAAAAAAATATGCATCTTCATGCTTATTAACTTCTTCTTGGTTAATAAGCACGACGCTGCAGAGGGTACAACCTCGATGAAAATTACGCGTAAATATTCACCTATTGTCTCATCATTATACTCCACCGTTCTAGATTTGCAAAAAAAAAAAATTTTTTTTTCTCCACTATGATATATCAAACACATTAGATTAATATTGAATAAAATGTGAGAAGTGTGTCTAAAGAGTTGCCATGATAGATGAACGTTCTCGCAGTTAACAACCATTGTAACAATCAGCATCATCATTCATCGAAAAATAGTCAAAAGTGCAATCAAAAGACAACAATGCACTCATATTTTAGTCGAATCCAACAAACTTTCTATAAAAGACCTTAGGCTATCTTTGTTATCCAACCAGTGTTAAATGCGACTAGCTGTCGCAACATGTGAAGAGTTTTAAGCACAATTAAATACACATAATTTTTTGAAAGTTAATCGATCAATTCGAATATTGTGTAGATCAGCCATTGAGCAGATTACGCTCATCAAGCTTCATAACTACAATTTCAGTGTTTTCTGAGCCGAAACTGTCGGACAACAACACCCATATCGACATAGGCACAGACACAAATCGCAAATACTCACAAAGGAAAAAGAATTTATTCGACTAAAAAAGTTCAACTAAAACAATCAAATCTGACGCCGCTCTTACGTACTCTAGGGCTACGCAGAAGCATCATTTCATTACGTTGCTATCGCGAATAACATGACTTAAAAGATGAAAAAAAACTGCCAGCATCTTCTAGCGATCTCTAATCCCAATTCAAAAGACCTTCGATACAGTACTAATCTTCCTCGCAACGGGCCCCAGAAGTTACCTTGAGACAATTTCAGAGCACTAAAAGAGGCAGCACAGAGATCAATGCAATGCTGATGGGTATTCGATGGCATCGGGCCATTCTGGCCCGAACCATCCAAAAAAGAGATTTTCAACGACCTCCAAAGGGCAACTAATCTGAAGCCCAGCCCACTGTTAACAAGCATTAGCCAACGCACACATTGTTCTTACCGCCGATCATTGACAAACAATACCACACCTCCCTCATATTCATGAAGCAAAACTATCAACGCTATAGGTTCCTACTTTAATTAGGCTCAGCGTTTAAAGTGATATACATATGCAACGCGTCGCAGAAAACTTTGTTAGCAAAGAGAGCAGAATAACACAAAAACGATGACAGACCTGTGCGGTAGCTCAATTCACATAAACCGGGAAACCTGAAGGCTGATGCGTTCCGAACGAAGTTTAAGGATAAGGTTTGCGCTCTCCACATCATCAAATGACTATTTCAAAGCGACTCAACTTACACAAAACAGATGAGCAAAATTGCTTACAAAGAGGTAAGAGAAAGCATTCCATATAGCCATCCACCGGTAACTGCTGTTAGACGATTTTCGGCAAGACTAAGCCGCTGCAATTGTTCGACACCCCAAAATGCACCATCCTCCAACGAAGAGATCATATTTCGCGAAAGGGTCAAATTTTGTAATGAAATCAGTGGACTGAACGTGAGCGCACGAATCGTTGTAAGTCGATTGCGACTCAAATCTCTGAAAATTTGAACCATTTATGTACCCATCTCATTTTCTTTAAGATGAATAATTTTTCAACTTGTAGTGATTTCGAATGGTAAACTCTTCCACATTACTGCAAAACTATAAAAGACTAAATAATTGGTTGTTGGCTGCAACCAATGTTGCGCCATGAAAAACTTCACAAAGAGAGTGAAACAATTCCAAGGCAGCAAACCTTACTCATTTTGGAAGGAAGAATTAAGGAGTTTCAATAAAAAATGAGCAAAATTAAACCCAAAAACAATGAAACGAGAGAAAGGTATGCGTAAGTTTCTTTTGTTAACGATCCAATTCGAATTCAGCTCATATTTCACCATCGACGTCATAACGAATTACCTCTCACCATCGCGTTGCGAAATGATAACACTGCCACATAGACCAAACTTTGGCGCATGACGGTGTTCGTCAACCAGCCAATCCACATAATTACCTTTACCAACTTTATGGTCCAACAACGACTGCCTAACATTAAACTGCAATTCCATCCCAGGCCCGGAAAAGCGAAGTTATTTTCTACTCGCCTTCGAAATAAAGTGAATGATGGAAATTCCCCATCATGGCTATGTGAAGTGATGTTCCAAACCAGTCCTAAACAATAATCACATTGAACTTACAGTGAGCGAAGTGCGATGAGCCCATCGAAGGCACCTTTTTCAACGGATCCAATCTTATTGCGTGATAACCTCAGACTCCTTAGCGTGTGCAATGAAGAAAAAACACGTGAACGCAGTACTGGTATTGCATTGTTGCTTAGATCCCTATAAGTGCTACCTTTAATCAAGAAATGATATTACAGCTAAAACATTTGAAACGTTTGGAGAGATATTTCGCTAAAAGGAAGAGCTCATTCAAATAAACTTTAGCATTAGATATGGTCTGTTGCAATTTTATTCATCAATATTTTATAATGTCCTATTTAAGAACAGATACTTTACTTTCAAATATAAATGAATAATATCATTTTTTTTCGCTCAAAATTTAAAAACAAATAATGATTTCGATATCGCCGAGAAATGATGAAACGCAAATTTGGTTGCATTCTTTACTACACCTTTCTCAGAAGTGAAATCAGATAGAGGCATAGAGGATCAACATCACTGAAACTATCAATCATCAAGCAATACGATGAGAGGGTAATACCTCGGACCAAAAAAGTGGAACTAATGCTTGCTCTCAATAGCCCTTCTTTTGTCTTTCGCCTACTAGAACCTGAACATTTTAGACGACCTTGAAACAATACGGGCCAATCAAGCGCCTATCCCCTAATAACATTTGAAGCAATATAAATTGCAAACAAAATAAAGATTTCAAAGTGCAAAACAAATGACCAATTTGTCATGTTTCACGAATATGTTTTTCTCACTCGAAATGAGTCGGGAAAAAAAAGAGGTCAACAAGAGTCTAAATTATTGATTGAAATTTCAAAGAGTTTAAACACGGTTATAATTTTTACATGAAAACGTCTGAACAACTAACAGCCTAGTAATCTTCGAGTCGGCTAAATTGACCAGAATGGCACGAGGCAATTCCTGGATTGAATTTCGAGCCAAATCGACAACATCCACCTTAGCGAGTCGTAAAATATCAATGGAAGTTAAATTCGTTATCTCGTTCCCTTTACTGCAAACAACGCTAATGCTTCATTATATATCACTAGCATAAATAAGTAACGCTTCGCATAAAAATTTAGGTATACATGTGTCGTCCTCCTCCCCTCCCCCCACCCCCCCCCCTCACCAACCATCAAAGAGTGAACCATATGCAACCCAATACCGTTACCAACGCAGATGTATCATTATAAGCCATTATTTCCTCGGATTAGAATAAAAACATTAAGGAAAGTGAGCAAAAGAATCAAAATAAACCAAGCCCTGAGGGATTTCTTCAAAGCAGGAACTAACAAGGATGTTGCAGTTGACAGTTCATCACATCAAAACATTACCAG
The DNA here is from genome assembly GCA_037389465.1 of Baylisascaris procyonis. Taxonomy (NCBI): domain Eukaryota; kingdom Metazoa; phylum Nematoda; class Chromadorea; order Rhabditida; family Ascarididae; genus Baylisascaris; species Baylisascaris procyonis. The sequence goes on from JAZARR010000059.1 coordinate 6,847,275, forward strand.
CATTTCTTTGTAAAGATAATTTACTACGTTAGCCACCACTTCTACTTTTACATTTAGCACGAAAATAAACAATAAGCTTGACGTGGGAAAAAAATCACTAACAGGTCAAGTCTGTGAAGTTCGTTCAACGACTCAATTCCTAGAGGAACTGATGGAAGTCGATTCTTGCGTAATATTCTATAATTGAAAATTGAAATAAATTTAGAACATAAAAAACTCTACCATAATAATTTAAAAATCCCAATCAATTGCAGTCCCAATTTTCGCTCTCTACCTAAAAAGAACCGTAATGAATTATTGCAACAGAATACATTGCTAAATTTTAAAAGATATGCGAATGTCTCTATAACCCCCTCCCTTCCCCCAAATGAAAAACCTACGATGTTTAGATGATCGAGTTGTTACTCTGTTAGATGTGGTAATCGAGAACGTTACCTTCATACTCAACAAATACGGCTTATAATTACGGAATCGTATTGCAATAAAATAGAATGCTGTAGAAAATAAACGTATCGTTTCTTGGTTAAAACTCGTTGAAATTGAATAACTTACAACAGTTTTTTTTTTCTTACTATGGAGGAAATTAGCAAACTACATCTTTTGTTAACTAATAAATTTTCTTAACATTAAAATATTCAAAAAAAAAAAAATTCAAAAAAAAAACTTGAAAATAAACCTACAAAGTTTGAAGACGTGGTGTATATGCAAAAACCAATCGTGAGAAAGATTCGATTTCATTTTCACTTAGATCTCTATAAAATAAACAATCATTTGAGTATATTTATATGTCTCAACACTTAAAAAAAAAATCTATCCATTTCAAAAAATTACTTTATATAACTTAACTTAAGTTATCAAATTTAAGTTATGATTTTTATAAATTTATAAAAACTTAAGTTATGATTACTTAAGTTAACTTAAGTAATCATCGAAATAAAGATAATAGAAAATGTTGAAGTGCATTGACAAATCATGCCATGTGATATTTATAGGAATTCAGCACTCTTCACAAACAAAAATGAATTACCAACTTTCTCTCAACATATGCGTTTATTTTAACTTATAATGACCTCATCGAAGTGTAACGTGTTGCTGCATTCAACCCATAAAATAACGATTGGAAGGCCCATTGAGGATTCAGAAAATAATGAGTAGGAGGCTTATTAAATCTCATCAAAACTAGTAAAACAAACACTACTAGATAAGATCAATGCATACTTCAGCTTTTTCCCCATAATCTAAATGGAAATCAACTCCGCTACCCGTAATCTTTCCAAATATTTGCTAGATTTCACAAGTATTGGACTGGAGGCACTTTGTTACGTTCTTCGCCTTCCCTTCCACTATCATCCTCTTTCCACATATCCTTCACTACTCTAGCTGTTGACCTGCATCACAATTTCTTGAGAGCTTATTATCGAAATTCCGCTTAAGTATTTCACACTGCCATCGATACCAAAAAAAGAAACCGTTTTGGGAAAATTGAAAAGTTGCCTCATAAAAAAAGAAAATTATTTTTATGCGCATTTTATGCAAACATTAAATAAAGTATGGTCATCATCCATAAGGCGAGGAAGAAAAGAGGTAAAAAAATTTTTTTCATTCACTTCAAAACCTTCAGATAATCAAAGAATATTTATTTAAATAGTAATGAGTGGCATATAACACTTCTAAATTCGAAATGACCACTTAAAGTATGCGGCAATGATAAGTTCACGCTTGCAAAATTTGCAAAGTTTGCATTTCCGACGGAAGTATAAACGTAAGAAAGAATTTCAAAAGCTATAGTGTATTATTTCACGCTCACTAAGAAGCTTTGTTGCTTAGCATTGATGTTTAGTGAAGTTGAACAAAAGAAGAAGAAAACGAAACAAAGAGAAAATAACAGCCCACTAAATCACCACGCCACAATGACTACCTATCATCATTGATTATTTTCCCATCACAATGCCAGACCCTTCTTCTTCTTCACCCGAACGCAGCCGTCGTAAACATAAAACGACTATCACTTCCCGTTATTGCTTAATATGCGCTCTAAAGCCTCTTTGTTAAGTTGGATAAAGTATACTAGTTTTATTATATAAATCTTACGTTATATAAAGCACTGATAACAACGATAACGACCAAATATAATAGAAAATAATTGATAACGACTTATCAATTATAGTAATTTGAGAACAACTTATCAACTATAAAAATAGAGAAATAACTATAGAAATATATCAGTATAGAATGATATCACATTTTGCAGAAATCAAAACGTCTAAGCAAGTAGAGAGGACAGCATGAATGCTATTCAACAATACCAAATGCTTACATATAAGCCACATTTTCTTTTGCATTCATCGTTCATGAAGTGGATTAATACATTAATACAATGCTTGATAAGAAGCGATCAAATAAACGTCAGGGAAATTTTCAAATAAAATTGGAAAGTGAGAACTGAAAAGGATGGAGAAATAAACATTCATGCAAATTCACGGAAGATGATAATAAATAAAAAAACTTACAATGATATAAGATCATCCAATCCAATGAAAGCGGTCGGACTGACCTCTTTAATTTCGTTGCCTTGAAGTTCCCTATAACAGGATTGCACCACTTAATCTATGCGAAATAGAACAAAACTCAACAATTTCGAAAAGAAAAAAGACAACCAATAAGACGATAATTTTTTTTAAGCAGTTTGTCAAAGTTAAGGTTATTAAAGTTAAGTTAAGGTTATTTACTTTTAAATCTGTATCCTTGCAAAATAATAAAATTGAAGGCATAAACCCACAAGAAAATTGAAGTGAGAATGGCGCATTATAACGACCAAAAAAAATTCATCATCCACATAAAAAACGATATCATGTCAATAGGGCATTTGAAATAAATTCAACCTCACTTTTCCGTTAAATGCAATTTATTCAATAATTGAACGAGAAATTTTACTGAATAATTTCTAAAAAAAAAAAAAAAATTGCAGAAATGGAAACGAAATGAAGTAAATGGGTAATGGGAAGACGTTTGATGGTAGTAATGAATTTCATAATCGTAAGTACCGGATAAGAGAAATAACAAATTGCCCATATAGTCAAGAAGTAAAGTTATCGTAGCTATTGAGGCACAACTGGACTAATCGTTTGAAAATTGGTAAGGAAGAAACCTTACTGTTTTTAGAAAAGATCTAAATGGCCTTGACAAAGAGTGACAATTGGAGAGATGAGGAGGGGTGGAAGAGTGAAAATCTAATTGAACACTTACAAAACAGTAGTCCATGACGGTAACATGGCGGGTACGGCAGTCAACGAACGCCGACTGCAGTCGATGTGCGTATCAAGACAGTGACAAGCGGAAGGACAACGCTCATAAGTGAGACCTTCCACATGAACGAATTCAAGTAATAAGAAAGCGAGAACGCACACACTCCGCATCTATACGTCCATCCCATCAGACGCCTCCTAAATGATTCACTCTCAACGACTAATTTGTTAATTTTGACAAAGTAGATATATCAAGCATATCAATGCCCATCTAGGTGCAACGGTTAGCGTGGTACGATCTAACGATAAGATCGTTCAAATCACTTGAGTCTGCCATTCATCAACTAGTTTTAGCTTTTCTATTCCACAGTAAAAAACGAAGTATTTTTCCCGCTGTGATACATATATAAATAAAAATATAAATATAAGTATAAATGAATATACATAAATACAAATATAAATGTAAACTATATATATATATATATATATATATATATATATATATATATATATATATATATATATATATATATATATGTACGTGGAAGAAAAGGTAAGGAAAAAGATGGAAAGCGCTCGAAAGTGGAGAAAAGCAATTTTTATAGCACCATATTGCACTCGACAAACGGCCATTAAGTTGAGCCCTTAATTGGAATATAGGTCTCAAAAATATACATTAGCACAGCTTAGTCATGCTTCGTTACACAATGAGTTAACGCTCTGAATAGAGCACAATAGCACTATAACAATGCGACTTTTTCGTTAAGAACGGTTTGCTCTGAATTTTGGTGTCTGTCTTTTTTCATCTTTTTTTTTTGTCAGCGCACAATAACTGCATTCATGCTCGTTAATTTAAAAAAAAAAATTTCATCTCTTTATATTTTTATTCCACATATCGGCTGTCATCTTACTTCTCCAATAACAAATTACTACAAATTAATTCATAAGCACAGCAATAGATCTCGTAATGATAAAATTTTGAAGAATTTAATAAACCGTTTATGATGCACCCTCTTAACCGATTTTGCATTTATCTTTAATCTATCATGCGATCAGAAAAAGGAAATACGTGTGAAATTTTATCGTAACAAAGAGGAAGCAATGGGATAACATTTGCTTCCGCACTGATGCAAACACAAATGATATACATTTTAAAGTATCTTTTCAGTCAATCCAATCGAACCAAAGTGCGGAGATTAATTCATTTCTGCATTCAACTCAAAAATTTCACTTAAAATAAACTCAAATATCCCATCACATTCGTTAAATTTAAAATTAATATATAAATATATTTTAAATGTTACGTAATGACTGCAGTAGCAAAGCAAAAATTTCCCTCTGAAACAACGAATGAAAAATTTCAACTTCAGAGGCGAAGGAAATAATTAGATATTAAAGCGTCATATCACAAGCTTAATAAAAAGAGCTCAAGAACTTAAGAGAAGCAAATGCAGCACAATAGTGAATCAGAGCTTTCAGCTAAGCTGAGGATGGAATAGCATTCCTCTCATTGCTACATCGTTGCGATATATATATTTGAAAGAGAACAACGAAAAAACCTATAAATTACAGCTGTGATTCTTTAACTCTCTTGCAACGAAACACTTTCATAGAACTCATTAAGAAAACAATAGCTTACAATTAATGCAAAAATAACTAAATAAAGAAAAAAAAATCTGAAAATAATTAAAATATGGGAAAGTGAAATTGCACGTAAACTCACCGCACATAACCAATACACACAACTCGTCCCTTAGAAGCATAAGTGAACGCAAACGCACCAACTGCAGCAAATTCATCTTCCGAACATCTATATCCCTTCTTTACTTCACGCACCACAACTGCACATTCCACTGCAACATATTGCCCCTCTAATTGATTAGCGTTGTCGTGTGTTGCGATGAAAGCAGAATTTCAGCATGTCCATTGCGACATGTTTTAAAGCATTTTCTTAAGAAAAAAAATTTCACGAATTGACAAACTACTTGATGTATATTTAAAAAAAAAAATTAAAAAATTGATATATAAATGCTCCTCTATAGGGAGAAAAATAAACATTGAAATATTATAGAGATAATATCGAAAAAAATAAATAAATAAAACAACAAACATAGAAAATTTCATTTGAAAATATCACAAATACAAATAAATATAATAGTTTTTGAAACGATGAAGAGAATCAATGAGAAAAGAAATAAAATTATGAACAATTGTCAGCTAAAATATGTTGACGTATATTGATTAAATAAGTGTTTAAAATGTCGAAACACTTTTCGCAAATAATAATAGTATAATATGAAGAATCGCAGTGATAAATAATGCTACCTATGAAGATATTCTGCGAGGAATTTAGATATTGAATGAAAAAAAAATCTATTTGTGGTAACAAAAAAAAAGAATAAAACAGAAAAAAATTTGTTCTATTCTGGAAGATTTTGTTTTGGTCAAAATGTTGCACTGCCAGTTCAGCTACTACCTTATCAATATCATTTAGTTTTCAAATGATTTTTCTCAAAACGCTCATAAGAGATGCCCATCCATACTGGTTATGAAATACGCATATATATTGGAATCTCAAAAGGGAAAGCGACAAAGGAAGGCGATATTTGTACCACATTTGCAGCATTATTCATTATGGCTCACTACTTAAAGATACTGAAATAATGAAATTGTTTTAGATTTTCGAATACACGACTTATAAGTTCCAGAACAAATATCAGCCATGCGAGAACAAATATCAGCTTTACTATCTGCAATACCCCTGAATCTTATTCCCTTAGCGTATGAATGGGAATCGGTAGTGAATTGGCTGAAAAGGATAAAACCAAATGTTTCGTTTTGTGAAACTTTTGTCGTCATCTTCATTAACGATTTTCTATACACCGCTAGTGGCATTCTATCATGAGACGTGAGGGGAATTCGGTGGTTGCAACTTATTTTAAAGGAAGATAGACTATAATGCATTCCCCAGGGCAACCACTTTTCGCACACTCAATGTACGTGAGTGAAACGTCTACCTATTGCATTTCCGACCACAACGGCAATTCCTTCTCGGGACTGTGAATGCCAATACCCCCGTCCTCCTTTCCTTGTTCGGAGTCTACTAGTATGCAAGGGTTTTATCCCGACATTTTTCGCCTTTGTCCGAAATTTGATTCACACTTCTTCTCACTCCTACTTCTTTAAAATGTCTTGCCGTGAGACAACAGCTGATCGGGACCTCCTCTGTTTCAAATACGGTTCATGCTTTTATGGTTCATAACAACAGCAACAACATGAAACGACAACAATACTCCGCACATTTATACTTGCAGAATTTTATTCATGCTCTCCTTTCTAATTTAATGGGTTAGCAAATATTAGAACTTACTCTTCAACTTTAGCTAATAGGTCAGAATCAATGAGCATTTGTACAAGGTTATTTATACAGACCGAGGATGTGTCTGGGGCAGATCGAAGGTCTCTAAGCAGAAAAAAGTTTTGACAAAATTATCCCCGCTCCCCAACCTGAAAAAGAATACGAGAAGGATATTTTGCATCCTAGTCGTCAACTCTCGTCTCTTCGAATACTGAATACGTCTACTTTGAAACGGCAGAATAATGAATTATGAAGTTTATAAAGAAAGAAATATAGTGCATATTCAAAGTTGAAATTACAATTACATCTAACATAGACGGGTTTATATCCGACGAAGGAAGACGGGGAAAGAGCACAAAGAATAACGTTATAAACAGAAAATACTAGTTTACCGTACACTCCCTAATACAACCTCATCCCCTATATAACACTCAGAAGTATGAAAAGAGAGCATTTTTTTCGCAAATGTTAGTGAAAAGAGGAGAATTCAAAAACGTTATAAAACGGATATGAAAAAAAAATGTTTGGGAGCAGTGGGTGATTTTATTGGTCACTACCTGTGATTTTATTGGTCACTACCTGTGATTTTATTGGTCACTACCTGCGATTTTATTGGTCACTCACTACCTGTGATTTTATTGGTCACTACCTGTGATTTTATTGGTCACTACCAACCTACTGAGATTCGAATTAAAGGTGTTATATCTACACTATCATTTCCTCCCCCCACCTTCCAACCTGTAATCCCAGAAAGACGATCGAAATTTTGTTCTACCTGCCTTTTCTACCTAATTCGAGTCTCATCTCATTCAATGAATTAAAAAATTACTCGCAATCACCTAAGAACCCATTGAAAACATCGCTCTCGATCTCTTTTTGGCCACACTCCAAACTCTCATCATGTTCCCGCCTTTGTATAACATTCGACTTTGTTTACCTGGAACATCGCTCGTTGCGCCTCATGGTAGTGCAAGAGTCCTACTCACCCGATCTCTATGTCTCTGCTCACTATTTTTGTGTCTGCTGCTGCGAGATCCGATGACGCTACACTTAGGCAAACGAGCTCCAATAAAGCTCCTAAAGTTCCTACTTGTTCTATACCTAAGCAACTTGATGTTCCAACAGAATGGACCATGTTTCTGTTTATCAAAGTTTTGTGCCACCTTTCCCGTATTCTTATAAGCAAACTTCGATTTGTCGCTGTCTTTTTCTCTGTTTACGTCTTTTTCGGGAGGATGGGTGAGTGGATTTACAGCATTCTTCAGGTTTCAAACAATTCAAATCTTGTTGCTCTGTGGCAGACCAAAGTTAACCGAACAAGACGACCTGCATAAATATTATATGACTGGGAGAGGGGTTAGGGGAGAACGTGGCGCGCTTTTAACTGGCCTGAATCAATAGTGACGTAATGTTTATACTAACGGCAGCAATCGTCATTCCTTTCAATAATATGGGCAATTTGTTTATGATGAGATGAGAGGTGGTGAACGAAATTTTAGGAAGTGTAAAGGAAGTGATAAACTGAACTGTGATCTTTGTTGTAATGATTGATGTAGTTTAAAGCTGTTATTAAACAGCGAATAACGCGATGTCACTCCTTAATAACGCGGCACGCGCTTTCTTCTTTTCTTTGAGGTGCTTCTAGGCACATTTATTTGAAAGGTTACAATGCAATTATTGCAACAGTACGTCGTCGGGAGGATATCCCTTGTTCGTATGAGCCCATGCTTCACCCCTACCACCTTCCCCTTTCAAATTTATGCCAATGAAGATCATGCAGAATTTGACTCCTAAATCGCGAACCCCGTCTGAAGCTAGCAGCAACGATGTGGCTCCAACTTTTTAAAAAATGTGCACTTTTGGTACGAAATATATGGTTGTTGTTCGTTTGGATATGGTTGAATACGTCAGGATCTATTTGCAACAAATGGGGTCAACTAAGGGGTCACTAAGAGAACAAAAGGTCTTTAGGTCACGCTCAAACAACCTACAAGCACAACAGAACTTTTCGGGAAGAACATAAGCACAGATCAGGAATTGGAGTGATTCTAATACGAACCATTTTTGAGACGTCACTTGTAATAGTTTGATTATCTGATAGTGGACTTCCTATTTGAGCCTGAAGGAGTGGACTATAAGAAAAGCTCTATTCGATTTTATTAAGGATTTCGAGATGTCGTGTTTTTCAAGTTTAAATAGAAGATTGTTACAGCGGGCTGTATCTAGTGGAACAATTAAGAACAATTAAATTAAACGAAATTTAAAAGCTCATAACGCAGAACTTCTGAAGGATGCTTTAAGTGGACAAACGTATTCAGATGCATCCTTGCAATTCGGGCATCCGTGTGATGAGAGGAGTTTAGCATAGGAATGAGCAACAATCGCCATCACTAGCAAATAAGTGACACTAATAACTTTGTGCAGTTATTCATTTTGTTGTAGTTAAGGGTGTTTATGATTTGGAATGGAAAAGAATTTTATGCTTTAACGACCCTATTTGAGAAGAAGTAATTAAATTTGTTCAAATGATACCGGTTGAATTCGAGTTTATGCTCGTTAGCGAAGTAAGTGTAACCAATGATGGTGGAACATTCAACACACTCATTAGACAAGTTGACTTCACACAATTAAATGTCATCTAATGGGTTCACAATTCTCTTGTACAATATTAATTTACGGCTGAAAATCGTGGATATCGCAACTCATTAAGGATGCTAATGAATTTATTTATTTATTTGTTTAGTCTTTGTTTGTTTCTTTTTTGATTTATTTGTTTATTTGTTCATTTTAGTGTCCTGAAGTGAGAAAACCATAAAAGTATGTGACCATGAATGCTAATTAGGAGCAAAGCTACAATCCTTGCAAATTGGTTGAAGCGGAAATGTCCGTCTCGCATCGAATATCGTAACCATCTTCCTTCAATGAACTTTATTTACATAGTTCGTATAGAGGAAGCGCATTTGCGGTGGCGCGTTGTATGTGTTCGGTTAAGGGCGTACGTGCCGTTCCGCATTGAAGAGCCGAGACGATTGTCATCGTTTGTGCATCCTTCTCGTTGCTTTTTTTTTCTGAGAAAACATGGTATCGCTTTTAATTCGTGTTTTACGGTACTTCTTTATATTAGCAGCAATGGTTTTCTATCCTTTCCGATCTTCGACAGGGTGGTCCTTTACTTTTACTGTCTAGTTTCCTCGAAGATGCTGTTTGTGCCAGAGTCTTTAAAAAGATTCTCGTTTTCCTAGCATTTATGAACTGGTCGTTGAAATGAAACCAGATTTCTATAACCGAAATGTGGCCATCTGTTTTTCTCAATTTCGAAAGGGTAAGGAGGGAGGGGGTAGGTGGTGGTGTTGGATTCATTTTGGAAGCACCCGTAAGGGGGATTAAAAATATCAACTCTCAGATCAAAGACATCTTTCATACTGAAACATCTCCATATTCCTTACTTTCCCATGAGTTACCTTTTGCTTTGCATTGAATATTAACAGTTTATAAATTAATTACTTGTCAAAAAATACAATTTGTGAGTAATATGTAATGTGTATATTTTTGGTATCGTTACGATATGCTTCATTTAGTTTGTTTGTCGTATGCACGACCCTTTCCTGTGATTCAAGTTGTACTCTTTAAACGATAGATTATTCGGAAATAACGAACATACGTTGTTTTGTGTTCAATTTCACAGGGAGTGTTAGTAAATGTAGAAATGCCGGCCATAATGCGCACAAGCAAAAATGCCGGCTATCCACAGTTCTGGCCATATGAAACGCCGAATGCTTAAAACACCATCTCTATGAAGGTTGTCCTAGCAGAACCCTTATATGATGCTTTCATTTCACTTTAAATACCTGGCATAAATGGCCAGGTTAAAAGCGAATTTTGATACCTGCTTACTCGCGAAGGTGTTCTTTCTGATATCGAGTTTTTTGTCTCTTTTTATTTATATTCTTTTGCGATGTGAACTCCATATGCCATCGACCTTAATTGGAGTAGAATTTCAAGAAGTTCAAAGATTCTTGTTTACTTGAGTGTTCACTTCATTTCCTTCTTAAAAATCCATCTCTACATGTGAACTTCATCGATAAATTCCCACCGTATGTTGCATCTGCCAAAAAGAGTTTTTTCAAAGATAAATTCATCTGATGTTTTCTCCAATAATTCGGCGAATGTTCATTTTAATTCCGGAAACTTCATATACAAGTTTCATTTTCCACCTTCAAATTTCCCACTTGCAAGTTTTATAATACCATATTTTTGTATGTTTTTATGACGAATTTTTGGCAGTTGATCAAATGTTTTAATGATGAATTTCTTAGCTCGTATCTTGGAATTTCCCCATCGCCAATTTCATTATTTAAAAATTTTACATATGCAAATTTTCTGCTCAGTTTTTTTTTTTTGCTTGCGTCTTTGATAATGCATAAGTTTGCTTATTTGTTTCGTGCACTTATTTAATGTTGAAGTTTTAATATTTGAGCATTTTTAAGCATCGCTTCTCAATCCCTTCACGGTGAAATTAGTTGACTCATTTATCACTTCGCTTGCTCAGTTCATTTGTTTTCAGGTATTCCGTGCCGGAAATGGCTGCTATCCGTAAGAAGCTGGTGATTGTCGGTGACGGTGCCTGCGGTAAGTGACTTTTCTCTATATGATTTATTACAAAACATCTCTTTCATGCATTCAATTCTACCTATTCTAATCTATAGTAATTGTTTTCTCCAAATATCTTTTGTTTATTCAATTATCGTTTTTCTTTCGAATACATCTCTTTTATTTTATTTTTCTACTTGATTTTTCTATTCTCTAATTCTACTCTTTCCATTTCTTTTTCATATTTTTTCCATTTTTTAATCCGCTCTTTTATATGATAACATCTATTGTATATCACAATATCGATATAGTCCAGAGTGTTATCTGAGCAATATATCGCAGTACACTTATTCGAACAGCATATAGGCCATATGTTTAATGCAATTAAACGCAATTTGCACATCAGCAATAAAATCCTGCTGAATTCTTTTGCAAACTCATCAATTTCTCTTCATCTTAACGTTAAAATGAGGTGCGGGTAGGGGGAGGAGGGGGAACACGCGATTACATTGTGAGTTCATTTGAGTTTGTTGAAAGCTCATTTACCCATCTCTCCCCGCTCCCCCCCCCCCGTCCTCCCTCAATGGCAGATGTTTCTTAATCACTTTTTTTTTCAGTAGGGCATTGTGAGTTTTAATTTGGCTATGCTATGTCGACTTCGAAAAATTCGTACAAGAATGCTGTCTGTTCAAAAATGTCCTCTTATCACCAATCCTCTTATCATCATTCGTCATTCACACATAAATCCCCAGTGCACTAGCGGGTTATCCATGATCGATTTAGCAAGCTTTTAGCCTGTTTTTAGTGACTGTCCTCATCACCAATCGTTAGTCGGAAAATTTCAACAGTTTGTCGTTATTAGTCGATTCCCGCTACAGATGATAGTTTAAATGAAGTGTAGCCTATCGTTTCCTGGGGATTATCTCAGTGCTTAAAGTTAGAGTCTAGCAAGCAATAAAAATGCAGTTTTATAGTATGAGTTATTAGGTTAATGATGGTCGTTCACTTATGAGGAATCATACGTACGGAATCTATGGAACGTTGCCACTTCTTCAGTGAACTTTTTTCATGAGCTGTTTTAATGAAAACCTACAAGTACAGTCATGTTCTGCTATGGTGAGTATAGTACTATACAGGTGATATAGTGAAATACGGTTTATTGATGTCTTAGAAGTGCGATGCACTAATGTAAAATTACAGCATAGTATTTATTTTAGAAAATATGATGCATTTACACTACTGCTAATGATATATGTTGCTGTGGCATTTGCCGTTGTTCGTTTTTTACTCCGCTATCGACTCACTAAGCTTGAGGGTGTGAATTTCTACACTGAGATTGGAAATGCTGGTCGGGAGTTTAAAGTGCAGGATAATTTAAAAAATAATCGAAACGAGTGAAATTTGGACGCTTACAGGCAAGACTTGTTTGCTGATTGTATTCAGCAAGGATCAGTTTCCGGATGTCTATGTGCCGACAGTATTCGAGAACTATGTCGCCGACATTGAAGTCGATGGAAAACAAGTATTACTATTACTTTTTTGTGATCTCAGCTATATTTTAGTCTCGTCATGGCTATATTTTTATTGGTGAGGGAAAAGATAGAATTAGCGGCTGTGATAGTTATTTGTCGTAGTTCTAGAAGATTAGTCTCCACCATCCCCTCCATCCCTGGTCTTTCCATCGCTGCGATCGCTTATGAAGTGTGCAATTTTTAGATTTATGTAGTTTCGCACAGTGGAATTCACACGAAAAATTTCAGATGTGCAAATTTTGTCGTTAACGATGCTTATTCTGGAATGAATGCATCATGTAGCTAAATGTATAAAAATTATAGGTGGAATTAGCGTTGTGGGATACAGCCGGCCAAGAGGATTACGACCGTCTGCGCCCTCTTAGCTATCCGGATACGGACGTCATCCTGATGTGCTTTAGCATTGATTCTCCTGATTCATTGGAAAATATTCCCGAGAAGTGGACACCTGAGGTTGGTGCGGTCACATTATTCACCTGTATGAGTATTCCAACTGCATTTTTTCTTATGTCAAATGGTTGTGAATTTTGGCATGAATTTTAATGTTTTAAAAGCGTACGAAAATCTGCTCAGAATTTATTTTCTCATTTCGCCGATCGATGCATCCATCGTAACTGTAATTCATCAGGTCTATCTGGAACCTCTGTTCTGTGGCGATTAAAGGTGAAGTTCGATGGTGGTTGTGTATTTATTCTTCCCCGAAGAGAACAATGTATTTTTATTAAAATCACAGTCAAAATCACGGTCCTGGGATTCTCCTCTAAGAACGGAGAGAAGAGAGAGGCGTTGTGTTATTTCGTTTGAGGATGCAGGTGCTACGGACATGTTTCATGAAGAAAGCAAGTTTTATTTTGTATATTTTAGCGGGTTAGCTGGAAAGTGTCGTCGTTTGTTTTGTTTTTTTTGTTTTTAAGAAAAGGTTGCGCTTATTATGACAGCATATCGAGTGGTTGGTTGTAAAACACTGCTAAGGTATGTTTATAGTTGCAGTGTTCATGTTTTATAGACTTTAACCATGTCATTCTTACTGCTTCCAGCCTCAAACTTTATTTGCGACGCATTTTGTTGCGGAGATTTTAGTATGGAACGAACAAATCAAGTGCAGTACAGTGTGCTTATAAATGTAAATGTTACTGAGTCATAGACAGCGTTCTTGAAAGAAAACTCGAAAGAATTTTACGGCAGACCGAAGAGAAAATCACACAGTCGAATCGAATGTTTATTGATGGAAATTTTGGAACAGATATTAGAAAGTTTCAAACGAAAAACGAGATATCTGTAAGCCGTTAAAGTTTTTATGAAAGGAGATGATACCGCCCCCCCCTTCCCCCTCCTTCGTTGTTGCAAATGCTAACGGTTAATGTCGTGTCCTTGCTTGCGGCATTAAAAGACCACCGATGACAGCGTAATCGTTACTTGCAATAAACAAGAGCTAATGATGTGCACTTTTGAACATACCTCTGTATGAATCCTGCAAAAGTAGACAGCAAAAGTGCTATGGATGATTCACTCAATGCGTTGTTTGTTTGTGATAGAGATGGGAACGGATATAGATGATTTTCTCAACTTTTTAGAGGTTTATTGTCCCGTTTGCCCTGTTTCCTTCTTTCCAGAAGCACCACTCATTATTGTCGTATGCTTACGCGTTCTTATCCTCTTTCGCTTTTTCATTTCACGAACTGTTGTCATTACTGCGGATTCAATGATTGTACAGACTTTAGAATTAATTTAGTATTTCAAGACCACCCATGAAGATCTCAAACCTGAGAATTAATTTACTATTTCAAGACCACCCACGAAGATATAAACCTGAAGGTGTTTTTGTTTCAAGCTTTTAATTTTATCCTTGCACGCATCCCTCCCTCATCGTCTTTTCAAGGTGGACATGGCAGGAACATGAAGTTTCGAAGGCTGTTTAAGTAGGTCCAGCCAAAAGTAGCAGAAACTAGGAGCGTTCTCATCTGAAAAGTTATTGCGTGATTATTGCTTTTCCCAATACAAAACCATCGGCATTTTACCTTATACAAATATTGAATAAATAGCCCAAGGCTTCTCCATTCCTCACTTTCTCAAGCTTTGTCTTCTCCCTTTTTTCAGATAGTGTTCTGATCGTCAATTCCAATGCCCGTCTTGGTGTTGCTCTCTGTTCATTTTTTTTTTTACACATGCAAGGTTTTCGCCTCCAATGGTTATCACTGTCCTGTTTTTTCTGTTACCTATTCCATCACTGTTTGAAAATTTGTGTATATCTGGTATTTGTATGTATGTATACTTGTATATACTAGTGCTGTCAAGTCGGACGGTGTTCAGTTTCCCGAAAATGTGGCCCTTCAGAGAACCTAGTCCTACCTTCGTAGAGATCCATAACTAGTGTTGTTGAATTACGTAATGATTAGAGGAGCTTTGACTTTGATTGATGTGTCAGCTTTCGCCCTCTCCATAGCCATCCGCGGAGGTCGGTTCGCTGAGTATTTATGGGAAACGACATCCTTGGGGTTTCAAGGGCAAAAGTGCCTTGTCAATCCGCTCAAGTCCTTATGCTGCAACGAGGCTCCCACTTAGCAGAATGTTTATAGATGTGTGAATATATTATCTAATTTGTATGTAAGAAGATCAGCAGTTTGTGTTACATACCACCGAGTTGAAAATTGCTTCTCACAGCTCCATATATTATGCGGCCTTGCTTGGTAGCATTGTTGTGAACTTCCTCCGACTGAGGGCTGAGATACAGTACGCGATAGCTGGAGGTGCTGGGCGGCTCTTGTCACTATGAGGCACGACGCGGACCCGCTCAGTCAATACAACCAGCTGAGCAGGTTTCGGCATTACGCGGGGGACGCGAACCGGCGTGGCCTCGGCTAGTGTGGCAGCTGCATTACTCTCACCACATGCAGCCCAACAAAGCGGAACCATCGAAAAGAACTAAAAGCAAAAGTGCTGTCAAAAAAGTTTGTAAAGTTTCTCAGTAATGATTGATCAGCAGCGAACGTCAACAGATGAATACAAAAAGGTCGAATTGCAAGAGAGGATTACCTCTCATCCATCGGATACCGGCAGCAAATGCAAATTTCTGGGTGGCGCTATAATCGGAGATCGGGGAAGATTTTGTAAATGCGTGACTTGTAGAAACGGGTAAGCAGAAATGCAAGCGAACAACTTCGCGTTTTTGGGGAGGAAGCACGAGGCGCCGATTGTTGTCACTAAGAAGTGGCGCATTTATTCGCTTTATTATTCATTATGTGAAAAGGGTTGAAGTGTTGATGACTTCAGGTGCGGCATTTTTGCCCAAATGTGCCGATAATATTGGTTGGGAATAAGAAAGATCTCAGAAACGATCCGCAGACGGTGCGAGAGCTGGCCAAGATGAAACAGGAACCGGTGCGACCCGAGCAAGGCAGAGCGATCGCCGAGCAGATCGGAGCGTTCGCTTACCTAGAGTGCTCGGCCAAGACTAAGGATGTGAGTATATCGGTTTTCACGAGTTTGGCTTAACTGTAGAAGGATGCATGGGCAAGGAATAGACTGCAAGCGACATACATCGCATGGGAACCGGGGCCTTGCAGAGATCAGCTGATATTCAAATAAAAGTCATACGTTATGTCTAGGTCTGTAATTTGCAAAGAAACTCGTAGTTCAAGGTTCTTTGATTGTTACCTGTTTATGGTTTAGGTTCCTTGCCGATTTGGTCTATAAGCGCTGTGTGGAGGTAAGGGGAAGGAGGGTGTTCCGAGCATGCGTGCCTGATAATTAGCACGATGGACAAAGAACGGGTATAAGCGATGTGGTTGTTGTTTCAATCTTCTCGCTGAATGGCATATGAAGACTTAAGTTGATAATAAACGCGTTATTTTAGGGAATTCGGGAAGTGTTCGAAAAGGCCACACAAGCGGCATTGCAGCAGAAAAAGAAGAAGAAGAGCAAATGCGATCTTCTCTAAGCTTTGTTTCTCTTTATTCGCCTCATTTCGATGATCGTTTCTTTTCATGTTCACACGTTTAGCTTTTCCTTTCTGCCATGCGTTGTGCAGCTTTTGATTCTCCTTCTTTGTTCAATTTTCTTTTAAGTAAAGCTTTCTATTCATTGCCCAAAACAAATTCGCCTTCTAACGCGGAACGACTTTTACGAGTGACTTTGAAATGATCGATTTAATCGCTTTACTGAAACATTTTTAGCCACAATTTCATATTGATCAGTCGAGATCTCGCCAAATTATGAAACTTTTTAAAGGATCATGTTTGAGTAAAAATGAGCATAAATTTTTTGGTTGTGCTCTTTAAATTGTTGCGAACGACTGATTCTCTATACCTTCTATTGTCTTCAACTTGGGCACATCTTCAGTATTGTACTGTTATTCGGTTTTTACAGTCAATACTCATTAACTCATACGTAAAATGTGCTTAGGCTTCATAGTAGAATGACGTATGGAGCTAGCGTATGTTCGTTGTGCTGCATCGGCTGGCACTACATTTTTTTTCCCCATCTTCGCGTTTGTATTTATTGTTTATTGCTGTGCGGCTGAGAATACCTGTTATGTTCCTTCCAGCTGTTGCGCGTTGTTTCGTGTTACTGAAGAGTGCTCTCTAAATGCTTGTCTTGGGTGCATGAATTTCTCTTACCTCCCCTTCCTCCCAGTCCTTACCAAAACCCCTCTCTGCTCCCATTCCCCCCTCTTATCTATTCAGTTGGGCTTTTGATGAGCGCAATTTCTGCTTGTTAACTTCGCATTGTGCTGTTTAGATTTTTGAGCACTAGGCAAATCGCTTCTCAACTTCTACAGTTTTTTAAATTCGCACATTGTTATTGTTGTTATGAAGATATGAGGTACCAATGCAAAAATGAATTCCCATGAACGAAGGAAACATTTCACTTCGAAATGCATCTTTAAAAACAACTTATATAATATGGGAAAGAAAATATAGTGGATTGATCAACGTCGCAAACAAATGCTATTGCTCTATATGTGGCTGATTGTCGATCATAATAAAACATTGCAATAAGCCCGAAATGTTATCTAGTTAAATTAGGAAGCGTCTCGTTGTGTGGTCGTCATCATGCTGCATCTCAGCGCTTATGGTTTGGTGTGCTAACTAAACGAACGGTGCTGTGTTCATCGTTATTGTGTGTGCTTTTGTTAACGCACTTCTATCCAACGCTTCGATTTATTTCAGCCACCTCTGTAATGTTTTGTCTTTTTTTTTGACTCTGCATATTGATAAACGTTTCATGTGTTTCTGCAGAGTTGTGGGTGATAGAGCATCTTCGATAACTGTACCCAATTATAGACCTATGATCTGCAGTTGAATGGCGAACGTAGATGTGGGACGGAGTATGACGAATTTTTGAGGGTTTAATGAGGGTACAGAAAAATTCGACAAAAAATTGGAAATTTCTTGATTATTTTTGAGTGGAAGGGAAAATTTATAGCGTGTGGTAAGCGCTTTTCTTTTTCTAGTCAGACCGTCGCTGTCCCAACAATTGCACCAAAGATGGTTTTGCAAGCATTATCTTATGTCACTTCTCTAGAAAGACTGGATAAGTGGGATTTGCGAGAATCTCACGGTCATTGTGGACGAAGCCGTTGAGAAATCTAACAACGCTGATTGATATCGGTTGAAATATTCTTCAACAAAACGTTTGAATAAAAACAGAAATGGGATAGACAAACTGAAAACTAATCGAAAAGTCAAAGCTTAGGATAAAATATAGATACTTTTGATGCATATAGAAGTATGAAAATAGACGGTTCGAAATGCGGAGATAAGCATGATGCATATCGAATCCTATCATTTCGAGCTCGATCATTGGAGAATGAAAGGGTATATTTTCCGATTTTCACACATATTTATGATCGGAGAATTGATACGGAAGATGCAACATCGATCAGGCGAAATATCTAAACTATTAAGGTTTTAAGCATTCAGTGAGTAATGAAAATCGATTTTTTAATAAAGCAGAGTTATCGACTAGGCGCATAGAGTTCGATGAATTTTTGAGTTGTTTGCAAATTGATTTTATAAGTTTCGTAATCTTTCGGTCACATTATTTATGTTGATGCGAAATAAGAGTGGTGGAAAAGAGTTCCCTTATTCAGATGGAAGCTAATTGTATCGTTATTATTAGCGAACTTAAGAGGAAAGGTTTTCATGTACTATGAAAGTTTCAATGGGACTGATGAGTTGAAAAGACTCACATAAGAAATCCTAGAAATTATACAATATGCCATACCTGCGGCAAATATGGCGTTTTCCAGACCTACTTCAGAGGTTCTTCTTTCCACATTTCTGATATCATAGGACCTTTCGCCACAAAGTTCGCTTTTACATAAGCTACACCAACGTCTCGACTCTCTGGTGTAGTTGTTGATGATCGCTATAGAGCTGTTGTAGTCCATTCCTGATTGCCCACTCCTGGATCTTGGAACCGTTATCAACTCCATGATATTCCGATTGAATGTGCCAGATAATCAGCACATTGCTACTGCAGTCTCTACTGGTGGGCTGAATCATACGGTGAAGAGCGGTTGGTCGACGTTGTGAAATATTTGCACAGATGTGTTGCTGTTAGCTGATTGTATGCACTGAAATATCTGCTTGTTTTCAAATTTATTTATTTATTTTGCTTATTGACTTGTTTATTTATTTATTCACTAATTCACCTGTTTATTTGTTTGTTCATTGTCTCATATACGGAGGACGTATGATACATAGGTATATATTCGCAACGGCTCGAATCGTTTTTATAAGCTTTAATACGTAAATTATAGTACTTAGCATTATTATTGCATGTAATATTTTGTGAAGGTTTTGTTGTTATATTATAAATGCTATGTGAATGAGGACGTTAGTGAAAATATTAAATATTTTTTTTAAAGGTTCATCGAGAGGAGCGATGAATATTTTCAATGTCGCACCTACGAAAAGCTACGTTGTCCCTTACTACGGCCCGCCAACACACTTCTGTTTTGCGAGTGTCGTCGAATCGTGGACGGTCGAACAAGTGACACGTTGGATACAAGGTTCTCTTAATATTCCGTTCTGTGAACCTATGTATCAGTCTAGTTTCCATCTGTAATATCATGTGCACCTATCTGTGGTGATTGTGGGAAGGTGCTTCTCGTCGAATGTCCTTTATGTTTCGAGAAAGGTGCTTTGCTTTAAGTGGCAATTTTTCTTGAACAAAGATTGCCACCTTCTACTTAACATCCTTAATGAATTTTGAAATAGCTGCTGAAACGGTGATTTTTGAATAAGCCTTAGATGCATACGTGTTTAATTATAGTGCTACCTGCTAACATTGCTTTGTTGGATCCGTCAAACGATTTATTGTGGTTGTTGCTGAAATCGAAAAATTAATTGGGTCAATGAGATTCTTGCCCTTGCTTATCCTCATGTTCGAGGTTAGCTTGGATTCCTTTACTAATGTGGTTCGTTAACTAGGATGTCAGAGTTTGCAGGAATTGACGTACTGAATTTGTGGTAGTAGAAACCCCTCGGTAACGAAAACTTAAATGTTCGTTTATTCCAATATTGGTTCACAGCTGTGCTGGGTAGCAACGGTAATCGGGTTTAACTCGTGAAGTCATGCCAATAGTTTATACTCGCCTCAGGTCGATCGGCCAGCTTTGGTTGAGTGAGATCGATTGCCGGAACAGAACTGAGGCTAGACTATAGCCATCTCCGTATGCTTTTACAACATCAGTTGCGATCAAAACTGGGTTTTACCGGGATGTTCCGTTATGGCCCGTTTTCAGGTCTCTTTCATTTTAAAAGACGTTTTTCTGTAAAACGTTCCCTTCCACTGGCAAATCAACACAACAGGATTCAAGGAACGAAAACATCGTCGGCCTTTACTTTTGTTATCGGATTTAAAGGTACGGACGATAGCGTGCTACCATTCCTTGATGGAATCGCCAAAAGTGGTATTGATGGTCGTGCATTGGCGGTTCTCGATGAGGATACTCTTTGTTCGGCAGGTGTAACAAAGCTTGGCGTTCGTCGACTTATCCTACAGGCCGTTCAGCTTTTGCTTCGTTTTGTGCGTTTTATATTTATTTGTTCATAATTCTTGTATCATATAACCGAAATATAAATATACCTTATAACCTTGGATGAAAGCTGCCAATAGTATGGATTGAGTGAAATCTTTGAGAGACTAACGGTGATATTAAAGGAATTTTTGCTTTTGGCTACTTCCGAATTATAACAAGGGGGAGGAGTTGTCGCAAATGGCGATGCAATTTTAGGTTGAGCATGCAACTTGGCAACGGTTGCAACTAGATGCTGATATTCTAAGGGGTTAGTTCATTTTATCTTACTACTGATTGATATGCTATGGGCGATGTGAACACTGAAGTAAATATATCGCTTCTAATTCATATTGCTGATCCGTTTTTCTGTTTGTCTGAATGTTGTAATATTTCCCTTCCATTATTTTACTTTGTTTATCATTATTGTCCAGTTATTGATGGTACCTTAATTACGTTGTTTCGAATCTTTTAGAATGTTTTTTTTGCGAATTATTTGACATCTAGCTGGTTTTTCTTTTTCTTTCATTTTGTTTACCTTGAATGAGTAATCATTATTTTATTATTTTCCTCGTGCATTCTTTCGTTAATCTGTTCTTTTTGACGTCGATTAGCTTAGTGCAATGACGTCATATTTATATTTCACTAACCATATGACTATCTGAAATCTTTAATTTTTTTTTACTTGACCACATAATTAAATACCTCGTTCATCGTTTTAATTATCGTTTGATATGGCCATTTCTTGCATTTAAATTAATCGCTCAAATTAATTAATTGCCAGAGTCAGTATGCCATATTGCTGGCACTCTTACTGTTAAATGTTTGTTTCAATGTTTAGCAAAAGCGAATTGCAGTGTTATGCAGTCGATACGGAGAACGTACAATCACTGTGTCTACACGTATGCGTTAGTGCACAACATTTGGTCAATGAAACTCTCTCGTGCATTGCACTCAGTAATACGACACTATCGAAAATACATCTAACCACTATTTTGAATTCATTATTTGCAGTGGTTTCACGACTTGTTGACGAACTCAAGAATCTTATGAATTGGCTTGATAGGTCGTTTTCATTTTTTCTTTTATTTCTTTTCTATTTCCATAAATCCGATATTTGTGTCATATTCAAATAATTGTCGCATTCAAAATTCTCTGAAATGTATCGTTGAGGTTTTATGGATGAAATATCACTAGAAGAAAGAGTGAAACGAGTACCATTCCAGTAAATAACCTCAGTGAATAATTTATTGCTATTGATGCACTATTTGATGATGATAGATGATGAAATGAAATAGATATCAGCAAGCTTTCAGAAGTCCCTTCGACCATCTCAAATCGTACATCGAGTTTCGAATGGAATTGATGACAATTGCTTTGGCACTTACGAGCACGGTTAATGCATCGAACAAGAAAATACTCTCATCATGTTCAACTCTCAATGAAGTCATTTTTGCAATTTCACTCTTATTTATTTATATTCAATGAATTTTTCTAATAACTCGTCTATCATTGTTTTCTAGCCTTCTTTTTTTGTCATATGGTACTCTTTATGAATTTATTAAGTAGGGAAATGTGGAAAGGCTTCATTTGCTACAAGCAAACAATGCCTTGAGGGTAGATTGTCTCACAGAAGAAATGATTGTGTTTTTGTGCTGATCATTGCAGAACTGATTAAAAGTTTGGAGAAGTTTTTGCTTAGGGGAGACACTTGAGCGAAGTTTTGGCAACTACATTCAGGTTTGTAAGGGTGGGAAGAGGACGCGGGTAGATGGGGAGGAGGGGGGCAGAAAGAGGTAGTCCTCGCGGTCTCTTTCAATCCTTTGCAGAAGGATTTTTGGTTAATGAGCATAAGCTCGAGCTTGGAAACTCGCATAATAGACTAGCAGTGTGATGCTTCTTTTTCGTATAATACTATTCAGTCTCCAATTCTTCAAATATTACTTCGTTCTTATGCGTTTTATTTTACTCATATATGCTCATTTTGGGGACATTTTGCTTCGTATCATCGAAAAAATTGAGGGCAAAGAATTTAAGACGATTGATTTGTTGCATAAGTTCTAGAAGTAAATCAGGTTCTCGGATTTGTGAATGCGGTCTATAAAAATAGTGTGAGACAATAGTATGAGACAGTATTACTGTTGCTATTTGTGAGCAGCATTGATGATGCAACAATTTTCCCAAATCTTTATTTTCTGGTGTTGATGATATAATTGCAGATAGCGAATGAATTGATAGTGAAATGTGATACGATTGTGCGGCACTCGAAAGATCCACGTATTCTCTATACGGCCGATATTGAACGAGCCGTTTTACGAAGAGCGAGCAATGAATACGAATGGGTCATTTCTTTTGTTTTATTCGTTCAATATTTGCTTGTTATTTGGATGTATCTATTGAAATTTTTATATTTCAGATTTATCGATCAAGATTAACACATAAAAGTGAATATAACTTGCTGAAATAACTTAAGATTGGGTATTTTCGAATTGGATCATATAGGCGATCTTCGACAAAGATGGCATTTCTTTTTGAGTGATCAAATCTCTGATAAAATGAGCTCTTTAATTGCGTTGGGATAGTTTTGGTTACATCATTCTTTGGTTCTGTCGAAATTGCCTGCTCCGATTTTCGTTTAGTTTTGAAATATTACACATTGTAAATCTGTATACCAGAGAGGAAATTCAGCCGCTGAACCACTCGTAACAACTATCTTATCTTATTTTCGGAAGCAACTGCTAAAGCCGACGCTCCTTTCCTTCGCCCCCATTCAAGTTCTTAGGCAAGTTTACGTATACCATCATAGGACGTTATCACCACAAAAACCGTATTGTTGGTACTGATAGCGCAATAACCGCTGCAGCAATAAATTATGAAAACATGGGCCAAACTGCATGGAGAGTGAAAAATAAGCCTTAAAAAATGAAGGCGTTTGCTGTTATTTGACTGACAAAGTTGATCTTTTTGAGATTATTTCCTTGTAGTTTGCGAATGAATTATTTTGCTTTTCAGGGTTTTGATTTGCAATCAACCTATGTGGGTGTGCATATGATCAGTAAAGTAAAATTGCAATCGCCGGCGGATGCATGTGGGAAGATTGATGCAGGCGATGAATTGCTTCAGGTTTCTTATATTTAATTTGTTACTCCTTTTCGAGATTTCAGCTTGTATTGGTGCACATATCCGTCTGTTAAATTTAATAGTTCTTGTTTCAAACGAGAGCACATAATGCAGCACGTCGTTATTGATTTCTTGTTCTCTAATGTCATCGCTCGCATGTCTTCACCACTCTCTTGCAAAAAGGACCATTTTTTTTTTCTGTACTCAGTATAGTGTTTATAGACTTCCGATAATTGAGTTGTTCAATTTGATTCAGTCATTTTTAGATGGAGTTTTTTTTTTTTGAAAGTCTTTGAACTAAATTATTTATGAATAATTAGAGTGCTCCTTGGGAAATTGATTTTTCACTCATTGATTTTCACTCAGCTATGAAATAATATTCAAATGCCCATTATCGCTTTGTTTTATTTGTAACCGTTATTATATGATTTGCAAAAAATTATCCATATCAATTTCATGCCTTCATTACGCATATTTTTATAGAATTTAATAGAATTTAAAAGCATATCAATATTGTAAGTTGTTTTCGAAAAAAATATTTTTAATTGTCGCTTAAGAAAAAATTAGCAGCGCTATTTGTTGCTTCACAAATACGATTGTTCATTGAAGTTTTATTTTTTATTTTTTTTTATTTTTTGAAACCATCTTTCACTGATGATTTGAGAAATCAAGAAGAGAACTTTAAGCTTTTTTTTTTTTTAAATTTTTTATTAAGGAATTCACTGAAGATGTTTCCGATGCAAATTTTGTTCTTAAGATTTTCAGATAAAATATAAACACGATGCAGTGTTGTTTGTGGTGTTTTCTACGCTAGTTATGCTAACGAATTTCGTGCTATACACAATTTGAGGTGATTTTTACTCAGTAGTTTGATACCTATATGTTGTGTCGCGATGGTAATCGTCTTTGTGTTGATATTTTTTTGCTATAGTTTTTTTTTTTTTTGTTGTCGCATGCTACGTTGTTGATCCAACTGTAAAATTGAACTATTGGCGTCATTTTTTTTTTAAATTTAATTTTGGTACGAGTAGGTTTTTCTCTCGTACTTTAGATGTATTACTTCTGGATTTTGCTTTCAAACCCACCCACCTCTCCTTTCTCCCTTCCTTGCCTCTCTTGTTAGATGTTGAGATGCTTCATTATAGAGTTTAACTTTTTTTCTGAAGAATTGTTTTTCTTGAAACGTTTTGTATTACCGTGATTCTTTTTAACAGGTAAATGGTGAGACGGTGATAGGATGGGATTTGGGAAAGGTGGTGGAGAAGATTCATCATCCTCCGCAGATTGGAGGCACAAAACAAGGACAGCAGGAAGAGTTGATTCTGCTATTAAAGAAGAGGCCTCGCGAGACAGTACCCGCACATATGTTCTTCTTCGCAAGTCGCAAATTTTTACCTTCTTCAAAAGACATTCCACAAACGAAGGCGTCTTCCGATGCGAACGAATCTCTGACGTTGCCTCCAGACCAGCAAACTCCGCTCACTCAAAAGGTTTCTTATTACCGTATCTTTTCCGAAAATACCCCTATTGTAATATAGGCTGTGTTTTCGTGTCTAATTACTTTAAGAGCTCTTACATCTTCTCAGCTCCGAGGTCAGCTATAGTGATTAATGCATTTATTCGCAACGAGCTTTCTCGTTAAGTATTTTGCATGTGCAAGTTTGCTGAGTTTGCAGCTTCAACAAGAAGCTGATAGCTAACCTTAAGCAAGAGAAGAGGGTGTTCGAGGTTTTTTGACATGAGTAGAACCATAGAGGCCCCGATTTTTTGTGCAATATCGGGCAATATAGAATCTTATGAATATCTTTTTTATTTTATTATTGATGGCAAGCTGTATGCAACCAACAGGTTCATCCATTAAATTTTTTAAATATTTGTGCAAAAAGCCCACAAAGAAGCCTTTAGAAAATATTTATTAGAAAGTGAGGAGTTGTATTTGTCATTTTTGAATAAATTAATAAAATCTAGCAGTAATGAAATGCTATTGATTAATCTCACTTATTTGACGGCTGAAGAATTGTCCATGAGAAAAGGAGAGAAGAGGGTTGCATTTGCCAAGTTGGGAATGTTTACCGGTTGGTTGCAGTATGGAATATATGTATTTATTCAAACATTTGTGTCCACTGGCTTTAATATAGAGTAACAGTTGTGTACGCGATCGTTTAGGTGAAATTTGAGGGTTGTTTTTTTTGATTTTGGGGATGGGGGGAGGAGGAGGATCTAGAGAAGTTGAGTTAAACGTGATCTTCGCTTACCGTAGGCTCCTACCTCTTACCCCTCCCTCCTTCACCTCCATAAATCCTCTTCTTTAATTGGGAATTCTCGATTTATGGTTAACTATTTGTGCGGAGTTTCAGATTGTCTATCCAAAGCCAAAAATGAGGCAGCGTTCGGTTAGTATGAGCCTCGACCAGTCTGCTTCTATATGTTCACGTTCCACGTGAGTCTCTCACATCTCTTCTGCTCTTATCTCTCTTATCTTGTTTACAAGCTAAGCTAATATCCGTTTCTGCAGTGTTCTTTTTTTAAAGGAACTTATTTAATTATTGTTATTACTTTTGATTAGTTTAAAAGGCCATATTAGGCTGTAGTCATTAATTAGTTGTCTGATTTTCAAAGGTGTGTGGGGGAGAGGTTCTCGGATCAGAACATTCCTCTCCCATTCTTATGTATTGTCTCCAGCAGGACAGTAAGATAAAGCGGTGTCTGAAGTGAATGAGCGTTTGTTATGGATTGCAAGCATTTCCACTTCAAATTAATCATTATATTTTACGTTCGATTGCTCAGAGTAGTGCATTTGTTTTGTTTTGGGTTGATGAAGAAGGCTCTGATCGAAGGAAGCAGAATGTCGAGTTGGCATTCGTATGACAAAGAATCGTCACACGGATTGACGACAACAAGACGTGCTACCGTTTGTCTCGGTACACCTCCATCTTCGAGGCGACCGCTGAATGTGTCTTTATTCCATTCTGCAAAGAGCACTGAGAGTGTTGTCTATTCGTCTGCGGAAGACCTTGCTATTGATATAGGTCATTGTGCAGTTCCCCTGGAACATAGAAGACATCACTCAGCAGTTGGTTCGCCTTCCGCATTATTTTCCTTCTTAATTTTGTATCGGGATTGGAACACTGGTTCGTTGGATTGAAGTGATCTCAGGCCGCTTGAATAGCAATGGTTTAAGAGAAAGGAAGGGCGTGCTTCTGCCCTATGATGTAACTTCTATCACTAAAATTTTACTGCATTCGATGTTCCCAGTGACGAGTGTGGTATAGTTGAGATTCGTTTAACTTGCAAGTGTTATAATGTAGTAGAGATTTATTCTCGAACTATAACGTGATAAAGGAATAAACGGCTGTAACATTCTTGAGGCTGCTAACTAAATACTGATGCCAGCTGTTGGTATTGATAATGTTTTGTTGAGAATAATTTAATTTTTTCATAAGTAATCACCCTCATCGTTTATTGCCATTTTTTTGCTTATGTTCGCCAACAATTTTATATATTAGTTTTTGTCGTCGCGGTTTTTGTTATGACTGCACTGTCGTCAAATGAATTCTCTCTCTAGGGCGATAGGTACATAGAGAAAGGACGAATACGACTGAGTGCCTAAATGCACCTACAGTAATGTCTTAAGGAAGAAGTAGAGTGGGAATTAAGCCCTTAGGGACTTAGTATTTGTGGGAGTCCGTGACTTTATTCGTTGGGAGCTAAGGAAGCGTGAAATTTCGATGTGGATCAAAACGTTGCATGAGTCTAAGCTGTTATGCAAGTCTGCAACCTGTCCCAGGTTTAGGCTAATTGGATTCGTTACATCCTCTACCCATGTTGTTAGATTTTGCAAAGTGAGTGATTGAAGACGATATGTCGGGAGTGGATATGAATGCGATGGACGCAGTGGTTGTAAGAAGACGTCGAACAATGCGACAGCAGCCAGATGGCTATGTACGCTCGTTTATCGATAATCGACTTGTCAGTGATGGAGACGTTCCACTTGGCAGTATGAACGAAGATGAGGAACATCCCTCTTCCGAAGAAGATGAGGGACGCATTGACGAGGATGATCTACACTGTCGTGGTAATACAATTCTTACGGTCTGCTTTTCTTCTGTGTGTGGCATTAAATCGAAGTATGGCAATAAACTTCCTAGGGAATTTATAATAAATTGAAGTTAAGTTGTGTGTTGTGCTGAGCATAGTGGCAATTGATTATTTTTGCTGATTAGAAGCCTATATACATTTGTAATCCATGTGATATTATAGAAAATCGATGCTTGATGTCGTGAGCCGTTGTTCGTTTTCAATCCCCCAAATTTTTGGACTTGGACGAAATTCATTTAGCTCCCTCCGGTTTTTGAGACCCTTACATTATTTTCCGGATGTCTAGATGCCCGGACCGAAGATATTCATCTAGAGCATCGAAGAATTATGTAAATCTGCGGCGCAAATGCTCTCTTTCCATTTCCCTGTCACCCCACAAAGCCTTTGTGCATTCCTTATATTAGAATGCTCCACAAGATCAAATAATGTGTTTTGGAATATTTCGTTCACTTGACAATGCGGATAATTATTTGTGTGTTTTCTGTATGCTTTTGTGTTTTGTTTTAAGACCTACAAGAGCAACAATGTGTGTTTTTACCAACTTTTTTCCCAATGTCTGTTGAGTGTTATTAGACATATAAGCAGCGGATAATTAAGAGGAGAGTGCTATTTCTATGATGATAAGGTGTTTGCTGTCGTATGCGCATGGAACCATGAAAAATGAAGAGGAAATGGGATGCTATATTACGTCTGTTATGCTCATCATGTCGTCCTGTAATATTCTCTTACGCATTATAGAGGAGCCTATGACGATAACATCCGAGCCGAATGAATATGCTTTGGTTGAGAACATTGAAGATGACGAATTAGAATCACTTGATCTACCGCCTGTAGACCTTGAAGAATGGAGTTCTTGCCTCAACTTACCTCTGGAAGCAGTGCACGAAAAAGCGATGGAAAAATACCACAAACATTTCCCGCACAGGTAACAACTTCGTATGCTCGGCTTTATATGCGTATCCGATCGTGCAAAGAACTCTTTGCTGCGTAAATTTGTTTGTATTGTTATCGCTGTCCTCGTTTAATTTCATTTGAAAGTAGATAGTGTGATATATGCAAATTTTTTGTTATAGAATTAATGTCCGTATATATTCCAATCCTACGAAGCGTCCTCTAGCATTGTCTCGAGCGTGAGAGCGGTCCTAATCGCACGACTCCTGACTGCTTTCGCTAGAGAATTTCTAACAAAGCCTCAAATTTCGAGGATATCCGGAGACGAAATTCATGGGTCATTGGATGCGTGCTCGTTGTTGTGGCTACGTTTAAAGAAACCAGTATTATGGTTTTTTTCTTTATTTTATTTGTAAAGATTGTTGGCAATATTATTCATTGGTTATATGGAATGCAGAAATACGCAACTATAACATATTTCATCTGCTACCAATCGACCAATTTGCTTATGAAAATTTTTTTGCTTTATAAACATGCATTAATTAAGAAATGGTTTTTTGTGTTTGAAATCATTTTCAATTAGTAGCTCACAATTTATGTTTCAGTCCCACTGGGGAAGATTCTTCGTCAAAATCTTCTGAAAGTCCACTTCGGCGTGCAAAACATGGTCTCTCTTTCCGTGTTAGATCGATTTTCACTTCATCGCTCAAATCCAGATCGCATGCGGTGAGTTTAACTTTTTTTTTTCTATTGCTTTATTTTTTTTTCGGATCAGCAACTTCACATCTCAATACAAATTTTGCAGTCTGTTTTCTTTTTGTGGTACATTGAAATGCAGTACTGAACACTG
The DNA here is from genome assembly GCA_037389465.1 of Baylisascaris procyonis. Classification (NCBI taxonomy): domain Eukaryota; kingdom Metazoa; phylum Nematoda; class Chromadorea; order Rhabditida; family Ascarididae; genus Baylisascaris; species Baylisascaris procyonis. The sequence goes on from JAZARR010000059.1 coordinate 6,876,982, forward strand.
TCGTCAGAGTCGAATTTAAATGTAAACTCGCCTATTTTGACAGAGGCTTCTATCCGCCTTTCACCAAAATCTAAATAAACGCTCTGTTATAATGAAAACATTATTTTTAGCCAATAGCTGAATCGGAGGAATCATCACTTGGGTGGGAAAGCGATACAGCAGACGAGACGATGTCTCACAGTGTGCGCTGCTCGCAGGGGAGTGGAAGTCCAGTGGAAGGAGGTACGACACGATACCTTCGTTGTTTATCGTATAATTCATCTGTCAGTTATTATCTTTGTTTAACTTCTTGATTCTCTGCAGCATACTTTTGATCTTGCGCTTTTCTTCTCCTTTCCCTCTCAACTGAGGGTCACACTTAAGTTTATAATTTAGAAGACTGGCAAATCTTGTCGATAATTTTTCGGGAAGCGGCATTCAACTGGTTATAGAACTGCTCTTGACCATACCGAACCGTCGATTTGTATAGTAGCTTGCTAACTCACTCTTGCGAAAAGGTGTGTTGTTTATGCCTGACTTCAGAAATTTCGATATAATTAAGCTTGAAACTCCAGTTCTATCTTGGCCACTTGCTGAAATCGAAGTTTTCATCTCCCAAAAAAAAAAACTGCTTTATGATCAGTTTGTTGCTCGAAGCATCTTGCTAAATTTCGGAGCATTATGCTGATTCACTTAAAAATTTGCAATTTAATATAAAGTTTGAGTGAAGTTAGATTCATCGAAATACTTGTGGCGAATATTGTTTATTTCCTGTAGAACTTTTTTTTTTAACAGATGTGGATGAAGCTTCACCAAAGGAAGTACATTCTTCGAATGCATTGCGTGAGTTGAGCAAAGTGCCCTGTTCAAAGTTGGATGGGAAACAGTATGAAGGCTGGATTCGGAGGAAACGACTCGATGAGGAAATGAAATCGGGAGGAAAGTGGGTCAGGTGCTGGATGGTTTTGCGATCGAGTGTGCTGTTTGTTTACGATAACCAATTCGTAAGTTTTTCTTATTTCAATTGTTTTTTGAAGCATGTTCGATTTGCAAGATTTCCTGAATTTTTTTCTTCTGAAGCACTATTGTTTAGTCTTGCCGAGAATACGGAGTTATTATTGGATAACGAGAATTGCAGGTGCCACAGGACTGTATAAGGATATGGGCCTTAATCCGCGCTTTCTTGTGTTCTTATTTCTTTGGTGTTCTATTTTGTGAAATTTTTATAAGACTAATTATATGTGAGCACTGTGTTGATGCAATTTTCATGCTTTGTTATGTAAGCGATAACGGCATTCGGCAAATAAAACTTAAATACAATGCCAACGTGTTGTTTTTCGACTCTAGATTGTTACCTATTACTCTATCATGAGTCAGTATGTTTATTTATATTGTTGTAGAGCTAAATTTTTGACTCGTTATAGCGGATTGAAAAGCGATGAGGCATAACAATTTCATATGTTTAACAGGAGGGTGGGGGGAAGGGGGAAGTAAGGAAGTTCTGATATATGAACCTTCCAAAAAAATCCTTAAGAAATAAAAGATGAAGGCGTAGAATTGATGATCTTTCTTCACACCGTAAATAGACGCTTTAAGTGATGTGCTCTAGCGCATTGTTGGAATTAGTATGGGAATGGGATCTAGGTCGGACAGGGCAGTGAAGAAATTCAAACAGTAATTTCGCGGGAAAAAACTTCGTACGAAGGAAATAATTGTATCTTCTTAATCCTCAATGGATGCTCAGGGTAATGAGCCTACAATCACTAAAAAAAATTCTCATGCTGCAGCCAAACGAATCGCTCTTGTCGAAAAGTGGTGATAGCCTTGGAGTGTGCGGTGTTTATGGATTTTGAGCATCGAATGTTACTCGAAAGCCTGTCCTACTACAGCGCCACCATCTTTGAAAACTGTGATTTGAATTATTTATAGTCTGTAATTATAGGCGAAGGAGGCCGATATGGTGGTTGCAATCGCAAAATTTTTTGTTTCGGATGCGCCCGAATTAAAGACTTCAAAAAAATAGTAAGTTGTGTTTTCTGCTTTATCGCAGTAATAATGTTTCCTAGGAGCACATAGTTGGAGCTGTGAGTAAACTTGGACGGGAAGAAATATCTTCTTCAAAACATATGGTTTTTTGTTGAATTATCACAACAGCAGCAAGCTGTTGATTAGCGCCATTGTTATTATTCGGCAACAGTTTAATTTAAAATAATTTATTCTTCTTGTAATATGCTATTAGTTCAGTTATATGATTTTAAAGCTTTTTTTTGCAGTGTTTTTCGTCTCTATCGTTCGTCCACTGTTTTATATTTCGCCGCCTATAACTTGGAGGAAATGAAAATGTAAGCGTTTAAACATCGTTATTATTGTTGATAATTTAGAGCTAGTTCATGACTGTTTTTTTTTTTGAAAGCTTATTTCAGTTTAAACAACTCGTTGCACATAATGAGTTAAGCTGAGCATTCCTAATAAAAAACTTTATTGGATTGAGGGCTTTATATTACTTCATTTTTGCTGTGGTCTTTACTCCATTTGTTTTATTCTGCTGACTTGAATTAATTTTGCTGTTAGTATTTGTGCGATAATCAATCCCGAACATATCAACTGCTTTTCAAAGCTCTGCGATGCAGTTTCGACCGACGAAGATAGTTCAGCGAGGGAGCGGCTTGTTTTTCGCGGATAGAAAAGCTAGAGAGCAAAAACCCTGGCGATGATCCCTAAAAAATCTGTCTTTTTTTAAATCCTTCCTGAGGGAAGAGATGGGCTGAGGCTAGTACATTGCAAAATTTAAACAGGCTGCTGAGCATTTTATCAGATATAAAACGTTCAAGACCGATTATCTCTGATAGCTATGAAAGTTTATAGTACGTTTTTTGCGATATGTTGTTTAATTTGCGCTACGTTTTTGTTTATTGCAGTTGGATGAATAGACTAGGCTTGGCAACGATTTGTTACGAACAATCAGATGAGGAACGCAAAAATTCGGCTTCACTTTCACGATGTAATTATTGAATTTCTATTTATTAATGAAAAATATGAAGCGATAAAAATTTCAAATATGCTCCTCATCCTTTCGTTTAATGGCTATGATCGACGAATGGATCCACATTTCCGACTTTCTCTTTCAATTTTGTTTCACGATCTAAAGCTGTGGGTTGATTTTATTTAGATTATTAGGCTCACAAGAGCTCTCTAACAAATGTACTATTACTTAAAGATGGCTCTGTTTTTATTGGAAACGATTAATTAGTTCCTTATAGTAATACACCAGCTGTTCGTTGAAAAACTGAAGGGAATGTAGAAGTGATTCGAGGATATGATTCTGGTATTTTGCATTGTTTTTGTCAATTTTTCATGTAAACATTTTCCTTTTCTATTAGTCATAACTTGCAATGTTTGTTTAATTTGATCTTTACTGATCTTTGCTTCAATTGTCATTAATTTTACTGTTGTTCTTCTAATAATGCTTGCATTTGTTAATTTTAGCAATGCTGTTTATCGCCTCTCATGATGTAAAGTTGCGCTTGGAACTTGACACTTCGCCACCATCTTCGCCAAAAGTGCATCACACATTGCCTCGTGCAAACATATTGAGCCCATCATCGAGGCGGAAGGCTCGAGTTGCACGTCAAGCGTCACTCTCCAGTTTGAAGTCGGCCGTTAGCAGCAACCTTACGCCTCCTCCTTCCTCACACGGTTTCATCTCCAGATCTCCTATATTTCGTCGGCATTTTGCTAAAAGGTAGGAAAATGAATCACTCAACTGTAGGGATTTTCATAAGCTTTTGTATTGTCGGGAAATTCTTAAATTCTAAAGTAGTTCGTGAAATCTATCACTTTGTTTTTGAGGTGCTGTTAAATTCAGTGGTCGTTTACTTAGTGGCGTCGATGGTTTCTTCACATGGTGAACAATGAAAGGTCATGAAGAATATATAATATATCACGTTTTGCATCAACCTTTGTTGTTTGTTGTTTCGCTGAAAGAAACGACAGTTTCATGCACGCGAAGGATGTAAGAGATGAAAACATTGATATGCATTAGACGTCGGTGTTGACCATCACGTGTAGGATGAACGATCGATGTTTCTAGTGATGAATATTTGGCATGTAATCATCGTTTATTTTAGTTGATTGCATGGTAATGGATCGTGAGGTGCGCGTGGTGATTCGACCGATTTAGTTTAATTCACAAGAGCGAACTTAACAGGACGATCTCCTTTAGAAACGGCTATCATCATCCTTCGATGACTTTGACACTATCGACTACTTATTCCACTTATTTACATCAAAATTTTGTGTGCTCTTTCATTGATTTGAATCATTTTTCAGTGTTATGCGAAGTGGCATTTTGTCGAAATCTTTTTTTTTATCAGTGAGTCAGCCATTTTTGTGTTTATTTTACATTTCTGTTTAATGCTTGTGTAAGGGAAATCAGCAAAGTCGAGACCAACTGCTTTCGTACAGAGTAGGGCAAAGGACGATCACATAACAGACCAAACTCTCTACGAATGCCTTGACGATCTCAAAGCAGAACAAATTGTCTATGAATGCCTCGAGGTAGCGGTTTCGATCACTAGCTGAGCCCCCATGAAAGGTTGCTGGTCCGTGCGGAATTTCTCTTGAGGCTTTACCAGATGCTATGTGATGCCGACACATTAAAAGATGTCAGGGTTTTATTCAACGCCTTAAAACAAACTGACAGAAAAGCATAAACAAATAGCGAGACCAGGACAGAACGAAGGCTCGCCCGACAGGGTCTCAGCACTATCCACAATGCCACCGTGCGATACCGACAATCACCCACCAGCACGCCGCTTCAGCGTTGGCGCACCCATTGCAGCTCTAGCCCGACTGGAGACACACCGATAACATTAATGACGACTGCAAGCAACTACGTTCCCCTTTTATACGTTCCGAGTTCTGCCTCGAGGCATTCGTAGACAGTTTGATCTGACATGTGATCGTTCTTTCCGCTCCTCTGCAGGAAAGCATTTGATCTTTACTTTGCTGGTCTCCCTTGCACTTGCATTTACGTTAACTGGTAAATTTGATCGTTTCCCGCACTTTTATAGGTTCTACAAGCTGATAGAAGAGAGCCGGGAGAGGGAATCAATACGTTCGCTTATAGTAATCTTTCTTGTTAAACTACTCACACTTTCTCTGTGTGATAAATGTTTAGTTTCTTTCGTTGAATCGCCCAGATGAGATGGGTATAATTCGAGTGGACGTTGTTTGGATAAATATGCGAGTTTCATATAAGTAACGATTTGATGGTGGGTGTCAATTAATATCTGTTGGATCGTAGCGGTATTTATTCCACCAGTTTTTGCAATGTTGCTTTTCCATAGTTTTATGCATTTTTCGGTACTTTCACTCACTTTTGTTCTTTCCGTTAGATGTCCTACGGAACGTAATCGAATTTGTATTGTTGATTATGCATCTTCATTTTTGAAAATGGTTTTATGCGTAGATATCGGTATAAAGGAGATTATATCGTTACGTAGGTGGTGATAGCGCATGCCGAAATTTGAGAAATGCTTTTATAAAAAGGAAAATTAAGGCAATAAGAGTTATGTATAGTCGATGTATTGTTTTTGTATGCGTTGATGTAGTATAGTCACGTGCTGAATATTCGGGTGCTAAGTGTCAGTGCAGCTCACGAGTAATGCTTTTTTAAATTGTCGAAAAGATACTTAGTTGTATTTGCTACTTAAAATTAGTTGTTCATGTTTTTTTGAAGGAATTATTCTTTTGCTCTTAACCTTTATGTATGCTTTAGTAAACAATTTTCATTGTTCAGTATGTTATTTGCTCAATTTAAGCATGTCATGAAGAAGCCGTGAAATTTTTGTTCCGAAAAGTTTTTTAAAGTTTTTTTTTTCAAAAGGTTCCTTGCAGGGGCGGGGAATTGAGGAAGTTCTGGGGTCGCCGCTTGCGGCCATATGGCTTCCACTAAGGTGAGTGTGATGTCCGAGTCACCTGTTTATTATGCCGAATAGGCTGGCGTTATGTTGCACAGGTGACGTTGATGAGTTGATTCCCCCGCATACAGGTGGGTCGGTTATAACACACCAAAGCTTTGAGAGAAACGGGTTCTTGATTCTTCGTTGCACTTGTGATGAAGCCAAATTGAATAAACTTGCAAGTTTTTCTACTGAACACTGAACTAGACACATTTGCACATGTGAGGAAGCAGCCAGATGTTTCAAACCCATTCAAGCCTCGTCCTGAGCGGCGATGGTTTTACTAATTCGTCGATTTTATTTCATGTCATTGAGGTCATGTAAAAGTTCATTGGTGTTTTCTATTTTCATTCAAGTATACGATATTCTCATATATGATGCCTTGATGCAGTATAATATAGCATGGTTTTTTTTGGCAAGGAAATGAAACATAGTGAAAATATATATTCGGGTGCGAAAATATGCTATAACACAAGTATACGGTACGTGTAACAAATGTGCTAAACAAGAAAACATGTATTGTTGTGCACATCTAATTTAATCGCGCGTTAAAAGTACGATGTGTTATATTGTAAGAAACAATGATGCAAAATATACTATTGTTTGTATAACTCGTCCTCCAAAAATTTTACCAACCTATAAGTCTATCGAGTAGAAATATTCTCACGCGAAGTGGCAGCCTCTTTCGCACTCGAATTCATACCGTAATACCAAGATAAAAAGCCTTTCTTATTAGGCGTCTACATAAATATTATAGATCATAAAAATCGTTTCGTACAACGAAGTCGTATATGCCTAATGCTATGGAATCGTTAAATGGAGTCATGGCTATTTGAGTGCGGCTTTATTTGCCACTTAAACGGCTGCCTTTAGGGCGGCGCAACTGCCAATAATATTATCGATTTTAAAAATAAAATTGCTGCTTGCCTAGAAATCGACTAATGCGTTGTGCGTACGCCATCGGTATGTGCATACTTCAGGTGGTAATATGGTAATATTCATTTTCTTTTCTCTTCATTCACATCTTAGCCACATTTCAATTAGCAATCGTTAAGGCACTATGTGTTTATAGTTTAAATTCGTTGTTATTGAAGCGTGACTTTGATCGAAGAAGCCTATACGCTAAGTGTGCACCACTTGTGCTCAATGATTGCGTTGCCTTATGTTTGTTAGTTTTCGCTCTCACTTTATTATTAGCTAATTCACATAAAACCTATAGTGCGATCCATACGTTTTATTCGAAGGTGATTTTTTTGAGGCTTTGTTCACTGCTAATATTTTGGGTCGATGATAACAGCAAAGTAACGAACGTTCAGTTAAAGGTATGGAACTCTGAATTCCGTTCTGCCTTATTGTTTTTTTTTCGAATTTCCTTGTAGTTTTGAATTATTGGAAATCGCCTCTGAAGTTTTCCGGCTAAAATATTCAGTAATCAAGAGTATAGATGGGCATCACGTTCCTGTTCCTCATTCATAGAAACGATGTCCGTAGACGAAAGGATTTAGGAATACATGCTACGCGTAAAGCGTATATGGTGCCGAATTAGACACATTGCTCGCTGCGAAGGCATTACAAAGGTTAGCGACATTTACATTGCAAATATTAAATTAAGTGCTGGGTAATGCGCATTATTAAATTTACTACCTCTCATAATCTATATGCTATATTTCAACATTTTATTAATAATAAAATAGAAGATAAGTTGATGAGCAATGCTCTTTAATGGATCGGAAATAAACGTTTTTTGAGGGGAAACATCATACGCTTCAATCACGCACTGAGCAATCGAATAGGTAATTGTAAGGAAACAAATTTTAAAGAAATGTTTTATTTCTAATATATTCTCTAGTATTTCTTCAAATTTTTTAATGTAACACTTAAAGCTTTTCAATGCTGTGAAGTGTCAAAGCATATACAAGACAAATTTCATCGAAAATGAAAGCCGCCTTATGAAAATCCAAACGCAATTGCATGCTTTATTTAATGCAAGTGGCAGTAAAAGTCCTTTCGTTCTATGACTTAGTGGAGAATTTTTCAGTTTGCGATCGCAGAGTTCGCTCTTCTAACATCCTTCACAGAGATGACAAAAAACTACTGGGGCATCCGTGTGGGGCACCGCGGGTGGGAGATTGATTATAGCAAATCTAGGGCAAAGGGTTTTGTGATCGCGGTGAACCTCGTGACGAGGGCCCCGCGGTCCAAAACTTATGATGCATCTTAATGCTGTACTCCGAACACCGATATAGAATATGTTGAATGTCATTTTTTCGATGAGCTAGGGTCGTGATATTTAATATGCGCAAAGCCATAGATTACAGGTGAAATGACGAGCGAAAGAGCAACAATACGTGGAATGTTTGGATGAGTTGTTGCGTTGAACGATCGTTGCATTAAATGCAGATGAATATCGGTGAAGGAAATTTGCGAGACAATACGTGAACTATGGCGTTCATTTCAACTCCACTTAAGACAGTTCGTTGAGGCTAATTTCTTTTTGTGAAACCTGATGTTTGGAGATCATCCTGAAGAATCTCCTCGGTTATTCTTCAAAAGTAGTTTTTCGACATTTTAGAGGGACTCGACACCTGCTCACAAGATCAAATAACTCAGATATAATTTGCCTGACTTCATCTCTCACATGGAATAGCCCTCGAACTCTCCCTGTTTGGATTCATTGAACCTCTTCATCTGGCCATCCAGCCACTTCTTGAGCAGAAAATTTGCACTAAGCACCTCTTCAACTCTGATTCCCTTGAGTACCCCATGGAAAGAAATCAGCTTCAAGTAAATGCGGGCCACGAACGGAGCCATGACGAACCATCACAACGCCGTCACCGCCACCAAGAGAGGTCACAAAAAATAATATTTCGATATTTCATTGACTTGTCCCATACAATGTTGATAAAGTTTATTCTAAATTTCATATGCTTGCAAAGTTTCCGAAAAAACGTTGTACAATTTGCATCGAAAGGTGGTCTGCAATAGGATTCTTGAAGTCTTCCAAGAATTTGCTGAGTATTTCCTTGCAGATCCCCTTCCCACCGATCGACGCTGGAAAGGGCAGTCACATGATCGGCGATCGCTTCTCGCTTGACGCAGTCGGCAACCTTGCGTTGCCATATCAAAACGCCTTAATGATTCACAATCCTCTTCGTGGTATTCATCCGGGTCGACAAGTGGACAACTTCGTCGTACCCATCAACATCGAGCAACGCCAGCCTTTCATTATCACTAGTAAGTATTCAGAAAGGTCAGAGATTACTATCTTATTTGGAACTTTCTAGTTGTGGATTGGAGTTACTGAGCAAATGAGGCGCCCAAGAGGATAATGCTGGAACTTGAAGTTTTTAAAGAGAGCATACAGCCTAGTTCACTAGTAAAATAAAATATGATTCTATATGTTTTTATAAAAAAAATGTCCTTAAAAATGCACTAAAATTTTCTTTTTCGAGAGATGTTCGGAGACGAATTCCAATCCCAAATCCTCCCTCGCCTCGCTCAGTCAACTTATAATCAATAAAATGTGCAAAAAAAATGTTCACATTTATTTATGCCGCACAATAACTTTAATTGTTGTGTTAAGAATTCATAACGCTTCTGGGTTATAAGTCAGATGTAATTTGCCGATGAGGGCATTTACTGAAATACTACGCTGATCTGTGCACGTCTGTAGCCGATTGTATCGTCTCTCTGTGAAGTATGTTGCCGTAAACCTGAGAGTAGAAATCACAAATTTGGCATTCATTAAACCGGAAGTTGTTACAATGCTTAAGCCATTTTTTTTGTTTTTGTTTTTGAAGTTTTGAACCGCAAATGTATCTCAATGCTAAAATTGCTCTTTATTGGTTTGTTTTCAGGGTGTTTTTTGCTTCTAGCGGCATCTGCTAGAATAGGGGATTGCTATATATTCCTTTGGTCGTTTGTTTCAACTGACTGATGATGGATAGTTAATGTAGTACTTAGTGAGCGTAAACTTGAATGCTTAATGATAGGTGAAATGGAAGATAGCATCGTCCCTCTAATTCATCACGAAAGCGTTACTGTAAAAGACATAACTACTGAAGTTGTAAAGAAACATTTTAACTATTGAAATTTAAAAATGAAATTCAGAATATCATAAAAATGAATTTTGCAGATATCCCTATTGTTGCAATAATGCCACTTTTCGTTATTATGTGTACCGTATTATTCGCAATAGCGGTCATCAAAATTCGACAATGGAGAAAACACAAATTGCAGGTATTAAATAACGTTTAACAAAACATTTCAACTGTCCTATTTTCATGCTAGTTAAAAAAAATATATTTCTATGCTTAATGTGCTTAATGCTGGCTTGTTTAGTATCAGCTTTTAATTTAGCAGAAAATGTTAAAACTTATTTTTGTATCGTTTAGAACTTATCTCTGCAATTATGCAATTTTGTGCATCACCAACTCACAGAAGTAAGAGATAGTTGTTATTTCCTGAACTTCGACAGTTGTATATTTTTGGCCGATGCTTTGATTCATATATATAATAGCAGTGAATTTATATAATCTAATGTAAACGGTTCTGAGCAAAAATATTAAAAAAAAAAACGTTAAGCTGGAGTGTTTGGAGCGAATCTACGACGCTCTCGAAGATGTGGGTCGCAATCATTTCGATGCGAATCTCGATGAAAATACTTCCCGTACACAGGTGCTGTTCATCATCTATCATCTTATATGTTTTGGAAGTTTCTATGCAAATTTTCATAGACAGATCGCTGAAGTGCGTCGCTTTAAATCAGTTCTGCCGGTCAAATTTTACCCTTCACCTTGCATTTGGATTTGGCACGTACAAGTTCGTTAGATTCAGAGGGGATTCGAAAATCCTTCGCTATTTTGTTCGCTAATCTGAATTCACAGCTAAAGTTTTCTCAGGCTGACTTCTGTCTCTAAATGGTCCCGCATACTGGAAATAGCCCCATCCGAGATTAGGGCCACTCCGAGATAAGGGCCTGTACGAGATGAAGGCCTAGTCAGGCCCACCTCAGATTCGTGTCTGTTCGATATTCCAGCCGGTCCATGGTTGGAGCACGGCAATCCCAGAATGGGGCCTTTCTGGGATTGGCGGCTCTGTTTGAGATTATGGTCTGTTCGGTAATACAGCCAGTCCGAAATTGAACTGCGGCTTCCCCAGTTTAGGGTGGGTCCAAGACTAGGGCCTGTCCGGTATCGGATGTCCGTGCATAATATGAAGTGAAATATTTGGATTTTTTGAGACCAATTCTTGGGTCCAAAGTTTGCATGTTTGAGTCATTTTGCAGTAGGCATTTATAATAGCGAAAGGTATCACTTCAGCATTCAAATGATGCAAGGATGTGTCGTGCGATCGCTCTCTGTCCCGACGACAAGACCCCTTTCTTTCAGCCTGCATCCAGAGTGCATTCACTAAAATTCGACAGACTACATCGACCAACGACTGCCCATGACGTCATTTCCCATTTCACTCGTAAGGACTAAATGAATCGAATATGGTGCAATTAGTGGGGACATCATCGCAAGCTCTCATATAGCGCAGCGTAAATATCGGAAATGAGCTCTGCTAGGTTAATAATAAAAATGCATCATCGTGTTGAAACTCATTAGAGAATATGAAGATAGTTTTCATACATAGTCTGATCTCAAGTCGAAATTTTTACACTTTAATTTTCTAGTAAACGTCATTTGTTGAAGCAATCTGTAATTTAGGTGAACAAAATGTTCAATAATTAAATGAAATGTCGAAGTTTGACGTATAATATGACTGAGCTTTTTTTCAATATCATCGATTCACTAGAAAAGTTGCTGAATTTGAGCGACTTATTTAAAATACGATTGATAGTATATTGTATAGATAATTCGAATTTTTTCTTCACAATTTTATTTGCATAAATTGCAAATATAATAATCATAAAATATCTATATTGCTAATAATTTCGCATAACGTTGATTTCATTGCATCGAATTGTTTATATGTTATTATTTTCTATGCTTTCAATTTAATTATTGGATGATTTTAATTGTGCACTGATATATGTTTTAATTCAACTGATGCTAAGCTGATAAAATTCCACTGATAAATTTGCATATTAAGCTGATTAAAATATTTTTCCGCCTCTTCAATTTTCTTTGTTGTTTGTTTTCATTTCATTTCCGCACTTTCAAATAGTTTCAAAAAATTTTCCTCATTTTTATCTCTTACTGTATCGAAAAAAAAAAAATTTCCTTTGTATAGATAAGGTTCATTTGTGCAAATAAAACATCTATGTTATGATCGTTAGATTTAAAGTAAAACATTTGTATGGGAATATGGAATAATGTGTTTTGTTTATAGTGTAAATATGTGCAGAATGCAATGGAAATAAAAGAGGATTTTTGTTTATGGCGGTGGCAATTATGTGAAGCTACCCTTTATTTAACAAATAAATGCGTCCAACAATTCGATTGTTGTCATATTTTATTTGCTTTATTGCCAAAAAAAAAACGATCACGTTATATTCATTCCACTTTTTTTTTTTCAATTTTATTCTTCCATTATTTGAAACATCTTTCGAAATTTCAAATGCTAATACTTATAAAATAGTTGATTTTATGATTTTAGTGATTCTAATGACTCATTGATATCGGTGATAATTGTTACGGAACAATTATAATAGACAGGTTTCATCAACCTTAACGGATCTGTTATCGTTGCTTATGGATGATTTTTTTTTTACTGTTTTCGTGAATACATCTGGATTAGGCGCATGAATAAGTTTGCATATTATATAGGCGACTAAAACATATAACCGTTATGTTTTGCCAATTCTATGACAGGCTCGTTTGATATTCGAATGCTGCACTCCAAAGCAATGTTATTCAACAAAGGCCAATGTAAAATTTTGGGGGATGGGAGATGCGAAATGGGTGGTGGAATGGCTAGGGTACCCGTAAGGGCAAGTGTTCCGGTCATCTTGTTGAGAAACAATATACGTCGTGAAGTGCCCGACAGTGCATTTTTTTTTCATTAATGAATTTCTTAACAAAAATATGATTTCTGCAATGATTTCCAGAGTACGGACTCAAAAGGAGAGGGAGGGGGGATGTAGTTCGTGTGGAAAGAAGGAATAGGTGTTAGATTAAGTCTCCATACCTACTTCTTCGAGTATAATTACTGTAGTACTGCGAGAGTTATGAGGTTATTGAACTCTTCTTCAATACTCAAAAATGAGAGATGTTGGTTAAAGCAAAATTTATAACGCCCTGAAATCTCTAGTGGTTTTACTAAAAGAGTGATTTACTTCTTTAAGTGATTTATTTCACATGTATTTATAATTCTTTGAAGGCGGTACGGAATAGGATACATAAGTTTCTTCCTAAGAATCTAAAGAATATTGCATGAACAATTAAATAGCCGCCTTGATTTAGACAAGCATTCAACTATAATTTTGCTTTTCGATGGATACCACCCGAGAAAGCGTGGTCGGGACTCCTACCATGGAATATATAACCTTACATAGGTATAGAAATACATCATCAAATGTATATAAATAGGAATTAAAAGAAATGCATAGGAATATAAATAAATACATAACAACACCATTCTTTTATCAAGCAATACGATACAGTACGAAATATATGTAGAAACAAATAAATAAACAAATAAATAAATAAATAAATAAATAAATAAATAAATAAATAAACAAATAAACAAACAACGCTTGCCCTCAATGACGACAGCTGATTTCAAAAAACACAAATAACAACACCACTCGTTTAATCGAAATACAAAATGAAACTGAAAAATATTAAATAAGAGCTTCTATTTGCGGGATTCATGTCAAAGAACGAAAAATAATTTCAAATTGCCCTACTGTATTATTAATGATGGCCTATTCTATGATAAGCTGAGTGTTGAGTTGGAGTGGAAATTTTTTTAATGTTTCTTAGCTGAATGTCAATAATTTTCATATTTAAGAACCGCGTTATATATGTATTCGATATGTTTGAGATCAACATTTAAATTCAACTAAAGTTTAATCCCAGTCATTTGCATTTCCCTCTAATCCAGCTTAATTCTATTGAATGATTTAAAAGATCGTTCATAGCTACTCAAAAGCTCGAAGTTATCATTACGTTTTTCGGGGTTGTGGTTGCTTATGCTTGATGCGCTCTAAATTGCTGGGAATTCAGTTTGTTTATAGATCGTGTCGACTTGTTTCCTTTTCTCTGCAAGCTTCCATCAATGAGCCATGTTCTCACTCCTCTTTTCGTTTTGTTTTCTCTCTAGCGATCTGATGTTGTTTTGGGATCCCTTCAAGCAGGAAGTTTTGCTCACCAAAGCAGAAGCGTCTGAAGTATAAGGCTGGATTCACATGCTTAAAGGAATCACAAGAGCAGTCGAAAAAAAAAAGATGTCCCGGTTCGAACTGTTAGACAGTTTGCAGAAGGACGTTGTCATCAAAATTTTCGACGGTGCAACACCGTTATTCTAATAGGGTTGCTCGTTCTGTATAGAAGGTAGCTTGATTTCTTTTTTTGTTCTTCCATGATGTGAACCATCTTCTGCTGTCCCACAATGGAATCACTTCCAGGATTTCTTTTATGCGATGTAATAGAGGCTGTAGATCATCAGAAGCACAAATTTAATTTGCCACATTATCATTGGAGAGTTTTAATGCTTGCCGATTTGTTCGTTCGTTAGCATTAATTAGGAAAGGTGATAAATTGTTTAATCATTTTTTTTTCGAGCTCAGATTGTTGAACGTCTCGCTCAATCATGGCAGAGCGTGGGGGATTCCGTGGCGGTTTTGGCAGTGGTGATCGTGGAGGTACGTTTATTTGAAGTGTTTTTTTACGATGATGTTGCTTATTGATGTAAAAGAAGTCCACCTGAATGTTTATCGTTTATCTCACGGTAATGAAATAGTGCCAAGGGTTTATACTTTTTGCCTACCTCGAATTTAGGATACAGTTGGATAATGTTGGGAGTGGTGCATTTGTCGGCAAGCTGATGGAGACGAAAATGCATCCAAAGATATGTACAGTAAAAAAATTTGTGTTACAAGGTGCTCGACGCATTACAAGGTGTCAAAACCGTAGACTAGCATATAGTCATATCTACTGATCATGTGTCTGCGAAACAAGTGTTATTATGCATGTGTTGACATAGGCTCGTCGAATTAGCGAAACCCCAGTACTGATTCGAAGTGGCAGGTTTCGTTTCTCAGCGAAACCATTTTCTGCCGGAGAGCTGAAGCAAACGTTTGTTATCTCATAAATAATAATGGTAATAGCGAAAAGATACTATGCAAATAGTGCAAGTTTTGTGTTGCTTTAGT
Source organism: Baylisascaris procyonis (assembly GCA_037389465.1). Taxonomy (NCBI): domain Eukaryota; kingdom Metazoa; phylum Nematoda; class Chromadorea; order Rhabditida; family Ascarididae; genus Baylisascaris; species Baylisascaris procyonis. The sequence goes on from JAZARR010000059.1 coordinate 6,892,246, forward strand.
TAAGAACATTAAAGCAGTAATTCTTCCCCGTTCTTAGATCTTTGTGATTTTCAATTACTGAAAGTTTGGTGCTATTTCAATTAATCGTTTGTTGTGGAAAAAATCAAGGAGACCCCATTTATGTTTGACGAGATGGCGAGGAAATGATTGTAGGGAATATGATCAATCAGCCAGATGTAGCTATTTCTTCGAAGTAAGTATCCTTACCGGACTCCCTCCGTCGTGCTGTACACGTAGATATGCAAGACAAAGCAGAGCGCTACAGCCATCGAGTGGATGTCGTCTTCCCAAGTATACTCACGCCTCCTAAAAAGGACGACGACTGCTTTAGGTAGTATTCAGCTGCACCCAAGACGGGGTCTTTTGAGAGCACAGAGGTAGCAGAAAACTTAATAATTTGGGAAACTTCACACTCAGTTGGGCTCACTCTGGAGATCCGCTTTGATTTGTTTTACTGTATTGCATAATCTCGAGTTACAACCTCCTACTTCTGTTAAAGCCCGAAGGTCACTGAATCCTTCACATAGTCGACCTTATGAGTCTTAGATGGCATGATTTGCGCCTAGGTGAATATGCATCCTTACATGCGGGTGTCATACGCACATGTTTAGAAGTGGTTTTTTTCTAGGTCGTGGTGGTGGACGAGGTGGTCTAGGAGGTGATCGTGGAGGGCGCGGACGTGGTCGTGGTAGAGGAGGGCGTGGTGCCAGGTGAGTCTTCAAAATAATTGTTTTATAATCGACGTTGTAATTCCGCTATGAAAATTGTTAGCGTAACTGCGAGCTGAATTCAACAGAACTGCGCAGTGAGTCAATGAATGCACATTTCGAGACGACAAACTTTATGAATCTCTCTAAGCAAATGTTGTGTATCCCTGAGTAGATTCATGTAAGTTTCAGGAATTGAAGCTAATCTTGGGTGCCAATTTAATTATTTATGTGGAATCCATAAGTGGGACGTTTTCGCTTTTATGGTAGAACGATGTAGTCGATACCTCGTAATGCCTCCTAAACGCGTGAGCTTTTATAAAGTGAAGACGAACGGGCCAGTTTTTATCTTTCTTTAGCACTCACTTGCTAACGCTTAGATCAACAGCTGGGCATTAATTTTTTGATCCTCAGAGACAGGTTTTATGCTTTTTAAACTTTGCTTGTATATATATTGTCAGTTAATTCCATTACCGTTTGGAAAGCGGCCAAAAGTTTGGAATATTTTGGCTTTCATTCTTGAGATGTACTATATCATTTCAAATTTTTCATTCCCGAATTTAAAAAAGAACCAGTTTATATAAAATTTACTAAAGGTGCCTTTTGTTAAATTGGGAGTTTGGCGATCTTTATTTAATAAGCGATTGGCCTTGAACACCTAGTTTTATGTTCGTGGTAATGAAATGTTTTAGAAGTGGAAAAGAAGGAGACAAGGAATGGGTTCCAGTCACTAAACTTGGGCGATTGGTAAAAGACAGAAAAATTACTTCGCTGGAAGAGATCTACCTGAATTCATTGCCTATAAAGGTTTGTCTCTCTCAGGTTTCTTTCTTATATTTGGTTAACGAATATATGTATGCATGTATCTCATCCCCACATCTGCTGCATCGCAAACCATCTTTTCACTTTTGACTACATTGTATTGTAGAGGCTTGCTCAATGAGCATTGAGTTTTTTTGTTTTATTTACTTTTCTTGTATTTATGGGCATATGTTCATCGCTGTTGCGCATATAAATTTCAATGAATCCTTTTTTAGGAGTTTGAAATTATCGACTCTCTCCTTTTCAACCTAAAGGACGAAGTATTGAAAATAATGCCAGTTCAAAAGCAGACAAGAGCTGGTCAACGCACACGATTCAAGGTCTTTTTAAGCAGATTTTCATCGAATGTTGTGTTTTTGTCTTCATTATGAAACATACAATTGAAATGCTTGGATTATTTAACTTCATGGGCACACAAGTTCCAAAAAAGTTGAGAACGTTGTTTATTTGATGGAATGTGGAGGCGAATTTTTTTAAGATGACTTCAATTCAAAACAGGACATTTAGGCCACTTTACATGAGCTCAAGATGGCATCAATTCGAAAAAACATTTAGCTGACTACTTCGACGATGTATCGTGCTTAAAAAAGTTTGTAAAGTCTACGTCATAGCGCTGCTGACATGTTAACTTTTTTTGTAATAATATATAGCGTATCTCGTTACGCACGTTGAAAATATTCTCGTTTATCTTCCTACAATCATGGGAAAATTTAAAAAGAAGAGGCGCATGCATCGCAAAGAAATGAGAGATTTGAGAGCACTTCTCCTCGCATCTCGACACTTTTGCCTAGATAGATGTCTATTATTTTAGGCGTTTGTGGCTATTGGTGATCATAATGGACACGTTGGGTTGGGGGTGAAGTGTTCGAAGGAAGTTGCCACAGCTATCCGAGGAGCAATAGTTGCGGCAAAGCTCTCGGTGATCCCTGTTAGGCGAGGCTACTGGGGTAACAAGATTGGTCAGCCTCACACCGTGCCATGCAAGGTAAGTTCCCCGTTTAAGAAAAAAGAGCATGTTGTTAGTGCAGCTTTACCAAGATTTGTAAAATGGCGCAGAATGTGATGATACGATGCCATCATCTTCTGAGATCGGGAGGGAATATGAGGAGGTCGCTTGAATTTTTTGAAGGATTGGCCGCACTAACGATATCGGCAGAGAGTAGATTCCAGAATCGTACAATGCGTCACTGGAAACTGTACCGGTTATGAAGAGAAAAACATTGCAAAAGCGGACCGCAGTTTTATAATGAAGAAGTCGAACTTGAGCCTGTTTTGTTCCGCTAATTCCAGGCTAAAGGTTTTTAGCCTGGTAGTATAATTTGGTTGGTCTGAACCGCGCTCAGTTTTGCAAAACAAAAAGCAATGACTGTAGTTCGTGCACTGAAATAAATACATGGAAGAAAACCTGTTGCGCTGCTTTCAGTGTATCCTGAAGTTGTTGATTGGTATTGTCAAGGGAGTCCACCGTATTAAGGGAAGAGGGGATATTTAAAGGATAAGAAGGAATGTTTTGGTAAGGAGTTAAGGTCAAAATGAATGTAGTCATAAGAAATTTAAAAAATCTCCTTTTTTTAGACTGAACTGACTCCACATCTTTTCTGTGGAAAAAAAACGGCTAATGATAGATTGGCATTCTCTGTCCTGCCAACTATTCTAAGAAGTACGCCAATTGTGTTCGCATCGGTAAACGCTGTTATTTATTATTATTTAGGTGACGGGCAAATGTGGTTCGGTATTGGTGCGTCTGATCCCTGCACCTCGAGGCACAGGTATTGTTTCTGCTCCTGTACCGAAGAAGCTGTTGCAAATGGCTGGTGTCGAAGACTGCTATACCTCGGCTGTTGGACAGACGGCCACCCTCGGCAATTTTGCAAAGGTTTGTTGTTTTGACTGTGCTGAGGGCTTTTCTTGTAAGCCCTTATAGGTGACGTCCCCTAACCTCGGCTAGGTAGCCACCAAATTTTGCCGTAAGTTTTTGAAGGTTCAAAAAGAGGATTTATTGCAAGGTGGAGGTCCATATATCACTGCTCAGAATGTATGCAAGGCAAGTGACGTGTTAATTTTTACATCGTGGCCAGGAAAAGGAATGAATCTACTCCTTTTTTTCTTGGACACTTAATTGAGTCTAAAATTCACTGCTCTTTGCTAGAAGGATTTGCATGCGATATCCGTGAAGTGCACGGGGAGCTGTTCACCTTTCTCCGCTTTCGTAGGATTTCCCTTTTTTTAATCCCGAATATTTCCTACTTTACGGCTGCTCCAGTTCTATTATTGTGTACGTATTTATTGTGCAAGGAGATGATAGTGCCCTAGTAAAGTGAGAGCGAGCTGGAATGAGTATTAGTTTTTGAAGCAGGGCGAGTCCTTAGCGTCGAAATTAGGGGCTGCTCAAACAAAAAAACTGTATCCCGTAAAATTATGTTCCTACTTAGAGTTATATGTCAGGCGACTTACGCGGCCATTCAGCGGACCTATTCGTACCTTACTCCGGACCTTTGGAAGGAGAACGCGCTGGAGAAGACTCCATACCAGCGTTACTGGGAGTTCTTGGCTCAAACGCCAGTACGCAGTTAATCATTTTTATGGTGCATGTCGTTGTTTTGTTGTCTTGTTGTCGTGTTTGCGCGTTGTTACATGCGGCAAGACTCCTTTTTGTGGGACCGTTTACATGTGAACAGATGAATGAAGTGTTGTTATTTGGTTTTGCGTTGTGTATACCGACGCACACAGTTTTTTGCAGCGAAATTTTTCAATTGAGGCATTTTATGGCCTTGATTGAAGAAATTGAACGTCTATGATATTACGGTTTTGTTGACCGCAAATTGCAATTCTGAGGTAGGAGCTTACACAACCGCATCGTGGTGGCGTTGATCAGTTGTAAAGGAGCGCGGTCGTCCATCGAGGGATTGGCAAAGATGGCTTTCAAGGGCGGACGTTTTCCAGTTATTTTGGATGTGGTCGTGGCTACTATACTGATACGAATTTTGGAAAGTGAAGACATATTGTTTTGATTTGAGGAAGGATTGTGGAACGAAAACGTGGGTGGTCTCAGTTGTTTTTTGCTGGTGCCCATCATGTGGCGGTTATCTGCACACGCGTTGATTACCACAGCGAGTGGCGTGTGGTTGTGGGAGTCTTTGGACGAGTGCCACTTGTGCGGATGATTAAGGCAGCTTTGTCTGAACGGTGGCCGGAGTCCTTATGAAGTAATTCCGAAATAGTGCAGGCAGGTTAGATGTCATAAAAAGGGTGTTTCGAGAATACTGCGGAGTTTGTCGAGAAGGTCTCGCATGATGGAGAAGCTTGAGGGATGATGAGCGTCTAGCGGTGTAATGTGGATGAATTGTTATAATTCGATCACGAATTTATTCTTCGTATTTCATATAAACCAGAAAGTTAAGTAAACTTTATAAATCATATATTAGTTTATATAACATAAAAAACAATAGGATAAGAAAGGTGAAAGCGATCACAAAAAGCGAAACGTTGCATCTTTTAATGCTGAGCACGGTGTGAACCAGTGAAAGTTGAAGCGTTTATTGAGTGTTTTTTTTAAGTTTCTAAAGAGATTCGCTGATTTCCGCTTTTTATTGAATGAACAAATTCATGACACTTAGATGCCGCATAAGTGACCATCTAGAAGAAGGAAGAGATGAAAGAGGCGAGCAGTGAAATTAACGAGCGGACAGAGATCGTATTATCGCAGCGAGGATTCGGCTTCTGTTGTCAGGTTACGCAAGGCAGAGTCGATAGCGTCCACCGTCTGCAATAAATGATTATTTGGTTCCAGTATGGGAATAATTATTTGAACGTTTTCTCTTCCATAATTGGTGTGAAGGTTTGCAGTGGAACTACACGATCTTTCTTCACCAAAAACGTTTCTTGCAATTTAATGAGGCATTTCGGTTCAGCGTAGTTCATCGATTGTAGCATGTCGCCTCCGTTTTTCTTTCACATCCAGATCACAAAGGGCTCCCAAAAAATTCTGATTATTTTAAGCCCTCCAAAGACGCACAGGTATTTGCTAAACCAGCGATCCCTATACTGATGTCCAAACGAAGAAGTTGAATTGAGACGGCACGAAAAAAAGAATTCGATTTAACAGACACTCACATAGCAAAGATCATGTTCGTTGAAGCATAGCGGTGGCTTAATTTTAATAATATTTGAAAATGGTCCGTCAGCGCTTAGAAGAACGCCAAACTGTCTTCGTAGTTTAAGGATGAGTGCAAGTGCTAGCTTCGTATCCGGTTCACGACTTTGGCGATCGCTTACCAGATCAATACCCCAAAATAATCCAACACCACTGGAAAAAAGTAAAGAACTTCATATTGCAATCTTGGTAGTGCTTAAACTTTAGCAATCTACCATTGCTGAGCTTTAATTAGAGCGCCATTGATAGTGGATATTCTCAGAAAAATGACTTCAAAGCGCGATCATGCTTTTCTATTATCAGCTAAATGTTTCTCTTTGAGAAAAAAGTAAAAGAGATTCTTCATTGTTCTATATGCTTTACCTATGTAGGAATTATTTCGAAATTATCCTAAACCCACATTTCTTGTCTGTTCTATTTTCTTACGAATATATCTGAGAGGATAGTGAAAAGCAAAGAAATGAACCGGAAGACTATCCTTAATTTTGACACTTTTTTAATACTAATAAGTAGCTGACTTGGTGATAGGTTGCTTTATCGTCTAAAGTCTAAATTTGAACTCTTTCCTGTCAAGCAATCATCGCAATGAGCACCAACGATGTTATCGTATAACATCTTTGTGCTAATGACTGGCTACATATCTGCCTAAATTTATGAATCACTTTACTACACTGCAGTGCCATTTAAGCGCTATAATGCTTAACATAATATAATGATCGAGGAGAGAAATAATATGGCCACTGACCGGACATCTCCGATACATTCGTGTTTTGCCTTGAGCTCGTTAAGTTTCTTCTGGAAAAGTTCGCCCATCTTTTGTGAATGTGTAAGAAGATTCTCGTTGTTAATCACACTGAGTACTCCAAGTACAGCGGCGCATGCCACTGGGTTGCCACCATACTGCATAAACAACGACGTTAGCAATTTCAATAAGTCATTGTAAACTATATCAATAATATTTACGGCTGTCAAATTTCACTGCCTCGATTTTTGTCGTTCGCCAGAGTGCGATTTAAAAAAAAAAAATTCTGCAAAACGCATAAACAAATGAGGTCTATGTCGAGAAAAATTATGTTTGAAAAAATTTCAAAGCTTTTTTTTAATGAAAACAATGCGAGTGAAATTACGAAAACAATAATCTTCGCTATTGAAATTAATTACCGTATTAAAGTATTCAACTTTGCCACCCAGGGCGTCGGCAATTTCTTTTCGCGTAACTACTGCAGATACCGGGAAGCCATTACCCATTGGCTTGCCCATCGTTACAATGTCGGCAACAAAATCTGCAAAAATTGGTTTCCTCGGTTAGTCTTCGATCAGCAAGGGTGAAATCTTTATTGCCTTCGATAGTTCCACTGTAATACTGCCTCTATTCTACAGTTTCTATGTATTACTAAACACATTGAGCAAATTTCGTCCTCATATCGTCTGAACAGCGTTGAAGTGTTCTTATTTCGTCCCCATCTATCTTTCGACTGCATGAAGTGAACGAGTTCACAATGAAAATCATGATTTGGCATTAAAATTATAGGAAACGCTTCATTGGTATCTTCATTCCTCATGCAAATTCGAAACGTTTTAATCACTTTTGCAGATTTGCACCTGTAAAATTCATAATGGCCTCACTATATATGTCGTTTCAACTCGAAATTCATTGAAGCTAGACTTGCAAAATGTGAGCATAATACGTACGGTAGGATGCTCTCCCAACTCTAATTTTTACGTTGACTCATTTTCCTTGAAAAAAATTATAGGAATTAAAGTACTTAAATGTCTGAAAAAATCGGGCATATTTTGCAACCGGTTGAATCGCATTTTGCAATGAATGCTTGCAAAAAGTGAATCTTTTGGAGATTATTTCTGTAAGCAGTTGCTATGTTCTATTATCAGTTTATGAATGTTATTATTGGTGTAATAGACAAAATGGCAAAAGCAGGTGATCCGTGGCATACTTCTCAGTTAGCTATTAACTGCTACAATAAGCTGTCATGGTTCATTTATGTGTGCTTTACTTAACACTGTAAAGATTTCGCTTAGCGAACGTGGATGATCACTTCTACAACACTGTAATATCTTACACAAGCGTCCCACTATACCTACCTTCATCGTTAAGTTTATGAGCCCAAAATGTGGATCCGATACGACCGAATCCCGTTTGCACTTCATCCATGACGACGAGTCCTCCAGCTTTACGTACATGCCTGAAGTTCATGCTAAATTTTACATCCAACTTCTATCTTCCCCTTGAATGTTTACTCTCTCGTGCAAGTTTTTTTTTTGTGAAATATTTTTGCGAAACAAACAATCTGCAACGGAGCTCTTATTCATTTTTGTACATTCATCCTGTATTCGCTTTGATATAAAAGAGAGCAAGCACCGCTTAAAAGCAAGAACTCCCTATTGTGGCTTCTCGCAATGGAATTAAGGCCATAAATGATTGATCATGACAACAGATTCCTTAACACGATTATTTATATGCGATCTTTTTTCTCGGCTCGCATTTGAAAGATTCACAAACCAAGATAACCTACTATCGTTTATCCACTAGAGTGCTATTCTTGGCGGATCTAAAACAAAATCTGAAAACAATTTAACGATTGATGAGAGAAAGCCATTCTATGTGAAGTGAAAATGAAACTACCGAAGTTCTCAAAATTATGAAAAAAACTTAGTCTAACTTACCTCGCTACAGCTCGGAAATAACCTTTCGGTGGTATAACTTGACCGCCACAAGATTGGAGTGCTTCTGCGAGAAACATGGCCAATGTCCTTCCATTTTTTTGCAGCTGAATCAAAAGGTATGTATTTTTGAACATACTATTATAAGTCCCACCTCAAAACAATTCACCCCTCTGTTATGCACTTCCCTGAAAAATTAAGAGCTGTTATAAACAAGCTACTCTTCCGCCATCATAAGGCCTCTTAGATATCCGTCTCGTCCCCAATTAACCTCCCATTCGACTAGTTCTAGCATACTCTTTCAAAAGAAGCTTCTTGCATTTGTCATAAACAGAACAACTAACAATATTTGTGATTAGCAAGGAAATAAAGTGTTTGTTGATCATCCTTTCTTCGACTACTTTAACTTAACAAGGACTCCCAAGAAGACTAACATTGACGATGATATCGGAAACTGCATCCGCATAACGATGCGCAGCTTCACTGAGCGCATCCTCGTCATGTAGTTCGTTGTCATCGAGTCTATACCAGCCTCTATAAACGTCCGGACATGGCGCCTCAAAAATAAAATCGAATTGAAGTTGACATTTGTTGTAGTCATTAACGATTCGAGGATCACCACTCTGTTAACTCTCAGTGAAAGGCCTTGTGCTTCACAAAAGAAACAGAATGTCGTAGAGGTTTTCGACTAACTGAATTTAAAATGCTTCATTAGCTATACAAACAATTTCCGATCGTCATAGAGAGGAATTTTTATTTGTCACATTTGTCGATAGATCGACCATCAACGGTACACAGCAAAAGACGGTTGTTCAGTATTGTGAGAACTGATGTTTTTAAGTTTTATGTTGTCTGTGTGACATCTAAAAAATTCTGATTAAACACTACACCCCCATATTGGCTACTCTAACCACTCTCGTCTATCAGCTTTCTAATACTTCTGTCTGCACATACTTCCTCCTCTCCATCACAGTTTATATTTACCTGTACGATGACACAGTTTATATTCAAAAGCACATGAGCGATAAATGAATGACCATGTTGATGATGGTACAACGACAGAATCGTATAATGGAGGAACTTACAACGTGCACCCATTCGGGTTGCTTTATAGTGCATCCATGATCGAATTTGTAGGGACTCATTTCCATTGTCGTCGTAACAGTTCCATGATAAGCGCTGTAATATTCAACTAAATAGCACATTTTTTGAAAGTTGCATTTGCATAGTAAATGATTAACTAAATCGGTCATCGCAAAACTGTATAGGAGAATAGCTACATGGTAGAACAGATTTCAAGCAATACTACATTTAATATACGATCACGAAACATCATCAAGAAATAATCGTTAGTTTCGGAAAAAAGAGGATGGATTTACGCAGAAATTAAAGCAAAGTTATAATTCAAAGAAACTCACAAAATGCAGAACTGCTGCACATGTTTAAAAAATGTCTTACATTCTTAAACACTTAACTTAAGAGATGCTTCTTTTCCGCAAATTCATCACGAAACAAAACTTTTACAAGAAACTTTCTCGCCATTAAATATTTCCAAATTATTGAAAAAAAAGAAGAAAACCAATGCAATAACATAAAAGTAGTCAAATACATGCGAGAGAAAATTTTATTTATACTTACTGATCGAGAACGATGGCATCGTTATGTTTGGTGAAGTCGCGAGCAAGTCGTAATGCGAGATCATTGGCTTCAGAGCTGTAAAACGACCATCACGAATCTATAGTGAACGGATGATATTCAGTCTTGATTTGATTTCATTCTTCACTCCATTCTAATAGGGTCAGAACTGACGGATTTTGCAATATATGTCTTATAATACCATCTGCATGGTTTCGTTTTCAATTTTTTATAGTATATTTATGAAACATTTGATGTACTAGGGCTGGAGAAGTGCATTATTGATTGAATGATAGATATCTGATCAGATTTCGTAGGTGCTTTCTGTACGAAAGACCACTGAAAATATCCTCAACAACTGGCGTCTGTGGTTGGAAGAATGCAGAGCACAGCCAGTCGTATCTACTTAAAGCAAAAACGTTCATTTTGCGAAAAATTATGCTTTCTCATAGTAAATGCGCTTCAAAATGATCTTCGCTTTTATAAATGTATTGTAAACTCTACTGCAGACGAATAAACGCGTGAAAATATATGGTCACCTACAATAATGTCCACTCACTCTAAATGAAATACCTGACCATTGAGAGTTCGAAATATACGTGCACATAAGAGCGATCGATCTACCATCGAAACGGTCTAACAAGGCAATATCTTTTCTTATTCAACAATTATTAATGATCTCATAGTGGAATGAATTGCCCAGTTGAAGTTCTCGTTGAAATGACCACATTTGGATGTCGATCGAAATGCTCTTCAAAAAGATAAAAATTGAAAATTTTATCTGAATTCTCACCCCGAATTGCAGAAGAGTACGGTGTCGAGTCCAGGTAACGTTTTTAGAAGCTCTTCTGCACACTCTGTCAGCTTCGAGCTAACAAAGCGAAGATTACAAGTCGATAGAGCCAATTGTTTTGAAATTGCATCAACAACTTTCGGATGGCAATGACCAACTGCAAAATAGATTGCAGTCTTTGTCTAGCTGTCGATATATTTTGATTTTTAAAGGACCCACATGTCTATGCTATTCAACCATACAGAAACCACTTGTGCGATCTTTCTAACGAAATTATCACTTATGATACCATGTGCAAGAGAGCAAGCTACAACTTAGTTTAATTTCACTAAGCCCGAAATGAAGAAAACAAATATTGCAAAAAGCAAGCAGAGTTTCATAATGCAAAAAGCATGCAAGTTTCAAGACTATTGCGAATATGCAAGCCGTTAAAAGTCAACGCATTAATTACACATTAGTCGTTTCAAGAATGAATTCGATTTCTAGCTCTATACTTCTACTCTAATGCAATGTGAAAGTGCAGTTTACAATATCATTATCGTCATGGAAACAGCTTTCTTGCAAAAAAAAGTTAAAATTACATCCCACAAGCTGTGATACATTTTCATAGTCAAACCGCATACCATGTTGAACATTGCTAATGCAGTCAATATATTTGCATCCTCTCTCATCAAACAAATATTGCATTGATGCTCTCGAAACGACAATCGGATCCTCTGCATAGAAAATCTGACATTTACTTCTGCAAAACAACAACAATTCAATAACTCAGAACTAAAAAATCTCTGCCTTCACTTAGCATCACTTTCGACGCACGGTTTATCTAAGTACTGCAGATCGATGCGTTCAAGTTGTTGAACTGAAGTAGACTGATCGTATACCTTATTTAAAGAATCCCAAATCGCTCTCTAGTAGAGCATACATTTATTTCGTTTTGAAATATGAAGCGTTGCATCTTCTTAATGCCTATGCTGATAAATCAGCAGCCAAAAACGCCAGGCAAAAAATGCGGCTGGTTTTTAACCTTCAACGAGATTATCAGTTCATTGAGAATTACCTGTGTGATTACAATAAAGAATTCATAGAGAGTTCCATCTAAATGGTACCAACCATGGCTGGATACATGAAACAGCCACACTCATCAACAATTTTTATAGCGATGTCGATTTCGATGCTTAACCTTAGAAACTTTACAAACGCTTGCCAAAGGTAACATACTGTCGAAAAATTGCTTCAAATGGTTTAAATTTCGTAATACTCGTACTTACCCGATAAAATTTTTGCGTTTCTCTAACAACTGTTGTTTGATTGGCGAAGACGATGGCAACGTCTCACAAGTTGTAAGGCCCGTTGCACCCGTATTGAAATATCCGAGTGCTTGTACAACAAGGTCCATCTTAAATTTGTGCTCGAAGCACTGCTTAGCACTCTTATACATTATTTTATCTTTATTGTGCAAATATTTCACGTTTATTCTGCAATAGTGTGACGTCTACAATACTAAATGCGCTCATTATTTAAAGAAATACTGTTCCTGCAGCAGATTTTCCAGGTGTACAATTAATAAGATACTTTCGCGAATGCAATGAATTTCAAGTAAACAAATTACTACTCTCTTCACAATCTACTGTAACTAGTAACTGTAAAAGTAAGTTGGAAATAGCAAACAGGAATTAAACAGCGTTAGTTTAAAACGTTAAAAGCCTATTTTTCTCAGCAATCGATAATTTGAACTATTCTCTGTATGGATTTCAATGAACGATAATTAAAATTTGAATAGAAAACTATCAACTTTTCGAGGAAATGATATTCTTTCAGCTAATTACTGAGAGATGAAATCCTCCAAAATGTTCCAGCATTGCGGAAGTGAACAAAGAAAAAAACGAATATATAATTGAAAGGTGATATAGTAGCGAGTTGAGCACCCTCGGATGCAACTCCATTTTTGCATGAGTCTTTTATAAATGCAGACGGGGTGGAGCTGAACAGATACATTAGGAGGCGTGGTTCAAGCGAACAATGCACTCTGCTCCAATCTATACCCAACAAGCAACTCTCAAACCGTGCTACGTCACAAATATTGCAAAGATGTTCATAGATTACGAGCGATTCGAATAGAAAAATGGTGATTTCAATCGGATATCACTTTAGAACATATAGATATTATTGAAAAAGCGCTCACATAAGTGGCTGAAAAATCCAAGGGAGCTGGAAAATTGCGGAAAGCATTCGCTTTATACCTAATGAAAATCTTGAATGCTTTTTTTTTGAAAATTTCATTTGAAATGACAAGTATTGATTAGGCGTAATGAATTAATTGAATGTAATCAACTAGCATCCTCATGTTAACAGAGAACAGCGTTATGAAAACTTATAGTTTTCAATTAGTTTTTTTTTCGATTTTAACATTGAACAACTATCATCTTTGACGTTTGAGTATGAATAAGTTATAAGGCAAACCATAAGAATGTAATTTCACTATATTTTTTATGATTTATTATGTTCATTGATTGACGTTTTTAATTCAATACAAACTTTGCAGAAAAAAAAAATTTTTTTTTATTTGACGTTGATTTTTACTGCATTTGCAACGTTATAAATTTGCAATAAACGTAACCAGTGCACTGAATAATATTTACGAAAAGAGGAAATTTGAGTTTAGAAAATAATTAACTTTTTTTTTGACGGCTTTATTCACTCTATGTTCATTAAGAGAACACTTAATAATATGTTTGGAATACAATATCGTGTTGTAAAAACGATCAGAAGAAATTTTTGTGCTTAATTTAAGCAGAAAAACGGCACGAAGGCAATAAACATAAAAATCAAAAATGTTATCAACGATTGATAATATTTTGAACTAATGAGTACAATGTGAATCGTATCATCTAACCTGTGCTGTTAGTTTATCTTATTTGCGTTCTCTGCTTTCTTCACATTTTTTCCCGTCAACGTAAATTTTCTTATTTATTACTGAAAATTTCGCTATAAGCTGCGAGAGTCTATGTTTCATTTCTTAAACATTACAGGGGAATTTTTTTACTCTAGAATGAAGAATCTTTGGTATTATCATTTTTCATTGTTTTGGAAGTTTTTTCATAGGGATGAAAGGCAATCTGCGAAGAGTAGCTAAAGTGAATTCCCATAAGTAATTCTCTTTTAAATCATTTTTGCTTAAAAATAAGTGAGGACCGATTGTTGCAAACTGTGGTAATGATAATAACAGTAATCACTGGGCCACCGATTGTGATTTTCGGGCCAGATAATGCTTGGAAAAGTTTTGAACATATGTCGTCTAACATGAGAAGCGCGTAATATATGTGAGGGTTGCAGCACAATTTCGATTTGGATTTTGTTGAAAAATCGTTTACTGCATCTTCACATATGTCCTAATTTCAGTTAATTTCTAAATGGGGCATAGCATCCCTCTAAAACACACCTTCACCTTCCACTTACCGGCCAAGTTGCGGTGGGAGGAGAGGAGGGGGAGGGGAGGACTTGTCGACCAATGAAAAGCCTCATCGAATTTCTATTAACCGTTTTTATCGCACCGCCAAGGGTCACTCACCATCTCTCAGCAATCGCATTTATTTTTGCTTGCAACTTTCACATTCGATCTGTATAATTAGACTTGCTCGAACAATGCTTTCCATTATTATTTTTTGGCTCTTTTTAATTCAGATATGATGCTCACAAAATTCTTTAAATCTTTTTTTTTGCTTTATCCATTGTGCTTCCAACTGACCTCTTTCTCGAAAATTTATCTATGAAGTCATGTTGCTAGGAAAATGCCTGATAAGTTCTCCTCTTCATCTTAGTAATGGTGGCAAAAACTTGAGTGGAAGTGAAACGGCGTTTCAAGATCGATCACTCCTCGAAATTTACACTTACTAACCAAGGTTATTCGATTTATAAGCGCAAAGCTCATTAAATTCCTTTAAATTCTCGACAGTTTTAAAATCATAAACAGCAGGCATCATTTAAAAAGAAAAAAAAACTTCTAATATTCTCTCGACTGTTAGATGTTTTGCCGAAACGTGTATCGTTCGTGATCTGCTTGCCATCTCCTCAACACACTTTCAAAACACACTCCTATCTCGAGAGCAGCGAATTCGTCCACACGGTCAACGCGCAGCGCATTCGTTTCATCGTTAACCGAGCTATTTCACCGACAAATAGCGAATGTTTCATTGAAAACGTTGCCGTTTCATGCATCGTATTGCGCTCGCTGTCGATTGACGACTTACCTTTGGTCCCGAACATCTGCTACTATCGAGTAGGTTGACAGGGATCGTTTCTAGGAGCACAGAGCATAGAATAATGAGGTGCATCCATTTCAACGAGCTCTAAACTAGGAATGCTGAATCGGAAGGGTAATTGATGACAGATTTATTGGTTTCTAAATGAGCAATTTCTATATCATAATTGTTGAAATGGCATCCCATAAAATCTGGCTAGCTTAGCTTGTCAACTTTTCAAGGTAGTGTTTCCCAAACGTAAAATTTAATAGACTAAGTTTTCAAAAATGGACCAGTGGAGTTTTTGTGGTCAAATGACTCAGATCGCATTTTAGGACCAAATTTTCAACTCGTTGATTAAACGAGCTTGCCGGCTTCGAATCTGATTGTACGAATCGAGCGGTTGTATTCGTGTTGAAAGTGAATTCCGTAATATACATCATACAGTAATGAATTTTATTGGAGCATTAAATTTTTTTCACAAATAAAGCTTCACTGTTGTTTCAGTCGAATGATTGAAAGAGATGAGCAATAGGCGCATTAAAGGTTTGAATTCAATAAATTACATGTGTAAGTAGGAAGGCATTTAAAAGTGAAATAACGTATACGTCATATGAATAAACAAAATCGCATCAAAAACATTCACAAGTATACAGAATACGATTTGCAAAGATAGAAATTTTATGAGCTGCATATTCAAAATGGGAAGGCAGAACAAAAACAACAAGCCGCGACCTTTTTTTTTTTTAACGTTCGCCCCTCACTTCCCACCTCAAACTATAAACGTGCGACTTAATCTCCGACTATTCGACTTTTTTTTTGTAATTATTCAAAATTTTAGAGTCATTCCACCTATGAATATATGTAAAAAGTTTTTCGCTATTTGCTTCGGTTGAGTTGGCTCCAAATGAAAATACATTAAAGGAACGGCGAGAATATTACTGCAGAAATGGTTAGGAAACTGAAGGTCATAAGATAATCACTGTCCTGAAGAAAGAGGACCATTGTTTTGAGATTCAAAAAGTGGAATAACACTTCACGTTGCAAAAAAATGTTTACTATAGAGGTTTATTTGAAGTGATGGAATCCATCCCCATCTATATTTGGAGAACCCCTTTTATATTTCTATGGATCGTTTGCATTACTGCTTTAAACAAGAAAGCATTCGGGAAAGGAATTGTCTAAATATGGCAACGTCATAAAAATTTTTCAGAAAACGTATATGCTCCAACCAGAACCCATGCAAGCAATCATAAGTGATCTAAGAGGGCATTCTGAATAGCGAGCTGCTAAATTATTGGCGAATTAAAATGAACTTAAGCAGCACAGCACATCGTACGAATGCACTAGGATACATAGGTATATGCACTCTCTTTATATTTCCTATTTCCTATGTGCATAATTTTTCTTTCATTTTTTTCACTTGTATAGAAGTAGGATTGAACGATTTGTTCAGACGTGCTTAAGATACTTTCGTCAAATTTTCCTCGTAGATCAGCAGTGGCTTATTATTTCGCCATGAGAACAAACATATCACCCATAATCGCCTTTACCATGTCATTTCTTATCGTTTAGCATTATAATGCATCGAATACCCGCAAAAAGCTGAGCAATTCAACAACTTAACGCTCACATATGTCAATTTTACCAACCAATTCTAGTCGAAGATCAAATGATGCGGACATTGATATTACAATTCTGAATTGAATTTAGCGTTTATTTGAAAACATTTGTGGCACTATCAAAGACAAGCGAAATTGAGTGCATCCAAATGATTATCCGAATAAACGCTTTCAGATGACCACTTTCTCGCTTTTATAGTAAATTACATCGCTTCCACTTTCGCACTTTTGATGAATTTTTCAATGCAGCCGCAATGCATTTCTCGAAAACTTCACGAACACCCTGAAAACAAGTTTTTCAAATTTTTTCAAAATCAATTTTATTATGCGAAGGAAATTTGCTGGTTGAGAGATATTTTTTTAAGAATTTAGATTCAAAGAATATCTGCATCTAAAAATTTAATAAAACATTTCGACATAATGTTAATGCAAAGAATGAGGTGAATTACTGCGTTTATTAATTTTTCTAAGGAGATCCTGTTTCGAGTGGCGCTACTATGACGGTAATGGAAATTATTTGAAGTCAAGTGTGGTAGTTTTATGAAGCTAGTTTGATGGTATTTTAGCTAACCAAGTAATTCCAAAGCAGGGGGATAGAAGTCTACTCAACGGGTCTATTTAGGCGCAATAGTGAGATGACCACCAACTTAGCCTGCCCTGTCTTAGAGTACCTTCAAAAACTCCTTTAATATCGTCGCTTCAAAAAGAAAGATTTTTGGCTGCATCACACAACGGAGTATAATTAACAACATGTTCTGAATTTCTCATGGAATTCGCCTTCATCTTGTAATGATCTATGCTTTCTTCAAGGGAACACCTACCTGACTCAGTTGCTAAATTATTAAAAAAAAAAAAGCAACCTCGCACGTCCTCGCTGAACATTCGCAATATCCTTCGGCATGAACCATTTGCGCCAGGCATGAACCTTGCTCTAGCGTAACGAATTTCTGTTCTGTCTGCTCCAATTGTCCCGAATCCTCAGAATCTGCTCTCGTGTCCTTTTTCAAACCGGCCAAAACAATTGGTACAGAGGGACAATAATGCCTTATCTTCAATGATATAGATTATGATCGCAATGAAGATACTAATTTTCTGATCGAAAAGCATATCAGTTTTCGTCAAGATGAGTACTCCAGACGGTGAATAGAAACGATCATACAGAAGGTGAAACAAGAACACAACATACCAAAATAACTTCAACGAGTAAATTTTAACTGCTGCTTCAGCGCTAACCTCATCTCTTCTCTTCAAATGTACTAATTGCCAATGCGTTAGCGGTGTGCACTATTCGAACTTATTATGCAAAGTTTTCTTTAATAATTGTTCTGCGCATTATGCGGTACGGGTGGTTGGTCATACGACTTGGTCATACGCCATCCTCTAATCCTCATCTCAATGGTTCAACTCATAAGATTATGTTCAATTAAGTTCACCTCTGGTAGCCATTTGTCGTTAAGATTCTCGAGTGAATCAGGACAATTGATCGCAAAGCAAAGCAGAAATACATCTGTCTCCGGATAACTCAATGGACGTAATCTATCGTAATCTTCCTGACCGGCTGTGTCCCACAACGATAATTGCACCTTTAATATGATCACTTGTTATCAAAAGATTAATACATTTTTATCATTTTCGTTCTATCGTTAAAGCAGAAAATTTTTCTCCACCATCAAATATAACAACAAATCGGAATAGTTAATGAAGTTTTAGTTGTATTGAGCTAGCATTTACAACAAAAAGAAATTTGCATCACAAATACTTATTCGAGAAACATAGAAGCGATGAATTAATCTCCTTATAAAATTTAGAATTTTCAAAAAAAAAAATTGCACATATCGATAGAGCACACATCGATATACATAAATATGCGAAATATGATCCGTAATATCATATAAAATATAATATACTTAAAATAGATTATTTTAAATAAAATATAGTCATAACATAAAATTGTAATATAAAAATTATAAAATATAATATAAAGGGAAAAAAATGCAATTCGCAAATAATTTGCAAAAGTGTATTTCACAACTGAAATAACCCTCATACGCCGTTCTTCATTAAGGCGTTTGACAAGCAATTTTTGCAAAAATATTTCTTCCTCAGAAATTTTTCAAATTTTTCAATAAATTTTCGCTACATAAGTGGGCTATGCATAGGCGCATGTGACCATATGCAAATAAATAGCAAAAAGGTAGTACTTATATGAGCGAATATTCTCCCTTTTAACCTGGCGTTCATAATAAGGAAATTTCAAAAAAATGTATTTCTGAAATAGTTTTTGAAAGTTCAAGAAAAATTTTCTGCACATTACTAGAGCTATCGTCGAGAAGCGCGCACTTTCGAGTGCTTTTAAAGCGGTGGTTTTGATGTAATAAGTACATAATTGTGCTTATAATTAGCCATTTCCAAGAACACTTCTTCAACAAGACCTTAAAATATTTTTCCATTATTTAGCTTTTATATTCCCATTCATGCCTTAAGACAGCCTCTCAACGTGCAAAAATTTTCTGGAAATTTAAAACTATGTTAAGAAATGTTCTATTTTTTTTTTTTTAAGAAGAAAACTTGTAGATCATGTTTTAGTGAAGTGGGCAATATAGGATTGTTTGAACATTAAAGTGACCTTTTGTAAGTTGTCTTCAGCATTTTCGTATACATTAATCTATGCTCTATTTTCTTTTCTTTAATCTATTTACGTACATTTTTCAAACATATGAAAAAAAAAGTTGCGAAATGGTCGAGAAATATGTTTTCAATTTTTTTTTTTTTTTTTTTTGCTCAGCGAATGAGGTCATATAACTCATCGTTTTTACTCTAAGCGGAAGGGCACAAGAGCTATAAGATAAACAAAGATCGTTTAAGTGAGCGGTTGCGAAATTAAACAATTGTTCAAAAGCGGAAAATACCCACTGGCAATATCGCCAAAACACTCTCAGAAATGCCGAAAATTCAGCATTCTATCAAAAGTGGTTCAAACGGTTAGAATTGAAATTTACTGAATTTATTGAAATGAAATTTTTAATATTTAATTATTCGCGTCGATTCTATGGAAATTCCATCCCACAAATTTCAGAATGAAACAAACTTAAGAAATCCATCTGAAAACATGCATACGCTGAGGAGTACTTTATGAGGAAACAAGTCGGATTTTGGGGTATCATTGCTAAATTCATTGCCCAGACATAGTAATAAAGCTCATAAAAGTGAGCCACTTCCGGAAAGGAAATCGATAGCGCATGAAAGGACATCGCTTTAAATATCCGCTATTTTTGGTGGAACATGATGGCTGCAAAGATAAGTCAGCATCAGCAAAAGATGACAGACCGCCGAAGGTCGATAAGCCTTTCAAATTGCGCGTTTAATAGCGAACTCTTTGCTCTATGAATATCTTAGAATCTACCTATTTCTCAGAGTTTTATTTGAAAATGATACGATTTAAAGTCAAAGCAAAAACGAATTATAAATAATTGAAAACAGCGGTAAATAAAGAATGTGATAAAGCATGCATTGTATTCAAAGAAGAACACAATGCTCTAAGAGTTCATTTATCGCAAATATTTGCGCATTACGCAACAAGTTTCAGAGTGTATTTCGTCGTACAATAAACGTCATAAACATTCATTGACCCTTGGAAGTCAAATCTCACTAAGTCAACGTAATCATATGAAGAAAGTTCTTATTGTTGACGATCGAATATGCTAGTATTTGTATGGTACTTCGATGTATAGCCAATAAGGTCAAGAGTATCCTATGCTGCAAGTTTTGAGCCTTGTAAGTGCTCATCGTTTGTGTTCCCCAAAGGCGTTGTTCTGTTGATGAACGATGCTGTCGTAGCATACATTTCAAATGTAACTCCCCGCATGCCTCATAAATGCAACGCTTATCCCTCTAGCATATTTCGCTCACTTCAACTGCAGATTAGGCGCAGCAAAAAAGGTTTCATCAGGGCTGCATCTTCTTGTCTTTCACTTGGATATGAATAATATCTATGTGCAAATATATACTGAGAGTTTGAATTACAAGAATAATGCATCTCTCTCATCTGCTCTTTTCTTTTCCTAAAATGTTGAGGTGAAGCAATTATGAAACTTGAAAAGAACCTGTGAGCAATGATTGCTGTCAAAAAACTGTGAGCAATGCTTAGGATTAGGTGATTCAGAATGCAAACTTAAGGACTTGCGAAGATGCGATTCACAAAAAGCAAATGAAAATAGACTTGGAAATGGTGGGTATGTACTCATTTTTGTTGTTTGCGATGGTTTTTATCTCTGAAATGATATCTATTGCAAATAAATTATCACCTCTAATCGCATCAAAAGTAATCTATAAAAGTTCGCGAACGTCGGCAATATTCACCAATAAATATAAACAATCATATTGGAGTAGATGAACAGGGATTTGAAATATACCGTCTTATTGTGAACAGTCACATCGGCGACGTATGTCTCGAAAACTGTAGGCACATATCCCTCGTTGAATTCATCACGACAGAAGCGAATCAGAAGCGATGTCTTTCCGCATCCACCGTCGCCCACGACTACAAGCTTCTTACGAGCGTGAACGCTCATTCCACCAACTCTGCTCAATGCACTTCTACGAATCGCTCCCACGGCTTGTCCTATCTTCAAGGAAGCATTTCATTCAACAGAATTCACAACAATCTCCTTGCACATTATTTCGAAACTCCTTAGTCAAATCAATTTCTTTCACTCAATAAAATTGGAAAGAATGGGATTCGATAGAGAAAAGCTCATATTTTGCAAAGATTTATGCTCAAAATTGGCGCATTTATTCATACTGTTGATAATCTCAGAAACTGAAAGCCTTCAAGAAGATTAGATATCACTTTGGATCAGAGAAAAACTTTTCCCACTATTAACTATTAAGATTGCTTTTCAAGCACTATGTTTGTCGGATGAAGCACGCATCACTGTACGGCTCGATGCTTAAATTATGCCTGTGAAGAAAATCTGTGAATACTACATATCGAAGAGATTGGACGCATCATCATCAGTCCAGTAATGAGACTCAAATTTAACAGAGAAAAGCGGAAGAGGAAGCAATCTCAGCTTTTGGAGAAGTCAAACAATTATCTTCATACATGATTATCCATAACATGGTACTTCTTAACATTACTACGAGCGCATCAAGTTGAATACAACTCTACTTCTTGTCCTTCTCCACCCAAAGACGTCGTGGAGCCTTCTGATTTTGGGTCTCTCTTTCAGTTTTTATAGCATGCTGGTATTCATCTAAAGGAAAGTACGATTAGTTATACAACAGACGGAGCACTTTAGATGAAGAAGAAAAATTTTAGCTAACCAAACCTTTAGACGTGACGACTGAAGTTAGGACGAATGTTTATTGAGACAAAGACGCTGCTTATATAGTGGAATGATATGCACATTACGGTCAGAATTAAGGGGATATTAACATTTCGTTTAATACGCAAAATAGTCACAGCAAGGACAAATTGGGTACTTTCACTGGTAACAATATTTCATTTCTTTTCCTTTCTTTGAATAAAGCATTTCTTTGAATAACATTTCTTTGAATAATTAATGACAACAGCAATACATTCAAATATCTGCAATCATTTGGACTATCATTACAATAGCCTAGATTTTGCATCGTTCACATGTAAACAATTTGAAGGTGAATCACAGGATTGATTCGCGTTTGCGACATTAGGAACAGAAACAGCGAAAGTTTAATTGCGAAAACTTGATGTTCAAGGGGGAATGAATCAAGGAATTTAGATAAGGGAGAGTTGAACGACCTTGAGATGGTTTCCCGAACGATGGGATGCCAATTGCGTTTTGAAGTAATTAAGGTGGCGTAGCATTTTTTGCTCCGCAATTCTTAACAAAGTCATTCATCGTGACTTTCACAGTGAGTAAATTTCAGCAGTTATTAATTTACTAGCAATACCTAAGCAAAAAAAAACGTTCTGCTTGCACAACAATTTCTTGACGTATACTTTGGAAAAGGCGTCGATTCCGCACTGGATATATAACCTATGCGATTCACTCTTTCATTATGCGCAAATCAATGCTCTCTAGCAGATTTTTGACCAGATGAAGGGCAAAAAGGAGACACACTAGAAAATTCTATGGACTCCTAGACGCCAGTAACATGGAGTTTGTGCTAGTGTTTATGTCAAAGTACACTTTCATTATCAAATTGCACGCTAGTTTTCTTTTTCTTTCTCTCTCTCTTTTTTTTTGACGCCAAATTGTCATGCTCTCATTTCTTCTACCCATTTAACACTACGTACCGCTAACGATTTGAAAAATGAATGGAAAAAGTGGCATGCGAAAAATAGAGTAATTTTGAAAAGAACGGAAATAGAATAGAAATAGAAGGCTTTCAAATTGCAAGTCACTTCGAAACTTTCTATGAGGATAGACTTGATGGACGCGGGAAAGACTTGGTCGATACGTCGTAACAATGGGATAAAGTGCGCGTGGAAGCTTCTTATTGGAAGCTTCGTATATCTCGATTTGGTGTATCGATTCTTCTTCCATCCCGTTCGGCATTACGCCTCCCCGAAAAGGTGAACTCTCAGAGAACGTCCATCAGAAATTAAGAGGCAAGTGCGTGATGTGGATAACTTTATTCGGGTTTGTTTCATCTCTTTCATACAACAGTGACGTTGTCAACCACATACTTTGAATGTTACAGTGTTGCAAAAAACAACCGGAAATTCCAAAAGTGAAATAATTTATTTAATGAAAAGAAATTTTGCCGAACGAGAACACAAATTAGCATCGGAGAAGAAATATTTAAAAAAAAATGAAAGTATAGGACCAACAATGGGAAAAATTTGACTTCTACAAATTTCAAACAGAAAATTGCTTCCGATTATTTAGATAGAACTTGAAAATTAAGATATAAAGTTGATAAAACATGGAGGTGAATAACGTAATTTAACAATATTTAAGCAAATTTTAAAAACTCATAATTTAAGAGAGGAAATTCATCGCCTTAGGTGAGAGTATTTTAATGCAAAGAAATTTTCCCAACGTTTTATTCTTTTAGTTTCGAAAATCGAAAAAGCTAGACAAGTGCTGATGTGATTCAATGATAAGGGTTACATCGAAAGTGCAAAAACTTCTGAAGCGATTCGCCAAAAAAAGTGAATGCATCAAATTCTAAGGCTCAAATGTGCAGTCAATACTTCTTCAATATGAACAGCAATAATAATTGATAAAGTCACTATAGAGAAATTGAGTACAACAATTTTCAACGGTATAAACCGATAACCAGTATAAGGATAGTAATCAGTATGAGACGTAAAAAACGATTAATAGAAGAGGATTTCATTGGGCCATTTTTTGCGGCAAATTAGCCAACAAAAACTAATTGCTAATAAAAGTGAACAGACGAACACAATAAGAAGGCGCATATATTGAAATCAGCTTTCGAAAAAATGTCGTCATAATAGTTACCATATATAGCAAACCTATGTGTCGCCAATGCAAATATGTTTTTTACACGTTTAGAACTAGAGTCTCAACCTTTGACCTCTCTAAAATTATTTGATAAAATTCTAGTGGCATTGAAAATTTGGCTATAAATTAAAGAAAGTATTTTTTTTTTTAGATTTCGAGGTTAGCAACAAATAGATGGTTTTGCGGTTTTTTCTACCAAAATGTTCTATTTAAATGCCGCCTATAGTGTATTGTTGTCGACAGCCGCAAAGTTCATCCAGTTGTTTATTTGTTGATTATGTTTACTTGCTCAGTTCCTTGATCGCCAAAGTATTCAAAAGGACCGATGATAAAAAGCACAGAAAAACAATATAGGTACGTATGTGTGAAAAGTGCATAATTTGTGAAAAGGGCATTTAGTGAGACGCACTTCTAGAAGAAGTGCAATGCTTATCGGTTTGCTGCTTGCAAACTTCCTCACAATGAAGTCAGTAAATGAACTCAGTGTCAACACATCTGTATTTGGTGTGTTCCTCTATGTGTCACCTAAGTAAGCATCATCCTCTAGCAAATTTTGTAATTTCCTGCAAAACTAGAGTTGTAGTAAATGTACAACAGTGGTTATATACCCGAATCAATTCATCTAATACTAACGTTCTAGAATATATTCGATAGTTTCACTTAAGTTTGACAATAGTCGATGGGAAGAGTTGATTTCGACAATTTATTACAAACGAGGCAATCATATTTCATCAAGGCGTAATCATAAATTACGCGGCTAATTATAATCGTAATAGATCATATTTTATAATAAAAAGCGAATAGAAATAATGCAATGAAATTGTTCGAAAGATGACAGATCATGAAATAGTTGTTCAAATGTAATGCACAACATGTTCGCAATGATTTTTTTTTTCTTTCGTATGTTTCCTCACCGCGCTATAAATGATTTCTTTGACAATATGAAAGACGCATAGTATATGTTCTAAACGATGAAAAAAGAAATTTGACCATTGTTTCGTAGCATTTTAATATGAAGCATTTAGCTTTAATTTATAAGAAAAATTTTCTTCCCCCATTTCTTTAAGATTAAAAGTTCGGTAAGAAATTTCCGCGCACATTTCGCAAATGAGTCGCTTTTTAGACTGCCGAATTTCTATCAGCTTCTTGGGAAGCGCTCTACTCATTTTCTTTGTGAATCGTTAAGTTAGCAATGGACATTAGAGAAAATTTTTTTCTATAAGTGTGTTTGATTATGTGGTAACATTAAAAACAAACTTATCGAACACTTATTGGAATAGAGAATAAATCGGTTTAAAAAGGTCATTATGCGAATTAAACTAAATTTTATAAATTATTTATGGAATATCTTTTACAGCGAAATTTTCATCATGAAGCAATTCCTAGAGAACATGCATGAAGTTTTATTTGTGAAAAGATGAAAAGTTGAACTTACTGATGTCGGCATGAAAAGTGACGTTATCAGTTTGCCCATACAACAGTTAACAGTTTATTGTGATATAAGTGTGTTGGCAAATGGGCAGTGTTGATGCGGCGTTATGAGAAGGGAAGAAGAAAACAACGTACCCTTTCAACCATCATTCAATCAATCGACCACCGCGCTGATTCTCTTGTTGTCGCTGAAAGAAAAAACCAATAAGTAAATTTTTTGTTTGCAAACTTTCCAGGAGAATTTCCATAATAATCAAATCTTGACTACACTCTGAAAGTTAACGGGATGTCACTTTACGAAGTGTAATAGAAACCATTTTTACGAAATAATAAAATTTGATGGAAATTGTCATGAAATTTGGTGGAAAAGCCATAAAAATGTTTACTAAATGATCACTTCCCAACTCTTCTTACCTAACCCTCCATCTACCATGCAAAGAATTAGGTTTCAAAGGAATATGTTCGACTTCGATTGAAAAATTACGAGAAAAATGAATCTATATCGCTATCGAATATCCTACCTATTAGCTTGCACGCATCATTATATTCGATAAAGTCTCCTTTGCAAGTTTTTATCAATTGTCACTATGCTTAAAGTATATTGTATTTCAGTTTGCAATCGATTTTACGCTCACACGTTCAAACAATGAAATTGCGCTATCAACACTAGCGGATGTTTTGACTTATGTCAACGTCAACCATTTTACTATCAAATGTGATGTCGCATTGTGAATGCATTCCCTTTACTCCTCGCCCTCTACCGCTCGTTGAAGAGGAATAATTGGAACGAAATAGTGATCTAGTGAACAGAGATAAATCTAAACGTTCATCGAATCGTACGATGAGAGCAAAGTGGATGATCGACAGTCAAAGAGCGTGTTTCTGCGGTGCAATGAAGCCGATATTTCACATCCAATGTGCTGACTGAGCACGTCGACATCTAATCAGATTCCTTCATGAGCAACGTTTTCTATACAACTATGCTGTCGACGCGATTGCTACATTAAATTGCTCGCTCGTTTCTTGCTGTAATACCTCGTTGATGTAATTCCAATAACGATGCTCTCTTATGATAGGATTGTGAATGTTCCGAGATACAATAACGAATTCTACCTTGTAAGATCTCACTGTTGGCTTTTCACCTGTATTACCTCATAGCAACTACTATAGTTATCTAGTGTTTGCTATATATTCAATTAACGTTAAGCTGTGATAAAGATATTTCCTTTCAACTCTTAAATGTGCAGATTTTCTTTCGTTAGCAAATATGATAACTGATGTGATATCTCAATAACTTCATTTGTTGATTTAGCAGAGAATACAACAGCAGATTTCTTTTTAAAAGAGTTTCCAGATGAAATATTGAGATTCGTTTATAACAATTTGCTTATAATATTATTATCGTCGTTTCTTTTCCAAATAATGTGAATTATTTCATGCGATTCGAAATGTTATTTTATGCAGAAAAATTCTTTAATTATAATGAAGATTGACTGTTTCGTTAATTAAAGCGAGTGAAGTAAGTATTATAAGGCGCAAAACTTTGAAATTTACAGTTCGTTGATGGCAATTTTCGTTATCATTGCTGGTTGGTCCCAAACAAAAGCATATGAATATTTTAGTGGAAATATTGAAATTTGGTACCGTCCCCAATCAATTGAGAATTAGCATAGTGGGCGAGCCTTCGAGAAATTATTTTCATCCATCCTATTGGCCAGCGTACTATCAAATTAAAGATTTTATAACGAACTGATCAAAAACAAATTTTGTATTTACCTTTTTGTTGTTCAACAACAAAAAACTTAACGGGCATTGAATGTTGCAGAAAATAGCAAGCATATGATTCAAAATCGCAAAAAATTTCCATCTATTTAAACGAAAACACAAATGTTTTGCTATGTTGGAATCATCTGATTAAGCGCTTTTATTTCACATTACGCTTAGAAAAATCAAAGACAAAAATAATTTTTCGGAAATTCATGCCATGAAAATTTTTGATTGACACCCTAAATATTAACACCTTCGAGGCCACTAAATACCCATGAGAGGCTATAAAAGACTCAAGCATTTAGGAGTGAAAATAATATGTTTATGTTTGTTGATGGTAGTATTCGTTTTTAATTTTATGTATGAAAAAATACTACTTTGGTTCTCACCTTGAACGATCCTGCTAAGGAAAAAGTTATGAGGTATATTATTGCCGGCTAGTTAAACTTTAGTTTTATGGGATATCACCGTAAAAACAGACAGCTGAGATAGGAAAAATGCGCAACATGAACGAAAACGACGTTAGGATACTGAAGAAGCGGGCGAATGAGGATTACCTTCGCGAAAATTTATGCTTGTAACAATTATTGAAACAATCTCGTTGCAGATTCTATGCATCAAAAATTTGTAAATCGAAATTTGTCGTTGATTAAATGCCCATTCAATAGCATTCATTCAAAACTATACAAGAAGTAGGCTTTCGATCGCAAATTTACGTGCCTCTGATCTTATAACCAAATTTGAAGCCGTGTATTTCAATGTTGTTGATTGATTTGATTATTAACTGCATTGATTTGTATTAATTATGTAATATATTTATAGCAATTAGATAAATTATATATTGCCCTCTCAGTTAAAAAATTAAAACTTTTAATCTTCCAAATTTGAATAAAGTAGAATTTGTATCTTGGCAGACGTGTATTCTGTTATTTACGCTGCTACTAATTGATCAAATCAAGGTCCCATTACAAACCCCCATCGTTGCCAATAATCATTATTAGTGATGCAGTTTTTTAGGCAAGTCAAACCGGTCGTTCTACCAGTTGAACCGGCTGCAATATTAGTGACGCTTTGTAACTTCGTAATGATGTATCGTATTGCAAAAAGTGTGTGAAATTCGTTCGAGAATAAGGATACTGGGCAGTTCGCAAATTTGATAGAAAGATAAAAATCTAACAATGAGTCCATGAAGGTTAAATTCAGAACTTTCCCGAGAAATAGTCAATAATTTACATTCTCCATGAGCATTTCCCGCAAAATGCCCAATTTCTATCAAGATTCGGCGAACCAAGCCTTCCCATGCAAATACTGGACTTCTAAAAGCCGTTTTTTTTTTGTAAAACTTGAGAAAAGCCCATTCTCAACAAATATTTTCAGCACAAGTTTCATATACAGTGCTCTAAATTGCGTCATACTATGATACCTTAATTTCCGTAGCAAAAAAATAGAAATCTGTCACCTAGTATTCTGCTCACCTGTCTAGGTGCCACGATAAAGATGCCATCGATAGAGACGTCAACTGACGAAAGCGCCGGCGAGCAAATTCAGCAATTTGAATTTGTGCAACAGTGTGTCACACGATTTTATAGTTGGCGGTCAATGCTGCTTCAGCACCTTAAATGGTAGCGATTTTGTGCCTTTATATTTGTGATTTATTTTATGATTCATCTTATATCTATACCCTTCACATTTATTAAACATCACTGAACCTTAACATCACAATGATTAAACGTTAAATGATTCAGAATAGCGCAAACCTACCCGTAATGCGTAATCCTGCTTAATGCGCTATCGCATAAATGCACTCCTATTAGCATGCGAGTCGGCACTTACTAACTGTTGCATACATCTTGCCTACAAATTCTGTCACGACAACCTTTTTGGGTGGCTCGCTAAAAGTATGGGATCGACGGGTCGAATCGCATCACCATCGGTATAGCACAATATCCGTGAGATTCGCGACGCCATTTCAACGGCTGCAGTAATTCGAGAAGTTGAACAACGCTTCCATGCTCTCCACAAGCATTCTTTTGCACTCAACGATAATATAGTAGCTGACAAATTTTGAAACATAAAACCGACCTTCACTTATGCTGATTTTCGAAGTCAGTGATGATGAAAGATCGACTCCTCAGAGTCGACTCCTGAAGTCGACCACAACTGTTTATATCTATGTACCACAACAGTAACAACATTCCAAACGTTTATAGATAAAAGCGGAAGTGCATAACGCAAATGCGCCACATAAGTAAACAACAACGGTAAGAAAATAAAGACATTATGCGGTTAGTTGCAGTTTGGGATAACTTCAATAAAAATACGACTAGGAGTGCTAATAAATAGCTGTGAAATGGAAGGAAGGAGGAATAGTTACAAAAAATCGAAGGAAAGAATGTTCAATGAAATGACATGATATAGTACATGAAGACACCTATGAAAAGTCAAGAAAAGAAAAAACAGAAACAGTAAAAAGTGACTAAATGAAGGCGATTCAGATTATCGACGAAATTAATATTTTCTGATTCCGAAACCAACTCCAAAGTTTAGACGATTCGCAGGAAAAGGGAGATGCAATATTTATGACAGTATTGTAACCTGAGGAAAGATTTTAAAACTTCCAACTACAACCCTGGCCAAAGTACAGGATGGTCGCTAATCTTTTCCTTGTCTTCATCTCCTCCTCCCCTTCCTTCCCTCCGATTTATCTATGAGGAGAGGAAACTGAAAACAGAGAATACATAGCGATATTTTTAAATATGAAGGAATGTTAGAATAGTAGCTGACGAGGGATGTAGGATGAGGAGCACGGAGCTCAATTTGACCTCGCATAAAAAACATGGAAAAACCCTCACGGCATTTCAAGCACTTAGACCAATCGTCACCATCTTCGAAAGAAGACCTCGTTTTGTGGCGCTAAATCGAAGCATTCGACAGAAACAACTATGCAGTGGAACATTTTGACAAAACTTCACCACTGATATACTTTCAGGAAGTAAGAAAAGAACGTCCTAATCATATAATCAAATATGGATAATCAGTCCCTTAAAAAAAATTGAGCTAGGCTGATTTCGCAACCACTGATTCTGGTAATGAAAACAACGAAGTACCGAATGGTTATATGAAATTCCTCCTAAGTTGCATTATCAATTTAAACAAATGAATGAAGCATTATGCACATACCGAATTCAACTACATTACACACCACAACCTCAACAACCTCTCCAAGAGGATTTTAAATAAGAATTCAAATGAATTTACTATTATCACCATAAAAATTTCTCGCAGAACTTCTAAGCATAAATCGTCATAATAAGTCAGAAAAGAGTACCAGCAACCGCAAGCATAGGCAACAGTGAAAATTATTCCCATTAAGAAAACGCCACCAATCTGTCGGCTAATGTTCACGGGACGCCGATGTGCAAGTCATGACGTAGCGAAGCTAAAGCAAAGATAATAAGTCAATTTGCTCGAATATTCTAAAAAAAAAATCAATCTATTTTCTAAATAAATATAGCTCTGCACAACAGCAGCATTCCTGACACAATGCAAGGAAAAATCCTCCACGTAATCCTTTTCAACTGCCATGAATGATCCGCCCAAAATTAAAATGGTCAGGCAAAAATTTTGCTGTCTACACCATATAGAAAATTCACTGTCAGCTAAAAAGCGTTATTTTTAGTGCCAATCTCACATTCAATAGATGCAGTATTCCAAATGTCTGTAGTATATGCTACAACGCAGAGTGGAAATTCTACGATGTAGTAACACAGATAAGCTCGTATATGGTATAAACATCGCATAACCTATAAATATAACAGCATAACACAAGTCAAATATATTGCCTACATATAAGTAATATAATCACGATCATGAACAGAGAGCATTAATGAGAGAACGCACAGTAAGCGAGCTTTCCTTGCTGTAAGCAGATTTCCAACTCACAATGTCGCAACACCATCAACGTTGAAATGATCCATATGTTCGTAATCGTCGATTTTAAATGATGATAAATTTGACTGGGCGACTGCGATGTCGTTTTTTATTGCCTCTTTTAAATCATCTGTAAATTCAATCAAGTAAATAAACAGAAGTTATGGAGTGATTGAATTTAAATGGGAAATTAATGCAGCTCAAAGTGGATAATCGGCTGTCACTAAGAAGTTGCTCTAATCTGAATTCAGATAACGCATTAGCAAATAACACTAATCCCTTTGCAAAACAAAAGAATACTTTTTCGTAGCTCTCACAAACCAAAATTAACGGTGTTAATGAACCGTGCCTCAATTCAAATATTTATTGCCGTAGAGTTTCTTTCGATCGCACAAAACAAACACAAACATGTGTGAAACCGCTGACATTTCAAAATCATGCCTATGCATATTTACGAAATGTTCGCTTCTCGTCTAATGAAGATTTTCCTGAACCAAAACTTCCTCTTCGACATTTGATTGCTATAAACCTGTGAATCCACATAGAGCATTTCAACTGATCGATGAATAAAAACTTGCCGAGTGAATTGAATGCCGCCATTGAGCGTAAATAACCAAGTGCAACAGCCCGCAAACTTGACCCGTAAAAATCTTCCGGAAAACTATGCAGAATATGTACCTCCTGGAATAAAAAAGAAAGATGATTGACCCTTATGCAGCCATATAAAGGAAGGAAGTACAAAAGATGATGCAACATCCTTTAGCAATAAATATTCCTAAACACCGAGATAACCATACGTTTAAAAAAATCTTTCAACCAACAAAACGAAACGCAAAAAAACTCCTTAAAAACATCAGAACATAGAAAGCAAAATAAAGCATTGACGTTGAGGTATGACTGCGCAAAAATGAAAGTATCAGCTAATTTTTAAATAAATAATATAAATGCACTGAAAACCACCATCACTGAAAATCATCTTCAATGTTCGTTGTAATTTTTTTTTTTTTACTAGATTTCATTCACGACTTCTAGATATATTTCCAACCTTCTTGGGCAAAACTCGCCGCTAGGGGAAGACACTAGTATTTGCAATCACTATTATTCCGTTCATTTTCCATTACACTTCAACAATGATCGGTATCATTAACGTTGTATCAGCAATGATAACCGAGCAAATTATAGCATAATAAGGGAAGTTTTTTCTGATAATAATATTTTCGGAATAAAAAATATATGGAAAAGCAATCGTCACTCAGATTTCAAACACACATATTTTGCTTTCATATTTTGCTGGCACGATTTTCTTTCTTACTGCTTAAACAAAAAGGCTCACTGGAATATATCACAAAAATAATGTTGCATTAAAAACTATCAACGAAGTACAATTGTTTTCTTTTCGTTTTTAAAATGTGGATTCCATCCCACACTCATAACCATTCCGTGAAGTTTGCCTCCGTCCACTTGCGCTAATCCATAAAACACTCCACATGGGAAGTCAGAAGGCAGTCGAGCGATCGCTCCATCGTCCAAGTTTGCTTTAAAACGATTTCGGTTAATCAACGATGCCCATATATGCAACCTATGCTGTCGTTGCTTTATATAAACCATCACGGCCCTTCCTGTCCCCTTCCATCACCCTTCCCAAAAAAAAAACCTGAGTCCCATCTAGATTGGATTACATTTAACGGCCTCAAAACAACTCACAAGGATCTGACGAACAAAACGCATTCCCTTTCCCGTGCTCAATTAAATTGAAACGTGAAGCTAAATAGGGTTCAACAAAACGCATTACAATCGCTAAGCGAATTAAGGAAGCATCATTAACAACTGCAATAAGTACAACTTTTTAAGCTATCCTAAGATCGAAAGAGCCTAAGCAACCTTTTCTCATAGAATGCTCAATAAACTGCGAAATAGTGCTAAATTAATGATGAGAAAAACAAAGGAAATGAAATATTATTAAACAGCATTACCAGTAGGGCAGCCAAGTTGTTTTCCACCACGTCCAAAACCAGTAACAACGCGACCACTAAAATAGTAAGGAAACCGACCCATAGGCGCCACTACAAACGCTTAAATAAGAGTAATCCTCGATGCAAAAGAGCAAAAAATACGCCATCGCCGCTGACGAATTATAAAAGCATTCAGAAAAATCAACCGTCTTAAGGTTTAATCATAGTGAACGCTTCTTAGCTGCGAAAAATAAGATTAAAATATTTATGTCAGCAAATTGAAGGTAACACTGCACTCTAAGCGGGTCAAACATAAACAATAGTAGTAGTAAAATCAATATTCAAATTGTAAAAAAAGAAGAAAGCTACGAAAAGCACTAGTATACCTCGACAAAAGCATTCAAGGCAAATTGCCGGTACTTTGATAAGCTCTTCCTTCTCCACTACTGCTATAAATAAACCAAACGTGTGTTAAATGTTGAAAATGGCATAATACTACCTTTTGTTCATGTACAGCTAAAAAAAAAAGAAGAAGAAACAAATGGAAAAAGCCGGCATTGTTGCGCCGGAAAGCTAAACGACCAAATGAAGGATCGTGCTTTATATAAATTAGTAAAAAAAAATTACTCACTTAAATGGTCAGCGAGCCGTATTTAACGCAAAACTATGTAAACGATGATGAATCATATTCATCATTGACGCAACTCCGTAGTGGTGATAGGTGCTGTGCCATTTGCGCCATGGTCAACTACATTGCGGTCATTTTCTTCTGACATCCGCACCGTGATCCAATGGTCGTGAATATCTGTACCGCAAACATTCTCATTTCAAATATCCACATTTGTCTAATTCATTAGATGCGTTTTTTAGAAATCTTTTTATGCTTCGACATCGGTAAGGGGAGGTAAGGATGGAATAAGGAGCTCTCTCCTGCGAAACGAAAAATTGGGCAAACGAGAAGATCCTCCCAAAAGAAAGTTACTCCTGAGTGTGGATGCTGTCAGATCGTTGCGACGGAAAACTGGTCAATAGTCGAATATCTGAGATATCAAATCGCTAACGACTACCTATTAACGACCTATACCTATACCTATACCTCCAATCAAATAAAATTGCCTTTGAGCTTCGAAGAGTTTATGCGCTCGTCGTCTTGGATGTTTTACAACGAGGCTCGAGGTGGACATTTTCAGCCGTGAAAATAGACGGAAAAGATAGCACTAATAGTTCGCGTAGTTCACGAAGTCGTACGGGCTTGTTTCAAAGTGCCGGTGTGGTCTAGTTGGCAGCCGTCTTTCGAGTGTTTTCGCTGTAAAGACTAGCAGAATCGCATAGATATGCGCCGCAAGGAAAATTAGCTAAGAGGTTAAGCGGGTGAAGATGTCCCAAATAAATGTTCGAGCACTATTCACCCGCTCTGTGTTTCTCCCCATTTTCTCAAGCTGCCTGTCGTTTGGAGCTTTTCCGTATAATAAAGTCGGAAAAGCAGCGGAAAGCTTCAACTTTATTTAATATTTCAGTAATTTATACTATTTTCTTCATTTATATATAAAAGGCCATTCAATTTTTTTACACTATATGACTTTAGCTCGAAATTTATCCCACTCATAAAATCATTGATCTTCTTCTTCCGCACGTTTCGGTCGCAATGGGTGACTAGACTTGTCAGGTGTATGCGCTTTCGCTTTCTCTTTCGTGCACCTGGGTTCGTTCAAAGTAAAGGGTGTTTTGCGTGATTTTTCCAGACTGTCGTAGTTCCGTATCTTGCAGTTTAAAGCTTCAGCTTTGCCATGTAGTACGCCACAGAGCGACTTGAATTCGGTGAACAGTTTAAGCGTTTCCCGTCAAAGTGGGTAAGGGCAAAGAAAAAGACGGCGATTGGTGTTTTAGTTATTTTGCATACGGGATGGAGATAGGATGAAGTCATTTGCCGAGATGTTAAGTAAGGGCGGTTTTCAGGTCGTTTTTTTTTGAAGCAGGCATCACCAAAACCTGAGGCAAAAAAGACGTGCAGAGGCGTTTGCGCCGTAGAGTAGTCGGCAACGAGAAGGTGATCAACAATAGTAGTGCTGAAGCATTTTGTGGCTTCTTTTTATTATTGTTCGCTCATTTTCACTCCCATTGGCTTTTTGCTTCTATCAATATTCCGTTTGAAGTAATTAAAGTTGTTAGCCGTCCATTATAAAATGCTTTCTTGCAACTTTTTTCTTCGTAATAGTAAATTATGTTGACGTCATTTCTATGGCATGTATCTGGGCGTCTTAAAAAAGAAAACAAATGAAGCTGTCATGAAATAATGGCTTGTGTTTGTGATCTCGCCCAACATCACCTTGGTTTGACCAACTCTTTGATCAGAGTTTATGCTCTGTGCAACGTAAACGCTGACTCGGCGTATATAATCGTGATTCATGCTTCGTCTCTGCTATAGCTTTTTCGAGGGCACCGAGTGTACTAGCGTATGTGTTCATTTTTGTGACTTTCATGTTGCTTCTAGAACCTGAGTTGGGCTAGCCTCGGAATTTTCGCAAGTTTTGTTTCTCCTCTCCTCCCCATCTACCCCTACCATCTTGGCTAATCCCCTCTCCCTAGAAATATCATCAAACGATTGTCACACTTTTTATATTGTTCGCCCAATAATCATCACTATTTATTTGAGGGATTCGATGTGTTAGTCTGAAAGATGGCGAAATTTCCAAATCCTCGGCGTTTTTTGAAACTCATCGTTTTGTCCAAACTCACTGTGCGCTTGATTTTTTTCAATAAGTGAGTTATGTGAAGTGATGTTGCCAGCCAGGATAATGCTGTGACCATGAATTAAAGCTATTCCTTATGAAAAATACATGCAACCTACAATAGCCATGAACTGCCTAACTTAGCCTTTCGCCATAAATGAAATCTACGAAGGTTATCACTTTTTCATGATTATTAATATGAGGTTTATTCATCTCTATATTAAGATTTATGCACCTGCACTTTGAAGTTTATGCACTTGTGTTTTGATGTTTATGCATCTCTGTTTTGATATTTATTTATCTATGCATGCATCAGCGTCTGCCGGCGATCCATTTCTCATTCCCCCAACCTAAAATTTGTGAGTTCCATAAGTCTCTGCTCTTCCCTCATAACGTCAGTTCCCTTTGGAATACACATCCAGTTCAAAAGGTCAAGTCGTAAGCCTCACAGCTTATAGCGTTGAAGTACGCTGTATACATACTGAAGCATACTATGGCAGATGTGTATGTGCAGCAACAAAGTTTTATGATGAGAGCGAAGGGATTTTTCTTTTTTTCCCAAAAGTTTGGACAGTTTCTGTTTAGGGGTTTGGGGATGAAAGCCCATTAGAAGTAGTACAGCAGTAGTCATGTGGAACTTCTTTGTTCTCCATTTCCTTTTGTAATGACTCTTCAAAGGTTGAGATTACCAACCGACTGAAAATAGTTCTCGCAATGTGGATTTCGAGAACCGAGGGATGGAACGACCCTGAAAGACCTTAAGAAAATACGAGTTGAGTTGAAGCTAATAAAAATTTTGATAAGTCTTTGAGTGATTTACTTTTTCTGCGTTTTCTTTTGAGATAATCGTCAGCTGAAATTTTTCATTGGCTTTGTTTTATTTCAGCTTGGTGATGCGCCATCCTTAAGAGTGAATGCAATTGTGAAGTGCAACTATCTCTGTTGAATTCTGCTTCCTGTTTACATTTCAGCTTACAGCGTGAAAATGAGTATGCTTCAGCAGATACTCGATCAGGTAGATTCTGACTTATTCTGAATATCGGCTTGTACACTCGGTTTAATGTTGTTTTGGTGGCGATTTCCTGCTATTTTAAATTTTACAATGCGTAACGATATAGTAGGATGACAGCGAATGTTTAATTGAATGAAAACACTATATGCCTTTTATGTTCCACGTTCAATGATTTAAGAGACACGTTCTAATTTGAACAACGTGAAGTGACCTTATTAAACTAGGAGCGTTGCGAGTGATTTAATATCTGTTGAAGGCAAAGTGCATAGTAAAGATATTAAGATAGAGGAAGTGAAAGTAAACGTCTGGGAAATCGTAAACGTTACTATCTTTCTTGTTTGACTTTTGTTCTAATTCGTTTTACTTAGTTCTAATGATGCATTATTTATTTCTTCCTTTTGGTTTATATTTCATTTGCTTCGTTTCGCATCTCTTATAACAAAAAATAGAGATAATTATATTGCAGATGTTCGTCGATCCAGAAATTCTGGATGCCTTAGATGAAGAACAGAAACAAATTCTGTTCATTAAAATGCGAGAAGAGCAAGTGAAAAGATGGGAGGCATTCGATGAGAAATGTGAAAAAGAGGGCCCTCCACCGAGAAAGAAAAACGGCAACGATTCGCGTAGAATTAAGTAAATGTTATATTAATTTGGTTAACTCAAATTTCGCTGTGTTAAGCATTCTTTAAGTGAATGATCGAGAAGTGACTGTGATCGTTATTATCCAAGTAAAGTTTAGAACATCATTTTCTTAGTGATAGCTATTCGTGGAGTTTTCACTTGATCGAATAGTTTCATTGATTACACTAATTACGCGTGAAATTTATGTCGACAAACGGCTAAGTATTATGCAGCGGCAGAGTGGCTTGAAATTGAGATTTAGCACGATACTGGTTTGCGTTGTTTGGACTAGTTATGTTTCTGAAAAGGACGTGATGTTTTTCATTTGCAAGGTCATGAAGTTGCAGCCGGAGCCGATATTGTAACTCATGCAATCGTTCCATGGCTTGTGATCCATTGTCATTTCAGTTATTTTTCGTTACAGTCCAACAAAAAAAAGTTCTACAATGTTTAGTACGCTTTTGTTGGGTCACTTTTACTGTTACCTGAAATTATTTATAGATGGCTGAGTGGATCGGACGGTAAAGTTTGGGTATGGGTAATGGGCGAGCACAAGGATGATTTAAGCCTAGAAGAGTTAATTGAAAAGAGAGACCTTGAGGAAGCGAGGAAGCTTGCGGAAAAGGAAATGCTCGAAAGTATAAGGTGAGTC
Organism: Baylisascaris procyonis; assembly: GCA_037389465.1. NCBI lineage: Eukaryota > Metazoa > Nematoda > Chromadorea > Rhabditida > Ascarididae > Baylisascaris > Baylisascaris procyonis. The sequence goes on from JAZARR010000059.1 coordinate 6,930,449, forward strand.
TTTTCGACTAGTTTACCGAAGTGTGATCTTCTAGGAATCGAGGATCCCTTCCCATCCCTCTTTTTCTTTATTCGCACTTATTACGAAAAGCTTTCAAATTTTAATAACTTCTTGGTACAAAATTCTTTTTTAGTCTGAGAATTACAGGAAACTCTTTGTAAACTGAAAGTTAGGAAGCAATGCCTCTATTTTGGAAATTGTTGAGAGTTGCTGCGAAGTTTTTTTCTTTGCCAGGAAATTTTACTTGATCGTTTCAAAATCAACTCTCCGCTCCATCCCATTTGAAAAACTCTGTAGGTTCTGACTTACCTTCGATTTTGCACCGTTGGAAAAGATCAGACTTTAGGTTATGGTTATTTGATATGTGATAGAAAGATGTACCACCTCTTATCTCACCAGAGTTCCATGCAGGTATATCCGAAATTGTAGTAGAAATCCGTTTAGGTACAGTTTTGCGTACAAAGAAAGTATGACAACAATATTTTACATAATGATGCCATTGTGCAATCTGTGAGCTTAATTTACTTTCAAGAATGACGGAGTTGGAGGATAACTCTCGACCATGCCTTTACCCGAACGAGGATGAGAGCACACTGAAGCAACAACTAAGCCGTATGGGAATGCACATGAATGAGACCTCGGTGGATAGCAGAATAGCTCATGTAAGTGTCTAACCTTAAACTATCGTCTTTTTATCTTTTGCACTCCCAAATTCGACTCTCTTTCTGGCGCAAATTATATTCGTTCTATCGATTAGGGGAAATTATTGTATTTTAGCAAAAACACGATTAAGCGAAACAAAACAAAAGTGATTGATATCGATGAATTTGCTCAAACGTCGTGTCATTTGTATGCTGAAAGGTGATCCATATGATAGCATGGATATGATTAATGCGCAGTGAATTCTTGCCAAAATAATGATTTTTGTGTTAGAATCTGAAATGAGAGTAATGATGATAGGGATACCATGACAACGAGTTGCATCAACTTCAACTTTTGCATATAGGAGACAATTTCGCATACTAAAATTGGTACGCTACTTTGACGTGGCACTCGCATTATTAACGCTTGAAAGGTATTGATATTGAAAAGGGCAAACGATAAGAGAGCGAAGAAATAGATAGCTGTGTGGAGGTGATGAGTGAAAATGTTGTCGATGCCAAAATTAGTTCGACCAATGTTCTCTTTTTTCTAATTTGCCATAACGAATCTCTTTCAACATTCATCACTGTGTATTTCCGTCAGCCTTTTCGATCTTCATATTATATGATTAGTCCGTTTTTGGTTCCTGCCTGATTCGTTTACTCTTTGATAAAAAAGTGGTGACCGTCTGTTAGCGAGAATTTGGGTTATCGTTAAAAGAATTTGGGTTATTTATTATCATTTGTTGATGTAAGTTCGAATTTTTTAATACTATTTGCATCTTTTTTCAGTAGAATTTTGAATATTTTGTATTATTTGCGACTATATATTGCCTCTAACTAGTCTTGCTGACCACCACAACATATTCTTAAATTCAGTAGCGCTGACCACCACAAAATCATTTTTGAACTGTTGAGGATAAACTAGACAAATGGCATGTACAAAGACGGGGCTTCTTGCATGATTGTCGTGTCTTTTTTGCCTTTAAAAGCGCAAAGTTTGTTCAGCAGAACGTTGGCGGGTTTGGATCAATGGGATGTTAGAGAGAAGCGAGTTTTTTTTTTTTTTTTTGAAGGGGAAAGGAGGGAGGAGAAGAGAAGATTGCAGTCTTGTTTACAGGAGTTATAGGAGAAGGCCGGGGGAGGGGGAGAGTGTACGGAAATATTTGTGTCATAGCAGAACTCAGTATACAGTTTGTCGCTCAGAAAGCGCTTTCTATGTCGACCAGATTAGATTAGCTAATGATAGATGATCTCTTGCCTCTGTACATGCATAGATTCTTAATGAATTGCTGACCCATGGAACAAAAAAAGAAATGTCAGTAAGTCGTGGATCGCAACGTCAGACCAAAATATTTTTCGACACTCGTGATGCTGTTTCACGGAATTGTTTCATTTGCATCATCTTCTGTGATTATTTATTATTTTGATTCGAGTCTTTTAAAGAAACTATCAGGCGATGACATCATTAATGAGCTTGTCGCATTTCCTATCGAAGCTTGAATATAACTTGTGTTAACTAATGGACCCAGGAAATTATCCGGCGAAGAAAACTTTCCGCTTTTTCACTGTGTGTTTTGTTCTCTTCTTGCTTCCTTCTCTCCTTTCATTAAATTTTTGCATCCAATTACGTTTCCAGCCGTGATCGGGCTGCGAAGCGGAAGGATGGTAGGGTAAGATGTTTTCATATGTGGGCATCAGTTAGGAACACAGTTTTTCGGAAACTCTCTTTAGCTGTTTATTTTATTGCCAACGACAGACGTTGATCGCTCTTAAATGTGTGCAGGATTCGATGTATGATGACACGGATATGGCGTTTGAAACATCAGCTGCGTCGGCTAGCGCTGCTTCTAGTGTCACATCGCCACTTGCGTCGAATCAGGCTGAAGACGCCTTCCGCGTTGCTACCTGTGCTCCCGCGCGGAATACCTCTCCCATTACGATAGCATCTCAGAATGGTCGATCCCCAGTTGAGAGTAGTCCTGCTATGACAGAGGTGCAGGCAAATGAGTCCGCACAAAACGCTCCCCCACCACCTCTTCCTGTCCGACCTCCGCGATTGAAGCATGCTCTGAGGAAAGAGGCAAGCCCTGCACAGGTATTTTTGTGCATGCAGTGCTTCAGTTGCTTCTTCTTCATCCACTTGTCCATTTCTACTAGATTGCACCTTATCATGCATTTGGTTTGAAATAACTCCGTAGAAAAAAAGGAACAGCATACCTCTTTTGATCAGCAAAAAAAGAATACATCTTTTGATTTGACACGTAATTGGAACTCATAGGCTAATTGCAAGCGGTGAGGTGATAGTTGAATTTTTAGTCAAGCTGATGGAAGATAGTTCAGTTCAATATGTAATCGCAAATAAATGTGCGAACTTTATTTAGCTCAAAACCTGGTCAGTCATAAATTTTTTGAAAAGCTCAAAATGATATATCAGCATAGGGCAGCTTATATTCGCCTCAAGCTGAAACTATAAATCCACTAATAAATTTGTGTTCAAGGAATTGACCGTATGAAAATGGATGCTATTTTGGTCAGTTATTCGCTAACTGACCACGTGCTTAGGTGGACTGCATATTTAATCTGGCTAGCGGTTATTTTGCTCGCTATTTGGAGGCGAGAAGCAGTCGAGAGTAATGCTTTATGAAGAGAAAAATAGCGAAAACTGATGTATCCGCGCAACACCATAATGTTGCCGCTGGCAGCATGTTCTTTGTGATCCTCCATAACAAACAAAAATTTTCATAAGAAGGCGTAATATTTACCTTTCTCTTCTTAGACGAACTAGATTTACCTTACAGTTCCCTTTTTCGTAAACCTTCGGACATATCATTTTTGCTTTAGTAAAGCATCAGAGTATGTTCGACATCTTCTTTGATCATTTGACTCAACGAATCTTACTTCATTTTGTGTTTTGTCACTGTGAGTTATGCACTTAATCATCACGCATTGCCATACTTGGAGGCATTTTTGACTTGTGCCTTTTCAATGCGTTTAACAGTGTGTTGTGGATTTTTTTTAATAACTAACCGAGATGTGTGCTAACTGATCGCTCATTATTACCGTTAATACTATTGCATGTGATGTTCTTTACGATTACGATTGCAATATTCTTTCACTATTCGATTGCAACTAAGCTTATCAATTACGATTACGCGGTTGAAATTCACACATTTTCAACAACGTTTTTTCACTATTCGACCCGCTGACCTGCTTGAAAAATTGAGAGTTGTGGGAATTTCAGTCGTTAAATCCTTGCTTTGCCCTATTTCCTCCTGCCCCCATTCAAAATGCGCATTACGTGAACAACGGTCGAGCAGAATTGCTGAGATGGGGATCTGATGTGATGAGGCTATCGAATAGTTGGTCAGGTGATCGAACAGTATCAATTTATTTATTCTCATGTCGATTCTATATAAGTACATTAATTGCAGCTTGTGAAAACAATGATTTCACCAAAAGAGTGTATATGAGTAGGAAATTTGTTTGCGAAGGTCGTCTGTTTCTGATTTCAAATGCTTGGCGTTTTTAAGAGTTCTTTATTTCCTAGTTGAGCTGCAAGAATGATTTCTCTCGAATTCGCGAGAGTTTTTGTCGACTTCATGGATTTTAGTATGAGCTGTGGGCGCAGATGACTTGAACATTTGTCCCATTATAATTCTGTAGAAATTTAGTTTCCTATGTCGCTTTTTTCAATGCTTCTTAACCTGGACGGTGGTTCAGTTTGCTGCTGTTTATATTCTTTGCTGATTGCAGAAAGCAGCCGCAGCTGCTGCCGGCCTAAGTGATGTATCAAAATTGCGTACCGTATTGCCAAAATTAGAAGGCGAAGTGTTACCGCGTTCGATTCCCTCAGACATTTCGACGCCAACGATCGGCACGCCAGCCACAGTTATCGTGAACACGAATTTATCAACGAACGAGCCGTCACGTACACGTGGAGTGCCGGTGACGCAACCTGCGTCCTTCAATCACGTCCCTTTACGTGACGCCGAACCCGTGCCGGGTGTTAGTGCGACTTCAGTAAGCTAACGTTGACATGATGTTTGCAATTAGGTATTTTAGATATTTTGTGATGAATCAAACTTAGCGTTGTCGGTTTTTGCTGTTTTTTTCATACAAACGTGGCTCCTGCATTGACTTTCGTTTTTGTTTTTCATTGTTGGCAAAGAGCGCTTAAGAGAGGATTGCTCTAATTGCTTGCTCATGATGTATGTTGCAGCAATGAGAAAATCTTCGAATAATCCATTTTATAATTACATATAGGGTTTGTTGCAAAGGTTTTTCAATCTGTTCACTCTAAACTGATTATGCCTACTTCAGAGAGACTCCTTCAAGGTCGGAGATTCATGATTTGTTGTGAATTTGAGGGTCTTGCTGGTGACTCGGTTCAGGCCAGCGGAGTAGTTCCATTACCGCAGACAAAAGCGTTTCCGTTGCCCGCGGGTCAGTCGCCTTCCGTCTCGAACGCAGTCACCAATCATTCATGGGAGCAACGTTCGGCTACTCTTCCTGCTAGAGTCAATTTCATGGCTGCCCCTTACAATGTGAGAATGCGTACAAATGCTGGCACACGGCCATCGTTAACGGGTAAGTCTGATTGGATGCATTTCATTTGTTGCGCTTCGTCTATTATGGCGCAAATATTAAATTGCTTTTTTAAATTACAGCATTAGTTAGGACTTACATACTGGGAGCTGACTTAAATAGTACTATTGGAAAAGCAGTACTACTTCCTCTTGTGTCTTTCTAGCCGAACTTCCTTATGTATGGATCTTTGTTTTATAATAAGTGTTCTAGAGTGTCTCCTCACCAACATTCTTTTTAAAGCATTTAAGTTCCCTTAGGTACCTCTCAATATTCCAGTGCTGCGTCAAAGAATAAGTTCCTCTACCATTGGATTGAAGTTACATCACGTCTTTGGGCCCTATCAAGTTCAACTGATGTCATTGTAAGGTGTATTTTTTAGTCCTTTTAAATGGCAATGGATGTTGTAATTTCATAGAGTGGAGCAACATTGCACTGAACTCTTTTTCAAGTCTGTTTGATTCGTGCATCGGCGCTCTTGGTGCAAGGGGCGTGCTCCTTGAAATTTATATAAGGCTGCGAAACGTTTCATTAATTTTGCTATGTTCCCTACCTTCGCATGGCAGAAAAAATGTGGCAACCATGCAAGTTACCATGAAGATTACGGATGTGTCTGAGCCGTTGATTTCATTAGGTTCAACTACTGCGATGAATTCATAGAAATTATGTTTTTTAGATGAGGATATAACAAAGCGTCAGTCGGAGATCTTCGAAATGATGAAGGAGAAGCACAAGAAGATCGTCAAAGAGGCTGAAATTGAAGCCGAACGAGGGAAGTTTGCGTGGGAGGAGCAAGGTTCTTGTTTGCTGTATTTGTTGACCAGTTATTCACTTCACCTGGATGGCAAGACTTTGGCTCGTATTGCATCTATATGTGTCTCTTTCTGTTTTTCAATAAACAATACGATGGTGCAGATTCAGGATTTTCCAGACGCATATTGCTCAGATGTTTTGCTCAATGAATTAGCATGTGAAGCATCTATAAAGGTAGATAAGGATTCTTCTCTCTGAGTAGGTTGAACGATGAGAAGCTGGAGAGAATTGCATGATATTTCCTTCTCTTAAATTTTTCTTTCATGATTCTTAAAATGCTGACTGGTTTCTTTAAACTTCGTGATCTGTTTGCTGATTTCTTTAGGCTGACCAGTCAAAACGGACATACTGGATTCAAGTAATATTGCAGAAAGAAAAGCACGAGAAGCAGAAGCACAAATACGGCAGATTGCGCAGAAGGCACGTGAACAGCATCGTCAGCAAAGCTTGCGAACGTCGACGTCGATCTTGCCCGCATTAAAAGATACGAAGGCTTCTTCTCTTCGTGAAGCTATGTAATTGTTTGCGTATTAGTGTTTAGGAAGTTTGCATTCTATGTAGGTGGTATCGCTTTGAATGAACGTTTCTGGTAGATATACCTTGGGAAGCTTATTGATGGATTGAATCAATGCAGAATGAGGGAGGGGAAGGCACCAAATTGATGCTTTCATACATAGGAAGCAGTCTTTATCTTTTTCTGTTTAAGAGTGGGCACTTTAGTCGGATACTTGTTTGCTTCTGCCTTGCAACTACAGTTTTCTCTTCGAGTTTTTCCCTATGCGGGGAACTAACATCCTTTTGCATGTTGAGCTATGAGTATTGATAGCATGCTGTTAATGCGGTTGACACCTTTTTTTTGTTTTTGGCGGGTTTTATTTAATTTTCTTCGCTTATTTATGTGGGTCGCTAGCGTTTTTAGCTAATTCAGTTGTGGAAATAACCTGTCACTTATTTCTTATAGACTTATAGACTCAATTTTTTGCAGCAGAAATCTGCCTAGGCCTCCGAAACCGAAGTCACGGCAAGCGATTGTAGATTGGTTTCATGTTGAAGAACTCGCAAGAGGAACCGGTCTTGATCCAAAGACCCATATGCCGGCACCTTGGTTCCATGGTGAGTAGATTTTTATATTATGTAGTTAGAGGTGCACCCGATATCGCTGAGCGGGAAAGTTTGAGGATTCGTCAAATGCTGGGACGACTCCATCTTGAGGTGTTGAAAAACTGATAACACAGTAATGGATGAATAGGGATAAATATTCGATTATATTTGGTGGTAACTAACGTAACTGTTTTTAAGGGATTATTTCTCGTGATCAAGCTGATGCACTACTGAAAGGCAAGCCTGCTGGCTCATTTTTGGTGCGTGTTTCGGAGCGAATCTGGGGTTATACGGTATCCTATGTTGTCGGCGAGGGAAGTCCGAAGCATTTTCTTATCGAAAGGATACCACAAGGATATCAGTTCTTGGGTACAAATCAAGTGGTGCATAAACAGCTGTACGATCTCATCACCTATCATGAAGTAAGTCCTTATCTTTGTCGATTTTTTCATCCTTATATTGCAGGAGTTTTACATAGATCTTCACAAAATTGATCTTCTCTACTTCAGTGTTGTCTTGTAGTGCTCTTTATGGGGAGTAGTTTCAGTTACTTTTTTATGGTATTGCTTTCCGTTCGCTTTAAATGTACTGCACTGTTTCGTTTTCTGTGGAATTAACGCTTTCAAATGTGCATGAATGGGAGGGGATATCACGTGCGCCTTGCAAAATTCGAGAGCAGTTTTCCTTCTAATTTTAGCTTCGAGGAACGTCGCATCGATAGTATGGGCACGATTTGCTCGCGCTTGCAAATCTGCTATTGAATTTTACTTACTAGTTACAGTGATAATGGCACGACCGGTGATCGATGTTGAGAGTTTTTAAGCATTTAAAATGTGGATTCTGATTTCTCCGCGTGATTGTGTTTTATACTAATCTGGTGTTTATAAGGAACGATGTTTCAGACAGCGCCAATAACCGTTAAAGGAAATGAAATACTGAAATGGCCTGTTGGGCAAAACTGTTCGCCTCCCGATTATGCAGATTTGATCTTCGAAACGAATACGCTGCCTGGCGGCACTCATGCGAACACACTGCCAGCCTCATTTTATAGACGATTTTAATCGAATTTTTCTCTCGGTTGGTGAATATATATTCTCTACAACTTTTTTTTGTTATGAAGATCTGCAAATGCTGCTTTCAGCGCTTTTCCCGGTGTTCTTTTCAAAGAATTATTACGACGACGCCTCATTTATTCTCCAGTGAATAATATAGTTCATATTTGTCTTATTTTCATATTCGTGGTCATTTTAGACAGTTTTCTGTTCCTGAAAAACAATTCTAACGCATAATATAATATCTTCTTCGGTATTTGGACGATATAAGGTATTTTTCGAAGTGTGACAGTTTGGAAGATTTTGTTGAGGAAATGAGGAATCTGTTGTGATTGGTGCTTTAAAGAGAAAGCATAACCGTTTATGCCATGTAATTAATATATTTGTAACTTTGCAGACGAGGCTCACTACGTTTAAATTGCTTATTGAGATATCACGTCATTTGTTTTTTACATGTAACTGAAACTGTTATTTAGTGGGGTTGTACGAGGATTGTCCATCATCTGTTGATGTGTATGTGTGGTGTTGCCTTGAAATTTTTTTTTGCTTTTGAAATGGCGCTTGGAAATTTTCTTTTCTCATACGTTGGGAAGGTCAAAGACGTCTGCAAGAATTTGATTCGCGATAGTCATTTTAGTATCTCTGTTACATGTACTCGACGAGTTTCTTTCTTTTGGAGTCGCGGTTTTGTTTCTCATAAATGCTCGTTCGGTGCAGTATTGATGCGAAAAGTTGAAGAAATTGTCAGTTCTAAATGCGTATCGATTGTTTAACAGTTGAATATTTTGTTTTATTCAATAGGGATTTCACTGTGAAAGCTTTACATGTCTCACAGAAGTCAGTTGTTTGATAGGAAACATTGAATGCTTTTGTCGATTCCGGTCAACGTGCTAACTTTAAAAGTGCTGATGCAGCGTTGAATGTACTGTGCTGTTGAATCGATTTATTTTCTTTATATCTTGTGTGCTATGTGAGAGTCTTTTTTTGTATGCATTGAATGCCTTGTATAATTTTTACGCCTTTTAGGTGAAACGGTTATCAGAAAGCTCTCTCTTCATATTTAGTCAAAATTCATTTCGAAAAGATTTGTCTTCCGAAGTGCGCTTGCCTTTTTTTAGTGCATGACTATCATTGTTTCATCTACTGATATGTGATTACTTCACAATGTGCAGTTTTTCTTGTTTGTTGTTTAAAAAAAATTCGTTCTGTGGTTAGTGAAGTAATATATTCATCCTTAAGGAATTCTTTTGGGCGATGTAATCTGCTGAAATTTTCAGTGAACTATATATCATTTCAAATTATATTTTCGCCCAGATTGCATTTGATGCATTTAAAATTGCGTTAAGCGATCAGTTAGGTAAGAAGGTTGGAGGTGTTTGCAAGTATCGATCTTCCAAAGTTCTTCCTTATTGAGGAAAAGTTTACTGATTCATCAGAAACATAGCTATTTTAAAGATCGAAAGGACAGTCGAGGAAATATAAGGTGGTCTCATGAAGTAGGCCGTAGTTTTATTGGGCTAGGCTTTTTTCGAGTAATTTTTGATGCTTGTCGAGTAAAGTTGTCGCTATTTTGCTATTTTCAGAATCATTTGAAGGTATATTAGCTGAATGATGTCTTGAAAGGTGCTATATATTTGTGGGAACTTTTTGCATAATAGATTCGAGGTGAATAAGCTCCTCTCGACTCGTTTTGCCGTTTTGTTTCATGATTGCGGAATCGGCCTGCTGTTGTTGTGGATCGTTTGCTGCACTCTATCTATCGGTTGCTGCTTGCAACATCTCTTTTCCATCATTGCAAACGCTCACATAAGATCTGGAGATTGCTTGCTACTTGTTCATTCATCCACGTGATGGTTTTAGGCGGACACAACGGTTCAAACCATATACTCGAAGCAGTTTATATGTTTGTGGTTAGTTTTGCCTAAATAAACTACAGTTGCCAGTACGTTGTGCTCATCTGTTAAAAGTTCATGAAATTTGCTGCAGGGAAGGGTTGCTGACGCGCCTTTGTGATGTTGATCCAATAAAAGACGCCAGGTCGGTGAAAGGCATAGCACGTTTTGACCAAGGGCATTTTAGCCATATTTGAACAATGGGTTCCATTTAGCATATCGTATTGTCGGTGATGACGGTGTAACTGTAGTTGGTATGGTCCACATTATCTAGCCTGAAGGTTCCTGGACGTCATGTCACGACATACCAATCTTGTTTACAGTAAACTTGCATATAGTGAATATGCCTACCGTATCTTTGTAAGAAGCTACGCGCTTATTGATAAGTCATCGGCGACAAGGTGCTGCACAGTTCTTCGTAAAACCCACCAGTATGTAAAGGGGAACGGAACTTTGGCGGATTCCATCAGTCACGTTCGATCAAAAACTGTCACAGTGTCAGCTATGACTGCTTAACTGTTCGACAGTTCAAGAGAGACAACGAGAAATATTCAATAGGACTCCGAGTTGTCAGATGTGACGAGTGGTCTTCAAACGACCGCACCGTTAAGAAAATTGTGGTATTGGGAGAATGCTTATTGAATATGCATGATTGACGTCATATTGTTAAAGCTAGTTTTAGCTTGGTTCGCTTTGTTGGTTACAGGAATATCTTCTAAGGCTCGGTGAACTGCATTGACAAACGTTTAAACGTTCAATATTAAAACTTCAACGTGAACGTAGCAAATGAAACGGACAAAAGAGAAGAGAAATGCCGGCGGTGAACTTTAAATTCTTCTAGACTTGTTAAATGCCATAATGGACAACAACTGGTTGATGAAGCGTATTTGCTGCACAATTCCATATTGCATGTCGAAGATGGAAGATTTTGCTCATCGATCACGACAAATCCCGAAATCATTTCGAAAGTCACTAAGAGATCAAGTTTTGCTGTCTGCTGATCCCATCTTTAAATTTTCAAGGTGCTCCTTATATTGCGGACCTTTGAATTCACAACGTCGCATTGCTATTTTCGTGAAAACGCTTACGTTTCTCTATAAGATTCATTAGTTTAAGTGTTCTCAAACTGAAAATTTCTATTGCATTTTAGAGCATTTAAAAATGTGATTGTAGCCTAAATATGGCAGTTGGCTAATCTTGGGCACACAATGCTGAAAAGACATAACCTTAAACTGTTTAAGCACAATACTTTAATTCATGCATCACTGAATTACAAATTTTCATAAATCCCTTTCAAAAAATGAATCTTTACAGCATAAATGAAACATCATCGACGGAACCAATAGCCATAGCAAAGCGGATCCACAGCATTATTACTCTGTCAAGCTGCTCTTTTCTCATGTAGACAGTCGGTGCAGGTTTATGGTTTACATTCCTTGCTGCAAAGATTTCCAAGCATGAAGGCTGTCCGTAAGTAATCTCATTGTTAGAACGTAAAATATCTTTTCTGCGGCACGTGAACGTTGCAATCAGATGGAATGAGCTGCTGAACGTTGGCATGAATGTGATGCAGTTAAGGATGGATGATGTTTGAACTCAAGACGAGGCATTCGGGAACTCCGATTTCCCCCACTATCGACGCTCCACTTATAGTTCATTAAGCGGCTATTTGATACTACTGCACTTTGGCCGCTCACTTGCAACATAGTAATGGTTTGCGGCTTAAGCGGCTGCGTACACTTACTTGCATGGCTAGTCGAACGTCGGCGAGCGATTGGCAAGTGCCTATCGACTTTAATGACTAATTAGAATGGTTGACTGCAGAAACACTTACTGTTCCGCATTTCACGTCTGTTCAACATGTCCATCTGCAAAAACTTTTGCAGTAATTATCTCAACGACGCTAACACAGTGTAAATGAGGCATGAAAACTCAATCGGACTCAATAGCAAGCATTTATCGCTTTCAATTATCGATTATATCAATAGCTGCTAAGTTTTGCTTACCTAAACGCTATCATTACGAAATAATCGGAGTACTAATCCCATCATCGTCACAATGTGATCGCGGCATTTCGCAATATAGGCTTGTTGAACTGTATTCGACGATTGGCGGATGTATGTTTAAAGTTATATAGCTGAAATTGGATCTATAGTATTGTCCCAGAAATTTGCTGCTTAAAACAAGTAAGCCAATTCAGCAAATCGCTCCTTACGCTTAAGATGTTGACAATGTTGAATCATTCTTTGTAATTGCTTCAAATATTCGTTGCGTAAATCTTTCGATGGAGCACAATAAACTGTTCATCGATGAAAGTTTCTTTATGGTTATTAAACGACAGCGTTATCACTTCATTTCTGATCTCACTTTGCATACTACTGGAAATAGCAAACTGCATATAAATGAGGTGATGTGATTTACTTCAGTGGTAAGAGTTGGGATGGATTTTTGTGTGAATAGAGCGAAAGCATCTCTGATTGGGTACGTTTAGTGGTTGCGAATCAGCGCGGGGCTGGAAATGAAATTTAGGGAGGTGAAGCATGAAGCGAATCTGAATACGGTAAGTTGAAGATGAGGATTTGTGAAGAGGTGTGGCTGAGTGCATACGCACACACACACAACACACTCACATACATACACATACCTTGCTTGATTGGCGTTTCCGCGCATCCCTAAAAGGCTTCTCAAGCATTCGACATTGGATAGCTCCAATTTAGACATGAATCGCTGGTGATTAAGCCCATTGCCAGCCCCTTGGACTGTTGATTAAGTAGGCTCGCAGCGTGAGCCGAGTGCCTCACAGAGATCATCATGTCATCGCCGCCGCCGCCGCCGCCTGTCATACCAGCATTCCCATCGTTCCTCTTCCCACTCCTTCAATATGCGCCTATATGGCCACCGATTTTCGTGGCCCCACAAGCCCGTAAGCCGACTCCCTATTCAATTAAGGATATTCTTTCACTCAATCCCACTTCCACAGCTCATGAACATAATTTTTCAGGCGAGCTTTCTACCTTCTTTATCACTTTGAGCTCCATCCATCTATTTTGCAAATAGCGCAGATGCAAAATAGACATTTAAGCAAAGTTTCAGGCATGTCATTAGGCCAGGCGTAAATCGCAATCCCACTCTAGCCAACTGTGCTTCTTCAACTTCTTCAGTTCCTATCTCGTGAATCTTTCTCAACAACCACTTGGGCCATCATGTGCACTTTGTTTCAATGTGTTATCTTGCTAATTCCTGGGATTCACATTAAAGGCTTTGCATTTGCGAAGCAAGTGGCCCAAGTTTCCTCAATTGTCCTGTACTTTGCGTAACACGCAAACTTGCGTTTCATCGCATAACTTTAATGCTATATTTTCATGCATTATTTTTTTCAGTTTCTTAAATGCACTTTACAGCAACTTCATGGCTGTATTTGGGTAACTTCGTTTGTGTGCGTGTGTGTGTGTGTTTATCCACATAGTAGCCTTAATTCGCTGGTGAGAAGGAATATGGGGATGAAACTGGATGGGCGTAATCCAAAGCATGCATGGGAACCGTGGAGCATTTGGCTGCTGCGCGATTTTTGCGAAAGTGAAAACGACACCATCCTTTCGCGACATAGTGGTCTCCGTGACGGGTGAGGAGAACTTTGCTTGAGCAACCCTGGATCGCTTAGGAAAAAAATTATTTCGGCACATTGAAATCAGCACACGGTCCACTTCGCGATCGTGCGGCTGAGTCGCCGCCTGCGAGATCGGGATGACGCTAGACTCCGATAACTGTGCGAGGCGTCAGCATGTGAGTCACTGCAGCCGTTAAGGCGGGGGTGGTTGCCCTTATGTAAATGAACAAGTGGTCGGAGGCATACCATATATTCCAAAGCGACCTTCCACATTCAGTTTTGTTTCGATTGGTCACCACCATTATGTACTGTAGCAGTTTTAAGGTCATATCAAATTTGCATATGCGAATTTAAAAAGTGGCCTCATGCAATAGAACATTGAAACCTTAGCTAAGAGGTACATGCAATCATTTAGTGGCAGCAAATGTTATTAGCATTATGCCATAGCTTTTCAGTATCGTTATTGCCTTTTCCGGTCAGTTTGACTGGCGGAACTGCAAAATGCTAATCGTTCCTGCATCACTAGCTTTTTGCACTTGCGACATTGCTTCTCTAACAAGTGTAAAATTAATGCGGAGTGAGCTAACAACTTCATAATAGTCAAAAAGAAGATGGCTTTGATTTCTTTCAGATGGGGTCGAGCGTTTCAACTGCAATGAGAATGAACATGCAAGTGCATCAACGCTTGAGTTCAGCAAGCCGATCAAAAAGAAGAAAGCTCGAACAACTTTCTCTGGCCGCCAAATCTTTGAGCTCGAGAAGCAGTTCGAGCTGAAGAAGTACTTGTCGTCGAGTGAGCGAGGAGAGCTTGCTAAAATGCTCAATGTCACCGAGACACAGGTAAAAATTTTTTGGTCATGTATGGATTTGTTCGTCGTGCTTAGGCATCGGATCGTTTCCTGCTTCACGTTTGCTATAGCGGCCGTTTGTATTTCCACGAAGCACATCGGCGGACATTCCCGACTACATTGGTTCGTAGTGTAGTTTCGATGGTCATACAGAAAAACTGCGTTAGAATCTGCAGCAGCTTCTCTGTAACGATGAAATCATTTTATGCATCCTGGCATTTTCTGCAAAAAAAAACGCCATTGGTCGGCCATGTATTGACAAGAACGGTTTGCACCTCAGAGGTACCCCTAAAACCAACATTCGAACTAATCTATCGCTTTCCGGATAGCCTAGAAATATTATGCTTACTCACATGTATCTTGTTCATTGTCTTGCATCCGTGCAATTATTATCCTTTACTTACATTTTCCCTTTTCATTTTTTTTCAGAGTTCATGAAAGAGTAATACTCGAACACTCAAATATTGGTACTATAGAAAATTTTTATTCAGTTGATGGCATTATGAAAAATTTTCAGGTGAAAATCTGGTTTCAAAATCGCCGTACAAAATGGAAGAAAAATGAAGTTGAACAAAAGAACGAGCCGGCAACACAAACTGAGGATGTAAAAGAGACAAAAACTGATTAGAACCGCCATAGGATATTATTGGTAAAGACCAAACTATTGTTCTCTCATTTTCCGTTGTTGTAAACTTATGTCGTTCCGTTGTTTGATAAGATGTGCATTGAAATATTATCCAGTTCTTCCCTTTGTGCTTGGCATTTCGAGAACTTTAAGTTGCCTATAGAAAGAAGCGTTCTTTTTGTATATCTGCCGTAAAAGCTATCTATTTACAAATTGCTTATAAAATATCACATTTGGTAAAATGAGGGAGTTGTCTTTCAACCACTGTAAAACTTCAAAAAAAGGTACATTCTTTTTGAAGGGAATGAAGGAGATCGCCATGGCTACTGTATGGTAGAACAAATTTTTATGACTCGTTGTGGCGAAACGAAAGTGCGTTGATGCGAGGGTACATTCTTCTTGGAGCATTTATTTTGCTGGCCGATCCCTCAACTTGTCGCTTCTTCATCTGTATTAGTTGGCGCGTATTGACGTTTACTTCTTTGCTTTCTTTGATCGAGAAGCAATTAGAAATTGAAGTTCAACTCGCTGCAACAAAGCCATTAGCCAAGTTGCTGCAAACTACTATTGTTGCTACCAAGAGAACAACCCACTCCTATGCTTTTTTAGCTACGACAAAAACAGTTTCCAATATTGTCTGCGGGGTGTTTTCGGCAAAACTTACATACCAAAACTTCCCAAAGTGTGTATTAACGACTAGAAATTCCACTACTGACTTTTTTTTTCAAATGTTTATTGTGTTAACTGAAAGACGTGGAAAAGAGAGGCTTAGACAAATTATGGCAGCGAGAGGAATTCTAGAAACTACCAAATTAGCTATATGTTGGTTTTTGTACTATTTCATAATGGTTTACCGTTCTTTTTTAGTTTGCTTATTCCAGGAATGAGTGCATTGAAAGTTTCCACGTTGTTTTTATAATTGTAGAGAAAGGCAGAAGTCGTGTTTAGTCCTATCTGCTCTCTCAGATACGCATAGCGAAAAAATCGTTTAACCATTGAACAAACATTAGCGTGCCAGGGAATTTGTTTCATAAGTCTGGTTTTATGAACTTATGTTTGGCGCCTTCTAAATTTTATATACGATTGCGTTTGCTAAATTATCATTCCACTCTGTAAGAAATGAGTTGTTTAACTGGTTTTATTTGGTGATTTGCATTTGATCATTGCATATTGTCTGTTTAAAAGTGAACAGTGTCGATTCGAATGCAATGAGCTTTTCTCAATAATTTTCACAATTGCTATCGAGCTTACTGCTTCTCTTATTCAGAAAAGCAGTGTTAATTCGTTGTTTGTACTTCAAAGATGTGTGTCGCATGTATTCAGGATAAATTGTTTGTCTAGCTAGTAATGGAACACTTACGCATATCTTGATCTTTGGAAATTCCTTCGTCAAGTTTCTCTTATTGCTTCGGTTATTTCAATAATTTACTTGGAAATCCATCACCATGAAATTATTTTTATTCACCGCGAGTATGCCTTAGACGTTTTACGTATATAAACGAGCAAGTTTTCTGGTAAAATATGCAATAGAGTTGTTCCCTTGAAATGAACTCATTCTCGGGAAAACTTACTATACAACAGCTTTTTATGTGCTTTTTTTGAAAATTTTCACAGAAAATGCATTGTGGCAACGTCATATTTATGTATATTGCGTGTATACGCGTGAATGTCTATCTGTGTCTATCTGCTGCGTACTCTCAATTTCCGAAGAAACGCTACGGCAACAAAATAATAATTAACATCTTGAGAAGGTATCTCTTATTGATCATTTTAGTTCGACTTGATCATCTGGATGCTTGAGTTATAATCGGTCGATCACTGCTAAGAACAAATTTTTAAAATCAATGATTAGTGCATGAAAGCGCGTATTAAAACATTGTTTCATAAGTTTTCCAGAATTGGTTAAATTGGCTAGCTTACTTACTAAATTGTAAGAAACGTTTGTTGTGCCATCAGTCTTGATAGCATTCATCCCCAACTGTTTTTTTATGTTCACTTAATTACAAGTTAACGCTATTCTTCAAGTTTTTTATTTCCTCGACGACAGAATATGTCACTGCCTTGAGGGTCACTGATCACTGATGTTCGTTTTAGCCAGTTGGTGTCAATGAGTGAATGATCGGCTTATGGGCAATCGTTGTTTATCGATGCTTGCCGAGTCAAATCCAGAATGTGAATGAGCAATTAAGTGAAATTGACACGCTATCAAGCGAATTACAAATGGGCAAGATGCATCGCAATGTGCACTCTTCACCTAGCTTGTCGTTGCAATTCTCCCTTAATTCAACCATTCAATGCGACATTCGATTCACTTCAGAAACTTCCGTTCGATTGCTTAAGTGCCACAAAGAAAATCCCACATACCTTTCGAGACTTGCTAGCTTTACCTTGTTTAATCATTCTTTCACACAGCGACACCTTTATGACAGATTTATCACTTGCCAATCCATCCTTCCAACCGGAACATATCAAAGCGCATGCCGTTCGGCTTTGATATAAAGTTGTCCAATTGCAGCATATCTTCGTTGAGGTGGACTCACTATTAGTAGAGAGATCCCATTTGGGTGACCATTATAGAGGATGCATCATTAAAAGCGCTTCATCGGCATGCAACGAGCGTACAGCAAACCTTTTCGATTAATTGAACTTTAGCAAAACGAGATTTGCTGAGTGATGACGCACCGTTTCAGCAATTCTCCAGGCTCGGCATCGTTTGCTTCATTGGGATGAAAGTGGGATAAACTTCAATCCCATACGGTGAGTGCCTATCAAATTTTAAAGTACCTATATAATGCACTCATTTCGGCTTTTCCCTTCATAAGTGGTCGTATAAGCTAATCGCCTGCATCATTAGCTATCATAGCTTCATTTGCCTTAAATCGAATACGTTAATATTTTTTTCATATTTTGGTAGCATGCCGTGTCATACAAAAAAATATTTTATTTTCATAAGCAGTTGAATTTTATACAACGACAATACTGCAAAATAAGGTGGCATGCCGAAGTGGAATATCACAGCAAAAGAAATCATGAAGATGAATATAGACGAATGAAGAATGCTGACAAGATAAAAGCATAAGGAGAAATATTGTGCGCTCATATAACAGAGTTGTCACACTTATCGAACTGCACGCAGCCCAATTAAAGCAATTCACCGACGATTAACGAAGCAATCACGATGATATAAAATGCACCATTCAGGCGCTAATTGGACGCATTTGCTCTGCACCTTTACACTCATTTCAGATTAAACGCTCAACGAACAGCATCCATTCAGCTATACCGATCAACTACTGCTTGCACAATGGTGTAGAAGCGTTTACATCAATCAATCCTCATCCACCTTTGAGGGCTTCACCGGCTACCGATAGCATACAACTACCGCTAATCCTCCACCACTTTCCACAATCAATTGACAATTCCCCTCACCGATGCCACTATACTCATACATCCCACTAGATGAATAAAACACGATATTATTGGTATTCTTCGTCGTAACTTCACGTTCTTTCATCTGCCTACTGTTATTTTCTTTCTCAGTCATCTACTTTACCTTGCATTATTGATGTTGCTACGAGCGTTGATTCCATCCTCCGACACCAAAAACCGATTCTCTATTTGTCAATATTCATCTCATCATGGAACAATTTCATAAGCACCATCAACAAAGTGGGTGAAGCAAATTTAATCCACTTACAATAAAGTATAGTGCACATTTGCATGCTTCTCGAGGTCAAAAAACTCCGAGGCCGAGCGAGGCAGCAGCTTCTTTGCACCCAACGTCCATTCGTGCTTCAGCATATGCCAACGCTTCTGCAGAGAAATATTTCTTTTCAAGTGCATAAAAAAACTTGCGCACTTCTTCTGACATGGAGAGGAAAAAAAATTCTCTAAAAAACGAACTCAAAAAGATCCATCACTTCCCTTTTCAAAATTCCCATGACTGTTTTGGAAGAGAATATCTCAAAAAGAGCCACCTAATTAAATGGCTCTTTTAAGGATATTTTTTGCCAAAATATATAAAGCGAATTTTGAAAAGCAGATTGTTAAATCTTTCGTGACAGAATTGAGAACGCATTTCTTTCTCAACTGCGGTGTGCTTGAAATTTATAAAAAATAAGCCATACAGCAAGTTGTTTCAAATGCAGCTTAATGACTCAAGGAAACTGACGACGATGACGATTATGGCGAAAATACATTTACGACGATACCCCATTGATAGACTGGGATAAGCGAAATATGATTTGTCGAAATTCACTGAAGCGCTCCTTAAACGGCGCATATCAACAGATCGGAGTTGCTCAAGTCGTTGCAATTAGTGGTGAGTGCGTTCGGTGAAGTGTGAAACGAGGCAACCATAAACAAATTTGCGCTGTTGGATTTGTGCGAAATATGCCCTGATTGGCGGTCTCGACGGGAATTTTGTGTGCCGCTCGGATGTGCTCAGACTCTCTTTCAGTTTAGATAGGCGCATCACTTGTGGGATACTTATGTTGTCACCTCAACAACTCTTTCGTTATTCCCTCACTTTCAACGGATATTCGATGTTCAACACTGTTGAATCGGGTAGTGGTTCTGCTAACGTCGAAATTGACACTCACGCGTTCCCCTTCATTTGTGGTGGACAGCAATTTCAGACAAGTGGAAAAGCTTTTTATGAAGTATATATGCCTTTGTATTCCAGGCCATTGGGTCTACAGCGTACTCGAAAATGTAACAACAATGGTAAAATGTTCCATAATTGTTCTGGTACGAGACCTATCATTTGATGAAGAGAAACAGTAAACAAAATATCTGTTCGATCAATCGAACAGTAAACTTTTCCACTAGTTTAACCTTTAAACAAATAAAGGTTTGAAAGGTATCGTAAGAATAAATTCTATAAAATGCAACTTCTTTTTGAATGTAGATGAGCTATCACTTCTGCGGCTAATGTCAGCTGGCTACTTCTTTGACGCACACATTGAACTATAGCATAGTTTGCATTTTTTTATCAGCTGTTCACATAGGAACCTAACCTCACGCAAGAAGAAATCTACCCCTAATGAATTTTTCAGTTCTTCATGGCTATTTTAGAGCCCGAAGTAAGAATTGTAGATAAAAAAAGTTAGCCACTGAGATGATATATGTTCATTGCAACAATCGTTCGGCTTTTTTTTTAAATTGTAGAAGGATGGAAAAGGAAGATGGAAAAAGACGATTCCTTGATGGGCTTGTTATGGTTGCGAGTTGGGCGTAAAATAACGGGAACAAATTTTTAGTCAAAATACAAAAATTTCGGTTTTTTCCTGCCTGTTAAAAGTTTGCACAATAAGAAATTTTCAAGAAATCATTTCGTCTCCAGTTTGGTTACTGTAATATTAAATGAGAGATAGCTTGTCGAGCTGATTGCAACGTTGCCAGCACTAATGTGTTTGATGAACAAGAAGTACGCTATATTACTTTGAATTATATACTATATTTATGCAGGCAAACATTGCTTCGTTAGTTCGGGGAATTAAAAAATTTATGAGCTTATTCTGTCAATGTTTATTCATAAATAATGGCCTTCCATTGTGGAAAATGATTCATTTTAGAAAATTTTAGTGGAAACGTTCCTTAGAGATGATTCAAGTCGTTTCCCTTAATGAGGGCAAGATTCATATGAATGTGCTAAAATTGAAACGAACCCGTCGAATGACTTTGAAACACACAGAGCATCTCCATGGAGTATTGCACAGTTGGGTACAATCTTCATCCAGCTGCATGTTTCCTTCATATATCCTACAAAAGACAAACGCCTTCTCATATAATGGAATAAGGTGAAACTTTTTGGCAGCAATATGTTCACTGCAATCGATGATAACAATTGTGTAATCTCGAATAAAACTTACCCATCCAAAAATTTTCCTCCAAAGAAAAAAACTTGTCAAATCATAAAAATGATAAACAGCATTCTAGGCGCATGAAAATAGATCATCTTTCTTGACTTTTCCAGCGCAAGAGATCCTTTTAAAAAGGTGAGGTGGTGGCCGCATTTTACTGACACGACTAGCGGGCGTCCTAAAACTAGGAAGAGAAGCCCACTCAAGACTTCAGTGAAAGCCGACCTTATAGACGCGTTTATAAATCTCAGAAAATGAGCGATAACACTACTTCATGACAGTGAGAAAAACCTTGAAAGGCGACCTTTTATAACTTTTTCACCATGAAGTTCCATTTCGAACAAGTCGGACATTACGAGATTAATGCTTTTAGCATTTGAAATTGCGCATCAATAAAATATTTTTAGCTAAGGAAAATAGTTAATTATTAGTTTGATACACGTGGGATTTTCCGTAGCGATACAAGAAGCAAAAAAAAAAAAAAAATTCACCTCTTCCGTTTGCAATGAGAGAAAACTTTTTCGCTGAGTTCATCGAAGCATATTAAGTGTACATATTCGGCGTCGCCGAAATCGTCCTGCGTTCGCCATGGGCGTATTTTCTAAAAAAAAAATCATTCCCACGGGACAATCTTTCGGTTCGAAACCAAACGTAATTCTGTAGAATCTCAATCAACATTTCAAAGTTTCTAATTTAGATTTAGCGCTAATATTCATTAGGCAATTAATGAAAAGGAACATTTCACATCACTGAAGTTGACTAATGTTGAATTTCTGGATGATAGCCCAAAAGTAAATAGAAGTAGGAGAATGAAAGCTAAAACAAAAAAGACGTTAATGGATGAAGCGAGCAAATCTGTTAGGATTTAAAGTCGATCCCATAAAGCAGGAAAGTTCAATCTGTCTTGGAACAGAGACAAGGTTTGGGCATACTTTTAATTGAAGCTGGCGGTAATATGCTTGCTTCTTTGTTATTCCAAAAAGGGCGAACATTTAGTGTTCTGATGATATGACTAATATGCAACGATAGAATGATGACAACCGCTGCTTCCTTCATGATAAGGGAGGAAGAGATGAAATAGTAGTCAGCGATGAATCACTAAAAAAATCTGATCAAAAGTCACTACTATCGTGAATTAAATAGGTGAACTTAACAAAAAAGTCGACAAAACACTGTCAACGAAAGGATTATGACTTATGAATTTCATTACGAACCTCATCAAATAAGAGGAACAAATCTGCATGGATCACGAAAAGACGTTGAAAATGCTGTAAGCTGGAAAAACTACATCAAAGGTTCATGAAGACAAGCAAAAAAAAAAAAAAAAAAAGAATAAGAAAGTGAGATAGAGAAAAGCAAAAAAAAAGGCGTGAAAAAGAACAATAGGGCAAAGACCGCTGCTTCGAAGTTCGGATCGGCGAATCCTGTAACATCGGAGGTTGATGTACGCAACTGCACAGGTGGCTCAGTGGAGTGCGATGAATAGCATCGTTTTAGTGCACATGTCTCGATGGTCGATGAATCGTTATCAATATTTGTGTGCGCTTTTAATAGCAACTGCACGTCATTATCGTGGATCACCTGCATTTCATGCAAATATCGTACTATTCGATCTGCACAACAATTCGATTTGCAGTGTTTAATTTGATAACAATAAAAAATCATCGAAATATTAACTCTCGATTTCAATCTCTATGATCCGAAAAAGTGTGTTAGTTAAATGCACCTCGAATAGAGTTTTGTAGGAATTGTACTATTCATAGACGGAAACAATATGAAGTCGCGCAGCTCAATTGGAAGTTAAATGAATTCAAAAGTTTGAAAAAATCAAGTGCGGTTGCTGATCGCGAGTCAATGAAGGAAATCCATCCTATGCTTCCTTGTATTAGTTCATTTTATAAGATATGGAAAATTTCGCGAAAAAAAAAAAACTAATTCAACAGCGGAGAGAGGGAGGAGGCTGGTATCACAGTAAACAGTTAAGTGGTACAGCAGCTATCCACGCTCCTATCGAAGAAAACTTTGCTTCATTTTGTCGACGAAATGGGACTGTCACCTACCTATATCTTGCTGCATTATAGCGTAAACTTACCTCTAAATCAATAAATTCCAAAGCAGGAAAGTTGCAAAAAATACGTAACTGTGATTATAAAACTGGAAGTATTCATCTTTAACAAATGACAGCAGGAAATATTCGTGATAATGTCAAACAGCGAACAAACAAATATAAGTGGATTTCCTCCAATGATGCGTACATTCCTCCTCTTCCCGAATAAATCAACATTGCATATTTTCCAGTTTTATTTTCCGTTTGAATTAATTCAGAAAATTATAGATTAATTTGCCAACCTCTGTGATAAAGAAACTGTGAAAAGTTCTTTATAAAATTTCATAGAGGATTTCACGTCACTTGGGAAATATCTTTCAACATTGCGCTGCGCTTCATATAATGAAGCTATTTCTGCTAGCTTGTTTATAGAAAACTTCGAAAATAACAACTCGCAAGAGTATTTAATAAGATTTTTGAAATCACAGCAAAAGAGATCACCCTAAGTGAGGCATATCCCTGTTTGATCATCGAAAGGCGAAGAATACTCGCAATCTGATCGCACGTCAACCGTCTCACGTCGATTCCACCTACTTCGAGAATACGATCTCCGTTCTTCAACAATTTCGACTGCAATCTTCAAATATTCAAAACAGCGGTTAACACCTTTCATTAACCGGTCAAAATTTCTGCTGAATGCATGTGACAGTGACTTTAATTTTCACCAGCGGCTTTTTTAATGTTTTGAATAAAATCAAGGATCGCCATAGATAACCTTGAGGTCCCTTGTAAATTACGTTAGGCACGAAAACAATCGCTGCAAAAATCTACAGCTTTGTGCTTTTTTTGAAATATAATGCAATTAAACATTTCCCTCAGAATGAAAAACCCAACACAAATATTTTGATGACAGCACAATTAAGAAATCGGAAAGATTTTTTATGCATAAGAAGCAATGATAAACCGATACAATGTGATTTTCTAAAAACCGACTAGTAGCATCTGAATTAAAGTTGTAATAATAAAGAAAGCATCTTCCGATGTTTGATATGCTGACAGCATAACAAAACTGATTATAGAAGTGTAACATCATATCGTTATTGAATATTTGGTGAATGGTATTTTCTTGACCGACTTCAATATTCACTTCATCACAAAAATGCTCTCGTCCAAACCAGAAGAATTTATCCTGACCCCACTAACAGAAATTTTGCAGCTAAGGCAATTTTCTATGGACTAAGGATTTACTTGTTCCGATTGTTCGTTAACGCCACAGACGAAGACGCCGTGTGTGCGATTTCCGATCAACCGAAATGCGAGTGAGCCATGGACACTAGTATCAGGCTGTAGTCGAAAATGGAAGGTATGAGTGGTGCTTCGATCCCGCTGAATCTGTTCCGTGCTGGTGCTGTCCGTCGACTTCAAGCTCATCAAATCGTAATCAACCATCACGTGTTCAAAACGCTTTTAAATCAACGATGTCCTCAGAATACATCATCAACTGGAAAGCATATAATTGTGAAGCAAATGAGAATGAAACTTAATTCACACATGATGTTATGAATAGTGCTCGGAAATATAAGATTTATAAGTTGCCCATAAATATCCCACTCATAAATCGAGTAATCTTGAGTGTCAAACTTAATCCGATGAGCGGTCAAATGAGAAAAGATCAACTGATTTCGACAACAATGAAGTGATAGAGTGCGAAGAACTGTTTATCCCACAGAGAAAACTTCATTTGACTTTTATATCTTTGTTTATACTAGTTATAGAATAAGAAGATGAAAGCATGAGGTTAATATAACACTTTTGAAGGATGCACAAGCTACTGTAAGAGTGCGAGCGATTTTAACTGCTCGAAATCAGAGGTAAAAGTTGACAAGTGGTTCAAATAATGAAACAAGCATTTCAGATGGATGAATTTCGACTAAACTGCCGTTCATCACGACATTCCCATAACGACCATCTAATAGAAGCCCTTCCTTTCTTTAATAATAAAAAAGGTATCCTGCACCCTCCCGAGGGAGTGTTGCAAACTTGACTGCAAGCATTCCAACAAATCTTTAAGAGTGATATTAGTCGTATGTTGTCACAGACGTCCAAATGAGACAACCAGACAAATTAAAAGGAAGCTGCCGAAATATTGGAGAAAACACAATAAACAATTGTATTTCACAAACAATCCAAAATATAGGCACTTCCCTGGGTGGAGAAATTTGCTTAACCTCTCAACGACAGAATTTAGTTAAATGCGAAAGAATGAAAACAGCAAATACGAAAAAACGGGTTATTTAAAAGCGCCCATAATGACCACACAAAAATGATCGCATATTTTGATACTTTACTGAGTGAAAAACAACGGAATTACGAGGAAAAAAGGTTTCTATAGAACGCGACAATATGATTTATAACGACCACAAGCCTTTCGGCTCAGCTGTCGTAAAATAAAGCGTAAACGTACCTCAATAAACCGCTACTATGCAATTCTTGGTGGCCACAATATTGCAGTGCAAATATTTTAATCAACATTCAAATTGTTCTCAACACATCGATCACAATCTACATCATTGGCATTGGTATTCATCGAAACTCAATAGGAACTATGTACTATCTATGTGCACAAATATCTTTTATGATTTTATCACTTTTTTAAATATAATAATTGTATGAAAACAACGTAAGTATATGAAGGAGAAGTGTAAAGATGCAAGCGTAAGCGAACAGGGCAAATACTGCATGGTAAAGAAAAACAGAACGACTTAAAATCGAGCCGGATAACGATATCAAAGTGA
The DNA here is from genome assembly GCA_037389465.1 of Baylisascaris procyonis. Taxonomy (NCBI): domain Eukaryota; kingdom Metazoa; phylum Nematoda; class Chromadorea; order Rhabditida; family Ascarididae; genus Baylisascaris; species Baylisascaris procyonis. Next base: position 6,956,321 of record JAZARR010000059.1, read on the forward strand.
GCCTGGTGTCGAATATCAGAGTTTATTTAAAACGTCGTCAAGAACGTCGCTCAGAGCCGCTGTGTCCTTAGCGATCCCTTGCGAGCTCACATATCGCGTTGTCTCAATCCTACGTTTCAGCTTCCTTTTTTGGAGTATTTGCCTTCTCATAAGTGTTGCACTGACTGCTTATAGTCCATTGATTTATGCAGTACTGTGTAATAAGCTCATGCAAAAAGACAACAAAAGCCGGCTATACACAAAACAAATATCGGTGTAAATGTTTTACATTGCCTGCACAAAGAATTGAGACTTCTTGTTGTTAGATGACGGCTTCGGACGGACCAGAAGATAAGCATGAAAATTGCCTCAAAGTGAAAAATGCCGCAAAATCCCGAATATAAATTCTTCTCCAATATATATCCCCCCCCCCCAAGAAATTCGCACCATTGCAGCGCCTAAGCAACTATGCTCAATTCGAAGAGGTTACCTCTCTCTCCCCCTCAATGATATCCGAAAACCACAAGTCCTTTCTCGACTATATGTCCTTATTCGACAGCCACCAAATAAAGGCCGACTACTCAAGGGTAGTTTTGGATATTACAGATTGCCAATAGTAGATTGCAAGCTTATTTGATGCTGCGAATAACAAGCTTTTGACAGTATAGAAAGATTCAATAACATGCAAGGTTCATCAGCAAATTGGCTAAAAATTCACAAATCCACGTATAAAAGGATTGGAAAATTGCTTCCACTTGATTATATATCCCTTCTGAAAGCCTGCCAAAATATTACATATCACCTCCCTTCTTTAAAGTGCGGAAACCTATCAGTCCTAGGATTTGCAATTTCCGTTTTATGGTACTTGTTACATATTTATGAGTAGTCAAATTCCATTAAAACCCTATTTAAAAAAGAGTACACATCGCAGCATCCAGTAACATTCTTAACTTCATAGAGTAGAGTATCTTTTATTATATAAATTGTAAGAGAGTGATTTAGCGGACAAATAAAATTGAAAGTAAAGTTAAATCTGCATTCATAAGAGGTCAACTGCAGAAACAGGGTTGCAGTAATGACCCCTCTAGGCACAGAAGAGCAATAACATGAAAGGCAAAAGAGGGGAATCTTGGACATGTTCAAATTTCGGTCCTTAGTCACTGATACAAAAATGCCTTCAACACAGCGGAATTCGATGTATCTTAAGAGAAGAAGCACATGAAATAAGACACCTATCGAACTAATCAGAAAAGGGTATGAATTCAGAGAACGAGAAGAATATAGTAATTTTTTGTTAAGGCTGGGCACATAATTTCAACCAACACCCTACTCTTACGGCCATCAATTGACGTTTTTATGTGACACTGTACCATTGAAAAAACGACCATTACGCAACAATCAGACACAAACATACACAATTTCTACACCTGAAATAAATTCAAACTGAACTGGCCAAGTATAAAATTTTTTCAAACAGAAATATCTATCATTCACATGATTTTTTAATCCACCGCAATAAAAAATCAACTCCACTTCACCGTCTCTCCTTGACCCGATTTGTACGCTATCGGTTAATCAGTGCATTGATCGAAGAGTTCTTGAAAGGCGTTGAATTGAAAAATCTGCGAGGCAAGTGACTATGGAAACGCAACCATCGAAGGCGAACAACTTACTACGAAGAAGTACTACCGCACTTAAGACATGGAAACAAATCCGACCATTTAGAGAGTTGTGCGTATTTTGCATAGGAAAATTGCGTTTGCTTGCCCAATTATCATCAGCTTAGGCACACTCACCAAGAGAGAGAGAGAACGGCGAACAAAGAAGAAAAAAATGTCTAAATGAGGCAATGTTTCAACGAAATTACCAAATACAAGAAGCAAATAAGTAATTATACCAGCAATTGGACATCCAAGAACAGAATAGTAGGCCAACAACTTGAAACATTTCTTCGCATTCAGCATCTGTTTATTTTTCAGCAACATTTGCGACCTCATGCCTATTGTTTCGATGGAAGTCTTGTGAATGTTTGCCTCGCAATCTCAGCACTAAGACAACTGTCGTAAACAACGCTACGTCAATTCGCCTACCTCAACTATCTTTAAAAATACCAGTGAAACTTGTAATTCCGTGTGAGAATCTCTTCAGTGAATTAATTCAGTGATTTATGAATGCAGTAAAAGAGTAGCTTGTTAACGCGATGAATAATAACGAAAAACAATCGATAAAAATCCGCTTTTCTATAAGCGTTTAAAGCTGCAAGAAGCACACATGCGGCTAGTGCTAAAATGAGTAGAGTTACTATGAGTTATTAAGAGGGTGACGAATCGCACATATCACAGAGTTGAAATCGCAGTGGATTACCGATTCAAACTTTTTTTTTGGATAAACAGATCTACAAACAAGGAAGAGGTGCTGTGAAGCAGTCGTTCGAGTGAAAAGGCTAGGCAATAAGCAATGACGCAGGTGGTATTCAAACGCCGTCTACAATGTAGTGTGTTCCACAGTTTCCATTTTCACTACAATGTCGGACGAAAGGTGTTCTCAACAATCGTTTATTTTTTTTATTTCATTTTTTATTCTTTTTTTTTTATTTTTGGTGGGAACAGCATGCGTTCCTTCGTTTAAGGCAACGGCTAACAAAGGGTCTTTGTGTGGGGATTAAATATGAGCTCAGAGCGAAGCTCAAACGGCCGTCATCTCACCTAAAGCGTGCGAACAAACACTTAAAAGCAAACGTCACATTTATATGTCATTTTCATTGAAAGTGATCTTTTCTTGTTTAAGTCCATCGAACAGATGGACTCCTCTCCTATTATTCTTTGAACACTTTAAAACAAGACAAACTCAATCACAGAGGTTACGTACCAATCTGACAAGATTATCCGCCACACAGCCTTCCCAATATTGCAGGTTTGTTACATAAACTCTTTTAAGGGTATTTTTGGGAAACTTCAGCTGAACAATGAAAATATTTAGAAATCCCACTGATTTCAGCTGTAAATGCATCTTCTAATGTTTTTTTCATAAAGTAAACACGGTTTCAAGCGGATATGAGTTCGAATCAATGAAAATAGAAATAATGAAGAATGCAACACAGCTGTCAGATTCAGATAAAAACGCTAGTATATCAATTTTTAACGCTCTCAACGCCCAAGCATGATTGGCTAAATCTTACTTTGAATGCCTCTCCCGCCAGCTTAGGTGGGCCGTTTTGCTTGGCTTGCGCGAACGAGCGAGAAACCAGTGAATATTAGTACCGATTTAATTACATCAAATCTTAAGAAAGATTGCAGTATGGTTTTGAACGAATGTTTTGGAAACAACGGTTTTTATGATCTGCAAAAACCGAGGAAATATTGATGTAAAGAAAAGCTGAATCGAGCGGAAAATAACATTAAAGCGAATGATAGAGTAATCGAAAGCCGCTGAGTTTGTTCACTGCAAGGCATCACTTTTTACCACAAACAATTCTTCAATACAAACTCTATGAAAGAATACTGCAAGATATCGACTACACGATGCCCAGCCATCGGTAATTTTCGTTGAATAATTGCATTGCTTTATTGCTATTGAATAAAATGTCCTGTTATTTGAAGAAGTTGCTAATATTACCATCCGGTAAAGCTTCCCAACTAAGAAACGCTGCTTCTGAGCTTATTTGTGAGGCGAAAAATCTTCATCCTTTGAGTTTTTCGTAAAGCTGTTGTCGCAGTTTTATTTAATTTACTGAAAGACGCAGACTAGAGAATGTACACAAATTCAGTTATTGCATTACTGCGATCCCTTTCATCAGTTGCTTATCGAAATGTAACATTCGCGCACAGATAATGCTAACGATTCGTTTTATAAGCGCCCTTATTAAGCAATGCAATTGCGACATCCTTAATTGGGCCAATTAAGAAATTACGGAAACAACGTAAATTTTATCTTGAGTAAATAAATCGTGAAATAAAAGCATGTCACTGAGTTATTCAAAGAATCTGGAAAGCAATGAGTCACTCAGTACCCTCACTTAGTACCTTTTGCCCATCCCTACCCGAAAGAAAGCAAACCTTAGATTTTGCAACACACTATAATTACATCATACGTAGGAGACTAACATAGCCGCCTAAATGAGCTAGTGAATGCATCCACCAATAAGTCACACAAATTCTAGTGTATACTTTTGAGTTTTATTCCCGTTAAGTGAGAGGAAGGGGGATGGAGTAAACCATGAGACGAATTAAAATTTTTTTACTAACGAAAACGAGGCCAATAAGCTTTTTTGGTAGAAGATAATGAAAAAATAGCTGCAAAATATTCTTTCTGCTGCTAATAATTGCAAAAAACTGAAGGAAATACAGTGGGATGAAATAAAACTGGGCGAAGTCTCTCTTTATTTAGAGTTCGGTTGGAAACTCATCAAAATTAGGGCTGGCATCTTCTCCGGTCCTCTTTCGTTTCCCTCAGCATAATATAGGGAAGGCTACCTCTTCTTCCATTTTTCATCACTGTAGCTCCCCTTACCAGCAATACGGCTAACCTTTCCCACTGTCCTCTTATCATCAACTTCCCCCCCCCCCCCAACATCTTTCACTTCAACGTTCTGATGAAAATATGGGTAACTTGCTAGTGAAACATCTTCCTGAACATTTCTCAGATCCTTTTATGTGCTTAAAACACTTGCTTAATATTCGGTACGCTCTAAAACATGCAAAAATTTGATTTGTGGAATCGAATCGGGGAGAGGGAGGGGAGAGGAGGGAGGAGAGGGATATCGCGGCTCATCGACATAGATATGAGAGCTGGAGGATACTCCTGCTCACTTATCAAGCCACATTCTTAACGCTCTTCATCAGCTTTGCTCAAAGATTCGACGAAATCTTAACTTTTTTCTGGCTAGTTTCAACGTGCTATTAAACCTGCAATTGCAGAGCTCAATTTGATACAAAAAACTCCTTTCATGGACAATGATCGGAAACTCATAACAATACTGTTACTTGCGTATCTATAACAAACTGAAGGCATCACTATAGCAACCAGTCGACAATTCACAAGCAGAAAGACATTAAAAAAAGTTGATATAGCATACTTTACTCGTTGGTTAGCAGTAAAAACGCTTGCTGTGATGATAGAGGCGCAACACTTTTGTCTCCTCGAAGCAATAGAGCCATTCATAGCTCGAAGGGAATCGTACGCTTTCACTACTCGATTAAAGATCCCACAACAGACGCTTCAGCAGCGTAAAGATAGTACACGCTTAGAAATACTCGCTCGTCGAAAGCTTTCGCTGCTGGAATAAAACTATTGTTGACTTGCTCTCATTAGGCTTTTTGGAACTCGTTAGGCTTGTTAGGACGTTATGGGACAAGCTGACCTCATGCAAAATTGAAAAAGTATTGTTTCAACCCATATCAAACATTTATTCGGCTATTGCTTGTTCGTAGAAGAAATGAAACAAAGGAAAAATTTTTATTGTTCTTTCTATGTCTAAAGCGTTATGTTTCGTGAATGTTTCACTGTTTTTTAAACTCAATAAATTCTCGCAGATATAAAAAAAAAGAACTCAAAAATTTGCGTAAAGAAAAGACGTCAATAATGTCGATTAGCACAAGAAAAATTCAAACGGAATATTTATGAAGGAACAAGCGTCCCAAAGAATTGCTTACTTCAACGAACAGAAAAAAAAAGGAAATGAATACATAGCTCAATGTGATCGTAGGTGCATGAAATAATAACTTTTTTTAAGAGTATAATAGTAGCGAATGAGTTATATAGAAGTTTAAGCACGAAGTGAACTTTACTGGATGAAAGGTAAACATCGAACGAAAGAACACAAATAAGAGATCACAGAAAAGTCCCCGTTTGAGGATTTGTCATATCCATATTGTTGATTTTAAGAAAAAGTACATCTGCACTTATCGGAATTTATCCAAAAGCATCTAAACATTTCATATTGCGACACTATTCTTGAATAAAATTCTTCCGATCTGATTCTCAAGCGACATGTAATAATGCGTCTCTCAAATGCGCATCCATAAAATATACCTTTTATCGAACATTAGATTCATACTGAAAAGCAATTATGTAGCTCCTCTAGAACAAACGAATCCATTTCTAATGACTCAATTCTATGCGCACAAATTGCACCCATTTGACTTGGAAAGATGAATGGATTTTGTCACCTTTTGTTTGCTCAAGTTTGCGTGAACATTTAAACGAAGCAGCTAGTGATCTCATAGGCTTTCATAATGGCATCGCTCATACAACTCTTGCGTTATATTGATCCTCTATAGCACAAGAAACGCTGAGCAAAGCAATATAAAAGCAAGCACTTACGGCGTATCTCATGTTTTATTCTTTTATAGTTCAATAAATTATATGATGAACACGTTTTTGCTTACTTTTGCCCAATTCACTCATTCAGAATACGTCTCGAAGAATGGCATAGAAATCCTTGGCAACTATTTTCGCATATGTATCAATACAGACCATGTGCATTACTACCATATCTTACAGATATAAGCAACGGTAGAGAATGGCCACTTATACGGTATGTTTTTGATGCATTTTTGGCTGTCTAAATAATTTAACGCATGGCGCGAGATGCTGTGCGCTTTGCTTTTTTGGCGAGGTTGTGTCTGTGCATATGTTTGCGGGTAAGTGTCTATCTCTACGGTGGCTTCACTTTTCAGTAACCATTGAAGTGAGAGTTATGAAATTCGATAAGCACAACATCCTCAATAAGATAACTTGCTATGCCAACATTCAAGTCGACTAATACTTCGAAAAGAGCTATAGAAATTTAAAATCAGTAGAGAATTCGAATGTTTTTTGTAATGAATCGGTCGCATCAAAGGAAATCGAATTTTTTTTTTACAACAGATTTGCTCGAACGGTCTGATTCCTCATTCTTCAGCATTTTTGAAATTACTGCTTGATAGTTTATGGTAGCGGCTGATTTGAAAAGCGGAGTTCAATAACGCATATCGCGCTAGCTCTTTTGGTGTCTCTTCGCAACGTGTTCAAGTATCTCTTCGTGCAGAACCACTTAACAATTTCTGCCGAAAGGTCCTATAGAATTTATTTTGAAGCATCTTTTACTGAAGCACAATAACAGGTATCTGACTTTGAATGTAACTCGTTGAGTGCTCTCAAAAAAGTCAAAGATGCGGTCATGGAATTCACATCCGACAAGCTACATCCACAACTCACAAAAGACACCATCTAATCCACAAGTGAAATGAGAGCTGATGAAATTCGAAAAAAGTATTTAGAGCAATTGAAAAAAGTTGGCATATAAGAGTAGGCAACTTAGTTGAATAAGCGCATTATTTCTGCCCTGTGGAGGTAGCGGATATAACAAAACGTTTCGAAACAAAGAAAAGTGACCTTCATGCTGGTAATAAATTAATTAGGCTAAGAGATGTACCTAATCAAGGTATACTGACCAAGCGCATTGATTAATTGAACGATTGATCTATCGATCAATCAACCAATTGATGAAGCTTGCACTCAAAAGCTAAATGACGTATGCTGATTTCAAGTATATTAGGCAAGAAGTTGTAAAAAATATAAGAATTCAAAGTCTAAGCCTCCATTTAAAAATCGAGCAACAAAGTAAATTTCACACCAGTAACGGACCACCCAATTTGAGGAACGAGCATGCTCGTGGCCAAACGCTCATTCACAACAAGCTTTTTCTCTTTCCAAGTATAACATGTGCGGTTGATAAATACGAAACGCCATAAATGAGTCTCCTGACGATCTTTCAAACATTTCCCTCCCCAAGAGAATCGTTCATGTCGCAACAATCCAATAATCGGCGTATTTAAAATAACGAGGGAACAAAAATAACCGATATGACTACACTATATAATACATTGCATGTTACTATTACAATCAATATTAGTATTCTTCCAGGTGCTATACCAAAAGTTTTATAGCGATATCAAAAGCCAATCGTTGGAAACGGCAAACAACAAAATGAATTAGAATCACATTAATCGAAAATGCTTATCAAATCACTCATTAATTTATTGATATGCGCAACAGTTATATTCACAGATTATATGGATAATTTCCATTAACATTATACAAATTTTTCCATCACAACCTAAAAATTCCCTATAATTTTCGATCTTTGAAAGGATGAGAGAACAAAACGGAGTGGACTAATTAACGCTAGGATTTGGACACGTTGAAAAATGTTACATACTACGTTAATCCCTATAACGCCTAGAAGCAGCTCACGAAATGAAAAAAAAAAAATTCATAATTAAATGGACATTTCTAAAATGAATTAGGTGAAACGATTGATACAAATCCCACAGCAAAACAAAATAGTACATACTGGGTTGATCATTTCTCTTCATTTACTAGGGAATATTCGATAGTGAAATGCGAATCGGTGCTGTTGAGATTTCAGCGTTGTGTAAAATTACCTCTTTTACGCTCTTTTTGCAAGAAAAATATATTAAATTTTACAGCTGAGGAAGTAAATTGCATATAAGAATCTAACGTTACATGCCTAAAGATGACAGTGCTGTGTATTAGTAAAAGTAATGTTTGCTTAAAAGAATAGCAAAAAAAGAAAATGAAAGCATTTTTAATTTCAAATGAGAATTGCAATAACTCGTTAATTTGTCGTAAAAGATTTCAGAATATTCTATGAAGAATATGCGAAAATGATTATTGTTCGCAGAAACTTAAAAAAAAAATCTCTGAAAATTTCCGATTGTTCTAAAATGTATTTTTCTTCTGACGAATAATTTAAGAAGATCGCGATAAACTTTTGAAATATTTCCCCCCAACATTGCATGTATGCTACCTTGATAACCATGATTACATCATTTACCTTTTCTAATCAGATGAGAATAGTTATACTTTCCCAAGTATGACGCTTGAAAATTTCCCAGCTAAACGATTTGATGTATCAATAAAATGCGAATACTGAAATTAAAAAAAAAGATTTTGCAGGTGAACGAAAGTCCTATCGTTCAGTTCTTATAACACCATTTCATCCTGCTGCCTTTTTTCGAAAATAGTCATATAGTAAGTAATAACTTAATTTGCTACTGCTCCGTTTAATGACATTTGTATTCATTAGCCTTCTGGGATTCTTTCCACTATAAATTGTAAATTAACTCCTTTTAGCGCAATTCATCTATAAGATTATGCTTTCAAATCTGCTCCTTCTATCGTAAAAATTGATATTTGCAACGCATAAAGGTGTCTACATGCGGCTCTATTCACCACTCAGTCACTGAATGCGCTAATTCTCCCGAGACAACCACAACAGAAACACTATCGACGTTGTAGTAATGAGTATTAGCGATGAAATAGCGTTAGCAATGGATGTTGACTGCCAGCAAACAGATTCCCGTATCGCAGCTGGACATTGGCTGATTGCCCGTGGCACGCAATAGCTTCTTCTTTACCACGCAAGAGTTCATCCGCTCTCATTAAACACTCGACGCTAACAACTAGGATGGTGGAATGGCAGAACTTACAGTGGTGGAGTGAAGAGAGCACCTCGTCGACGTACGACTTGTCCTTGTTCGTCGAGGACGATAACGGCGAAAAGTCGTGGGAGGAGGCAGAGAGAAAGTCAAGGAATTCCTCCGCAACGAATTTATGCACTAACACACCTGAAATCATTCGTCGCTTAATTTGCATGTCATGAATTACGGCACGCTGGATGCATTCGATTATTTGCTTCAAGCATCTTACTTTCTCACTATGAGGTGTTTTCACAGTCTCACTGCATACAAATAACTTGTTTACCAACCTCAACACCTGGTTTAGCTCCGAGTCATATATATTCTTGCAAGCGCTTCGTCGACTAAATCATGGAGAGTCGACAAGCTTGCGAATCTTTAACGGATCATAAAATGCGGTAAAAAGTTTTTTCTCACCATTTCTTATACTCGCGGTGAAGAAAATGTGGCTTGCTTAATTAGGCTATACCGGTCGATACATAACATCTGGTTTAATTAGAGGCCACACATGCTGGACTGAAAAAAAAGGACTGGATTAAAGGCAAAAAAAGAACTACAACCATACTACATTGAACATACAACATGAGGCTTCCATACGCTTTTGGAAGACATAACAGCCGCCCAGTGTGACAAAATATTTCCGATTAAAAGGTTAGCAATATTCATGCAACCAAAAATTCGACAAAGCTCCCAATGCGGTTGACTCTTAGAATCTAAATGCACCTGGCTATTGATGTAAATCCGCAAGCCATCAGATCGAATAATTCCTAAAAACACGAATAACTTCTATGCACTGATTACGTGATGTTCGTCAAACGACATTCCTTCCGTGTGGAAAGTGATGGAACGCAAGATACGAGCAATGAAAATGAAATTATTGAACAAACAGTGCATGCTATCCACTTTATGAGATGATTCTTGATTATCGATGGCAAAGACTTGGCTATCCTTTAAAGGTTCTAAGTGTAACTGGGACGACCACGATCGACGAGATAAGCTGTAACGAACATTTGAAATATTTCTGCTTTATATAGGGGCCAAATAATAATAATAACTCTACTGGCCGAAAGAATATAAATGTGATGAAGGCTATTTTATTATTACCAACAAAAGGATCAGAAATAATTTTAACATAACACCAATGACTACCGACAAATCAGCAATTCGAACTACATTTCAAATCAGAAGCTCCGTTGAACAGCGACTATATCATAATAGCCAATCCGTTTTATGTAGTAAGTAGAAGTGGAAGTTAGGCATGAAAAGTAAACTCTTCCCAAAATGAGCCCGATGAAACCTCTAGAGTGTGGCAATGCCTCCTAATCAAAGAATTTGAACAAGTGAGACTGCTCTCGCTAATAATTACGTAGTTCTCGATAAATGCCTTGTTTAGGAGCATTTTCTATTAATAACCGTAAACTAGGTTTGTGGATAATTGTAAAGTTTATCAAACGAAATATAGATGAAATATTTCAATGGAATTGGCATGGAACATAGCGGCTGCAAGAAAAGTTTTGATTGGAGTGTTAATGCATTATGGGAGCTAATGAATAGTCTATGATGTTGGTTGCGTGTCTACTGGAAGGCGTGTCATACTAGCCTTCAGCACTCTAAAGTGCAGATCATGTCTCTTCTGACGCAATTAACAACAACTTTCCATACGTGTTCGGTCATACTTCAAACGGACATCACCTAGATCCTCAATCTTCTCTACGATCATAGCTAGAGAGATAATGAGCTCTTTCATTTTTTAGAACCTGTATTTCCTTAAATAGAAGGACCTTCTCGAAGTTAGCAATAAAAAAGACCGTTGCTATATAAATGACCTCATTAAGTAGTCGAGGAAAATATAACACTTAAAAAAAAAAGAAAATCCTGAAGGGAAGGCTCTTCTGAACAGAAAGGGCTCTTCCATGTGCAGAAGAGGAAGGAAATCAGATGAATACATTGAAATACTCAGAGAAATGTGGAAAAGGAATTCCCATCACCAAGGTGTTTGCGGGAACGGGCAGGAAATTCGCTGATTTTGCTCAGATTGTTTTCTAATTTTTCAACAGCATTCGATTTTATGAGGAGAAAACTGGATTCGCCACAGGAAAGGGAACAAACTCAGTTTAGGCAATAGCGCATGCAAACAAATGAAGTCTCGCAATCAACCGAAAATATGCTCTTTTCATATACACTATTATCTTAATTACATCAGGCTGCACGAAGAAAACGACCAAATTATTTCAGCGATCTGAACAGCATAAAGAATTTTCCCATATTATTGAAAACGACCAAAAATACTTCCAAAGAACGAACGGTTGTCGTTTTTGAACTATAGGATCGCTTTTGCATACGGAAGCAACAAAACAAAATTCTTCCAGAAGCTTAGTGGCAACAACAATAAAATCTTGACTGGCATATTCATCTTTTATGTTGCACAATTTTCTTCACCAAATTAATCGCTGCTATTAACGTATCTGTAAGAAGAAACTCAAAATGAAGGCCATAGGCACTGCGAGTAAGACGGCTAAGGAAAACAGATGCAAAGAGGCCACTTCTGGAGAAGATCAGTCAAATCCTCGGTCATTTTTGCTTTTGATCGTTTGGCCAAGGCAGTTTCCTGGCTGCTAGGAAGCAGCAAGTGACCAGCCAACTTGATTGCGATCCTTCCTACATTACTAAGGATTACAGCCTCTTCAAGAATGTATGCGAAAGCGTACCACCAAGCTGGCTGTTTCACTCGAGTGTATAACACGCCAAAGGAGTTGGAAACAACAGAACTCCTCTGCATTAACAGCCTAAGAATGTAGCGACAAATTACGAGGGAATCGGAATGCTCACTCAGCGCTCTCATAAATCAGCATTCGAGAGCAACAACAGCTCTTTGCCAAACTCAGTGCATCCCATCGAAGAAACATCGAGCACGAAAAGTATATGAACAGCTTGGTAGCCTCAGTTGTTGTCATGACGCTTTTCGAAATGAGTGTGGTCGAATTCGAAATCGATAAGATCTACGATGAATTACCGGAAGTGCCATCAAACTGTTGAGGAATTGCTGGCATCGACCACGCTGCTGTCATCGACAAACGAAATGCTTATGGCACAAAATGAGGATTTCCGTTAAGAAAATCGAAGCCGAAATGACACTATGCTTCAGAAAATGAAAGAATTTTTTTGCCTTGCTGTCTTCGATGGTAATATCGTTAAATAGTGCTGCGAAATGTACAACGGAACTACCGAAAGAGAGAAGAGGATGAACTATGTTCAATTTCGAGTTAATAAAGAAAAACAGAGGTCGAAGGAAATCAGAAGGGTCGGAGACATGCAAAAAAACAATCGAAAAATGCGCAGCTGGTATGGAAGAATTTCCTGCAAGTCCAAGGTTAAGATAGCACAGGCACGTGTCTTGCCAACGACGGAAAGGAGTCCGTTAAAGTCACCTTACTACTTGCTCGTTTCAAGATTCGACCAGATAAAACTCTACCAGCGAGTAAAGCAAGGAAAGAAATGTACGAAGATGGACAATCATGAAAGAATCCGAAGTGGTGCTGGTGAAGAGGCTGTATCCTCGACATTCACCAACACTCGAAACCTCCTCAGTATGGTTTCGTGGCTAATCGGTTTCGAGGTTCTCCGGCTTTTAAACGTTAGATGGTTGGTTCACTTTTTTTTTAAATCCGTGAAGACCGAAAAACACACTGAATACACCACCACACGGATTTCTTTCATAACATGCGCGCCAAATTTGGACTTCGAATATCTCTATACCTCTTTTAGACAAAGTAATAGCAAGAGGATATACAACTACTGTATACGCACTAAAGGCAATGACATGTTGCTATGAATAAGAAATTATAACTGCAAAAATTGATTTCTACGTATTTTTTTCCTCCCAGCACATTCGAATAAGCATTCAACAATAAAGACTCGTTTTATTTTACTTAACAAACGAAACATCCAACCCCATCTTATACAGATAATCGAAACATGAAGAGTTAATATAGCGCTTTACAAAAGTAGACCAGAATTAACAAGCAATGCAGAGTTTTTACGAAACACTTAAAGCGAATAAGAAAATTTAGTTACGTAGGTCACTAATTATATAACTGTTTTTAATTGGCCTCATCCTATAGATACTTGTTTCATCTGCAAGTAAACTACTGCTAGAAAGCACAACGCAACAAAAAAGTTAAATTTTTTAAGACAGATAAACGATATGAAATGAAACGACTAAAAAAATGAAAAAAAAAAGAAATAAAATATAAGAAGCTGATGAAAAGCGACAAGTCTCAGTATGGAGGTAATCCAACATTAGCATAATTAAGAATGTGACGGCCTGCTAAAAAACGACTACACAAAAAGAATACAAACTAAACAAAGCAAACACTCAACGAACATGCACGCACACAAGCAATAAAACACCACCGCACGTAGGACACATTTAAATACCCCTTTGTGCCGTTCATATAGTAGCAACCGTATGCTCTCGGCGATGCGAGCGTATAGTGCCCATCACTATATATAATGCCCTCATACCGATCAAAATTCCATACTCCTATCAAAATATAATCGGCGCCTATTACTGTCGGTACTTACGGCTTTTTTAGAGAAGAAAAAATGACCTACCCAAGTCATTGAGTGAAAGTGTTGAAATGTTTTTGTTCCCTTCAAATATTATCTGCTTTCTATAATTAATAAACCGTATCGATGGTTTAAAGAAAAGTAACATCATACTTTATGCTTCATCTCAATTATTTTCTATTCATCGACAAATAAAAACATTTAGATAACGAATAACACAGGGACTTACTTTGGCTTAAGCGTCATCCATAAGAAATCAAGGAACGCATAAGATAGAAATAAATAAATAAAATTATCAACTCATAAAAAAAGAAGAATGATTTAAAGCGTTCACAACGAGGTGCACTCCAACACACCACCGCTGAGATAAAAGCATCCCAGAATGACACATTCAATAGTAATTTGCACAAATGCGACCACTTTGGCACAATCTCTAGCACTGAATCTCCAAACGTTGCTAAATCCAAGCGAAAGCAATGTCCCCTATTTATGAAACGTTAGATAGTTTAAAATACGCATCCCTCCCCTCTTCCCTTTAAACAGAAAGCAATCAATTGTAGAGAATCACCAGGGTTATCAAGCAATGGCCACATTTGTGTTGAATATAGAGATATATAATTTCTGAATTTGAGCAGAATTCAAGAGAAATTTGCTCACCGGTGAATTACGACACCGCCATTATAAGTTAAAAATGCGAAATTATATTATTCACGCAAGCATAAATAATCACGAGCACCCATATGCATTAATTTTACAAAGAAAACTGATCCCTAATAAAACACAACCAAAAAAGTCAAAATAATGCCGGCGATAACCCCTGAAGCTGAAAACCGCTTACCCGGCATTTACATCAACCACCGCACACAAATGCCAGTAATCCGCATGATTGGAATCGAGAGGGGTGTGCCCTTCCCCTAATTACTTTCAATAAGAAACAGCAATCGCTTATTCCAAATGGCTTACTTTAAAACCCTTTCGTACATTCTGCCAACATTCTAATGAAAACTCTACCACAGTACTACTCTTGTGACGACCAAAGTTTAGCTTCCGAAATTAAGTATTAAAGAGAAAATCAAACCAATCTTCTTTCCTTACCCCCTCCCATTTGCGTTCTCATCAAATCCTCTAGTTTTGTTAAACTTTAAAAAACAATATAGCATTCCTAAAAGGGAATAAATTCGTTCTGAACGCAAAAATGCGAGACAAGTTTGACGACAACGATAATTTAAGCAGTTAGTAGTGCATAAGAACATTTTCTTGCAATAAAATATCAATTTCTTATATTCTTTTCGGATCGGCGATGATTAAATTATTTCACACATACATACATATATACAGACAAACACACGCGTATACGCATATGTTGACTTTCCTGGGTGCTCAAAAGAAAAAAGAGGGAAGTTGCCACACAAGAACGCATCATCCACTCAATTATCCAACCTATCAACCAAATTTACTAAGCGTTGAATTGCATAAATTTCCATTTTGTCATCTACTTCAAAGCCGTCCCAAAACTTGGGCAAATAAAAAACCAAATGCAATAGATCAAAAAGAGAAGCATGTTGGAAAACAATAAATATCAAAGCATACAGACAAAGATAGCAGAAAAATGAAGATGAAAATCACATTAAGTTGCTTTGGAGAGAGCCAGTTGACGATTCTCCCTCGATAGACGAGAAATTTCTTCACCCAACGTATCCACATTATTCTAAATATTAATCTTCCTTAATGAGATGCAGATATGCCGAGAAAAAAACACAAATCATCGACCCTCTCGATACCTCAACATTCTTAAATGACGAAAATTTAGTCGCATAATACATCGTGAAATTTTAACAAGAAAATAAGATATGATATTTGTGGGCTTAAGATTGGATTTTACGATAGCTGATTTTCATAGGGACTTTTGCTATTTTAGACCCGAAGAAAGGAATTAACTGAAGGTCTAGAAAACATAATTCGATATGGTGAATGATAAATGCGCACCTTAAGTGTTATGTTCTTGTAAAGTGTATCTTCTAGTACTGCTTGCAAACGAGAATTGACTTCAGTTGCGAGATCTATTTCCGATTTGCCAACAACATTTCCAAAGATGCTTCCCATTAGAGTCGTGCCACTTTTACGACGAGCCAATGGTACCTAAAATTACGAATGTTTCAATGCAGTTAAACCGTAGGCAAACTCCAGAAAAAGCAACATTCTCTTTAACAATCAGCCTTTCAATAAAGAAAAAAATTAAAACAATAACTACCACGAAAATAGACACTGCAAATAAAGAGAAACGCGATAACTTGTGTGCATGAAAAAAGGAATAAGGAATTCCTCATATTTCAAAGGCGTTGGCAAACCTCCATAAAAACCAGATTCCATGACGATGAATTATCAAAGTAAGAGCAGAGATGCATATAAGTCGAGCTCTTCCAGAAAACCAGTCATCCTAGAGTTGGTGACACAGATTGGATGAACTTTTGTGAAGCGGTATTTATAAGGCATGGGGCACAGATCAAATCAGCCGATGATCAATCACGAACTTCAATCATAGGTACTTTCGGTGCAAACACTGCAGAACACTGAGCTAGAAAAATTCTTTGGGAATAAAAATAAGAGAGAAAGAGAGGTTCTCGATAGTACTGCCATTCTAATCCACGTAAGTACGACATTCTTCATTAGGAACTTGGAATCAATCAATTGATATCGATATAAAACTGAAAAGTTAAACAAAATACAAGATTGCTGCGATATGAATCGCAGAAATAAACATCTAAATCACTCAAACCGAACACATCGAATATCAGTGAAAAGAAGTGAATGTTAAAATAGAAAGAGGAGAGTTTAAAAAAGCGAAAGCCTTAAAAACAAAAAATTAAAAAAAAAAAGCCATAAATTCACCAACGACGAAAAAGAAACACCACCGCCACGAAGGAAGAAAATTAATCATTCAAACATAAGATTCCTTATGGGCATCCCTCTAAAGGAACATATTCTGAGCATACATCGGTGATCCCCCCCTCCCCTTCCCCTGCCAAGTTTTTTGAATTTCAAGTGCGCCATAATCAATCAATAAGTAAACATAGAGAGGAAACGAAAAGTTCGCAATAGCACAATCAACCAAATTTAGAATTCAAGGACTTTTGAAAGTGATCTTAAAACAACTAAACATTAATGAGTGCCAATTTTATTCAAGCTAAATGAGGCGCAGATTTTGGTGACAAAGAATAGGTCACACAATTCGGCTGAAATCGATGTTCAATGGGAAATTACAGCGAGGACGGAGTCTAGAAGACTATATCTACGTATGACCCACAGCCACTCCCGTAGTTCAATTATTTTTTCTTGCTATAATAGACATTGAATCAACTTAGTGGAATTCAGATAAGAGGAAGGGCATGCAAACAAAGCCGATAAAAGCAACGCAACTAACCTCGACCACTTCACACAGTTCGAATAGCTGTTCAAATTACGTTACAATTAAACAACCATTATTACATGCATTTCACCTCTAAATTCAGCGTTTCTTGCAGGTAACGCTTCAACATTAAAAAACAAATTCAATGAGTTTGAGCTTTGGCTATGAACTCTGAGTGCCGATCACCTAACTTCTTGAATAGTTAGGTGAGGTCAGTTGATTAAATTGTTGCATTCACAGAGTTCTAGAACATGAAGCTAAATTCAGGAATATCCACAAAAATTAGTAAATTTGCAATGCTCAAACTGCTCATACGACAGCCAACATTCCTCACAATCATTGAGGCAAATTAAAATGCGTATGCTTCATTAAAGGTAACTAAATCAACCGCATCCAATAATTGATAGCAGATCAGTTACAGGATATTCAAAAAATCAAAATCGATCAATCAACTTATTAGTCACATTCTTCTATCGAGTAATTCAGTTTGTATGAGATCAAGCCTGCATGCAAAATACGTACACATATAGAAAGGTTATGAGTTAATTAAAATGGCGTCTGGCAGCTCCGAACTTGCATAGTTATTATTCCTCCTTCTAACGACCCCACCTATCTGATCCAAAACTCATAAAACCTTGAAAGATAAGTTCCGTTTCCCGCCCACAACAAAAACGTCCTAATCTGCTTGTAGCATATGGCTCAAAGGCTACCCAACTATCGCACACGAAACAATAGAAAAGTCAAATTATTCAGCACAAGTTCCAATGTTTTAATGAAAACCGCTGCACCTGGCACTAGAAATGATCCAATCAAATTTTATCGACAAAAAAAAAGAAACAAATTCTTATAATATTCCTACCTGAGTGAGTGAATCACTTTCTGGAAGAAGTAATGAAGCTTCTTCTCGAAGAGCGTAGTTCTGAATGATCCTGAAATTCGAATTGCAACCACAATAATCTGATTTTTGCATGTAACTCCGAAAATGACTTTCAACCTATCGAAACTTATTTACATGCTTCTTGATCCTACAACTTAGCAAGAAGAATTTACAAGCATCAGCTCAAGCTGCAATGAAAGACCGCCAAAAAACACAAGCAATAAAAAAGATAAAATAATAAAAAAAATAAAATAATCGCAAGATGCCCTACAAATATCACAAGGCTGTTAGTATCAATGAGATTACTCGACAGGCAAACTGCACATAGAATCATCAAAGAATTAGTAAGTAGCACAGCAAGCGCTCACTTGGAATAGTTACTTTGAGACCAGAAAAGAAATCTTAAAATAAAAGAAGAAACTAAAAACAGAAGGATTTAAGGAGATTCATATCAACGAAGAACATCTGAGGGAATAACACAATGGGTGCTTTCCATAATCCCTAAAAACGTGCGTTATCCATAAACAAGTAAGGAAATGCGATGTCAAGAAGGCTGCAAAACGAACTTGGTTTTTTTGCGCAACTCTTCAGTGCATTGCCGCACATGTTCTTCCAAAAACTCAATTTTATCCTGCTTCCTAGCAAGCTGCCGTTGCAGCTTAACTATTTTCTCGACCATCTGCTGTTGCATATGACTCGCATCTTCAATGGGTGAGGGGGGATTGGCCACTGCACGACCGCCTGTATCCATCGAACAAATCGAAGACGCCCTTGAAGATGATGACCCACCTAAACAAAACTGGGCTAAACATCACGAATAGGTCTCTATCAACAACATATATTACCACACTAATCCTCCTAGCGGAAAGCGCATCATCCAACACTTATTCAGCAGCATTCGTTTCATATGTCGTCTGTTCAAAATTATTTTATATGTAGCAAAACAGTAAACATTTCCCATCCTAAGTAAGTGAAGCAATTTTACGTGAAGTGGACAGCGACCTCATTCATCTGCCCTGGGAAAATGCAGAATGCGGGAAAGGATATGAGATATTTGAACGGCAAATTCAAACAATAAATACTAGAAGCATTTCAAATCCAGTAGAAATAAACTTTGGCTCACAATTGTGACTGCTGTTGCAAAGGCATGCATCGCAACAACAAACAAACCGTTGGCGATAGGTAGAAAAGATGTCGACTCGGTTCCCTCATGGCCTGTATCATGAACTAAATGTGCTTGTGCCTTCCTCAGGCTAATCACTTCGGCTCTTAGTTCCTTAAAACGTAAGAAACTTGAAATGGATGGCAAAGCCATCATGCGGAAACTGATTCAAACTTCAATAAATGGCCATTTCGAAAGGCAAACAGTAGCAGATGCAAACTAAGAACAAACACATAAACTCAAATACAATTACGATCCATGAACACCTACATCTTCTACCAATCGATACGAAAAACTAAAGATCGTACGCAAAGTCCAAATTATTGCTAAAATCATAAAACGAAAACGCGAAAATAGAACACGGGAAATATTTTGAGAGCTCAATGAAGGGAAAATACACTGACCAATTCAATAACTCTTCCATAATTTATGTTGCATGACTTGAGTGAGAAGAAGCTAAGGTTTAAGCGGCGAATACAAATGTAACCGATACAAAAAAGTGGCAAGATGAAAATTTGAAGCAAAAAATTTATTAAAAAAGTCAAGGTGCAAGAGTAAGCGAAAAATTCCACCAACAAACAGTTTCTAGTTCCGCATGAAAGCTGCTCGAATTCCAGACTTACTTTAATATTCGACGCATTTTTCTTCTTAAGCACTTCTTTCTCATTGCGGGCCTCATCAAGCAATCTGCTAAGTTCTTGAACTGAAATTATAAGAAAAACCATAAATTAATGCCGGTCATAAACATTAATATAACCTTTTCGATGAAATAAAGATAAGCAACGGAATATACATTTTGCCTTAATTAGCCACAAACTCGGTTAAATTCGAATTTTAGTTATTCACCAAATGCGTAGCCCTACAGTATCCTCCCACACATCAATATTTTGAATGAATCCCCACTGGGAAAACACAAATATCATAAACCCCTCCGAATAACGCCTGCTGCTAAACCCAATTAAACACTAACAATGAACAGCAAGAAGAAATGAGGATCTCAGAAAAAGGGTACCATACAACCTTACCTGGAATGCAGTTAGGTTTTCAAGTACTCTCGCGGACTTTAAAAATTTTCGACTATTTCCAGCAAATGTTTGAACTGAAAATGGAACACTTCAAGTCCTGGGTTTATAAATGGGAAAACTTCACAGTAAAATGAAGCAGTTATGACCTCTCTAGAATCCTATCAATGCAGTAAGACATGAATGAAAAACAAACAGAACATGAGCAACCATTTAACCGCTCACCCTTCGCAATCTTGCTGTTAAGCTCCTCTCTAAGAGAAGAAATTTCAGCGTTTGTCGTCACCTTTACATACTCCAGCTCCTTCTGTGTTTCATCAGCTCGATCTTTCGATCGTCGCAATTCACCTTCTACCTCAATCAGCCTCGTAGCCGCCGCTAAATTCTGTAACACAAAGCACTTAAGGCCTCGCCCAGAGATTACTTTTCTCAATAAAGCAAGCATTAAATGACCTTAGCGCACTTCTGTGGGGTTCTTCACAGCAGATTCCTAGAGCGGAACAAAGTTCATTTTATCGCTAAACTTTCAGGTAAATTAACCACCTAAAAAAGACATCACGCTCAAGGAGGTAAGCTGAGAGGTTCTCACGATCCCCACAAGCTTCTGAATTGCTATCTTCGCTGCTCGGGAAGCCGAAGTCGCGAGGTTCGAAATTCGGTACTTGAAAACTGCCAGTGACTACCTTATCTATTTTAAACGCACCTAGATCAGAGCCCTGCTGAAATCAGATCTGTTAATCGCTAACCAGATACTTCGTAGACGTAATGAGGTCTGAAACTCAAGGATACGAGAATATGATTCATGTGAGAAGAAAGCCGATCAACTCATAATAATCTGACAAAAAGTACCTTAGCCCTAAGTGAGTCACACTCGGAGGATAATAGCGAATTTTTATCGGTTAGCTGCTCTGTAATTGTAAGCATTCTTTCGGTTTGCTTCCTGCATTCAGATGCTTCCAGCTCAGCTTGATCCCTCTCCCCGACAGCCTCCCGAGCCTCACGTTCAGCCTCTTCAGTCCGACGAACGCTGCTGCAAAAATAATTGAACATCAATCAGTGATGCGTCGTAATATGGTTCCTAGTTTGATTCTTTTCCAGTACCAGTCAAGAAGGCCAACGAAAGCTGTGGAGTAGGCTTTTCTATTCAAAAGATTTCTTCTATAGCAAAGATAACTGCAATTTGAAACTACTTAAAGAGTAAGCTTTAACCAGTGGAAGCTGGAAAGCACGCTCATAACCGTTTACAGCTGAAGCTCAATACGATCACTCATACCTGACGCAAGTGAGCTTCGATAAGGTAGCAGGTGGGAAAGGCCACAATTGGGAATTGCGAACGTCGTTAGTTTTGCATTCCTCTTTCCTCTTTTCCGCAGTAACAATTTAAATACGTACAACATTAGTGATGAAGCTTTAAGCATAGAATTTAGCCAGCAGAATGTGACTTTTATTGATAGTGCCTAGATCTGTGTCCTTAATGGGAAGAGGCCCCGTTAAACTACGGCCGTGGCACACCTCTTCAAATAAGTAAAACATGATTGCCACTAGCTCATTCTGAAATTTTTTTTCCACACTTAGACGTAAACTAGATCAAATGCTTGCCTATCAATCTGCGATTTGATATCCTTAAGGCAGCACAACTCGTTTAAAGCGCTCTTATGCCGCTCTTTTTCTATACTCAATTGATCTTTCGCTTCGCGGCACTCTCCAACCACTACCGCCAATTCGACTTTCATCGATTCATTTTCCTCCCTGAAAATATTACCCTTTAAATTCACCCTTTAAACTGGAAAAAATAAATGGAGTTACAGTTTCAAAAATTCTTAAGGCAATTTTAATTAAAGCAACAGAACGGAAGTGCCGTTGTTTTCGTTTTTCTCAAAAAATTTTGGTTAAAAGACTGCAAGGTTCACTTGAAAGCAGTCCAAAGCTCATTCGTTACATATTTCGCTTGGCGCCTTTGAGCTACACTAAATTCACCTGAAATACTGAGGCTTCCCATACAACTATGAGAGAACAGATTAAAATCGAAAATAGAATGGAAGAGGCGAAATGCTGCTTGAATTCAATGTTTATTAGTGCAAATGCATTATTAAAAAATTGAAGCAACAAATCAGCATATCATTTCACTGCTTTGCAAAACTTTCATATAACAATAAAGAACGTCTTCTCAAATTATTTTCTCAGCAACTGATTTCTTCTCTCCGTATATTAACATAACAGCGAAAGAAAACATGCCAAATTAACGCAATACCTCAGACGCGATAACTCCTCGGAAACTTTTTTGTAGACCGATTCAACCGCCTCTCTACTTTTGCCGTCATTCTGAAAATGACGAAATGCGGCAATGCTTGACAGGAGACAAAAGCATTGAGATAAAGTTGGGAAAGCAGAAGAGAGAGATGAAGGGAGAGAGGATGATATTGGGAAAGCATCGAATAAAAGCTTTAGGTCTTAATTATAAAAAAGGAAAAAGCAAGTATAAGCTGCCACCACAAGTTGATAACATAAATTTCAAATTGTAAAACGAATGCAAGAGGCTTCTGAAAGAATGCTGTATCTTATTTCAGTTCTGTTAAGAAGCACAGAATCTGCGCTAAATAGGAAGCTTACTGCAGCTTTTATCAAGGTGTCCTTCTTCATACCTGCAGCAGAACAAACAATACCCCTTCGCTTTGTAGTACATGTATTATAAGGTAATTCATCTACTAAAGCTCTGCACCTAAAAACTGCCCTTTTCGATGGCTCCATTCACATCGTAAAGGGGCTTCAAACCGCAATAAGGAGCATCCACAACAATAACAAATAACGATCGAGCAGACATATTGAAAAAAAAAAATTGCCGCAAACTTGAACACATGTGAACTTTTACCGATCATTCATGCTACTGTGAAAATAATGTTCTAGAGTACACTTGACAATGCACAATTGAAATATAAACATTAAAAAAGAAGCATAAAGGCATGAAGAGAAAGGTTTACATCCATCTGATGTAGCAGCTTCTCGTGCTCACTTTTAAGCGCTAGTTTCTCTTCACACTCTTTTGCAAGCTGCTTCTGCGATTGCTCGAGCATCGACCTCAACTCGGTAACCACTGTTTGCACCGCCTGCAACTGACCCACTTCACTGTGGTTACGCAACGAAAAATAAATACATTTAGACATTTTGGCCATTTGTTCGCTGCATTGAATGCCATCACCCGTACCTGCTACTATAAACCCCAAATCAAATGAAGTTTTCTCGTTTCAAACAAAATGCACTATAAACTAGGATGGACATGAAAAATTCATACTTCTAAGCGCTTTGTCGTGATGGTAAATGTCTCTTCACCCTGCGCTCGCAGCAGCTTCTCTGATTCCAACTCCTTGCGTGCCACCTCGACAGCTTGCTTCTAAACGAACACCAAATCATAACATCACTCCCACGTCACGCCAGATGCGAATAAAAATGCGTCTTCATGAAATCTTTCCCAATTCCACTTCTTACCGTTAGTGAAGAGCTCATTACAATAACTAAAAAAAACGCATGATCAAAAAGAGATACCCAAATGCGATCCTTTAGCAAATGGTTCAACTCTTAATTTCGATAACTCTATAATTTAAGCAGGAAACTCAGTCGTTTCTCCGGTTTCTACAGGTGACACAAACAATACTTGCCGCAAAATAGGTGTCTCATCCACCCAGAGAACCAATAAACAAGTGGAAAGAAGAAGTGAGGATCCCATTGCATCCTAGAAGTACAACAAGGCCATGGATTTCACCCAGGATATAAATATGCCAGTAATGTGAAAAAAAAATCTCCTTTTGTTAGATGAAATGATGTTGAGAAAGAGCCAAGATACTCACATAGTCTTGCAAGTGTTGATATTTGGTGCTTTCGATTAAAGCGTCCTTTTCCGTAATCAGAGAAGCCTTCTGCAAAAACCATTTAAGATAAAAGAATTAACGCATCGACAAATATTTATCATTACTAAAATAATTCGGAGGAAATTCATCAGAACATCTGAAAGTGGGTAACATTTTTTGAGTTGAGGGATAACCAATAGAATACTTTGTACATATCCAATTTGACCACTGCCACTTTTCTGAATGGAATACCAATTCTAATGGATTAACACATATGAACGCAAATTACGTAGGGATCGGTAATGCAGATCGAAGAAAGAAGTTGATCATCGAACTAAGCAAGACGCAATATCCGACGATATTAAAAAGAATCTTTCTGAAAATCAAACCTCAGATTCGAGTTTCTCCAAATTGGATTTAAGGTGCATAAGTTCTGCTTCCCTTGTTGCATAGCGTACCACAGCATCATTTTTCTCCCTTTCAGCAATATCGCACTTCTTTGAAAGCTAAATATATTCATTTCAATAATATATAAGCGAATAATCTTAAGGACTTAAAAACTGAGATTAATATGATGATAGTAACGAGCCAAAAGGTTGGAGAGAGATGCCGCATTTCTCGGTTCCCTCGCACTACCGTCAGAATGGAAAGCTTACTCTCGGAGTTCTTTCGCACTCCTGCCCAGTCCTGACTTTTTGGCAACACTACATGCGCCCATAATTATGGGTCGACTATAGCAAAAAAAATGTAGCAAAACTGGTTCACTAAAAGAGTATACCTGTGCAATAGTGCTATTCATTTTGGCGGTAACGTCGCTAATGATCTTTACATGATGTGCTTCCTGTGCCGCACTTCTATCTTTGCATGCCTTTAGTTGATATTCGTATTCCAAAAGCTTCCTTTCCAGCTCATCGAACTTGTTCACTTTTTCACTGAAAGATCAAATCGATGAATTAACAAGCATAGCAGCCAAAGATCTTTTCATTTCACCATTTTAGAGAACTCCTGATTCATGCAAGATATGCAACAGGCGAAGTGGGCGAATGCTTTACACGAAAAAGACCTATAATGCGGCAAACCGATGGAACTCTAAAATTGACGACAACACCTGAGAGGAAAAGGCATTGGTTGAATAACAGTGAGAAATACACACTAGTATCACCCAATACAAAACTTTACATAAAAGTGAGTAGTGATTCGAAGAAGACCACAGTGGAATACATTTTATATATCAACAGAGGATTATGCCCCATACAAAAATGCTGAGCGTGGAAACCAACGAATAAAATCATTCCAAAAATTTTTTTCGTTCCATGAAGGCAGAATTACGCAGATGCATTGCTTTGATCAGATATAAAAGAAGGCTATAATCGATGTGGCGACTCATGGCATTAAGCACGTGTTTTAGAAAATTTATGCACACCTTTCGGCTCATAAGACCGTTATCAAGCTCATTTTGCGTAAATAAACTCTGAGTAACTAAATTTGAGTTTGCTATTTGCGATGATTGCTAAAGCAAAATGATGCGGGCCGAAACATTGGCATAAATCTCTTGAAGCATATGCCTAACATCTTGACACACCTGGTCAACCGTAATCGTAACCGTGAAAGTGTTTTTTTTTTTTTTTTTGCTTAAAGCCAACATGAAGGAAAATTTTCTTGGTGATTCAAGGAAGCAAATGTTTTCATTCTGAGGGACTCAAAGTGGTTTTTTATATTCAGTAATCGTGGTTGTGGTTTATATAATGTGGTTTATACTCATATACGATGGGAGAGCAGTGATAAAGTTCATCACTCCTCTACCATTCTGACCTTAAATAGACATTTCTGGATATTTGGCGAGGAGAGAAAGGAAAAATTACCTTCGATAAGTGCGAAGCGATTCCTCAGCGCTTTCGCGTTCGCGAATTGTTTTCAACAATTGCTCTCTGTATTCAGTATTCTGCTTTTCCAACCTGCAGTAATTGAATACAACAATAAAGATAGGGTTTTGTTAAATATCATACATAGCTGATTCGACATCAACTGTGATATGAGCAAACAAATGCGCTATGCAATAAACATTAGGAAAGCTCGTTGTGAAATCAAGCAGAAATAATCAAAAAACTGTGTAAAAAAACAGTGAGAAGAAAGGAAGCTCACCTTTCGACCTCTGTGCATTGAGCTTTATACTTCTCATAAAGGGCAGCAATCTGCGAAAGATTACTCTCTTCAGAAAGTTTACACGAATCCTGAAAAGAAAGAGGAAAATACTCTTAGTACTTTGCTCAGATAGTAATGAGCACATTAAAGAAATCTGCTTTGTTGAGTGCTACAATGGTTACTGTCCATCAAGGAAAGCAAAACAAGCGGCATAAATGAGCAAGCTGGAATGAGCATTCCAACACAAGGCAAAGACTCTCTGAAGGATCCGCTAAATATTCAAATCAGATGATTAAATAATAAGAAAGAGACGTCGTTAGCTGCTTCACTCAGTGATAAACTGATTTTCATACAAGCACTTTCTCACCTGGAAGGCAACCAGCACAGTTCATGAAACTTGATCAACTAAACCCTTCACCGTTCCATTTCTGAAAACCTCGTATTGACTATCGACTAGTCGATGATGAACTACTGAGCGTTTTTCATAAACCGACTTCATCTCTCACTAGTGGTTCAAGGCAACTGAAGCAATCAAATCGGTTTAGCGATTGAATTTTACAGAACGTCGAGGACGAGACTATTTATGCAAAACCTCCTAAACTTGTCACAATTTCCAGGTAGAAGCTTTATATTCTCATCCGTCGGTAGAACATTGTCGAAATTCCGGCAATAAAAACTTACATCATTTTGGAGTGGCGATTCACTTAGCGAAACATTGTCGCTAGCACATGAAGGTTTTGTTGCTGGGTTGTCCTCTTCGGTCATCATTCTTATAGAACTAATTTACTCCCATCACAAAACTGAAACCTCGAAAAGAAAAGATTAAATCAGAATCCAGTACGCATTTACATACACTAACGATGTTGGTATGTTTGTGGGGCAATGAGTGAAAAAACAAGTCGAACAGGCGCAAAGCCATAGGACTCCGGATGAAGTTTTCCGTACAATAGGATTGAATCACAGCACACGACACACCTTCGAGGAAATGCTTAACCATATTGTAGGCGGGAAATCATCAGAGATTAGCCAACTCACATCAACACCATAAACGCATAATCCTCGTCTTACAGTTATTGGAGAGGAGCTTTCCGATAACTGTTGCATCTTTTCAATGAAAGATGAAATTACCATCCGCAATGAAAGACGAGAGATCAATCTGGTTTGGCTGGATGTGATTTGGATTTGGCTGGATGTGGTTTGGATTTGGCTGGATGTGATTTGGATTTGGCTGGATGTGATTTGGATTTGGCTGGATGTGATTCGGATGCAGGGAAAGGATTTCGGTTAAATGTGGTTCTGGATTACGGTCGCAATCGGAGCTGAGGCTGGATGTGATTCGGATACTAACAAGAAGAAGACATACCCTCACATAGGAATATACGCATTGCAGCAAAAAAGAAAGCAATAAATATGTAGGCAGAGCGAAACCCGAAATCTCAAGAATAAAATGAAAATTAAAAACGAAATATATAGATGAGATCAAAATAGAACAATGAGGGAGTCAATGAACTAAATAAGAGACCGCTCTTAGGTCACTAGATTCGAGATTGTTTACGAATATAGAAAAGTTCTACGCTTCAACGATTTTACGAGGGAGCTCACTTCAAATATGGACATAAAAAGTTCTGAAGCACAACTTGAAACCGCGAAGGCGGAATTTATTTCCCATTCCAAATTCCAAATTCCCTGCTCATAAGTTCATTACTAATGACCACGATAGGGTTGATCTCGTTGTTACCAAAACAAGGATCGCACTTTACCCATACATTGCACAGATAGCGCAAAAATTGCATCGATCATAATTAATTAGAAATTACACTGCACTTTACTCATTATTCAAAGGATTGATACACATAACGTTCGACCAAAGTTCTTCATTACGAATATTCGTCTTACACGTATTTCAGTGATATCGTTTTGAGAGCGATTTCAAATTCAAATGTTCAAAATTGAACGATCTAGTGTCACTCTTCGAATAAATTCAATATTCGTCTTTCAATTCAATAATATTGAATCCTTATCAACAGGAATCAACTATGCCAATATTATTGAAAGTTATATTGGTATTAGAATTCGAGAGAGTCAAATTTTGATATGAAACTTATGTTCGAATGATGGTCACATGTTTGTGCTTCGTTTTAGAGAAAAATAAGAAGAGATGAATAAGGATTCTTTGAATAAATATAATATTCTATAAAATTATAAGGAATCTTTATTCAAAAGAAATTCAAATATTAAACAGACGAAAATAGCGGAAATCATGATTATACAGAGAGAACGATAATAATATAAGAGTATGATATGTACGAAATGAGAATAAATGAAATTTCGACGGAAAAAAACGATCAGGACGAAATTAAAACAGAGAAATAAACTGATTGCTTGTAAAGGACAAGGGCGCCGTTGATGCTTGTTAATAAGCTTGAAAAGGCTTTTCAGGGGTACCTCAGAGAAATCTCCAACAATTTCAAACAAAGGGCCGATTAAACTTTAGTGGACGATATTCCTGAGGTTCAATGTCGAACAACCTTAACCTACCCTCCTAATTAGGTCTATGAAACCAACGAACAATTTAACGAATACCATACGAGTACAACATTCTTGCACGTTTTCAACAATTCTTATAACGTTCTCAATGTATAATATTTCACACTGGAACGGGAGTGCATAATACGGTAATATTCAATACATTTGTATTTCGAAACGATTTTTCGAATAGGCGGGAAATATGCAGACCAAATTAGTAGATCAAAGTGACTTTAAGAGTAATAAAGAGAGATACCAATTCGCTCACTTAATTCGAGCCATTGTTGTGGTTTCTCTCATCCAGGAAGTGGTTGTGGATATTGTCTGCGGTTTTTTTTGTGTATGAGCTGTAGTGGGGTTGTATTTGTTGTACCGTAGAGGTGTTCTGCATTTCTACGAAGCCTTAATCATATACAATACACATCATGTGAAGGCATGATTTCTATGCTTTTCTACTCGTCGTAAAGACGTAGTATTATTTATTGTTGGTCTATACTGCGAAACAAAGAAGAATTCTTGTTTTATTGAAAATCGACGATAATAAAAATGAGATGTTTCGAATGTGTTACAATTAGCGACAATTTATAGGGGTTCATGCGTTTTTTTAAAATTTCAATTATTTACCACATGTTAAATGCTCTTCACGGGATAGAAAACTCCCGATGATGAAATATGATGCCTCATCATCGGTCATTGTCATGAGTTAAATAGATCGACCTCATCGTTGTGGCCAAGAATTTAAGAATAAAGAGAAACGTTTTTGGCATCTCAGCGGTTGAAAAACACACCGTGATGAAATTTCGATGTTGATATGAGGACGTTTTTGAGTTTCTCGATCTCACCTTGCACCTTAAGCATAGTAGGAGCCGTTTTATGAAGTTGACTCAAACGGTTGATGAGGTATTATAATGCGTAATGCTCATGTACAACTTACCGATGAGGTTAGATTTAAAGCAGGGCGCCAATGTATATTCAACGGTGAATGATGGAATTCGTTGATGTAGCTGTGATTTCAGGTTGTGCTCACGTGGCAACGAAATCATTAAAATGGGACGTGAACAGAATTTGGTTCACTTCAACATGTACACAAATGATTTATACGTAATGATCAAATACTTTCATGAACATAGAGATGTGCTGCACTTCCCAATTGAGGAGATGATGCAATTGGCTGAGAATCTGGAACGTCATGTGAAGTGTAGCAAACAATTGAACGATGAGGTTGAGAATTGCCCTCTTCTAGGGAAACGTTATAAGACTTTCGATGAAATCAAGCAATTCCATAACAAGAGGTTAGTATTTCTCATAAAATAGTGCTCGCTTTATTTAGTTATCTCAAGCGAGCCAATTCGAATCTTCTTGACAGTTGCGATTGACATACGGGGAAAATAGGTATTAGAAAAAGAAAGAAATTAATGTCGCTGTCTTTCTCATCTCGTTCTCTTGATAACTGGGCTAAAGGTAGATTCAGGCCAAATCCAGTCGAGCTGTGATCAGGATTGAGTAGTATTTAAGCCACGTTTGTGATGAGCTAAATCAGAATTTGCTTTTCTAATATTCCTCTCATTATTTGTTCGTTGAGAGAAGTTGTGCAGAGCACTCGTCTAGAGTTATTTATTAAACGACCCGTAAACTTTGTGTGAAACTTTTACGGAGGTTGTTTTATTTGTCCTGATTGCAGTGAATTGTTGAGGAGGGAGAGTCTTAGTGCTTATGAATAAGTCACACTGTGTACGATAATCGAAGATTAGGGGGATCGACATTTCTCAGGAAGGAGTTTATTCCGTTTGCTGTATTCTCTTTCAATTCGCATTCTCATAGCTCTTATTGATTGGCTGATTAAAGAATGAAAGAACTGATGGGAATCGCGAGGTTGAAACCAATAGAGCGCTATGAAGCCATGCGCCGTGAACGCTCGCTCACCGTTAACGAGGTTATCAGCAAGGTGGATCCATTCACGAAGGAAAAAATTCGACATCCACTTCGAAATGTGGTAATTTTTTGTGATGTTTTTTTGTGTTACAATAGAAGTTAAGCATATTTCTGTCTTCTAGACGTTACTGTGAACATAAGGAAAATTGACTGAGATAGGTGACAAATGAGCCTAAAGATTGCTTCGGGAAGGATGAAAGATGTCGTTCAAATTTTTAATTGTTGACACATTTTCCTGTGTAGTTCTCGTTTTCGTCCAGTTTATTGTCGGACGGCTTCGCGACTCCGGTTTCATTTCCAAAAGTAGGCTGCAAATTGGGATATGAGTATGCTGATTCTAGTGAAGTATGAGGGCAGGAAATAGCCATTCTCAAAATCTCTAAGGAATACGACGATAGTGACTGGGGAATGTGCGAGAACTGCTTTAAAAAGTGTTTAAGTTCCGCCGATGCTGATATTTTTACACTCGCTCTATAGTACACAAAATGTAGTATGCTCTAGCAAGATGCCATTGCCGCCGTTGAATATATTTGTGAAACAGAATAATCTATCTTTTTTTTGATCTACAAATTTTTGAATGATCTATCTATGTGATGAAATGTCGCGGCAAAAAGACACGGATATGAAGCTGTAGAATTCTGATGCACATTTTGTTCGTCTTCTTTTTCATACAGATCTTAGTTTATTGTATTTCAGCTTTGTGGTCACGTATATGATGCGGAAGGTGTGAAAAAAATGCTGGAACAGAGTGAGAAGGCACAATCTACTGCATGTCCATGTGTGGTTGAGGGATGTGCAAATCCAAATATCAAGATGGACGATATGAAACTCTATTTGGAATTCTTTGCCAAGGCTTATCTGTAAGGTTGAAGGAGTTTATTTCATGATACCTTCTACGAACACATTTTATACGTCGTCGGTTTCAAGTGATCTCTCACTATGAGTGATGAATATTCTTTCATCATCAATTGAGAGATATTTCGAGGGTGGCTCCTCGGTTGTTCATTTCTGTCATCTCTGTAGCACCCTTCGAATGCTTCCTTGCAGCGATTTCTTTGTTCATTCTACGCGTTGTTTAATTTCATACGCCAATTTTAATTTATTAGTCGTTTTATGGAATTAGTTATCTTATTCAATAAACATTGTTTTATCTCTTTATATGTGCACATCGACATTCCCGCTATATATTTCTAAAAGTATTCTAACTGATACCACCACATCGACAAGCAAATGTGCTTATTATACTGAAATTTGAAAACGGTTTTAGTATTCGGCATCATATATACAACATGTTGATTGTCTTTAAATGGAGGTGCCTTGCTATCCTTCAGGCGGATATTTAATTAGGTATTTGATATATATTAGATGGAAGTTTATTGCAGCAAAATCTGTGATCCTTCTAGTCCACGTATACGGGAAGGCATCTTATTCGTCCATAGCAATTTTACGATTCTCACTTTTATGTTTTCACTGCACCCACCTCTCCACTCCTAAGCTTAACCCTTTTCACCCCTGTCTCGGCAGGCAGTTTCCTTACTGCTACTGCCATCATCCACGGTGTGCGTCACTTTATCGACCGCAGGTTTTAATTTAGCAACTGAATATTTCTGGACATTTGGGGATGAAGGGTGGGGGGGGGGGTCCTTTGCCATCTTTCATACACCTCTGTTCGGCTAAAATTCAAGGACTGTCCTGAGTGACACACTCTAAAAATCTTCGAAAACCATTTGTCAAGCGTTCCATTGATAGGTTATGAGATGCCCACCAGGTAGATATTTGATTGCTTCCTAATTCCGACTGTGCAGATGTTTTACGCGTAAAAGGATTCGAAGGCACTGCTAGGGGTTGGCGTCCAATGAAGCTGAGGTCTCCGAATCAAGTGATTCTTCCTTACAGCATCGCCATCGATTGGCCCCAAAACACGGTTCTTTTTTAGGCTTGTGAGGGTGACGGATTTCAGTAAAATACGGATATATTATCGCGCACGTTTTATTGTTTGTTAGTAAGTTGTGGTATGGAGTCGTTCTAACAGGCTCGACTGGTTATGAGCACATCGCAGTACCTTCTGCAGCACATTTTTCCATTTGTTTTGCGTTAAGTGGAATTCGATTTGCACATATTAATTGCATTCAATAATAGTTATCACAAAATATTTCATTAAATGGTGTGTAGTCGATTTTTGTAGTAGATTATCGACCTCAGCTAGTACCACATCCTGACCTTTGAGCTCAAGATTGCGGCATAAAGTAAGATAGCCTCACAGTTGTTCAGCTTGCAATAAACGCAAAACAAAAAATTTCTTTATTTTACAATAATCTCGTACCTGTGGCCTAGTTCCGTACCGGTGGCCTCGGTGATGATTTACTGTTCAAT
The DNA here is from genome assembly GCA_037389465.1 of Baylisascaris procyonis. NCBI lineage: Eukaryota > Metazoa > Nematoda > Chromadorea > Rhabditida > Ascarididae > Baylisascaris > Baylisascaris procyonis. The sequence goes on from JAZARR010000059.1 coordinate 6,989,633, forward strand.
GAAAATGTTGAACAAAGGTTGAAGCAATGGGTTTAGCAACGATTGTTTCTCTAAGCCAATAACCAGGTGCATTCATCTTATGAGAGTGCACCACATCATATTTCGTGCAGGAAAACGGATTTCAACGTGTAGCCCAGCTCGAACCTTTGAGGAAACTGGAAAAATATTTGAAAAGCGCGCGCTTAGAGTGATGATGCTCATTAAACAACGAAGCCATTTCCTGCGTAGGGCATATTTAAACACTGACGCGAGCGGTTGCGTTGCGTGTGTGGTCCATAGCAGAGCGATTGGCGCGTTCTAGCAAACATAAGGGTGCAATGTGCGCGAGGCGCGAAGTACGCTGGTTGGTGTAGCAGTTTTCGCCGGAAATTATTTCTTTTTTTGTGTATCTTTCATTAAGGCGTTACTGAATTCTTAGAGTTGTGTTCGAAGTTTAGATTAAAGTGTAGAAAAATTCATTCGAAGTGTTGACTCATATTCCTATTTGCCATTGTTGATTAGACACTGATCTAATAAGGTTTTTGCGATGCTTGAGATGATGATCGCTAAACTTGAAATAAAAGACTCACTTTTTGTGGAATGCTCTTTCGATAGAAGGTATTTGATTAATGAAACGATCATTGCTGATCGCTTTCATAGTGATGTGATCGAGTGATGTTTCATATAAATAAACTCATTTTTCAACGTGTCTTACTTCGCTCTCTCATGAAGAGCGCTTAGATTTTGCGACGATGAAGAACTAGCTATAAATGGTGAATCACTTTTCTCATCTAGAATGAGGCACAAAAATTATACAAGTGAGTTGTAGCATTCTTCAATGCCGTTCAGATATGATCATCTCGTCTTGCGATAAAATCACTAATCGATTGTTGCATGTGTTCATCTTGAAATTGCATCTGAAAAAAGCGCCTTGTATTGAGAATATTAAGGTGAAGTCAATTCTTCACTATTCGTAAAGTTTTATTTTCATCTGATGCAGCACAAACCTCTGTTAACCTCTGAATAGATGTCATCAACTTATCGATGTGGTGAAAATTAGCAGCAATCATTTTAGCACTTTATTTCTCACTTATCGAGCTTCTGCGCTGTGAAATGTTCTTCATGAACAAGTTTTCCTTTCACTTCACATTTAAAAATCTCTTGAGAACTTTTCTCAAGAAGCATCTTACAAAAGACTGTGGCTGAGGGGTGACGCGGGGAAGGGAGGGGGGGGGGTGGGAATATGGTGTCCAAGGCAATAAACCAAATACGAAGCCACGCTATTCAACTGATCTTCTACTCTGAGGGTTCTGAAGATCCACTTATATCTCCTTCTGATGATCTTTCAAGATATCGTTGCTTAAATCTATAATTTTCCCTTTCCTAAAGCGAAGTCGGCACCTATGTGTTGGCATCACTCACGAGAGGCAAAAAGGCCTAGTAAGTGAGGGTTGTGAAATCCCATTGTAAGTGTTGTAGATGTATTCTTATATTGCCTCCTATATTTTAGATGTAGTAAAGTTGTCCACTTTATTGTAGATGAGCTTATCCTCCATCTACCATCCAACCTCAAATCGCAACCCGAACCCCTGAGGTTATGACCGAATAAAAGTCTGTTCGGGATGGAGAGAGGCCGCAAAAGAAAGCCGATGAGAAACTAAATATTTTTCTTATTCAAACGTGTTCACCCTACAATCGTTAAACTAGGTCACAACTTAATCCATGTCTTGGAATGCAAATAGGCTCATCTATGGTTGATGCGTTGCGTCGGCATGAAGAAGATATAGTATCTCAGTCCCCATCGCTCGCATAGCCGGGAAAAATGAGAGACCCTTCACATTTGATGGGGCAGAATTATGTAGATAACACACGACCAGCTTTGCGTGCTAGGCTTCATCAAACGCTCAGTGGACTACCGCACGCGAGCAGTCTCCAGACGTGTGAAGATCCTCTGAAGCCGTCTCGCACTGTAGATTCTTTGAACATTGCTTCAGCGTTCGTGTGAGGATTCTCGAAGCATTTAAGTTCTATGTGGTGTTTAGATAACGACGATTCATCCCGAAGCGTAGAGGTGGCCGCAAATCTTGATGGAGAATGAATGCCTTAGCTCACCCATAATTTGGGTTTCTTTTCCGTTTTATCATATTCCCACGTTATAAACATTTAAATCGAAACTTAAATGGCGGTAGGTCCTTTGCATAATCTTTAAGGTGCGCCACCATCCTTGCCATGTTGTGTTTTTTACTCCCATCGGATATCATTTTCATGTCTTTTGTGATTTTCGAAAAACATCGATAGCAGGAGAAGGGCAATTTTCACTCGTCAGTCTACATTTTAGACTTAGCAATTGCTTTGTAAGCTCGAATAAATTTGTGCTGTAACGCTTAGGCCGTATGCACATCCCGGTTCCAAATGTCAACCCCAAATGATTGGAAGCCGTTGATTTGTTTCCCGTTGATGATGGCATTTTACAACGATTGCATCAAATTGAATGAAATTTCAGAAGATAGACATCTGATTCTCTGCCTTAAGAAATTAGTCTTTTTCAACGTTGATCCTTCTTTCGATAGCACTCATATGAATGGATGTGGTGATTAGATTTTCGAGAGTACCTGAATTTTGAGGAAACTTCAGCAGTGGCACTTTAGTTAGTGATGATATCGAAAATAGTAGTAGCATAAAAACGGTACAATTTGAGGTTATCAGCTGTTTCAAACGTTTCCGCTCTCATTCGCTCCATAATTCTTTTCTTCATATGATTATTCCAAATATACAATTGCGAAATATTTTTGAGGCATTTATATATACGCTTTCCCGTTATGCGTATTTACGAGTGCAATTTTATTGCACACTTGGCTGTTTTATAAAGAAGGCGCATGCAGATATTGCCCAAGTTTTTATTTTTAACAACTCTATGACTTTTGTGAGGGAATTTCGTTGATTTTCATATGGTAAACAATGAAGTATCGAAGGAATAATTGGTCATATTCGATGCCCGAGAAGTTTTTAAGGGGCGTGCGTGTATGCGTGATCGTTGGCTGTCTCCTCTTCATCCTCCACTGAGGCGTGCCAATCGATCGCATCGTAGCGTTTCAGAGAGAGAGGGCTATACAGGTGGCTTAGCGATACCTTAGCTCGAAACTGTTTCACAGAGATTCGTCAGTTGCCTTTCCGTACCTCTTATCACTGTTTACTGTCAGATGTTTGCGTTTTTGTTTTTTTTTTTTTTTTGAATTTCGATTTCCCTCATCGAAATGAGTGCATCGAAGTGCTTAATGGTCGTATTTTATCATCGACCATCCTTGCTTACATAGAATGAATTATTCGTGGAGAATAACAAAGAAAACAGATTCAACAACGCTGATGGAGATATGCAGCAGTTCCATTCTTATGAAATCCTTTTCCGCATTGTTTCATTTTGTCTTTTTCATGCATTTTTTCTAAACCTTTGTGTTGTGCTGATATTTATTTTTCTTTGCTTTTATCTTTTTAAGTCTCTTTTTATAGATTATTGCTGCTTATTATCTTTTTTTTTTCTCCGACGCTCACCGTGCAAAAATAATTAATTACTAGTGGAATTTAGCGTTGTTTTTAAATATGAGGATGTTTACTAGGAATTCTGAAATTATATACGGCAGTATATAAACATTTGAACATGAGTATATATATATATATATATATATATATATATATATATATGTATGTTGATGGATAGGCGTGTATGTAATATATACACACATATGTCCATGATACATCTAAGCTGTATGCAGACATGTCCATATAGGTATCGACATATATGACTGTTTATTTTAACGCAAAGGATTCGAAAAGCAGGAATTAAATTTGAGGTCCGGAAACGTGCTGGCAGTACATGGCACGTGAGTAGTTTTGCTTGGTAATAGTCCTATGTTTTCCATCTCCATCTCAGATACATCCCGGTTCCGATGTTTGCGAGTGATATTAGCTATTTTTGTCTCTCTGGGATCATGACCCCATCGAATATGCGTCGATTTTGAATGCTTGTAAGGACCATAAATATCTTTTATTATTAAAGAAATACAATATAAACCTGTGATAGGTGTTGTTGTACTTTAAGAGTGCATTTAGTTGACATAAGTTAAACTGCTTGCTTTCTATATTTTTCATAATGTTCTATTTGCTTACGAAACGAATAACGATGCGTTCGTGCGAACAACATTATGAACAGATGACGCTTTGTTTTGACTATGCACCACATACTTTGCTAGCAGAAACGGCGCCTTTTCAATACCGCTCTCACAGCTTTTTTACTCATTGCGATCCTATAACGAATCGATATTCGCTATTACATACATAAATAGAGTTTGGGTTCGTCTATTGCAGATTTTTGTTTCTTTTTTATATTTGACTATTTTTGAATATTGTTTCGAAATGAATTTTTAATAATGAATAAACTTTTAGAAATGATTGATTGAAATTGTGGTTGATATTTCTCTATAATAAGTGGACATATTGCAGTAGTAATTGCAATTACATACTATTACTGCTTATAGAAGTTTGTTTGATGACTTACTTGTTTTCTTATGCTAATGCTTGTAGATTTTTAATCGAAATGACTGGTCTCCAGGGCAAAGGGGAGGTGAAAATCCATGAAGAGGCCATATAAAACGTTCAATGCTTGTTATTGAATAGTATGTTTCTTGGCGTGTTCGTCCAGCGTAATGATGGAATTCTTATATATATATATATATATATATATATATATATATATATATATATATATATATATATATAAGTAATGGAAATTGTTTTGAGTACCAAAAAAACGCTTTAGCAATAGAATATAACATTAATTTTTATCGAAGTATTGAACGCTTTCTTTCGGCTTTTGGCAAATATCAATCAAAAATGAGCAACAGCGGCCACATATAAGTGACGCTTTCACTCAGTGAAAAATTGGAGAGTGCCTAAAAGTTGCACATACTGCTTCCATTAATTTTAGACTTGGTCTATTGTGTGTCGAGTTTTGGAGGAAAAATCGACTTTCCCTTAAACGTTATGAAATTTTATAACTTTTATGAGCGGAATTATCTCGAATATTTATAACTTTATTACAAATCTGAGGTTGATTGGATTGGATGGTTTTACTTATGCCACACGCCTACTTCTCTCTCCCCCTCCTCCCCCTCCCCTTCTCCCAAGAAAATGAGGCTGGGAATGGCAACGATGGTAGTCACGAGTTTTAACTGAAGTCGCAGTCCAGTAGCAAAGTTATATGGAAAAAAAGAGTGATTGAAGATCCGCGAGAGCATAAAATTGCATTCAGTTGATTTGATCGTCGATTCTCATCGATTGTTTATCATTAAGTGAAGCTCTTATTGTTGACATTATTAGCAATTACAGTATTTCATTTGCATGGATACCAACTTAGATTAAGTTGGAATATTACTAATGGTACTTATGCCAATTTCAGTGTTATTGAGATTAATGATGATTTCAAAAAGAAGGAATAAATACCAAAAGAAATAATATTACCATTACTATGAATAGAGTTCGACAAACATAATGTGCTTGCCGTTTACTGAACTCTAGAATAATGCTATTTGTCGTCGTTATGAGACTTGTGACGGAAAAGGTTTTTTTTAAAGCACATGCCATGCAGCCCTCAATAGAGACCTCCTTGGTTATAAGATTTTAAATCCGTTGCAAGAGAAATACATCGAAAAAGTGCTACACTTTAGAATATATGGCATTATATTGGTTGGATAATCGAAGTAACACAATCATTAGCAAAGGTGCACATATGTAGTGTGGTGTTTTAATGATAACGCGCAACAAGGCGCCTGGATTTGCGTAATGTTTCATGTGAAATTATTTGCAGTGATAGAGTTGCAAGAGTTGATGATTTTTGCTTAGAAACTCTTCGTAGCTATCTCATTGCGATACAGCATTTTGGAATTTATATGAATCACCGTTCATTCCTTCCTCTAGACCTTTCAACACCCCGTCTCGAACAAACGGTATTGCAGTATTTATTGCAAACCTTTTCTATAGAGCTTCGTTGTGTTCGCCTAAACAGATGTGCGTCCTTACTGTTAATGATTAACTCACGTCGGTGGGCAATTTTTTATTTTTTATTTTTTTTTTTAATTTTTGCAACTGATTATTTAAAAGTGCACACAAATTTCCACATTTAAATGTGTGCCATAAAAAACCACGTTTGAAACTCCGCCTCAATAAATTTGTCCCCTTCCATCCACCTGATAACACATCTCTTCTCGTAAGATTGAGAGCATTATAACTGATTTCTCGCTTATATGTTCATTATCCCATCTAACCGAATCGAAGTACCTAAAGGTGCCTGTTGTTTTTTCTCTTCGCCATCTGTCGTCTACCACTTGTGCGGTGCGCTTAAATTCTTTGAAAGCGTATACGGTTTATATAGCGCTATAGCACTATATGCACCGTAGAAGGGTGGGAGGGGGGGCGTTGAGAACTTCTGCAATTGCTTAGTAGTGCACTCTTTTTTTTTCAATCAACGCAAATAAGTATTCAGTCAAAAAAATGTCGATGTTTGGATATTGATAAGCGTGAAGGGTATGTTTGGCAGGAGAAAATTCACGGTTATTTAAAATTCCTTATTTTTTCCGCAAAATTGGAATTGAGTGTTCGCTTCATAATCACCTGAATAAGCGGCTCTTAAGCTGACCAAAATCGAGGATGTGAATAAATCCACAAATATTTTGGACAAGCTGATTTCTGATGGGATGACGCAGTCAACCTAGTGTGTCAATTTTTTTTTTATTTTTTTCTAGGAATTCACGTGCATTAATCTAAGCCAAAGTTGCTATTGCAAATTAGTGGCCCACTAAGGGATTCCAAATTTCGTGTTTACTACTCCTTGCCTTCCTAAATTTTTCTCCCTTTCTCCCTCTCTCTCCCTCTTTCTTTGCAGTGCATGCCAGCAGAACAGTGATGGACTATTAGACACACCACCGCGGAATTCAGACCAAAATCTGGCGCCATGCCATTTACTTGCAGTGTAAATCAGCTTGTCAACTGCGAAAGGTTGAAAAAAACCTTCCTTTGATTAGACATTCTTCCAAAAAAAGTTATTAACTCATAGCGTTTGACTCATTTAGATGTTCCGTCAAAGGTTCTTAGGGAAATATTATCCCATTTAAATCTTTTTTAGCCCTTTTGGAAACTTTTAAGTTCCTTCACTTGTAATTAATGTTTTCTGAAAGATGAATATTTTTTATAGAAGTGCAAGTTCTTGTGATCTTTGCTTGTTGAACACTCATTCGTGTATCGCTAAAAATTATTCCATTAGAAAGAGTGGCAAATTTATGAAAAATTGTTTCGAAGAGATTTTGCACAGTTTAAAATTTCAAAAATCGTTGGTTTGTCTTTTTTCTTAGAAGTTGGTTTTTTTCTTCATTTCAAAAATGAAAAAAAAGATTTCAAGTCTTCAGTTAGCAATCAGCAACTAATTATTGCCTCATCGAGGGTAAAAACTGTAGATGGAACACAACTGAACCTCACTTGCTGTGACTTCATTAAAAGTGTGGTTTTACCTGCAACAATATCGACGTCTGAAAATGCATCAAAAGAAAATTTCCATGCACGAAAATCTCAAAGCGAAATGAATATTTGAAAATCGATAAGTTCTCGATAATTTTGCCAATCGGGTAGAAATGGTATTATAATGGAGAGTAGTAAGTCATTTATCCAGGTACAGTGTCAGCTTCTAATCGATTATTGCGCATTTATCGGAACATACCTGTAGCGCAAATGTCGTGTCGTTACTGTGCAAGTGTACCTTAGCGCATGAAGCAGTTCGAAAGAAAACATTGTTGTGCGTTTTAGAGACACAGTCGGAAACTCATCAAGATCTCGATCTGTGTGTATGTGCGCACTTCGATTTGTAGAGATGCCTCTCATGGTCTCGGTTATTAGTTGAAAAACTGCATTTTCATTCGTTATCGGCTTATCATTTGATAAGCACATGTTGTATTTAGGTGAGTGGAACTTGGCTCGTAATCTTTGATCTCTAAACAGCACACATTTAATCATTCCGATCGGCTGTTATCAGCTGATAAGTTGGAGTTGCAATGTTGTCATATTTTCAGCTCATCAGCTGATAAAAACCACTGGTAAGACTGATAATCCTCGGAACCAGAGAAATGTGTTAACATAGCCTTGAGGCATGAAATGAACCGTCTTTTACCCTCACTACTTCGATATTCGTTCTTCAGTTGGTAACATGCTCACGAGATCGTGCATGCAGCGAACGCATATCGCTTAGCTTTCGAATATCCACCTATTTTTACTAGTAATGCCTTTTTCGCTTGTTGTGATTACTTTACGTCCTTTGTAATGTTTGCGATCGTTTCATGAAATTGTTTACTTTTCTCGAACGAAATATTGAATAACATTGCTATCGAGTCCTACATATTCGATATTAGTTTACATTACCGTTTACTTCTTTATGAGCCCTAGGGTTTATATGAAGCTTTCCAAAACGGTAGTATATTGAAGGGATTTATAGATCGGAAGGCACGGTAAATATGGAATTTGAAGGTTCTTAATTAATTTGTTTATTGCAGCAGTGAGGTGATGTTGGCGGCATCAGCTGAGCGGTCGACGATGATGAGGTAGGGCACGTTTAAGGTGCAGACGTGTTCAGCAAAGCGTGTGAGACTCGCGAACGTCGCATGTGAGGGGCGCATTCCTAAGCGGCGACCCTTTAGAAGGAGGAGAAGACAGAAACCGTCCGACGAGAGTCGTTGAACGTAAGGACGAAACCGCCCTCCTGTTTGCCGCCCCTTATCCTGGTCCCCCGTCGACTCATTCGTTTCTGCACCTCAGCCAGCTTTGTTCCATGCCTTTGTATTTCCTCTCTCCCATATTTTGACGAGAGAGAGTTGCATTTGTTTGGCACATGATAAGCGATGAGTTGGAACGGCACGATGATGTGTGACGTGATGCCTACGATCTCTGAAGATGGTGTTGACCATCCTCAGGTCAGTCACTTATGCCATTATTTTATGATGAAGGTAACGTGTACTCTCAATTCGTTCGATTCCTCATGTTGAACGTAGGGCACTAAGCACAAAAGCACTAAATCGGGGTTTTTCATTTATTTTCGTCCTGTTTTATGTGTTTGAGAAGTGGCTGTCGAGTCTTTATACATTGCAATCGACAGCTCGAAAATTTTCAACTGTTTTTTTTCAGCGCGCCGAGTCCAAACGCTGAGGGCGGATGATCGATGAGGCGCATTTTTGTTTCTTTTGAAATAATTGTTGCTAAATCGGTGTCGAAGAAAAAAAGACCTCTAGAAGGATGTTATTCTATTTTTATGAGGCAGAATTATTTATTCACCTCGACATGTGGTTGAGCATAATGGAGGACGAATGCAGTTTTCTCAGGATTTTGATATGTTCTTTATAGTTTGGCACAGTATCTTTTTATTTACTGTTGAAGGACATCAGGATCAGAATTTTGGATTATTTCATTGTCTCATACCTGCAGCTTTCTGACCAATGTCCATGCTCAGTCTTGCTTGCTTAGCTCGTGTAGCATGCTGTGCTTTAATGCGTTTCGCTTTAATCGTCCCCATCTTTCCGGATCTGATTTTTCGTAGACTTGAAATAGGCAGGTAAATTAAATCGTAATTTCCAGACAGTGCTTGCAGATGAACTCATAAAAGATGGGCATGTCCGATTAGCCTATGAAGAAATGATAGCGTTGATTAAGTTTTAAAGTGTTGTTCCTTTGAACATACGTACAATGCCACGGATGTCCTGCCTGACAGTAGGGCAGTCGCACAAGCCACGAATATTCCAGAGACGATCTCCTTATTGGTATCTTTGCGATTCTGTGAAAAGCAGTGTATTACAGGGATCGGGAGATGGAGGTGAAATGGGCGGTGACCAGAATCGAATCGAACAGCTCATGGTGAATATGTTGGATGAGCGAGATAAACTACTGGAGCAGCTGCAGGAATCCCAGAGGCGTATCGACGATCTGACACAGCACCTCAAGGATGCGGAGAGGGACAAGGAGAGTCTTCGACGACAGTTCGATTTGCAGACCCAGCACCTTCCAGCTGTATGTTAATTTGTTTTCTTCTTGTTCGAAACGCATTTAGCTATAGCTTTTCTTTGTAAGTTTTCATGCGACTGATAGGGTATGGTGCTATATATATATATATATATATATATATATATATATATATATATATATATATATATATATATATATATATATACTGCTGTTGTAAGTTATCAGAGTTTTGGGAACAGAAATAATCCTTTTCGTGCAATAATGGAAATTTTCTTCGCCAAAGTTTTTTCCGATCTGAGTAGTACTTAGGACAGCGCAGTGTGCATCCTTATTCCAGCCATTGCAAGTCAACGGAAATCAATCATTTCTGACTAGGTGAGGACTTAATCGAATAGATTAATGGCGTCCCTCTTGACACGTCTAGTTTTTCGATGCTATATTTGTTTCTGAAGTAAGCTGATTTGGAGGTTGAAAGGGGGAGGGGAGGATGACGGTATGAATAACTTCTAAGCATATCGCAAGAGGCAGTTCCCCATCCTCATCACTCTGTTGGCAGTATTTGTTCTGTCCTCCAAGGACCACTGCTTGCGGCAACGAATCCTTGTTCCGCCTAGATGTCGTTATAAAAGCAGCTATCAAAAGGCCGTTTGAATTTACATCGCTTAATGGGAAAGATGATGCACTGTGTTTCCTTCGATTTAAATCACTACTTCGCTTAGCCTCGTTAACGAACGTGAATGCAGGATAATCTTTGAACATTGTTGGCATCATCCTGTGCCTGTTTTTTGGTGCATAGAAATAGTTAATGCCCAAGAGTTGCATTTCTAATGGAGATACCAATTCGAAGTTTAATGTATTTCGATGTGTTGTTATTTGCTAACATTGTTAATTAAAACCAATTTGCACTCTTGCTAAACGATGTCTATAAGTTTCGAGTATATGTTAATTATAAGTGGACAGCACGATCGTCATTCTCACCACTTTCGACGTTCATAGTGCGGGTTTTTCATTAATGCTGAGCACTTTAGTTTTGTTGATGTGTAATTGAGGTGTGCACCTCATACATGAGTGAATCCTTAAGACTGTGCTTAATGCTGCAGGCAAATGTCTAATGGTGTTGACGGCTTGCTGCTTTCCACTTTTATTCCTCTTTGTTTTCAGTATTCAAGTTAAGTTCCTCATATAATAGGACGAACTAAATGTTGGTACCATCTTCCGGAATTTTTCAATAAAGGGGATTTTAGTGCGTTTCAATAACCTGAATTGTGCAAGGAATGGAAAGTGAGTCGCAAAAAAAGAATAGAAGAGATTCCATTTTTTTAAATCTAAAAAAAATGTTATACAAATTTATCTTCGGGATCACTGGATAACTAAAGTTCAGTGGCTCGTAAATGTATCAAACGTCAGCTGATTTCCTAATGTGATTATTGGTTTTATGTTTTCAATTTTTGACTCGTTCAATTGATTCTACTTAATTTATTTCACTTCTCTCAGTTCATTTTCAATTTCTTTCATTTCCACTTCTTAGCAGTGAAGACTTTAGTTCCCATTTTCTGTTTGTTTTCAAAATTTAACGTAGATGAAGTACGTGAACAGGGGAAAGCATTATTCAATTTGAACTGTAAATCTATCATATGGTTTAACCTCAACGTGGAGACCTCAAATCCAAAACCCTCTCCTTTGTTGCCAAGATTGATGCTGTACATCGCTTCTTTTCTTCTTATCCCCTTCCTTTCCATGCCTTGAGGACATTATGGCACTGAGATGAATCTATATTAGTTCCCTTATTTATGAATCCGCCCTTTCATTTGATGGATACCTGCTTATTGATCGCCACGTTCTGTTGTAGTTTAATGAAGCTGTGAGCAGAAGGCTGTCATTGTACATCTCTATGAAAGGTTACTTAAAGTTCTTTTCGCCTTTAAGTTCATGTGAAGCTTGTTGAGCGAACTTTTCAAACCCTATGGGGACTGCGATGTAATCTTTTGTAAAATAGACTCGATGGCTTATCTATGGCTTTCAAATCTGTTCGAGAAGCTAAAAGAGCGCTCTTCATGAAGACCTCATCTCCACTGAAGTTTTGCCATGAACTGTGGATCGGCATTCGATGTGCTCTATGGAGAGTAAATTCAGGGGCATTCTTTGATGCGGGAACAAAGAAAATAATGAGGTGGTTGCTGAAAAGGCTCGTGCTGGCGTGACATGAGCGGTGAAGAATATGTAGCCCCTCGGGAGGGATGTAAGAGATCGTCCGGAAATGGCGATCGGCAAAGCGCGCCAACGATACGGGTGAAATTGAGGAGCGATGAGAGGTGCAGAGAAGTGCAGACAAGAAGCTATTCGACATCGCGGAGAGCGTCCATCATTGGCCGAAATGAAATTGGTGTGCTCGGGAGGAAGCGAAAAACGCAGCGACCGCCTCCATGCTTGTGCATAGTGCGACGTTCTTTCATGCGTCCCACCGATGCCCAGCTATTAAACGATCCGTCGGGTACGCAGGCGCAGGTATCCTCTTCGTTGATTTCCTCTCTCCTTCCCTTTTTTGCCCACTTCACTCCTATTGCCCTCTCGTTGAGGAAATACTCAAAGTTGTTGTTCTAAATGCCAGTAGTTAACTGGCATCGCCGCGTCACCATATTTGCTACTCTTTTCGTAAAAATTTTCAACCAGTTTGTTCAAACTCTGTATTCTGATCATATTTCCTTCGAAGTTTTTGTGGAATCACATATTGTTTCATGGATTACCTGTGATACATGAAAATGCTCTCAACTATTCGTGTGATCTAGTTAACTTTTATTATTTCTTTCCATTTATTTGACCTCACCTTCTTTGCGTGAAATACATTTAATAATTAGAATGTGAGTAGCTTTGATAGGCCCCAAGTTTGTGCAATTACCCTCCCGGTGGAAAAGGGATGTGTTGGTAGGGGGAGGACGTCCTTGTGCATCGTTGAAAAGAACGAAAAATCATCTTGTCAGGTAGTTGAAGGAGGGTGAGGTGTAAATTCATTTATGGTTTAGCAATTCAGCTGTAAATTCGTTTATGCTTTAGCAATTCAGCTATCTTCTTGTGTTCAGTTCAGTCAAGATGTATTCCCGAATGCTGACTTTGACGTAGAGATGCCAAAAATATTGAATGATCGATTGACGCATGTCGACCTCCGAAATGAACTGTGGGAGTTGTGATAAAAAACAATGGTATCTGAGATGCTCTTTGCCACTGTGAAAAAGAAAGAAAGAAAAATATTGGTGCATGACAGCGCGGCGAAATATTCCTCGTTTATTGTTGTAATATGTGTTGTTTTCATTTGGGGTGCACTCAGAAATTTCGAGTGCAAAAAGTTTCACTTTGAGAATGGAATATAACGGGGGCAGCAAATGAACAGTTTGGAGGGCGATGGACAGCGGTCGAGAAGCACTTATCATCTTTAATGGTATGAGTTTTGTGGATACTAAGCGAGGGTGTTGAAAGTAGGGTGCCGCATCATGCAAGCCTGGATATTCCAAAGTAAACACTTCGCAATGTAATTGAATCTTCCAAAAAAACTCGCTTCCAGATGTGATGATAATTTAATGCTGAACCACTTTCCAACCTTGGAGAAAATTTTCACTGCATTCAATAGAACGCTGGGAAATTGCAGTTGGAATTTTTGAGTGGGATGACATCTTTATATATATTATAAAACCTATTGAGAGGGGAAATATGAAATTATGAATACAGTCTTTCACATTTAGTTTTCGAGCATCTGAAAGATTGAGACTATCAGAACTCCAGATAACGGGGGGATAGGAGAGTGGGCGGAGACGCAGAACACGTGGAATCGTCTAGTTTTTGCGCGCTTCCTTTAATAGCAGTTTGGGTATTTTTGTCTTATGCGAATGGAGATAAAGTGGTGAGTATAAGATCAACGTTAATTGTAAAGTGGTCGATGCCGTTTTCGTGGCAGTCAAAAGAGGGGAGAGCAAACAACGTGAGTTCAATAACTTTTGCCACTGATCTACTCTAGATTCTGTTATGTCCAAATTTTTCATTCTATAAGTTTTTTTTTCCATTTTCTAAGTTTCTTTTCATTTTTCACTTTCTAAATTCTAAAGGTTTTTTTTTCATAATTATTTATGCGTTAAACAGATCTAGAGGTTGCAGAGAGTAATTTTCTAAGTAGTATGAAATGAATGAATTTCGATTTGCTAGCGGGAAGAAGGGGTATCGTCACTTGTTTTTCATCTCGGCTTTTAATTGCCTCTCTTTGGAGTCTTTTTTGTGCTAATGCACTCCACACTCAGTGTGCATAATTGGAGTGTTTGCTGTGTGCCGCATTTGTGCATGCAATCATTATTTGAAACTTACTCTCTTTTTATGTTAGCCATTGCAATTTCCTCTTCAGTAAATATTTCGATATTGAGTTCGTATGCAATTTCATTGAAGGCACTATACAACTTACTTTAGGAATAAGTACCTTTTTTTGAAAGATAGTGATGATAGAACGAAATGCAATTGCAAACAATTTACTGCCTTATGCATCGCCTGATATACGAAACGTTAAATTATTGCGTTGATGTTGTTTTCTATTTGCTGTTATATAGTCTCAAAGAAATGCTTATTGAGTGCTTTTTTTGCAATTTATTGATTGTTGAATGAATACCTTTTTGGTTAATCGTTATTAATTTTGAAGAGATTCAGTTGGTGTTAATATTTAAATGTTTCACTGTTGCTTTGAAAGGATTTATTTGTATTCACTTCCGGTGTGATTTCAGCAATAATATCACTACAATTTTTCACTTCTAAATTAACGTATATGATGTTGATGCTTTTTTTCGAAGTGTTGTAAACCAGTATTCCCGCATAAGCGTGATGAAGAGGCACTTTGTAAGTTACTAGTATCGAGGAGTTTGTTGGCTTATACTTCCGGCACATCGTCCATTTGACATTTTATGTCACTGTCGATGGACATTTTCATGGCAACAGGAAGTTTTTTTGTTGGTGGTAAGGCGAACTGAGAAGAAAGCTTCCGTATCTTCTTTCCGGGACATCCTAATTTTTTTTTAGAAGGCAGCAGCCCGTCGCTTCTTGGGCTATCATTGGTCATTTGCGCCAGCACTCTTCGCAATTTTTTGGTGTACTTATAATTTTTGCTGATGTGTTAAATGCTTTATCCACTATGTGATTGGGGGTTGGGGAAAATGAATATTATTTTTCAAAGCAAATGATAGTCTAACGAAAAGTGAATATTAATGGAGTGAATAATCTAGGAGTTACAATCGGTGACAAAAGAGCTAGCTCAATTACGTGAGCAACTCCTCGAAAAGGACGAAGAGATCGTCGAATTAAAAGCCGAACGAAACAATACCCGTTTACTACTCGAACACTTGGAATGTCTCGTTTCACGGCACGAACGCTCTCTGCGAATGACCGTCATGAAACGTCAGGCACAAAGTCCGGCTGGAGTTTCTTCAGAGGTCGAGGTGCTCAAAGCACTCAAGTCACTTTTCGAACATCACAAAGCGCTCGACGAAAAGGTCACAACGTTTTACATTCTTTTTTATCTTGCTGAAGTGGCCTGCATCCAAAAAATTTCGGCTCTGAGGATTGTTGGTTGTTCGCTCGGAACTTATTGTATGGTGGGCATCGTAGTGATATTTAAGTTTGTCGGTTATAGTTGTTTGACCAGTGTTGCATAACTGTGACAAAATTGGGCAATCGCGCTATAGTATGCTGTTGCTTCACAAGGAGCTGTGATTGATGCAAGAATTCCACCTATATTGCCTCCCCTTCCTCCCCTCCCGCCCCCTCCCCCCCGCCCTCCGCACCTCTTTCAGCGTACCGTATTTACTGCAATGTAGAGTTTTCTCGAATATTTCTGATGTCATCATTAAACCTTGCCCACCATTTCATCTCATGATTTAAAAATTCTGCCACAGGTGTATCGAATCTCTTCGAGTATCGAGATGACTAGATGGACATGATGTAGCTGTTTAAGAAAGTGCATTATTGAGGATGCATGTAACATGCTAAGCGCTTGTTCTGGCATTTATTACTAACCTGTTACTAAAGGTAATCAAAGAAGTGCGAATAGTCTGTGCGTGCACTCTGCAGAGACTATGATGGTGATGATCGGAGACAACAATATTCGTTATGCTGTTTTAAGACGGATTTACCGCGAATGCTCCATTTATTTTGCATGCTATAAGGACATAGTGCCGGATTGTTTGCATATTTGCGTCACTTGATTGTCGTTGCGTTGAGCGATTACCACAATAGTGCAGCATTTCACGCTGAAACATTTGCACTTAACCACTAAAACCACTATTGCTCTGTGAACGTCATATTGGTTGATAAATATTTGAGCTGTGCTATGTGCGAGAAGGAGATGGGGGGGGGGGGGATATACTTCCGCTTCGTTAAGTGAAACAGCCTTTGTTTATGTTAGTGGGTACGCTTTATTACCTTCTTTTTGCGTACATTGCAAGGTTGCTAGGATCACTTGAGGGTTCTCTTTTAATACATGTGGTCTGGTTTGCTTTCACTGCGATTACAACAGCATTTTGTCCCAAGCATGAACTGTTTGTTCCCTTCATTCAAATATTTTCTAAGAACGTCGGAATTGTTTTTTCCCAGCAGCGCATTTGCGCTCTCTAAATTCAGTTTTGTTGTGAGGGTGGTTTTTTTTTGGGGGGGGGGGGTAACCTATGCGAGGTGGAAGCATTGCATTTGCAGAAGGCGAGTGGCATGTTAGATTTTGTACTAAGGAAGTCCTGACAGAATCAAGTTAGAGTCTTTAATTGCTAATATTGCGCATAGAGACTGCACACTTTAAGTCTATAGTCGATGATGGCGGGCAGAAGGGACACTTGAAAATCGATGCTTGATTTAGAGATTTTTTTGTCCATTCTGCATTACCGCTTGCTTGTGAGACACTGATAAAAAGGATCTTGCAATAGAGCCTTATAAAGCCGCAATACCATCCAAACGTTTCCTAAACATGTTGGGCGTTTTTTCATTTTATTTTGCCAAAGTAGGAGAGGGTCGCGCACTTCTCGTCTTCGTTATTATATGGGCTTAATATAGGAAGGAAATTAGATTAAGTGAAAGAAGCATATCAGTGGTAATAAATGATTTTTCATTGTTGTGGTGATCAAAGAGGTCGGGACGTTGAAGTAATTAATTTGTTTGGAACATCTTCAAACGAGCAGTTGAAATAAACATCTCTGACAGTTACTTCTTGCATATTTGGAAGATTTTTTTATTTTATTTTATTTTATTTTTTTTTTTTTTTAGGCGGATTTCAAAAGTATTAGCGAGCGTAATTGTTGGTTATAGATAGTTCACGCGGTCATTTCAAACTTTGTTTTGTTTTCACCAATATTATTCAAGCAATTCTGGTGCTAGCATTATGTTTTCCATCGCTGCCGGAGCGCCAACTTCGTGAGAAAGTGGGAATGTTCTTGGCTTCATACGAACGAGCATATCGATTTGAAGTTATTGCTTGGGTATCATCATTTCTCTTATATTATACCTGGTAAAGGGAGTTGATAGAATGTAGCTCGACAGGTGTGCTGTAGTTCGAATCCTCTCTGTCCGCAGACTTTAATTAGTGTTCTTGTTTTCCGATCATGGATGTATCGGTAATTTAAATGTGTTAAGGTGCGCGAAAGGCTTCGAGTAGCAATGGAGCGAGTTGCAACGTTGGAAGAGGAGCTAAGCGTGAAAGGCGATGAAAATTCGGCATTAAAAGCAAAGATTGCTAAGTTGACTGCCGAAGCAGAGGAAGCTTCTCAGCAGGTGTGTTTTGTTTACTCGTCACATAAAGGTGGCCTCTGCGCTAATTACATTACGATGGTTTGTGCGCAGCATGCTTTATGCTCTTATTGATGTCGTCACATTGCTTCCAAAATATTGCAATTGAATTTTTTATACATTGGGTGATCGACGTGATAGATTTTTGAAAATCTAGCAATTACTCCGCTAACTCGTTGCCGTGCATTATATTTAGAGTGGCACTAACTTTAGTTCAACCTTTCCTTTTAAAATTAGCGATTGTGCTAATGATTCAAAACACTTGAAAGTCTGATTCATTTATTCATAAATTGAGTTGAAAAACTTTTAGATAACTTCCCTCCATTGTGCTCATGCACTCGTAGGCTTTATGTGCACTAGGAGAGAGCAGTTCATCTCAGTGAAATTATTTTATGTTTTGTTTCTTGAATGAGGTTCACTCGCAATTCAACAAGCATTTTCTATGAAGTGAGAGTCTTGCAAACCCGATTCTTTTTCTGTTATTAAGTAAATATTAGAGTTTGCTCTATTTGCCGAATTTGTGCGTTGTTTTAGCCTGTATTTGTGAATGTATATTTCTGCATCACAGCAGCTTTAGCGTTGTCTACTTTCTTTCTTGGTAGCCAGTTACCATTAAAGCATGCCAATCGTTATACTTGTTACATATCTATATATCTACCTATTTTCAAAGCACATCTTCAGTCGGAATTGTCGTTTCTCATTCTAACCATTTGGATAAAATCGAAGTTGGCATCAGGGAGGATGAGTATGATGAAATAGTTTTTCGATGTAAATGCGAGACGGGACTGTTGCAGCGAACGTGATATGCCACATGCATATGTAATCAGATGCTTCCGATGTGCTGCTTTATTGTTCTATGTAAATGTGGCCATGTTATTTGGCATTCTTTGTTTGTTTTGTTTTTTCTTTTTCTTCATTATTCTGTCTTGAGGCGATCCTCTGTCAACTATTAACTGTTGAATCTTTGTCTTCTCTCTGGATGTTGTGCAGTTGCTGCATCTTTATTATCAGAAATACCTTCACTCTATAATCCTTCTCGAATCTGTTGTGGTATATCTTTTGTTATACCTTAGGCCGATGCCATAAGGCTTCATCAAAGATTGTCAACATTGAAGCTGTAATTCAGTCATGAATGCACTTGTTGAGTATTACTTGGTATCTGTTAGCATGCTGATGTACCTCTTTCTTTTTTTAGATGAATAAAACGAACGGAGCGGGCAAAAAACAAACAAACGGAGGGCTCATGTCTGCAGAATCAGCGGCGCGTTTAGTGGAGATGCAGGAAGCTTGTGAGCGACTAAAACAAGAACTTGCGAGTAGTATGAAGCAGTGCACCGAACTTACAACAAGGTTTACTTTTTTATAGTAGACTAGCGCTTTCCTTATCATCCTTTAAACACGGATCGTCTATCGTCCAACTCTGTTACCCGCTGTCGCCCACTTGTATTAGGCTATCAGCTGCAATAAGTAGTGACTGTGGATAACAGCTTCCTACTTCGCATACTTTAGGCTTGTTTCATCGACCTACTTCCCGTCTGGATTTTTCTTACCCGAAAATATGGCACATTCCAGCCTTTCCCACCTCCATGTGCTTCATTTCGCTTTGAACCTTGCTTTGTTGATGTTAAATAATGAGCAATATTTAACCAGTTATTACGGGTCAGAAGCGAGCGTGATCACCGCCGGTCGTAATGTGGCTGTTGAATTTGATAGAGGTTTGAGAGGGGCGCATTTACAAAGCGGCTTAATTACTTTTGATGCCGCAAGGGATTCCATTATTCATAGTCTTTTTATGGGAGCTATTAAAAATTGGATTGTTTGGCGGTTGTGTTTTTCAATTCATCGTCGCTCTCTTTAAATAATTCGATTTGTCGTAGCTTTCTGGAAACTACACATTATTTTTTTTATAATGTTTCAATTCACGCGAACTTGTAATTCGAAGAGAATTGTAAAGTTCGTACAAGCTTGGATCGTGTTCGATGCGCAAGTGTGATCGATAACCAAAGCCGTGTTCTGTTTTGCATATATGTGTCCGTTGTTATATGACTTGTGTACACCACAGGCAGTTTGTAGGAGCCATATGCGATCGCGTTATAACTGCAGCAACAGAGCAGCGAGCTCGACCCTTTTTTATATGGAATGGCGTCGTATTTCGTTCATTAACATATCGAAATTCCACATCGTAGAGCGCTCTTTGTTGATTGTCAGTTTGAAATTGATTCGTTTGCAATATCGCACGAAATTCTTATCGAGTGCCTTCAATATTTAATGCTTTGCAGTGCGCTTTATGGCATTGACATCACATACTGAAAGGGGTAAAGGATCTCTGTTTGTAAGAAGTGATGAAGGATTCTATAGGTTTTCTTATGGAAAGATGTTCATTTATACATGGCTGAGATTCTGTGCTACAAAGTGTTATGAAATGTTCAGCGCCGGGCGAAAGTTTTATAGTCTTAATGTTTTAGAGGAAGCACATATTTTATTTTATTTCGAAATTTTGTTTTTCCTCTCCGTTTTGGGAAACTGTTTTGGGCAGTTATTTTTATTGAAGAGAAGTCAACAAAGCTTTCGAATTTGGTAATCAAATTGCTCTCAAGAATCAATTTTAAGGAATACTGAATTGGAAGGGCAACTATCGAATGCTCAAAAGGAGGCTCGGCTTGGTCAGGAGCATGCGACGAAATTGCAGCACCATCTTCATGAGGTCAATTTCTCTCTTTTTCATTTTTTTCCGCGTGTAGGTTTTTATTTCGAAATTTTATTGATTCGTTTACTCCTTTGTTCTTCAATGACCTCTGCAGAATGGCCAAAAGGACCATAAAATCACGATCATAACTCTCCCTTCAAAGTGCATCCATCCTCGAATGCACGTCATAAAAGTTGAAAAATGCGTTCGCTTTGGATCGCTTCTCGGGTATACATCCCTTCAGCCAGGGCAGGGCACTTCTGCTGGCAGCCGTTGCTCCCTTACGTGTCACTTACCACCTGAACGGCATATGCCATCCTCTCCTAATAATACTAATAGGTGTCTAGTGTTGCACGAAATTTTATTGACGGCTGTCAATATTTTATCATCTACAGTGTAAACCTAGCCGATGATTTCAAACAAGAATGATATTTTAGACTCAGGCGCAAAAGGAAGACCAAGAGGCGAGGATATCAACTTTAGAGAGCCGTTATCTATCTGCACAACGGGAAGCGACTTGCCTCAGGGATCTGAATGACAAACTTGAACATCAGGTTATTAATTCGTCTGCTTGTTCATAACTCCTTTGTATAGATTTCTGGAAAGACCTATCGATCCTCGTACTCTTGTCTCATTCTGCTTTATTGACGTTTTTAATGTCTTGTGTTGTTGCTGCTAAAGCGTTCATTGAGGGACAGAGTCTGCTGGTTTTTTTAGCTATTACCTTTCTTCGTATGTGGCCCATCGATTATTTAACTTCAAGTAATGGGTTGAAATACGGACGTCATATTAGGGTTAATGGTTGAATATTAAAGTATTTCACTTGCGATGCTCGCAGTCAGAAATTTTCCAGAGTATGTGCAGAACCAAGAACCGAATGTGAATGGGCAGGGAATTGGTTCTAATGCTTAGTTTGCTAACTCTGCTTATGATTCTTGGATAACATTTGCGAAGAAGGTTTCCTAATTGATGCTGTAGCGCATGATTTGATGTGCTGAGCTCATTTCAGTTAGCGAATAAAGATGCGGCGGTGCGCTTGAACGAGGAGAAGGTCCACAGTTTGCAAGAGCGGCTCGAGTTGGCCGAGAAGCAGCTAGCTCAAAGCCTCAAAAAGGCCGAATCGCTGCCTTCTGTTGAGGCCGAATTGCAGCAGCGAATGGAGGCGCTGACCGCCGCAGAGCAGGTATGGCTATAATATGCCCTATAATTTGTCCTCCAAGGAGACGGCTTGTGTTGGCAGTGCGATTTTATTGGCGAAATAGATGGGTTCTGCCGGTGGCCGGTTTTGTCAACAGAAAAATGCTTCCTGTCTTGAAAGTCTGGATGGCCAGTCATAATGCCTTCTGCAAAAATTGAGGTGTTCACAGTACGATGCTGCTATGCGAAATGTTTGGTATGGTGTGATTGTTGAACCTCAACTATTATCAGGTTTAATAATTGAACATGAGAATAATGTAACGCTAGTGGATGCTATTGAGTACTTCTGGGTGCTGGTTGCTTGGGTACATCCTCGCAATAGAGACTTTTTGAGTGACGCTCATGCAAAGTACAGCCTCAGTCTCCCTCGGTGGGGCACCGTTGTTAACCGTTTATTGGGAAGTAGGGGGGGAGGAGGGGAAAGGAGTGGCCACGTATCGTTGTGAATGTCGCCGTTGTTGCAGAAGCAAGTATCGGCCGAGGAACAAGTTCAGCGTTTGGAGCGGCAAATTGAGGAGAGGTCTGCAGAATTGGAGCGGGCGATGCAGCGCGAGAAAATGAACGAAGAGCACAATCAACGACTTTCGTCAACTGTTGATAAGCTGCTTTCCGAGTCGAACGACCGCCTGCAGTTGCATTTAAAAGAGAGAATGCAAGCGCTTGACGAGAAGAACCGTCTTACGCAACAGTTAGAGCATACCAAGAAGATATATGACCAGGTGGGTGTTCTGTTGTTTTGTTTTTGCAAGGCAATGTTCGTTTAAAGAAGAGTGACGAAAAGGCTTGTTTATCGATCGTTTTATTGAGGTTTTAAGTGCTGTAGTGTGAGATCGTTGCAGACCAAGTTAACAGAAGTTGGCAAAGCTAAGGTTGTTGTGGTCGATAACAGGGAGACTTGAAGTTTTTAGTTTGTAATGTATTCGTATGAAAATGTGGTAAGAAAAAGAATTTACCGAAAGGAGAGGAAGAGGGGAGCATTTGAAATTTTAATTCATTTCTTGCTGTAGTCGTGCTTGATACAGCTCATTTAAGTTTTTTATTGGCAGACATCGTGTTTGAGTTTTTGATGTGGCGTGCTGGCAGATCTCTTTTAAATGTTGGTGTCTGGCACATTTCGTCAAATAGTGCGCGATACGTAATAGATAGAAGCGATTGCTTAGGTGTTTTTGGTAGTGATGATGGATGTTTTTTTTGTTGCGTGCCGGGATCAGTACCAGTCTTTATCTTGGACCATCGAAACGCACAGTTGTTATTGCTACCTAATTCTTTGCGTCATCGTGATGGTCGGTAAACGTATTAACGCTCCAGCTTGGGCGACTTTGCAAATAGCTGTTTTTCAACCTTTTTTTTTGAGGCCGAGAGAACAAAAGACCGTCTGACACGTGATAATGAAAGTCTTCGACAAGAGATTGATGCCCTCAGAAATCAGCTATATTCGGCACGGACCGCTCAGTACCATACCAGGTAATTTGATAGTGGTAATCTGAGACTGATTTTAGGATTAATGGTTTTATCTTACTTTTTGTAAAAGGGGATCCTCATTAGATGGGATGACGGTCTATAGATCGATCGATAACGCAGTTAGCTTTTATACCCCACAGCAGTAGCAATTGTCGGTGCAGGATTTGAGCAGCGTTATTTGGATTGTTTATTGAGCTCGCTTTGTTACACGTCTGTGACATTAAAAGGAAAAAAATTATCAACGGCTTGCAGTGTTTTTTCTAAGTCATATTTACAGCTATTCTCGGTGGTAGAGGGTTGTGCAGTGGAACTGTAAAGAAAGTTGTGTGACAGAGTGCCACGTAATTTGAGCGATCAGCTATGGTAGGTGTATGGCCCAATGGCAGTGCACTGTAGCCGATTCTCCACTCTTAGGGATTGAGAACTATTTATTCGAGCGCAGTTCGTGCTTGAATTAACAAGGTGGGGGGAACTGCGACGTTGGAAATCGGCATGTTTTTCCATTGCAGGCTGCACAGTGGTGGTGCAGGTTTTGTGGCACCAGTTGCCCCAGCAGTTGGCAACGGTGGTGCTGCACCTCCTCCTCAGCCAGCAGCGCCTCCTGTCTATGGGGCACTAGGCTTGAGAAGATCTCAAAAGGGTCGTCTACAAGCACTTCAGGATGACCCATCGAAGGTGCAAACGCTGAATGAACAAGAATGGGACAGATTGCAGCAAGCTCACGTCCTTGCTAACGTTCAGCAGGTAGTAACAGCAGTCCCACAGCTTTGTTTATTTCTGAGATGGAGGATACTGTTCGTTATGCTAGAGCACAACAATGAATTTCATGTTGGCAGCATTACCTTCATGAACTTGCGCCAGCAGTTTTAAAACTTAATTGCAATGTTTTAGCATATTCGAATATTCTATGAGATAGTTCTGCTGTTGTGCAGCAATTATTTCGCTACAAATTTAGTTGGCAATTTTTTTTAATGCTATAGATGTTGGATTGCTAAATGTTTTTTTTTGTTTTTTGTTTTTTTTTTTTTCTGGAGTGCGCTATCACTTATTAGTGAGATGTTCTTTTTTCTTATTGTGGATAGTGATGTCTTTTCAAATTATCTTTGAATTTTTAATAAAATATTCACTGATACTGTTTGCGATTTGAGCTTATTTTTTAATCGTTCTCAATTCTTGCATCGAATGGTTCTTTCTTCCAGTATTTCAATTCTAGTTCATTTCACATATGAAAATGCTTCAGCGGTGAGCATTCTTCTCGATACGTTTTGATAACGTTTAACTTTGTTTCAGCTTCAATAATCTGTTACTTACCATTTGTATAGAGGAGAGGAATGCGGCATATTCACTATATCTGTTTTTATTGATGATTGTTTATATCATGTTTGGTGGCGTCGTCTTTGAAGAATTCACAGTCAATTTAGCGAAATACTTTAAAGGCATTTTCGAGTTCTTCATCGATGATGGATATGACCGGTGCAGGTACGATGCGAAGCGGAGCACCAACTCCCGGAGGTCTGGCAAATGCACCGCCTGAAATTTTGCTCGCTGGAAGTGCTGCGGCACAGCCCGGAGCTGCTGCCGATCCACATGCTCTTGCGAGCATGATTCAGGAGAAGTATGTTTGCGCAGAAATATGTTTGTGACTGAAGTGTGTGTTGGTTCGAGCATATGTTTATGAGTGGTTCGAGCGCAGAAAAGCTGTTGATAGATTTTTTTGATGAGGGGATATGGGGCAATTTGTGGAGGTGTTCACAGGCTTTTCAGTTAGAGTTCTTAGTGGGTGACCGTCTTTTTTGTTAATTTCATCTCATTCAAAGTAATTTACGCATTCCGGTTGAAACACGGAGGGTCTTTTTTGTACTAAATATAACAAACAGAATTATAAGGGCTGGTGCGGCAAAGCCGTTGTTACTTTCGTAAGTTCTCTGCTTGCATGCATCGAAGCGGATACTCTTTTTGCTCCCTTGTAAGTGCACGAAGCAAATCGTTTCGACCAGTTGAGCATCAGCAGCTTCTAAACTCATCTTTGAATAAGCGCTGAAATTGCAAACAAGCTGTTGTGATCATTCCATTCACTTAGCCGAAGTGTTGAGTCAAACCTATGAAGCAGTGCTTAATCCTTCCATAATCCTTCGGTTGTTTTTTGTCAAGTTGTTGATAGTTTGCGGTTTTAAAGTCGTAGATAAATTTATTATTTGACAGGCGCTCCGAGTTATTTGCCCCTCTGCTTTAGTAAATTTGAATGCGTGTTTTGTAGGTTGGATGCGATCAACTCGCAGATTCGGTTGATCCAACAGGAAAAAACGCACGCGGAACGCGTTGCGGAGCAGCTAGAGAGTCGCGCGCGCGCCGCGGATTTGGGTGCAGCAGCTGGCAACGTTTTATATGGCGTGGACGATGGGCAGAATATGGGCAATTTATCGGCACGCTCAACCCCTCGGAATTCACCTCAACACGACTTTCTTGTTACCAAATATAACACGGTATTCTTCGAAGTTGCTATTTGTGGCGCTCATTCAGTTTCTATGATTTCTGGCATAACTAAAAGGAAAGAGTACCGCAGAAGTGTTTCGTTCATTTGAAGTCGATGGTATAATTAGGTTAAGGTTTAATTATCTAAAAGTGGATATAATAGTTATTATTGACTCAGAAATTGCGTCAAGCTAGAATCCAAGCTTAGTCGAACTCATCTCGTCTTTTAATTGCCTTAATAGCTGAGCTAATATGGATCGGTGAGGTTGTGATGTCATAGAAAATCATGTTGCACTGCTGTACATGATCCGATACTTTTTTTTTTCAGTTGCCTGCAAACGCTTCTACTTCACATCTTCACGGTCAAGCAGTCGATGCATATGGGCAGCCAGTAAGTCCTTGAGTATAGTTAAAGCCGCGGGCATCTTTATGCCAGTTCTTTTTTAGCCTATATTGACGTTTTATAGAGATTACTGGGACTGCTATTGACGTTTTTTAGAGACTGAACGATGTTTCGCTTATATAGGGAGAAGAAGGTGGTTAAATGCATTGGTGAAGTAATTTGCTTGAATTAAATTCAGCTACCTGAAGCTTGAATTCGTGAGTGGAGTTTTTCGAGTGTGTCTGACGGCTTATGATGCTTTCAGTTTGTTCATAGAAAAGATGGAAATAAATTTTTATTTAACTGCAGTGCGCAAAGAATTGCTACTGAATTTTCTTTTCGTTTTTTAGGCAGTTTGAGACATGGAATTATATGTGAAGTGCAAGATTTTTTATCTTTACATAAACATCTGATCTAATTCCACTGCTAAACATTACTGAGCAACTGTCGTTTTTGGTTTTTCATTTTTTTCCCTTAAAAGATTTTATTGATGTTTAGTATGAGTCGTTTATTTTGAGAAAACGCAATACACAGCGATGTATTTAGAGGGGGATGCCGTATAGATGTCTCGCTTAATGGGATGTAGTTTCAGTTCATGGACGACAGCATCATCGACACTGATTTTAATATGTCAAAGCGACCATTAAGGCTCGATCATGTGCAGCGACAGTTGCAGGTTTGTATAGCTCGCAGCACTGAGTAATGCCAATGAAGTCGATCACATATCCCTTGTCACGCTAGCTAATTCGACATTGTTTAATAAGATGCACTGAGATTGTTAAGATATCTGCATGAGATTGAAGCTGCATTTTAAATACAACAGCAGAATAAACTGCAAGTTCCCATAGAATCTTATCGGTCGATTGCGTTTATTCTTCAGATTTTTCTGAGGTTGCATGCTTCGGGCTTAATGACACATTGGTGTGCAGTGCTGCATTCATGTGAGATATGTGCTCCTCTTTAAAATGGGATCTATTCATGCGTAGAGCGCAGCACATTTCGTTAAGAGGTTAAACTCATCGGTTCTTTCTTTGCTAATTAATCCTCCGAATGGAGGGTGCTCATCCTCCCGCCTCCTTCTGCATACACCGCCTGTAATTGGTTCGATGCGATCGACCAGAACTTCATCCACTCTAAGCATTTTTTGTTTCGGCTCAAGCTTTTAATTGACGTTTCCACGGGTTGCCGACGTTTTAGAGTCGACTGGAAGATGAAATTGGGCAGTCAATGAATGAACGGATGTCGCCGGCGTCTTCAGTTGCCTCTTCGCAAGAGCACTCACCCGTTTATCCGGGTGGCAAGGCAGGCAAGAAGAGGTCGACGAGTACGAGTGGGCTGAAGACTCTTGGTCGGTTCTTCAACAAGAAGGGCAAGAACACTCAGCAATTTCGAACGAATGCTGACCAGGGTACTTTCACAGAATACCCCTTCATTTTGAGTTTTTCAGAGTTAATCTGTGAGTGGGGATCGCAGTGAGCACTTGTGGTGAATTTCTTCGTTCTTCTTGTTGATTTGAAATTTCCGCAAATATGTTAGGATATTGCGTCGAATATATCTCTTCTCTTCAATAAAAGACCTGCACTATTAAAAATCGCAAAAACAGAAGAACTTGAGTTTCTATCAAAGGAATTGCGATTAAGAGGCACTTTGATAAAATATGTTAGGTTTTAGGCGCAGAGTGCATAGGCCGATGACTTTGGAATGCATGAAGACAGAAATAAGTTGTCTGCTTTTAGTGCTGATATGGCTGTGATTTTGTGAGTGGAAAATTGGCGAATAAATTTGTTCAGATGCTTGCCGAGTTTGAATTCGTCGTCGGCTTAGGGCTGATTTACTTGTTCTGGCACTCAATTGTTGAAAGCGGTTCAGTGAAGAAGAGCAAAAACATTTGCTTTTCTTAATCTGTTATCGACGTTAGGGTCTGACTGCCTTTTAAAAGCGCCGTTAACTCGTAGCTGCTGATGTGTTGTCCTGATTTTTCAAATTATTTTTGCTTCCAGCTTATAAATGAGGTCTCACGTTTTTTGTCCTACATGGCAGCTTTTTCTTGGTCAAAAGCTCTGAAGGGATTTGAAGTGCTCCTCAAGTAAACCGGTACATTTTAGTACTATGGGATGTTTTGATTATATGAATAATTCGTTTAAAATTGCAGGAATAATATGTTTACTTAAGGAATTTGTGTGATTAGTGTCACCCTGATATCAGCAAATCGATGATTGCGCTATTGCTTTTCAGGTGCATATTCGGACAGCGAAATGTCTTCGGGAGGCGATGGATGTTCGGTGAGCGGAATTGCACCAAAGGCGGCAATGAATGGTGTCGCATCACAATCACATAATGCGGCTGATTTCGATAGGCGGAAAAAGAAAAAATACGAATTGCTCGAAGAGGTTTTTTTTTTAATTTTCTACTCTAAATATTCAATCACTCTTTTATGAGAATGTGTTATTTGTTCAGATTTTCCGTATCATCCTTTGAAGATTATCGTGGCGTTTTTATTGTTTGTAGCGCATAGCGCTGGCCAGTACTGACCAGCGCACGCTGGATGGCGGCTACGTGTTTAAGGCCTATGATAAATGCCATTTCGCAAATGATCCCCACTTGGGTTATTTTGAGGCGATGAAGGCGCGGACACCGTTTGCACTTTGGAACGGTCCAACAGTGGTCGCATGGTTGGAATTGTGGGTGGGCATGCCGGCATGGTATGTGGCCGCATGTCGCGCCAATGTCAAGAGCGGAGCAATCATGAGCGCGCTTTCGGATCAGGAAATACAACGTGAAATTGGCATTAGTAACCCTCTTCATCGACTGAAGTTGCGGCTTGCTATACAGGTAATTTGCTTCATTAAGTAATTCTGGTGACACTCATTGGCAGTCGGGCACAAATCACCTTACTCTCTCGTTTTGCTATTTTTAGTAACCCCGCTGTTTGTTTGACTGACTGATTGCTTGTGTTTTACTCGTTTAGAACAACGAGGCATTTATTCCACAAATGCGCCACATTGCCTTTTATAAACCTCGTTTTTCTGTCATCAGTCATTTTGCTTTGTTTTGCCGTCAGTTCATCGGGAAGAGTTTGTAAGAAATGGCGTGGGGGCGATAATAGCCAGTCTGTTATGAGAGTGGGACATATCCGGGGTGCTGAAGTTGGCGGAAAAAAACCGGAATTGATTTACTGGTTCTTGTTAGTATCATAGTGCAACATAGAGGGGAAAGTGTTGTTGCAGGAAATGGTATCTTTAACATCGCCGTCGGCCCCACGCACTGCGCGCACTACTTTGGCGTTTGGGGATATGAACCATGAGTGGATCGGAAATGAGTGGCTGCCGTCGTTGGGACTTGGCCAATACAGATCCGCTTTTATGGAATGTCTTTTGGATGCGCGCATGTTGGAGCATTTATCTAAGAGGGATCTCAGAACGCACCTCAAGATGGTCGACAATTTCCACAGGTTGGTTGCTTCGTCCGCTGCCTCCTGGGTTAGCATTTCAGCAAAGCCTTTAATTTCTCACAGAATATGGCGGTCAGCTTAAAGCTTACCGATTAATCCAGATGCTATTGTGCGGCCTCATTGCTTATAATTTGACGATTGTTTATAAACGCTCACTAGAGCAAGAAAAGAGCCAGCTATTTTTTCATTTATTTTTACAAATGCTCGACTTCTGACTTCTTGTTGACTTCAATCACGTCGTATGCAAGGCACTGGGGCCAGGTGGATATGATGGTTTTGGAAATTTTTTGACCTATGAAATTCTACTGATCGTCGTAATCACGTCGTACGCACGTACATATTGCTGCAATTGCTAAGAAGGCGCTGTGCGTAATGTGTTAAGCAATACTGCACATTTTAAACGATCGATAACCTCTGGTACTCAACGTTTCGGCGCCCTTCCTCACCCGAACGTCGTCCTGCAGCTGTCGAACATTGAATTTATTGAATTTAAGTTGCTCGATATTTATTTGTCATGTGTGATGACCGCGCAGTCGTTGGACTTTCTGGAGGCAGTACAGCGTTTTCACGACTAGAGATCAAATTATTCAGATTCCATGATTGAACCTTAGAAATACTAAGTGTTCAACTACTTCTTAATGTTCAGCCTTTAGACGTCATCAGTTGAACTGTCAAACGATAAAGGTTGTTTTTGCTTTAGTAGGTGCACATCCATCTTCTTTAATCGGTAACTGTGTGATTGTATTTTCAGAGCAAGTTTACAATACGGAATTATTTGTCTCAAGAAATTGAACTACGATAAGAAAGTGTTGCAAGAAAGGCGCAGAGCATGCGAAAATGTTAATCGAGGTGCGTTTGCCGCTATTTTCGTTTCTGAGTTTTTCGTTCAGTTGATGGCTACTGAAAAACACATATGCGGAGAAAACGTGATTGCATTGAGCGAGTTGATGTGGGCTGGTGTCGGCTTTCAACCCTTCCACTAATTCATACCTTCTTCTCTTTGCCAGTTACGTATTCCATGTTTTCATGATCCTCTAAAATCTCGGAGTAAGAGGCTGTCAGACACTCGTTAAAAATCCAATCTCATGCAGTAACTTCAAATCACGAGCCATGAAAGCGCTACAATAACGCTTGAAATAAGTGAGCTCATTGATTTGATTTGAAGTGGTTGCTTAGAAAAAGAAAGGTTTTGTATGATTTCATTATAGCTGGATTGAGAATGCACACTTTCTCAGAACGGTAGAATTCAGTGAGTGTATCACAAAAAGTGGCTGTTTTGCATCAGATGAAGTGATATTTGCAATCAGGAACTAGGAAACTTTGCATCGGAAAATCGAGCACACGTTGAATAATTCCACAACTACGATGAGGCAATCAAACGAAGGCCGACCCTCCGGTAAGTCAGAGATGTGGCGAGGGGAATGTTTTCGCCAGTAGGTTCTACCGATTCGATTTAGTCTGGCCTGAACTCTTGAACGTTCATTCTCGTTCATGAACTGAATTTCCAAGGGTTGGTCGGCGTTAATTGCACATCTAGGATGGAGAAGGTGGAAATTATTCACTGTTGATAGGATATACTTTGCAGACGTTTTGGTTTGGTCATGTGAACGGGTGGCGCGATGGGTGGAGGAAATTGGCTTAGGCACCTATGCATCTCAGCTGCACGATTCGGGTGTGCACGGTGCGCTGATCGCACTTGACGACACGTTCGACGCGCAATCGTTGGCATTATCGTTGCAAATGCCACCGCAGGATACGCATTCACGACAGATTCTCGAGCGGCATTTCAGTGCACTGGTTGCCGATTGCCGACCGGTGGGTGCGACGGTGCCCACTCGACACACTCCTCTCAATACGAACAGCAGCTGACAGGCGGCCACTTTCCATGAGTGACGCAGGTGAGTTCAATTTTCTTCTTCTGTCAACGATCTTGCGTTGCTTTTCCAGTATTTTATACCGCAGCAGTTGTCATGGATAGACTGGTTTGTGGAATTGAAGGAATTGTCGTAGAGTAGCTTCTTTTCAAGGGTCAGTTAGTATAAGGAGCGGGGGTGGAGGGAGGTAGTGGTTTGCAGGAAGAAACTGAATACATCGTTTGACATCCAGCAGAATTGTTAAAGCATTGGTGCTGTGGTTTGAAGAGATTTATTCTGACGTTATGCAAGAAGTTGAGAAAGGAGCATGTGGAATTATTTGCACTTTATGTTGAGGAAGTACTTAGTTTGCTCTTCTTATTTAATTGACCACGGTGTTGCACAGGTGTTTATTACGTCTTTCTGAAAAACGTAATTGCAGTACAACTCGAGTGGCGAACATGCTGTCGGCATGCATCGTATTGGTGGTTATCGCGTGGACGACGCGTTTGTGGTGCGTTAGCCGAACAAGCCTTCGATTCTACGCTTCCAATTTGCAGATATTGTTTTCTGTTCCATTTCGTTCTTGATCGCATATCACCCACAAGCACTCCGCTGTGCCATGCCACTACCTGAACGTGTAGTACCCTGGTCACTTTATTTGTCCTCCCATTCATAGTCATGTCCCCTTGCGTTCCAAATCTATTGTTTCATGTGTTGTTCACCCTGCCGATCTGCTTTGCAGTAAGGTTTTAATTGGACATGCCGAAGAAACTATCGGTGTGCAGATTATGCATGTATTAAGATTTGTCATGATCTCTTTGTTCGGGATTATGCATGTGTGCTCTATTGCCGTTGATTTGCAAAAGTTAGTGGTGGCAGGCAAGATAGTGCAAGATACAAAAATATAATTGGGCAACTGAAGTCCTTTTAGAGTCTGAAAATTGGAAAGGTTACAGAGGTGAAAAAACCACCGCCTTGAGGCGATTCTTATGTTGAGTATGGCTTTCCTTAATCGCGGCATTGGTTCTTTACAAATGACACTTGAAGGCATTTCCACAGTTATGAAATCGGATTCGTTTTGGGCACTTGTGTCTTATTTTAATGGAATATTCTAAAATGATCAGTATTGGCGACATGATCAGCAATGGCAACATCGAAATCGTAATGTGTGTTACATAGCAGCATCGTGATATCTTTTAATTCACAGTGCTAGACTGATATGCCCGACAGTGAGGTTTATGCTGGCGGGGATTATTCTTACCAGAAGTCAAGGGTTACCTTTTAAAGCTTCTTTTTAAAGTTTTTGCTCCGAAACTTTGAATGTATCTTTGTAAAGGTATGGTGTTTGAGAGATCAATGAGTTTGAGTTGCGGTATCTGTGGGCAAGTAGTTATGCACGAAGGAAATTAGGTCGTTTGCCTGGACAGTAGAGGGTGTGTTTGTTTGTTTAGAGTCACCAGTTAGAAGTGTTTATTGTGCTAAGAAGCTTCCAAGCTTCTAATAATGTTATTTGTTGGACGACGTTGGAAGCCAGAAATATTTGCCAATGTAGGCGTTTCAGTTGTTTGCAAGTGCGATGAGAGTTGAAACAGTGGCAGGCGGCGAGTGCTTGCTTGTTGACCAAAAATTAACGGTCTCTGTTGTTTTTGGACGCTTGTCCTATCTCGGCTGACTTGTTCCAATGGTAATATAAGGGTTTTCGTTTCAAAACTCATTTGTAAAAACCGAAAATCCCGTCTTTGTCGGGAATATTGCAGCATCGCTTGTGTGGTGGCAGTTAGTTCAGGCCATGCGACAAATCTCCTCTCATACAAACTCAGAGTTTTTGCATGTTGCGCTTTTTGCATACTTTAGTTGTTTGCCGTTTTCTACAGGTCTCTATCTAGTCATCGTATTGTACTC
Source organism: Baylisascaris procyonis (assembly GCA_037389465.1). NCBI lineage: Eukaryota > Metazoa > Nematoda > Chromadorea > Rhabditida > Ascarididae > Baylisascaris > Baylisascaris procyonis. The sequence goes on from JAZARR010000059.1 coordinate 7,022,860, forward strand.
GTAATTGCAACGCACCCAGGCCTCTGATCGTTTTCTGTTGCGGTGCCCGGTGCGTCGGCGTTGTGGTACCGGGCGGATGACGCTGTGCTAATGTTCCATTATGAACGTGAGCGTCGCATGAATTTTATTTCGATTGCCACTTCGTATGTGGTCTTGAATGCTTTATTTGACATCTAGTTATGGATATCCTTGGTACTTCTTTGTATATCCATTCCGTATGTTGGTAGTCGTTGATGTGGATGAAGTGCAGCATGGAGGGAGTGGAGAAGGGGGGGGGGTTTGATGACCAAAGATCGTTATTCCGGAGATGGTCTAAGGGTTGTTGCTTTACCTCTCAATTACTTTAAATTTTTCATTAACCAACACAAATTAACTGAGACGGGCCAACGTGGAACTTTGCGAGTGCCTAGTATTGTTCTTTTTCGTGCGCTCTACAGTATCATGGCATGACGGAGTTGGAAATGACGCATAGTCGGGAGTGAATCATTTCTTAAGTCACCATTGCACAACGCCCGAACACCTGCTGCACGCGCAGTCTGTTTTGCTAACCTCGAGTTTGTAAAGCAATATTCGGCCTAAAGCATTGAGACGTGGGCGATATTCGCTTCGCTGGTCATCACACAGGAGGCGCTGCACTTGTTGCTTGTACATACCCGATTCGGCATGCTGAATATTGGTGGTAGATTGAGATATTGGTGGAGAAGTAGAGCTCTATGTTCAACTTTGCGTGGCACTTCGGATAGCAACTTCGCAGCGTTACGCCACTAATAAGACCAGCGGGCACGCTGTGGCATAGCATTATCTTTTTGTATAATCTAGGTTTGCTACAGGTGTTTCTATTCTATTTGGAGAATTTTTTAACAAAACTATTGAAGTTGTTAGATAGCGATTTTCATAGTTTGAAATGTTTTTTGTCTGCAACCAATCGTATATTTTTGTAGGTAACCGGGAGCGAATTTAATTGAATAACACCTAATGTTGGTGTCTCCCTTGGTTAAATTTGGCATCATCGGAAATTTGAGATAAAAAGAGGAGGGTGTTATATTATGCGAGGCGTTTGTAATTGTCTAATTTATGATTGTGTGAATTTGGACTCGCAAAGCGTGTAAGCGTTCGTTCGGTCGAAATGTGGTGCTGTTTAATGGATTTTGCAAGAGCGGAAAACGCTCGTTTTGTATGAGCTCAACTTATATCTTTGTGCAGATTTGTTGTTTTCGACTTTTTTTTTTTAATATATGAAGGGCCGATGCAAAGTGTGCATTTAAGAAATTGTTCTCGATGCTGTTATATTTTGCCTTTTATAATGCATAATTTTTTGGATTAATATAAAACACTTCAATCTTTTTCGTCAATTTTTTTCCTCGTTGGTGTTTTCTGTGCTTTGATTTTGCTTTATTTTCCCGCCGATTGACGTCATAATTTTAGATACCTAATTTATAAATGATAGATGAATAATTATGACCGTTGTGAATATGGTGCCTATATCGATATCTTTTGATGCTGTTGATGTTGGTAATATATTTCGAACTTACACTATAGATGCCTTCGTCGTTTAAGGGGGCTTGTGTTTTTTTGAGGTCTGACGAGGGAGGTTGGCCTTTCTTTTCAAATAAGGTGTTTATTTCTCCGAAATTTCACTGCATATGTAGAGTGTCTCTTTGTGCAGTTGTTTACTGGAAAGTCTAAGAAGAATACTGAGCTTAATAAGCCGTTTCTTTGCGTGGGTGCAACTTTTAAAATTAATAAATGCTTACTGAGTTCTTCGTATCGCTCGCGAATTCCATCCTTCACTCATTTGTTTCGTCGATTTAAAGATAATCGGCGCAACGAAGTGGGCATGGATTTGCACTGAAGAGTTTTTTATAAGTATTGGTAAGTTAGGAGCAAGAAGCTGCGATGTTTTGCAAGTTCCATTGATGTATAGATGGTACGAAATAGGGTGATGATCACGGGGAGACATTCACGGTATTATCTAGTGATAGGTAACAACGGAAGTATCTAGCTAGTTGGGCCATCGCAGATCTGAGACTGGAGGCAGAGTAGGTGCTAATGGTTGCTTGGATGAGTTGACGTCTAACAGTGGTGCTTTGAGAAGCCGCTCAAGAATAACTCAAATCAACGCTAAGGGCATAAATCGTTTCACGTTTCTTCAACCTATTGCTTCTTTCCATTGTTTGAGTTTCCTGTTAAGAAAAATCCTGATCTTATTCTCTGCGTGTCACTGACAGCAGCGTTCGGTTCTAATTAGCTATCATTACTTTACCAACTCACCCTCAAGTCAAGTAGTATGTGGAAAATGGTTTGTTCAATTGCCTTCCCACTATTTAAACGATCTAAAAATTTTTTTAAATTTCGTGTAATTTATTATCGAAAGTTTTTTAGTGAAAAATCTTTCGAAATTTTTTATCAGTTTACCAAAAGCTTCATCACTGAAGTTGTTTGTTATCACCTATCCAGAGTAGCAATTACAAACTTCAATGCTATTCCTCATTTAATGATTCCACTTTTATTCTTATAAGTGCAGCTGAATGTAATCTAGTAATTATTTATATTCACAAGTTAGAATCTTCATTTGAAGATTGATAATAGAAAAGATCAAACGTATGGCAGCTGCACTAGTAAATACGATTTGCAAATGTGCATGCGGAATAACTGCATATAAACGAAAAAGGAATTGCGCGTGAATTACCATGGCGACGATTCGTTGCGATCGACGCGCACGCATTTATCATGAGGGGTTTTGTCATTTCATGCATCGTTCTCGAGCTTGTGTCCGCTGCATAAGACGGCCTCGTTTGTGCAATGAACGAACCACCACCTGCATATGAAGGTTAGTGCTGAACCTTTCCTCGTTCATATAATCATTCGCTTCTTTCTTCAGTATTTCGCCTATTTGTGGAGACTATCTCTTGTATGTGTATACTTGATAGACATCGCATCGATTTGAACCAGCTTTTGCTGCTAAACTTTGTTTCTGGGCCTTGATCCCACAGATGAACCCCACATGTCCTAATTTCACCGTTTTATCACCCTCACAATTTCATCCTTTCAGTAACGCTCCTAGTGACGAAATTCCGATCGTGACGAATTACAGTATTACTGAAATCCCAGAGAGAGAAAAAATTTCTTGCAAAATACATTCCTTCGAATATATAAGGTGGGTTGTGATGAATGAAAACTTGCTCTTTGTTGCAGATCCTTACCTCACATGAATCATCGCCGAACCAGTTTACAAGACCGTTCCGGCGATTTTTGTTGTGATAAAATAATACTCGTCGAAACTTTGCCTTGCCGAATGAGTTAAAAGAGGTTTTTGTTCGTAGTGCATGAAAACGAAATGGTACCTCGTTTTTGCAGCGTTCCCAATGATTTCGAAAATTGTTACGTTTTGCTGTCTGAGAACAATAAAAAAGGTAACGGATTTTAAAAACTGAAAAATAAATGCTTTCTATCTTGGAACAGTTTCATCATTTAAACATTCCCTGATTTTAAAGTTTTATTTTAGCGAGGAAGTGGCCATTAAGCGTGCTCATGAAACGTCGTTTCTTAAGAAATTCAATTATGAGAAACAAGTATGTATATTTCGATGATCCCGCTGTCATTCAGCCATCAGAACTTAGGCGACCATCGCAACTGTGTATTCAACAAGTTGCTGCACGCACAACACTCAGTGAAGGCTCAGTGATGTTATTCAAAGATATGCTGCACTGTTGGCATAATAAATGAAACAGGAGGCAGGTTTGGGATAGCAATGCATAGCAACTCACTGCATTTTACTACACCATTAACACCTGCCTATTTTAAAATGCTTTGCAACAGAAAACGTTCAGTTTCATTGCACTGTTCATTATTTTTGTTCGGCTGCTCTTCGCATCAGAAATTCAGTTTTTTATGATAAGTGTGAACGAATCACGCTAACGCTGAACGAATTTGAAGCAAATCAATTTACACCAAGCGCTAAACTGTAGCTATAAATTAATTTTGCGCCTTTCCTGTCTTAACGAAGGTGTTTTTTGTAAAAGACTATATATAGCGTGAAGCTACCTCCATAGACACTCATCTTCAAATCTGATCGTTGAAAATTTTAAAGCTGTGTGATATTTTTTTTTCTTCAGACGCTTTAAAAGGCAACTGAAAAAAATCATAAAAGATGCAAGCGCGGACAATACATTATTTTACCGCTACTTAACCTAAAAGTTAAAAAAAGACAACTTTCAGCCATCTCGAATCCATATGCGCCAAACAACTGTGGCCTTAAGGAAGGCGAATATAATGAACGTGGTCACTATCCACTCAATCAACCCCAACTCGATGTTCCGCCATGTGAGTAGAGTTTGTGTCACGAACGTTGCATGAGCGTTTTTTATGGAATAGGTTAAAATTTGCTGATACGACTGCAAGATTTTAACGAAACTTCATGAAACTAGGAACGGTTGGCATAATGAGATTTTTTTTTAAACATTTAAACACTTTTAAAAATTTAAAGTTAAATTCGAAGCAGTTTGCCACTAGAGTTTAATCATAATAAAAAACAGTGCTTTTTCTATTCGGATTTCTTCTTCAGGTAATCCGACAGTGATGTCGGTGCCGGTGGCGCCAGCAAGGTCGCAAACTACAGTTTATGTGAGTTCGTTAGTATTCGGTGCACATGCAATCAACTTATGTTGTCCTCACTGTCAAGCGCAGATTCTCACGCAGACAGTCGGTCGTGCCGGTCTTCTTACATGGCTTATCTGTGGCGGCCTTGCACTTGTCGGGTAAGCATTATATTTGGTCAAATAATTTAGCATGGATTGCATCCTCACGCTCATATAACTCTTAGCACATTAGTTTACTAGCAATTTCAAATTTTTCTAAAAGAATTGCTGCAAAAATCGCTCACCATCGTGGCGCATTATTTGCGCTATTTGAAAAGGTAAGAAATATCTTTCAAATTGGATAATGCATCTATCTATATAGACAGCTGAACTAATAGTAGAAAAAATCAGAAAGGAATAGAAAAGTAACTTTTATTGAATGAATGAAAAATATAAAATAAGAAAATTGTAGTGAATATAAAAGTTGTAAGCGATAGCACTAACCTCATCACCATAGTTTGAAATAATAAAGGAAAATCAAAGCTTAAGAATAGTATAATAGAGGAACCACTATCTAAAATAAGGTACATGTATAATTTATCTATAAACCTAGGAATACAGTGCACAAAAGGATAAAAGTTAATGCATAGTGGGGCACATGGTCGACATAAGCGCACCATAAACAAATGTGATGATAACTGGTAATCGATAAACCTCATTGTAGATGTTAACCGCCTCGAGCGTACAGTGGTAACACGTAGAGCAATAGTTATTTGATCTGTGTTTAATACCAGACCTATCAAAGCAATATGAATAACATTTGAAACTCACTAAAACATTCTCAAGCCGAAATACTAATACAGAAACTGAAGTTAGGTTGCAAGTAAAACAGATCCATGGATGAAGGATGGAATACAAAAACCATAGGATAATTTAATATTATGATATAAAGTTAAGTGAATAAATGTTCCGTTGAGAAATGCAGTATCGAAAAGCGATGATCAATAAATCTTGGTATACATGGTCAAAGCGATCGCACTATGAAGCAGTAGCACAAGTAGAGCAATATTTATTTAATGTTAAACCTATAGAAATAGCTCCGTTATGCAACTGACTTTTAGGGTTATACATAGAAAAAGGATTTTTGCAATACGAGTGGTTAATAAACGTAAAAACTAAAGTCTGTGAAGGATTTCGTTAATCAAAATTTTAATACCCTGTCTATCAAAATAGACGAACTTATACACAAATTCTAGTTTGCTAATTAAAGATCTATCTAAATATTTTTCTACTAGGAAAGTACTAAGACCTTTGTACTAGAAAAGTGCTAAATCTTTTGTAGATTTATATGAGCGTAGAATCAATTCAAATATTAATGCAACATTGGGCTGTTTTATGTTTGTAAACATTTTATGAAACTATTTAATGGACTGAGCAAAAGTGCAAAAGCGAATATTGTGCTAGTTCCTTTGGCTCGTTTCTCCAATTGTTTGTAAAGATGTATTGTTTCGTTATTGCTTGCCCCAGATGGTACCATTATCGTTTTTATAGATGTTGGCTGTGCTGTCCGATTCCATTTTGTGTCGCCTCCTGTCAGGTTGGTTTTTGCTTTATATGGTTGTGCGTGAGGAAATAATACAGTTCTGTAGATAACATATGTAGTTGTTGAACGAGGAAGCCATAACACTCAAAAATCTTTTGAATTCAGTATTCCAAATGAGTAGGGGCATGCCTCGGATAGTTCTTAAACAACTCGGCGATGTGCCGTTGAAAAGGCCTGGAGAACAAATAACGTAAATGTGCTTAACAGCAACTAGAATTGTGGATAAATTGAATTCACAGACACTGCTTTATAACAGCGATGCAAAATATTTGAGTGGACTTCGGTGCACAATAGCTTCTTTCAGGATGTGGAACATTACTGCCCAAAATGTCGAAGGCTACTTGGCACCTATCGCCGTTTATGAGAACTTGTGTTAAATGCGCTTGCAAACTTACTGCATAAAAATGTTTTATGGATGTATACGTAATGAAAATTAACCACGGAGAAGTTGATAAACGAGTGCAGATGAAAACGACTTCCATTCAATCGTTAACACTATTCTCTTCATTCGTTAATAAACGGACAAAGATTGATATGAGTTTATTATTTACAATTTTTTTTCAGACAAAACGCTTTAGTATATAACAGAAAGCGAAGCAAGTTAATTAATTTCAAGTTGAATAGTCATAGTATACTTAAAATGAAATATCATTCGCACGTTTTTCAGCGGAACTCCTCGAAGCGTTATAAGCCTTTTTCGCATTTGAGCGCTATGGTGATTAATCACATTGGAGTAGCAAATGCTTTATCGGATGTGTCAAATGTGGATGCACAACAACTGAGGACATTGAGTTTGTAACTGTAAGCGATAGCCGCAAATTGCAATGCATAAAACATTTCGCCACGCAACATTAAACAGTCCAGAGTGACGACACCGGTGAGTAATAACCGCGTAGATACAAAAAGAACGACGCAAATATTGCTATGAATGAGTTTACATATTTTCGCGGCCCAAATGAAATTGGAATTCATTAATATGCTATGATGGATAGAGCCACTGAGGAAAATTAACAGTAGTTTACATTGCAGCACAAAGAATACCTTCTTTTAGTACTGGAGTACTTGACAGTGGAATATCCGTCAACAATTTTGCTCATCGTTAATCGGTAAGAAGGTTGTCAAGGGTAGGTAGGCAGCTCGTGAATTGTCGCTAAGGACTTGGCAAGTTCGAAACAGTAGGCAGGTGATTATTAAAATTGGGGTCTGCACTGTGGCAAAGATGCATAATTATCCTTATCCTTCATGCTGCATCATCCTGTTGGACTGTAATCCTCATAACTGCGTCCTCCATAAAACCTGCACTATCATTTTAAAGGAACCTAAGTCGCTTGGTTATAGCCCGCAGATAAATTATTTGTTTAATCATTGGTATGGGAAGTACGCAGAAATTTAGCAAACAATATCGAAAACGAGGCAGTTTCTGTCGTCCCTGTTGAGATCGTACGAACATCCTTTCGGTAGACTTGGCCTGGTTATTTTAGGGCATTTCACTGCGTTGCAATAACCGTCCACACAAACTGTTCCTCCTGGACATCTCAGATTAGCGCACACTGAAATTTTTACTTTGTTCAGGAGAGAAGGGTCTTTTATTGTATCATATCCACTGTGCTGTGTTTAGTGCCTATTGACAGCTAAGATACACCTATCTGCTTAGCATAGAACCACTGCTTATTATGAGTCGTAGCTCTCGATCGATTAGGGAACCAGAGGCTTCCGACAATCCACCGCTCCATTGCAGATTTCCCTTTCTTTTCCTCTCATATTGGAAGCATTTTGCAAAGGGCTACCTCCGCAAACCGACCATCTTCCTAGGAAAACAGATTCCTTGCAATTCAGCTTAGTTAACTGTTAATTTCTTTCGCTCAACCAAGTTCGATAATTTCGCACTCCTTCATTGGCTACTCATTCCTTGTTTTATGACGAGTGAGACAAGACCATGGCCAAATTGAAAAGAGGACAGCCTTCATCACGATGGAAGATATTAAAGGAACGGGTTTTCCAAAGACCTTTTAAGAAGCATCGTGCAAGAAGGCATACTTGAAGAGAACGGTGACAAAAGTTGAGTGGCGGTGACAACAATTTGATTGAAAATGATGCTACGTTAATATCACAATAAGACAAAACTATCACAGTATATAAGCAATTCGTCTAAGCAAAAAAACTTACTGTCCCGGGCGATAGTGTTGCATTGTGTGACTGGCACGCATGTGATGTTGGTCATGCTCACTTGCACGTATGTGTCATCGCACTGACATGTGTGCACACATGTTCGTAAACATGAGCGATGCAAATCCGAGCACGTATACGGACATGCAGATCCACACTCAACGTAGTGGCTGTTAGCACCACATGGTACCGGATGCGTCAATACTCGCCGCCAGTGGCGTGTCCGGCGACAACTCCCTGCCAATTACCTATCACTTACTAAGATTAATACTGCAGCCATGAACATTCAGTGACGTACTCTTTGAGGATTTATGCATTTCCAGGGTACAACTGAAGTTCGAATTTTTCGAGTTTCCTTGGTAAATCTAAGCTTAGCAATTAAAAAAGATCATTTATTCTGTTTAGTCTCCAATACTTTGATATAAAAACATTCACACTGTTCACTTCAACAGAGAATCAAAAAAGATGCGCAAAAAAATGGTTCTTAGCTTTTTTGGTTTCGAAGTGTTTCAAAAAAGTGAAAAGAAGACTTCTAGCCTTAGAATACATTGCTGCTGCAGAATATTTCTAGAAAAGGTAGAATCTTAGAAGTTAGAAGATATGGAATATTAAAATTTGGAGGAATTCGACTCGAAAAAACACAAGTGTCATTAATATTCGGAAAGTTTTTGGTAGCTCATTTGTGCACTTACGTATCTGAAAAGATCAGATAGAACTGATTCAAAGAATTAAAACTCCGTTCTTGAGTTTTGTCCCATCAGCTTGAACTTGTTGGATCAATTGTTGCGAACATACGGAAAGATTCTCGTCTACGTCTTTTCGTTTATTGTTAATGTTTTGTAGAATCAATGGAAAGTTTTTCCGCAGTCTCTAGATGGCCTAGGTCTCTTTCGAACAGCTCGCTTTTGCACTAAACAAATAATCAGGCTCAGATATACCATTGCTCGGGTCGCATTCGAATCCATTAGGGCATTCCACAAACAAGCAAAGATTCGGTGGTAGGGTTATTGTAGAATCTTGTCTTCTGCAAAAAGAGCATCATTTTAGAGTAAGCTGATTCGAACATTGCTCATCAATGCAACCATTTTTCCAACTCTGTAATAAATTTTACATCCAGCTAGTGACAGATAGAGATAGGGACATTGTAGAATAAGCAGACATTTAAGTTTCTTAGAAATAGACATGAAACCCTATTAGAATTTTAACACAGCAGGTAAAAAGTTTGGCTGCTGGGTGAATAGGTTTACTTCAATGATAGCATGATAATCTATGTTCATGCCGAATTCTCTAAAACTATCTGGTGTGTGTTCTTAGACTCCGTGTTAAATGTCCCACTCACGAAAATAAAAATTGACCAGCATCAGCAGCAAAAGTTGAAATGCAAACTTGCAAATGCCGGTGCTCGGTTCACATCTCATTTCCGCCTCGCAGATCACGTTTGAGCAAGCGTTCTTCTGCCCTCTCTCCGAAGCGCTAGTCGAAGAAACTTCTTGCGTTACTATGGTCGCTTCCATTTGCTGCTTACATTCACCTGTGAATCCGTCACATGACTGTCCCGCTGGACATTTCATGTCGTGGCATTTACTTGAAGGTAGACGGCTAGAACGATAGCATACACCATCGTTGGGGTCACACGCAAAACCGTTGGGGCAGATGACGCCTTTGCATGATGGTTGTTCAGTATGCGGGATGTGCGCGAGTAACGGCACAATCTGACGGCACACTCCTGAGTTAGGGTCACATTTGGTGTTCTGTGGACAGAGTACGTCCGAGCAATTTTTCACATTTCTACGGAACGGTTTTCTAAAGCGCACACAACGACCCGTATTCCAATCACAACCTTCTCCCTTGGCACAAACCACCCCCTCACATTTGTCTGCCGCAGACACATCCATGGACCTGAGCGGAATACAGAGACCCGAGTTGCTTTCGCACGTTGTACCGTCACTGCAGTGGACGTGGTTGCACGCATCCTCAGAGATATCTGAGGGCTGCCACATGCGCCGACAAAAACCCCTTTCTGGATCGCACCGTTCTCCGATCGCACATATCGTATTCTCACAAATGAGATTTGATCGCACGCATGAGGTAACCAATAATAAAAGCTGAAAAATGAGAAGACATAAATGAACAGACATTCTAAACAAGCAAGAGTATAGAAAAAGGGAGATGGCATTGAGATAATAAATTAAGGGTGAGGTTGGAGAGGATGGAAGGGGGGAGGGGAGGCGTGATTGAAATCAGCTATCCAAGTCGTCTAATTGGTAGAAACCGTGCACGGTATCCTTGCATAGATCCAAAGATCACACGATTACTGCAATCATTTATAAAGAGAGACGCGCAAAACGTTTCATTCAGGACTAATTATATAATGTGCTGAAAAAGCACAAGATAATGTACTGATCTAATCGAGTGTTTGACTGCCCTCTTCACATGAAACTTATTCTGCTTCAGAGTGATGTTTTATTGTTTGAGGAAACGATTTGCAATTTTGAATTCACTAAAAAGTACGTTCGCCAAAGCTGATAGCAGTTCAATTCGATGTCACTCATATCAACAGTCGAAGGCGATAGAACAAGAGGAAGTAGGAAGCAGATAAATATGCTCACCGTCTTTAAAAGATAAACCCACATAGCTATGAGACGAGATTACTTTCAACGAGTGACCGATGTGAGAATATGAAGGCAACTGGGACGGTAGTTTGCACGACCGCCCATCTGTTCATCTATTTGTCTTGCGTTACCTATCGTTTTTGCCTGCTGAAATTGCTCCATCACGACGCCTCTTCCCATCGATAGTTTCGACAGTGAGTCGTTCACAAAATTGAGGAACTTTTTAAAATATGTTCTTGAGTGAGATATTTGACCACACCGTTATGTTCTTACTCGAGAGTTCAATAAGGAAGTGGGAACGATTTTCCAGTATTAAATAGATGTTCAAAATACTCGACCGCAATAATCGACGTAACGATGTGAAAGACTGCAACAACCGACTTAACGATTTCAGAGATTTCATTTACATAGATGATCTAAAATTTCGGCGAACTCTACCAAAGAAGAGATCCTCTCTGCTCCATCAATAAACACACAAAGCATTTTTTATATACTTTTCAACTTTTTTTAAACATAAAAACAGAAATATTATCATAATTTTTTCTCAACTGCAAACTCCCAACCCCCCTTCCCCCTTTCGCTTCTCAAAACGCATATAGTGAGGTCTGATCTCCTAAATGTACCAACGTCTACTTCTAGCATCCTCGCCCAAAATGTGCATTACGATGTGGGTGGGCCAGAAGTGCAAAACACAATTGCCAATGCAGCTCTTTGATCCTTAATGACCGTTAAAAGCAACAATTACAAATTTTACTATTGAGAGAGTTTCAGAGTTGCACATATCAAGGGTAGCAAGTAAACATAATGTTCGTATTATGCACAAATCGAGAACAGTTGTTTGTGCAATTTTGGCATTATATTGTACAGATTGTAAATGCGGAACTATCGTTGAGATGAGTTGTTTAGTGGAGACGCATTGAATAGTAAGCACATTACGTGACATCCACTCATCTCTTTTTCACATTGCCCATTGAGGTGAAATTTTTGAATGTGGTGCTCTGTTCGACTTCCGTTAATTGTTGTCACATGAATAAAATTTCAAAGAAAATATTTTATGCCGTAATCTCAAAATAAAATATCATCTTCAGCGATCTGGGATCATTACTTTTTGTGCGATCGAAGTGTTGACGATAAATCCTCAATGGCACGCTCACGCTGAAAAATAAGAAAAGTGATAGCTCAATGCAATTATTGGTTAGAAAAATTTCTAGCTCTTGACTAAGTGCTCCTGAACTTTCTTACTTGCGCTTTTTTCTTTTGTGTTTTTATGCCCTTCTTAGATGTCAGCAACTTTTTACATATAAATGGTAGACGCTATATATATAAATATATATATAAATATATATATATATATATATATATATATATATATATATATATATATATATATATATATAGCGCCTAGCGTTTAAACGACGCGAGGATCAAAACGACTCTCACCCCGCGAATCCTATCACTCGAAGCAGGAGGCACCCTGAGGATATCCATAAAGACCTTGAACATCAAGATGCCTTGATGATGTAACATCGTGTTATCTTTTCAAGCTCTGATGCATCATGCGGGCTGCTAGTATCACGTCTCTCCGTCCTGCGTTGTTTCATATGCAACACTTTCAGTTTTATAACTGCACTGATTTCTTCATCACTATGTAGATAAAACCCAGTGCTTTACTTTGTTTTCTTTTAAATGTACTTTTCAAAACAATCTTTTTCTGCTCTTTGTTATCCAGGTGTTTCATTCCTCATTGATGTGATATTTGTTCTCAATTACAGTTTCATAATGATATAAGTCACTTCGCGCAACAGAGCTTATGCTGTTCTTTCCTTTTTTCTTTTTTTCTTTTTTTTTGCATAAAGTGTTCGCTGTTAGACTGTTCTTCTTGTCGTGCTGCAAAGTTATTTCCATACTAGAAACTGCCAAAAATTTTATCCTGTCTAAAATCGTTCTTGAATTCGTTTTTTTTCTCATCAAAATTCTTTTCGGATTGCTTCCCCTCAAAAACTTGAATCCGTTCCGTGATGCAAAGTTCTCGAGATCGAATTGCAAATATCCGCTCCACTCTCGAACGGCACATGACAATGTATCTTCAGCCCCTTTATTCATTAAAACATTTTTTTAAATCTTAGCAGCTTCTAGCAGCATGCTTTTCATTGTTTGTTGAATGAGGGGAGGAGAAAATTGAAAGGATCAGGACCATTAAGGCAATAAGTAGAAGAAATTATGGCAGAAAGGTAGTAGTTTGGTGTCTTTAATTTTTTTTTAAATTTTTAACTAGGCTCTTCTTTATTAGCAACTCTATCCAGTCCTTCTTAATCAACTCTTAAATATGTTATATTTAAGAGTTTAAAATACACAACATCTTTACTACCTCCGTGCGAACTAGTACAACTTATTGAATAAGAAAAGCCCGTCCTGACCACGCAAACCGAACGTCGCTTAGCTCTAACTACTACTCCCTCATCTTTCAGAATTTTTGTAAGATTCTTGAAGTTTGTGTCATCTGGAGAATTTCAAAGGATCCTATACTTCTTCATCTTGCCGAACTTTTTTATCGTTAACGCCGTAGAGTTTGAGCCTCATGAATTTTCAGAGTTCAACCCGTATGACGATGAAATCAGCTGAAAAACTAGTCTCAGCTGAAATCGTCGTTCAATTCAATAGGACTGAATTGAACGTAGGTTTATTTGCTGTTAGATTGCCGTTCCCTTCGTGAGATCTGTGAAAACTTCACCTGTTGAATTTCGTCGTTGATTTTGCTATCGAGGACATTTTTGATAGTGGTTACTGACTCTGCGAGTTTCTTGATCGCTACTCTGTTTTTGTTAATATCCACCTTCAAAGATTGAGATGAAATTAAATGAGCAAAAATATTTCTCAAGTTTTGAAGAATGCACCTATTAGGTCACCGGCTCATATTGACTTACTGCTAATTAAGTCATGTGCCGGTATTAAGGCACAAAAACATGTTAGGGGCCGCTGTGATAGGCTCACTCGGAATAAACGGCGCCCGCATCGTATTTGAATGTGGAACACTGCCTAGCATGGTTGGTGAATACTGATGTGAGTGGTGTTTGACATCATGAGGATCTATGATAGAAGTATGAGGGAAGGCGCCTAGTAATCCGGTGATGCTGAACACCCCTGCAGTGGAGAATATAGGTGCAGTGATTTTGTGTGTCCTTTAGAAAAAAAAAAAAAAAACAGGCTAATCAGTTCATATTCAAATGGTATGAAATGTGTGAAATAATTCAGAGAGTTAAGTATTGGGTGGGAATCAAAAAAAGCTTCTCGTTTCTGTATTATTAACCTGCTACAACGTTCTTTGCGGCAATGCAAAAACGAGTTGGTTTGGTCCGCTGCCGCAGATTGCTGCCGCAGATTTGGTCCTACGAATCATACACTTTGATCACATAGAAGAACCTTACCGATGGAGATGTCTCGATTCCACATTGGTGAGATTTTCCAAGTTTATTTTCGAGCTCTCCAATAGCAGCAAGCCTTAAGTTGACGATAAAAGTTAGTGGGACCAGTCCAAAAATGGGATGGAAATTTTGAATAGTGATGCTGCTGGGATTCAAAAAATGGTTGTAACAAGTGCACTTATGACATTGCAAAGTTCTCACAACTTTGTATCCTCAAAAATATCATATCCAGTACAGGCCGGTTTGATTCGGACGTCAGCTGATTTTGAAGGAAAGCGGAGAAGTGTCCTATCACGCATCCTAAATAGGTAACGAAAGGTTTCGGAGAAAAAAGTTTTCTGCTTGTTTGAAAGTGAACTGGAACGATCTGAATAGAGAATTCTTGCTATAAAAACTTCCACAATTTTCGGCGCAAAAACAGCGGGAGCCGAAAATTCTGTCTAGCATGATATATCATAGGGAAGGACCAATTTGCACGAACAACTCATTGCGATTTTTGAAGGGTTTCATGTGCAAACATCTGAAAGAGTTCTCTTGTGTTCGAAGTGATTCATCGTCATTGGAGCATACGAGAAGCAACGGAAAAAAAAACGAACACTTTATTGACATACGTTTCGTTTCCGTAGTATTAGGTCACTTGTTAGAGCATAAAGCGCATTTTCAGCAATCGAGTCTTACCACAGAATGCGCTTTTAAAATGTTTATGCATCGATAATATAACCTAAATTTCCTTGCGTAAAATTGTTACACCTATTTTTTCCACTCTCCAAGAAATAATTCATCCTTGAACGATATGATCACCTCAACTATTTCAACATCCCTAGCGTCGAATTAGCTCTATTTGGTTTAAAGTCTTCCGAGTAAAGAATATCCTTCATGCAGTAAACTACCTTCAGCACTTCTTGTGCTCATTTTAAACTATACCTTTCTTCTCGCTCGCTGTCGATTCGCGTCTCCAGGTGATGTTTTATGTTGTCAGTTTTAGCCGACAACTCGTTAAGCTGAGTAAAAACATACCATTAAATATGTACTATAAGAACGGCTATGCAACAGAAATATAATAGAGTTTTATGCAAATTTCATGCTAATTTTGTTAAAAGATTTTTCTCAGGAATAACTGTATCCATTTCAATGAAGTATCGTGCGTATATTTTAAGTTACTCAGTTTCTCGTCGGTTTGTTTTTCCCTTATACTTTAAATATAGTTTCCTTATGTGGTGATTATTTGTTGGTATACGACGGAAATATCACGGTTAAATATTTAATGCTCTCTCCAATAAAATAATTGGAGATGTAGCAAAGAAGGAATGACGATAATTTGACATTACTAACATCCTTAGGGATTTGTCGCTCAATCTTATCGCGTAGTTGTTCATTTGCACTTTGCATACTATCTTTGATTTCATTTAGTTTATCCAATTGGGTCTTCAGCTTTTCAAATCGTTCAACTTCATTTGCACTTCGTACTTTACTGAGAATATCACGCTTCTCGCGCATAAATGCTGCAACATAATTAGTAACGCGTAAAACTATTGATGGCAAATTAAATTTCTCAGATCTAAACACAAAACAGGTGAAAATTTCTCATTCACAAATAATCCTAACAATTGGCCACTAATAAAGGAAAAAATTTGGAGTTTGAGAGAAATATTTCAGTTTCTTAAAGAAAACCTCTCAACTAAAATCGATAAAGACACTCGTGAGGTTTGTGCAACAGCTGAAACTTAAAAAAAAACTGCCTGTCTTAGATATGATGTAAATGAATTGATTAACGATTCAAACATATGTCAACACCTTATGTTACAATGAACTTTTCTAGTCTAGCTAAAGAAACAGCCTAATTAAGGCATCCGTGGTATCTTAATAGCAGAGCATTCTCCATGGCAGATGAAAGGTCGAAGCTACGTTCCCGTCTGCAGACAATGTTCTCATCGGTCGTCAAAGAGTGAATTATAGTTTACAAAATAATTCACTATATGAGGCGTTTATATGTTAACACCTGCTTGAATATCGCTCATTTTTTCCTCCAGTTTCAGCAGCCCTTCCATGCTGATCTTGTTCTTATCAGCCGCTATAGATTCCATTTCTCGGCGTACCTGGAACACTGGAAGAAGTAACATCAGGTGCGCACAAAGTGCTTTCATTGTAGATGTAACGGAAGCGCCCACCCAACTAACGGCATCACCCAGTGAATTTATTTTGCGGTTCCTAGGTGATAGCTAATGCGTCTTCTATTCTATAGTGAGGGGTTAATCGTTTCACATACATAAGCTCACTGAAACCACAAAAAGGAATACCTACAACACACTGACTTCGTCAAAGCTCTGCATAACGATCAACGGAGAATAAAGACCAGTAGGTGTGAACGTCACTATATCCTAATCGCACCAAGCGATGGCATCTTGATACGAAAAATAGTCAGTATATGCATATATTTTTTACTATTTTATAAGCTTGCAACGATTTTCTTTAAAAGATGCTATAGCTATGTTTTCTCCGGTAAAAAAAACCTTCCTTGGAGAAAAGTTTATTGTCCACATATTTTATTTCTCCATTTGTAAGATATATAGTTTGCAGCTTTCCCCCAGCTTTCTAAAACGAACGTATATTCGAGGATAAGGGATACATGTCTCATATATTTCACAAGTGACGCATATTCGAGAGAAAAATGAGAGGGAACGAGCGCACTTAAGCGCGAAATTATGGACAACGTATTCATGAAACTCTTCATCTGCCCGTTATTAACATATTCTTATGTGCCAAATTCTATAGCAATTTTTCGGGGCTCACTACCGCACTGCATCAGATAGCCAACTCAGTGTGCGCCATTTCGAAACGAAATATTGAACGCATCGAGCTCATAGAATTCGCTTCGCCCGAAAAGACGCATATCCGAGGAATGGCTATGAAGAGAAGGAGACTGGGATGAGCGGGGAAGACGTTGCATTTTTGTCTCGTTTTGTGAGACGTAGGGACTGGACACCACTTGGTAACACCTTCTATATGTTCAATGAAATGGCAATCTATATTATTTGATGCTTGCTGACTTCAAAGTTGGGGCACTGGACAAAGCAGCCCGTATTTTCAAATTTTCTGGTCCTATTCATAGGCTTGGAATAGGCAACTAGACCCGCAGGTTTTGATGAAAAAACTGAAGTTTTCGATCACTTCGTTCAACAAGTTGAATTCGGCTGTAGAGGTCTGATAGTCGAATGAATCAAGCAGTGCGGCCAGCCAAAAAACATTGCACTGATGTATTTTTAAAAGGCAAAAATCTGAACATACGGTATCAATGTCGAATGTAGGCAGCTTAACATTTCGTTTGCCAGCGTTAAGATCGTCTATAGTTTGCTTGAGGGTGAGGATATATTTGGTGACGCGATCATCTATGTCATTCGCTCTTGCCAACAGTCCTCTTTCGTGAGCTCTCCTATGGTTCAATTTCTTTCATTCATTGACTCCAGGGGCTTAAAAGTTTTCAAATTTTTTTGGAAAGCCGGGGCGCACATGTATATAGCAATCACATAGCAATAATACAGAGCTTCCCAGTGCAAAACATTTAAAAAAAATATAATTGTTAACCTCGACTGAATATCCGCCGTTATGATTTTGTCGATTTTTTTATTGCCTTCTTCAAGATGTGTTTCGAGTGCAGCTAACGCTTCATTGATTTTCGCAAATCGTTCTTTATACTTCGACTGATCGGCCTATTTCATAAACAAATTATTTTAAATGTAAAGACATTGGGTGATTTTTCTTGTAACTAAAGATTACAATCGTTCAGTAAATTTAGATGTTATATTAAACTCCCTCACCTTAACAAACTTACAACAGCAATTCGGGCAGACAAGCGATCATGCCTATCGGTCAGCACGTGTATTTTTATTTCAGTAGTTTATCTACCGATCAAGGTTACCCATACATGACAGTATAGAATAAAGGCGTTTCATTGGAGATTAAGCAATGGTTCCATTGAGCAAAGAAGCTAAAACATTTTTGAAGATGTCGATATGATGGCAGTCGATTTCCGAATATGATTTTACTAAGCGATTTCTGATCCCTTCAATTCATTAATAACGATTTGCAAGCAATTCCAAGAGACTGCAATAATAAGAGTAGGGAAGGGGCTAAGGAAGAAATTCGTAATTGGTAGTGACCGTAGAATAAGATTAAAGTTTATAATCTCGCAATTCGAAGTGGAAAAAAACATTGCAAATGTGCCCATTCGAAGTTCTGAAAGTGATCGTTGGCTAATATCACAATTAAATTTGTATCCCAGTTAAAAAAGAACGCAAGTGAAGGTGCTAAATACGCGCACGTTATTGCTGCAATATAGTTAAAATTTCAAACTCACCAACTGCGTATTTTTCACCTCTTCGATGCTTTTCAGGTAATCATTCACATTGTCGCTCCATGTGCGCTTAAACTCCTCTTCGAATTCAAGCCTTGCTCTGGTTTCTGCCATTAGCGCCTGAAGTAAGCACCATCCCTCCCAGCAAAGAAAAACAACAACGGTTGATGCCTCTGATGAGTCGGCATCTTTTAGCATAGAAATTTTTGAAAGAATTTCAAGAGGTGAGTGTCGAATACAATATGGGTTGTTCTTATGTCGTTGCATCATTTAAGACTGAAATTATCCTCGACCAGCCTCGTGTGTAATCATTAGGCCTCTAATTGTGGGACAAAGCTGACTTTTACCATATCTGTGCTGCTCGAGGTACAATTCCATTTTATTTACGTCAGCTCCCGATTGTCAACCTCATCTGAGAACAAAAGAAGATTCTTAAGTATAAATCGTTTCGGCTTCTAAAGAGAACGAGGAAACATGAGCAAAATCGGATTTATATATGTGCGAAAGGAGATGCGAAACGAACCGAATTCCAAAAATTCACATTCCCACTCTCTCCCACCTCTGTTTTCAGATCTTCGAAATTCACATTCTGCTCCTAATACCATTAATTGATTGGTTTAAGTATCTTCGCCGTTATAGTGAATAACCACGGGTTTGGTCGCTTCTCATCTCTGCCATTTTCCTCATAACAAGGACGCGAACAATATAAATCTGAAAATCCTCCACAACGTTGCCTTTACTCCCCTCTTAAAGAATAATATGTTCCAGGATGACATATGATATTACCTCCTTTAGGCGGATTTCGCATTCGTTTACTGTATTTGCAACCTCAACACCAGTGCGCTCAGCTTTTTCATTGAGTTTTTTCATCTCGTCTGAGAGCGTTTCTCTACCTCGGTCGAAATTTTTGGCACAATTTTGTAACGCTTCCGCCTCTTCCATATCCACTTTTCGAACGTGATCTTGCAGCTTTGCGATTCTGAAAATTTTGGATCACGACGCACAGAGAAATTGCTGATGCTGAAATTTTCGTCAAGTGTGCTTGTTAAAATGATTTCCAGGTAGAGTGCTCTGTGTGGTTCACGAACTTAATGTCGACAAATGAACGATTACTGAGGCATGGATAGTGAAAAGCGGTTCATGACAAGGTAGCAATCGACAACATAGTAAAAAGTAACTTTCTATCACGAAGACTGTGTGAAAAGGGACTGATAAGGAAGAATTTATCTGTGAAAAACCAAACAAGTCTCATAAATACGAAACTTAGGACGCTAGAATTCCGTTACCAACTGACCAACTGGTAGAATGATAGTAATGAGTTTGCCAAAGCAACTTTCACCATTTTTTGCAGCTTCTAATTTAACTTTCCGACGTTTTAAGACTAAGGATCACAAGCATAAAATTTCGAGCTTCAAATACGCATTGCCTTAGCTACCAGCTGATAATCCGGTAAGGGTGTTTCAATTCAAGTTTCCTACCGCAACTTTCGACCACCCATCTGGTTGCTGATAAAGACTGATGCAACTGATTTTTCGTGCAGAGCAAGTTTCTTGAGCTAGGTGGAGGTGATTCGGGCCCACGGATTCCAAATATCGAAAAGCACTTGTTCGGCTGCAGTTTTGGCTTTTAAACTGGTAAGCTGACAAGGAAAACAGGATTTTTGGCCTGGGATGATTCTTCCTAGACCCAGAGTTTATATATGCAGAATCGCTTAAATCTACGTTATAACTTTAGCTTAAGGACTGATAAGCTGATATGACTTTAAAATTTGAAATATGGACTTTCTTAAGTAAAGAATCATATCCGTCCAATTTGTTGCATTTAAGTTTCGTACAACATAGATAGGCAAGAAAAAGCTAGACACACAGCGCACGCATACATGAACAAGCGGATACCGCAATACTTTTGCATTATGATGCAAAACGCACAAAAATTTAAAATAAAAGTTAAAATATTTTTCCCAGCAGTGCGTGTTAGACTTAATTCAACAGTGCTTGGTAACTTTTATCGAGCATTGAAGTAGACTTTTCTGGTTATACTTCATTGTTTTAATATAGGGTTCCATTGTGCCATTGATCAACGACGACGATGAAGTTCAAAAACGTATAGGTTGTTCCTACTCTATAAGTGAGAGTAACCAGCTATCCAACTTGAAAGTGGCCTCTATATTTTCGATCAGAGACATTCACGAAGTTCATATTGACTGAAAAACTTAGAGCTAAACTTTTCGGCTTGCACTTCATTGTCCTTCACGCGCTGAGCCACTTCTGCATCCAAAGCATCCTTCAGCTGTGCTACTTGTTCGCTGACAAGATTGAGATTCGATTCAGTCCGCTGTGTTGCAGTCACCAATGCCTTCAATCAGATCTTTAGCAAACGATTTCACACCTCAAATTTCTGCTATTCGCAAAGCTGCTTTAGTGGTGGGACTAAAAAAGTCCTCCAAGGTACAGCTTGAACTAATTTTTCATTATTCTTCCTCTATTCCTTTTGTTATTCAGTTTGAGGAAATCCGTTCTCGCGCGATGTGCGATGCGTCAAAGAATGAAATTATTTCACCGTGACGATGAGCAATGCGACATAACTAAGGTTGAAATAGATGAACTATGTGGATGAAGTATGCCCACACGTTGTGAGAGAATGAAATATTTGATAAACTCAACAATGGAATTCTTCATGTCAAGGTGAATTCTTAGAAACAGTAATAGGATGGCTTTGAGCTACAACTACATTTTAGATGTGGTTAAGGTCAACATAAGACAGTATTTGTAAATGAAAATGCCAGTCCATTCTGTTGACCCCTCACTCACTATTGCACTCAGTGTAGCGGCATATAAGTTCGCGTTGTAGTCGAAATCACCCTTATACAAATCAGCGACTGGAAAGGCAATGAGTGCAAACATCGGAAATACGGTTTACTGTATTCTTCATGATCTCTTCGAAACAAGGGTCTGCCCTCATGGTCATTACGACGCCTACTGATTCCGGCATTTGATTAGTTTAAATAAACGCCTGATATTAATATCATTATTTTCAATTAAAATGCTTAAAGAAGAATCGATGGTAAAGCGACTCTTACCTTGTCACCTATTTGCGACAGCTGGTTTGCGTGATTCCTGACAGCCTCATTTATTGAGGTGACTTGCTGCGTCAACGCTAGGAGCTGAATGAAGATTTTCGTGAATGTATGAAGTTGGTTGCTGGCATGAAATTTTATGACAACAGAGTATAAATCATTCTCATGCAGTAGACGGAAGCATACCTGCACATATACTTCAGCAAAAGAAAATACCAAACGATTGTCTTCCCTGTGCTTGTATCTTCGCGCTTTTCTTAGAGCAAGGCTATTGTTCATCTTGGAGTACGGTATCTTCACATTGGGATGGAGCTCCTACCGGTTACGACAGAGCAGCGTTCACAACTTGGATGTATGCTGTCGACGTTCTTGGTCCACCATCGCCTTATAAAATATTTTCACGTCAAGTTTTGTGACAACCTATCTTCCGGTCACTATAATTCAGCGCTGTCACAAGTAAGGACATACCACAACACGTGCGTACCTCTGAGTGCCGTCGAAAGAATTTAAAAAAAATTATTTGAAGACTGGGCATCCAATACCTCGGTAATAAAAACAATTACATACCTTAGTGCTGAAATCTGACACTTGCGCCTTAAGGTCTTCAAGGTGTTGCGAGCTGAAAAAATACTCGTCATTATTCTTAATATTATCTTCGAAAGTCGACATTATAAAAGGTAGTCTATAGCACAAATGCAAGTTTTCCTCATCGCTTCTTTTTTCTTTTAAATCGTTGTTTTTCGATTGTGTTGGTGTGAATGCTTGAAGAGGAATTTATTCGTATGTGTTACACCCTTCGCTATTATTCACCTATCGAGTTCTCCTCAACTTTGAACGACGTTTCTTATTCTTCGGTTTCACCGTAAAGCTTGCAGAAATAACTCAGGTGCGTTCATTTAATCTATACACAGGAGTTACATGTACATACTAAGTGAAGTTCGTCACTACACAAGTGCTCAATGAGCTTAATTTTATGAGATCAAAAAGTGCTTTTCACCACAGAAAAAGAGATAGTCAGCGTGGAACAGGAAGAGAGAGAAGGAAAATGTTTTCCGCAAATTGTTCTGTCAGCAACACACGGTTTCCAGCAGTCCTCTAGAGTTTGTGACATCTCGCCCTGATCAACGATTGACAAAACTAAGGTTGCTTTAGTAAAGAGGCGCCAAGTTTGCGGAATTGAAGCTGCAAAATATACAATGCGTGAAAATTGCAGAAATATAGAATAAATTCGGAGAAAGAGCTTACATCGCAGCGTTGTCGAGTGATGCAATCTTTTTGCTTAAAGCATTCTGGCTTCCCTCCAATCTTTCATGGAACTGCTGCAAAGATGTTCATTGTTTTTGATTGAAAATCCTCTTCTACGCTTTATTTAGCGCATCCAACACATCGGCAATTTCCACACTGCTCTCAGTTTTTGATACGGACCACCCAAATAGCAACATCACCTTTCCACCTCTCGGGTCTATTCGTAGAGCAGATCCATAAAAGCGATTCCTGAGTTCTGGCAACCAATTTCAGTTAGAACTTTCTGCTCGCCATTTCAGAAGATGGGACCCTTGAATGATCTTTGTTCTTTCGGAGCCTTCGTTTATAGGGATGTTTCTCATCAAAATGCGTTTCTAAGCTATTCTAATTTCGCTCGAAAACTATCACTTGGCCATATATCGTCACAACATACGTACGTCAAAGGCTTCTAAATAGATTTCGAAAAATGTTTGTCCACTTAAATGAAGGTGTATTTAATGTTCTTTGCAAGAAAAAAGTTGGGCCCAAAATAGCTTTGGTGTAGTAACAAAACGGGATTAGGATTGGTACTACTAAAAATGATTAAGCAAACCTGGTTAGCATTCACAAATTGGATATATTGCCTTTGGAAATGTGAGAACAGGTTCTGAAGATTCACAATTGCAGACTGATCTATCTGTGGCGAAATGAGTGGCGGTTGTGGGGTGGTTGCTAGCTAAAAACAAATTGGCCGATAACATATTTATTTTTTTAATGCTAGGTTTGGAGGCTATCTATAAACACTGGCCTACAAACAAACAAACAAACTTTACTGAGAACTTTCGATGCGAAAACAAATTCACCGACAAAACATTTATATGTTCAGCACTTGAAATGATTATGTGGAGTACGCACTGATGTGGAATATCCATTGTCCTCAAATTCTGTTTTCTTGCCTAATAAAGCACGATAACACACTTACTGAGTGTGTGGTCACTCTGTGGGTGAACGCATATTGGATGAAGGAAAGTAAGTGCTTGCAATCAAACTAATGTTACGTTGCACGTATAACATCGCCGTCACAACCAAGGATTCCGTTTGAAAGGTCAGCACTCTCATTTATCGAAAAACTTTGCCTTTATGTTTTTAATAGGAACCTTGAGAGCTGCATATAAACCTCAACAAACCTTGGCATTCACTTATGCATATGAAAAGTCTATGTGGTACAAGTGGCATGACTAGAAAGCCGTACATTGTGCACGGCTTTTACTGCAAAGCCGTACTGCACCTTTCAAGTGGGGAATTTTTGAGCACTTCAGCTTGTGTTCGCGGTTTCGAGGCGTTGACTAGGAGATTCCCATAAATGAGACATAATTTTACCCACTGCAAGAATGGTAAGCGGATCCGGATGTATAACATTTTGACAAGCTGATCTTTCGCGCTTTTCAGTGCTCCCATCTGGAAGTTCAGTACGAAATTTCTTCGCATAGTTTTTGCTTAAAGTAGTCCAAACTGTCGTGAAAGTTTGTCCTGAAAATTTGTGATTATTAAATCTTAGTTGGAACGAGTACTCTTCACCTTATTCCATGCTTCAGACTATATTCGCTGCGGTGTAACTTAGGCATAGTGTCTTCCTTCTAGTGGGAATGTGTAATGCTTATGGTGTTTATGGCAATTCACTCAAAACCATGAACACAAACTGCAGCAAAGAAACATTTAGAAATATTTTGTATTTCATATAGATATGTATGTACATCTCATGTAGATTCATAGATAGACATATATGCACCAAAAACCGTGTCCACTATATGGCTTTCTAGCTATGCCACTTATATGACGTGTGATTTTCATTTCAGGCAATGTAGCACGTGCAAGGTGACGTCGGTTCAATAGCAAGTAGTGGCTTTGTTTCAGTGAATGTGTGGTCACTCTACAAGTGATAATCCGCAACAAACGACTATAAAGGTTTTTTATGTGAGGACAAAAGATGGCAATACCAAAATTTTTCTTCGGGCATTTCGTCACATATAAATGAAACAAACATTAAAGACGACGTAAACATACGCCGATCGCAAACGTATTGTTTGAAGCAATAACTACGCCAATGGGAATCAATTTAAGCGAACCTTTGAGCTCGAGCGATCAATTGGTTGGGCGACGCCCTCTCTTGGTTCTCGTGGACCGGCTCCGGACGGTCTCGAACAAAATGTATTTTATTGAGATACTTCTGCGAAACATCTATGTATTCAAACTGTGCTTTTTTTATCGAGTAAGGCATTTCAATGCAAAGAAGAGTCAGTTTCTTTGACAGCATGTTTCCTTTGAAAACAACCTGGAGAAGCATGCCACAACAGCTGACATGAGAAGCAAACTTGCAACCTAACTTGTTACAGCAATTGATTTGATGACGTGCGGACAAATAATAAAAGATATGTAATGGTGTATTCACATTTTGACCGATTCAACCACTTGCTGCATGGATAGCCAATAAATTTTGCAATCTGGTCTCAACGACTCCCAGACTTGAAGCTGCCGGATAGCCTTATACATGTATCCATGCATATATGGATGCACACATAAACACACTCGCATCCATCCTCTCAAGCACACATCCATACACACGATATACGAACAGGTATATGAGCACACGTACACAATCTGCACACGCGCGTACAGAAGCACCCACACATACAAGCACATACGTACACATAGATGAGCACAGGCACAACCTCATCGTAACAACGCAAAGGATGAAGAAAGGAGTTATGCTATCGAATTTCCTAGCTGAAA
This sequence comes from Baylisascaris procyonis, assembly GCA_037389465.1. Classification (NCBI taxonomy): domain Eukaryota; kingdom Metazoa; phylum Nematoda; class Chromadorea; order Rhabditida; family Ascarididae; genus Baylisascaris; species Baylisascaris procyonis. Next base: position 7,048,681 of record JAZARR010000059.1, read on the forward strand.
CCATGTTCAGCTAGGAATAAGGAGGTTTGAGCATGATTTCATTGAATGAAATTTTGCAGTTGCTCTGACGATAAGTTAGTAAATTATACTCCCCTGTCGTTTCTTTGCAGCTATGATTGTTGCAAAAATAGAAAGCTGTTGCTTTCAGTGATTTTACTGAAGGGAGTGGAATTTGAGATAAATTTCGTGGAAATAGCAAAAAGAAAAAAAAAGTTACGCCAATCCGAGAATGATGTCCTTGGCTGTATCCCGAGGGACGGCTTTCTTCCGCGACATTTAACGTGCATATTTGGCATACACGTTGTGCGACTGAACACACGTTTCTGTTGCCAATGGTTATGGCTCGCGGTGGCTTTTTTTTTATTCCTAACAGCGCCAAAATACCCAAACTTCACTATTGCAGCGTTTTTCCAAAAGTGACATTCGGAAAGAAGTGCTTTTGTAGTTAAGGCAGTCAAGCTGCAGTAGCTTCCTGAGACGTCTGCATTTCTGGGAAAATTCTTGTGGACTTTTAGGGAATGCTCATGGCCTGTACCATACGGTTTTATAGGTGATTAATTCTTATAGCCCTATCGGATATGTAGGAAATTTGGGTGCACATTCAAGGACTCCATCCTTGTAATATCTGTCAACTTACAGGAGGTTTTATTGAAACCTTGCGGGGGATGGCGCCACGTAAAAATGTCATATAAAATTTAGCCAAAGGCTGGAAATGATATGTGGCTGATTCACGCATTGTTGATTCCGCAGAAGATGGACAAACAGGTAAGAGGAGATAAACAGGAATTAATCGTGCACGTAATCAGCGCTGTTCGCGTGATGTGCCGTAAATTTTTGTTTATCGCATGAAATGTTAGCAGGCGAGGATCGGCTTTTCGAACAGCTGATATAGATACGCTCTCGCGATGTGCTATCAGCACACGAACTACGCATCGTTGATTTTGCCAGAGAAAGAAAGCATAAAAACGAAGTTGCATTCAATAAACTGTAGAAAGCTTTACAATTTTATGTATCAAAAATTTTATAATAAAGCAAGTTACTGACAGGCATATAACTATGAAATTACTCTTTCACATATGAAGCGGTTTGCGATGAACGTAAAACGATGCACTTCTTACCAATATTAGAATACATTTTGACAGTATTTTATTAGCGTTTTCTTTTTGCATCCAAATTGTGCTGATCGACGCAATTTTTAGACAAAATGCAACAGATAATGTAATAATTGATGCCAACATTTTGATGGGAGATTTCATCTAGTATTTTTATTTGTTTCAGCATTTTTCGGGAATAGCTCTCTGCAAGGAAATTTCTGCGCAAAAAGGAAGTGCTCGCAAAAAGAAATAATCTTTACGTTCCTAAGTGGTAATTGTTGCGCATTTTCCTATGTGCGCATTACTGATACAGAGGATAAATTGCATTAGCGTGTGCTGAGCATGATCCGTCGGTGTATGCCATGAGAACGACCCTATTCCCCTATTTTAAACCTCTGCCATCCTTATTGTTTCCATTGGATATTTTATTCATCTAATTACACCGACGTCATGTTTCTTCGTTCCTTAAATGTTCCGTAGGATTATTATTCATGTGTACCCTACAAAGACTATAAGAAATCATTGGAGAGATATGTCCTACTCGGGGTCAGGATATTCATAGCAGGAGCTGTTGAGCGGAAGGATGATCACCCACTGGGTTTATGTTGACTCTGCAGTCACTATTTCAAAGGTACACTGACGAATATTTCCGATTGTTTGTGCGTAAGGGCAGAAGAGTTGACGGTGGAAAATAGCATTGCTGGACAGTGGTACTTGAGGCCTACTACACGCATGCATCGCGTATCGGGGGCATGTTGCTCTTTGATGCTGCTGAATGTGAGCAAATTTACGTGATCTACAAAGCGGCTTGTTGACGGCTGATGCTGAAAAACAGCTGCAGCTCGAACTGCGGCTACCGCACGCACAACTCTTGCGACCGCCGCTTCGCTTCGTAAGTCTCCTTCCTGACGGTATGGCGCTTCGCGAGATAGCGTTCAGCTATCGGAGGGTGTTAAGCTGTGCTGTTTCACTGAGAGGTGGCAACTATTTTGGTGCATGTTGGGCGCTCGCTAAAATACCAGCCGAGCAAGCTAAAGCCGTTGGCCGGTAAACACTGCGAATTCGGCTATCGGCGGTCGTCGGCTCGTCGCCTGCAGATCTCGAAGTGGAGTCGCTTAGATCGAACTTAACCGCTGAGATCGAAACGATGGGCGATTATAATCTAACTCGTGCTCGCTCAGCCGTTGTGTTACGCTCCCGTTCGCTAGAAAGACCAGCTACCCTTCTGGTTAGTTGAATGCGTTCCTTTTTCAATGCTTATCTAATACTTTCTTCAGATGCTAAAACCATTTGTTTCAGTGCGTATGTAGACTTTTTTTTTGTTGCTATAAAGCCATTTCTGCTGAATAGGACATCCTCTCGATTTGGAATGTCCACAATATTGGTAATACCAGCAAAGAACAAATTAAAAGTTCCATGTAAGCAGAACGTTGCAACTGTTCCATTGTTCACGTCGTATTTTTGCAGTTAACTCGTGCGAGATCAGTGCCGGATTTTACGAGATACATCAGTAGTAGCTACAAGTACAGACCGCATTGGCCCTACCGCTTTTACAGGGACTACAATCTGGTGAGTTATAACAGCTGTTTACTGGTTTATTCAATCTGGCCACCCTAACTTTAGCAGTAAGCGCATTAACTGCATGTACCCAAGAGTTTCTGGTTAGGAATAGTTCGGTGCAAGTAGATGGATAGCGACAAACAGTTGTAAAGATAGTAACAGCTGAATGCTCTAGGGTTAACTGTATTTGTTTCACTTCGAGAATTGACTTTTTCAACAACAATCGTTTGTTATTTCCGAAGGACTCTTTCATGTTCAATTTTCAAGTTTTTAATGAACGATTGAATTCATTCAGCAATCTTTTTCATTCCGAAGTTTGACACTAGTATAAATTTTATTCAAATTCACAAGAAAGAGATAGGGGATAATGCGAGATCTTACACTTCACCTTCAATCAATTATAAGTTTGCTCTTCACTGCTAATCCCTCTTTCGTATTTCTCTCTAATAAATCGAGATGAGCTTGCAAAAACACTCAATAAAATTTTTTTGTGTGCCTTTCATGTTGGCTTTGTCGATTCGGCCATCATTTATCATAAAGCTGATCAGAAACTGATGCATATTGTTGGTTGTTGCCATTGATTAATACCACTATCCAACTACTGTATAATAACGCTCTTTGCTATTAAAATACACCATGAAGTTATTGCATAATGGCATGGAACTGTGTCTCATGACGCTTAATGAATACGGAGATCCACCAGGATGAGGGTGGTCTCTTCCCTGCCATCCCACCGCTCGCGTGATCCGTTACATTCTCTTTGAGTCAAGGGATCATTCGTGAAGTCAAGGAAGAAATTTCGTCCTCGCGGTAGCCTTATACTACTCCTCCTTCCTCCGTCTCACTCAACCCATTCCCCTACCGAGCAAATGTTGATCGATAGTCAGCTAACTTACACTAATATTTGCACGTGGATAGGCATAAAGTTGCCTCAATGCGCCTTGCTGATGCATACTTGTAAAGGCGCATTGAAGGAAAGAAAATATTTCCTCGTAGGTAATTAGTTAAGTGCTTCTTGTATATTAATTAAGTAACGAATAATAGGTACTATCTACCTGCGCACCTTATCTTTGTATGAGATATTCTTTTATTTATTTACTGTACTTTAGAATTGGGAGTCAGAGAAGGCAGAATCATGAAATATTGCTGCGTGGTCGATGAGAGAAAGGAGAGTTCCAAAGTCATTTTCTGGTTTGTCGATCAGCGCTTATATTAAGTATTTGTGAAAAAATCAAATGCAGTTTTTCAAAAGGTCTTCCTACGAGGGACTCTCCAATATAGAAAATGGCTCATTAATGCGACAGTCAATGAAGATAATCGAGCACTGCTCATTGCTTACTACGGAAAATTTGAATTTTATTCGGAAAAATCGCGTTAAGTATGAATACAGTTTGGATCTTTTGAAAGGACATCACTTCAGAATATGCAACATGCCATCATCCGATGCATGGAAACTCGTGCATAATTAAGTGTCCTAATGTTGTTTTTGAGTATGTATGCAGTCGGTTTGTGAGTCTTGACGGATATGCAAAAAGCGCATAATGTATGGCAATCTCTGGCCCATCTTTCATTCACGTTTCGAAAAAGTTTGTCCTTCGAAAAAAGTTTGCTGCCTGCGACGCTATCGGCCAACGAATGGACACCGTAAACCAATTTAAATGAGGCGAATGAGTCCCTAGTTTATATTAGATAAATAAATCAAAAATCAATCGTGCGGTTTGAGAAATCAACACAACAACTGACGCATGTCAGAGCATCTTGCGCTTGACGTTCAGTATAGGAAGGAAATTTTAGAAGCGATTTTGCATTTCAAATGCTAAGTGAACAGATGGAAAATCCATTACTCGTTAAAAGAAGGGGTTATTTCAGTACGACGATTATTGGTACGACAGGTATTATTACTTCAGTCCTCTATACAAGAGCACATTCTTCCCCCGCAGATACTACTACAGCGACTATCTCCCGAACCCTTACTACTGGAGCTGGCCTTACCACTACTGGACCAGATATAAGGGCTACTGGTTTGCAGTTTCTTTATATTTATTATGCTCGAATGAGTTAAGGTCCTCGCTTTCAGGGAAGATGTTCTCTTGGGATTTCTAACGACGTTAGGAGAGCCATCTGCACAACGTGATCGTTTACACTTCTAATCTATTTAATACAGAAGAAAATTAAGCAGAATCGTTGTACGCATGGGGTTTACTTTGCGCCTAGAGATTGGCAACTGGAAAGCACAGTCAGTAATTATTCACTCGGTAAAAGCGATGTAAGATGAACCAGCTGACTCAGACAGACTTGTGCTTCAAGTTAAAAGTTGCGACTGTCATAGTTTTGCCGAAAAGTATCATACTTTTGGTGCATGACGTATTCTACTTTACTCAGTGCAACTGATAATGAGTGTTTTCTTTCATTGTTTTCGTATTTACGCAATTCCTTCATTACAACAGCTCCGTAGTGATAAGCATTTATGTGCAAAATTTGGTGAGTAGATGAAAAGCAACTCTGAAAATGAATTTTCTGGTCTCATCTAGTTTATTTGACCAGCATTTTCGCAATTTTAAGGTACGATTACGACTACCCCTCTTACTACTACCGCAGATATTATGACCCGTCATACGATTCATATTTCCGCTCTATCTACTTGCCGTATCGCTCATCTGCATTTGATACGTGGTATTCATCGTTGAATCGTGGATTATCACTGTATCGTCTAGGTCTTGTGCCCTATTCAACAGTGGATCGTTACTGGCTGACACCAAGCTACTGGGACAGGCGCTTTAAGGTTGGTACTGCAATTGCTTTAATCAGTCCTTTGCGAAGCACTTCAATAAGCTCACTTGTCCATCTCATTTTTGTGGACTTGTTTGTATCTGCTCAAAACAAAAATTACAATATTATCCTTACCAGATAAATAACCTTCAGAATAAAGTAACGTTTTGGCAGCCAAGCTCTTTCGAAAAGAATAATCGTAAATAAGGACTTTTGAAGTCCCAGTGTACCATTCCACAACCGCAAGTTTTGTCTTCCAATTTACAGTCCATCCAGTACTTTCGCATGTCCATAAACATTTAGCTACAATGCTGTGATGAACTCATTCGTTCTCCTTATTTATAACGTTCAAAGCGTGTGCCAGGAACTTTGAGAGCATCCTGTAATGGTGAGCACCAATAGAGCATTATTGCCTCTTAAAGGTATCAATTTAATCTTACCTCTTATCATTTCGCCCACATTAAGTAATGTATGTTGCGCCTTAAATTCTAGTTTTTTCTGCGTTTATAGGACATAATTTAGGAGCTGGGAGGAGCAAAATTCACAAACATTCAACCATACCAGTACTTCCCTCATCGTTCGTATTGAATAGGTAATGTTACATCTCATTTTCGCTTAGAAATTCTGCAACATTTCGCGAGGAACAAAAAAAAAAACAACAACAACAAGAAGTTCAGAAGGCGATTGGCTCTTCCGCTTCTCTCATTGTCCACGATTTCCAAAGCAATGATGTTGGACAATTCCACAGTACTACTTTTATTTATCACGCCAAGAACAGTTCTTAAGGGCATAGCGAGGCAAACGGCCAGCAAGTAAATGATGTTCGGACATCGAGTTCACTAAATGCATAGTGGTGCTCAGACCCGGTCATTCGAAGGATAACAGCAAATAAATAGATTTTACCACCCTGATGTCGTGAATGGCTTAAACAGTTGTTATTGGCCGGAAAAAAGGTACATCGCTACAGATGGTTTCCTATCAATCCTTTCCTATAGACTGCTCTCGTTCATTCGAAAACTATCAGATTATTCCTCCATACTATGAATGTAAAACTTGAATAGCTATTATTAGTAGCATATGGATGGGTAAATTTATTGCGCAAGATCTGTAAAATCGTGTATTCAACGAAATTTTTGAAGTACTGGTACTACTAGGACTGGCGCCAACTCTATTCATGGGACATAAAGGACCGAGTATATACGCCAACCACCGTCGAACAGGCTGGTCGGCAATACGCCACGAGGTGGACCTCGTAATTTCGACGTGTTTAGAAATCAGCTTCTATGCGAATTTTCCTGCTATTTTGCTATGTAAGATGATGCTGTGTGAATTTAATAAACGACACTGCCAGAATGATTCTTTGCTATCATGCATCTAAGCATGATCTACGCATCAAGGCATCTCTGAACGAAAGAACATAATGGAGTAAAGCGTAGGAATTTCCTTCTGACTGTTGGCTATAATAAGATTAACGACCACTGGAACAGGTATTACATGATGTAATACACAGGTTCCGCTTAGCACTCTTTTGCTTCATAAAATTGCAAGGCACATTTCAACAAGTTCATTAAGTTCTATTGGATCCTTGTTCACCAGGCAAAACTATAGACCTGAAGTTCAATTGCTACCGGTGCCTGTCAAATAAAAATCGTAATTCTCAGAAATGCGTTGAAAAACTTTCCCGTCCTTCGATGCTTTTTCTAGTCACGATGAAAAGCGGTCTCGCTAGGTCGTGCATACATCTCGCATTCGGTGAGAAGCGGTTGGTTGTTAGATTTTCATGCGACAATAACGAAAACAAAATTCCACTGCGTACATAATTCACAACACTTACACGAGCATATAATAAAGGGAGCGTAAATGCTATGTGCAATCGACTTATAATCATTGCGTTGGACCAACATCGCATTCATGTCGAATGCGTTTTGTTTCATTCTTTGGCCTCAAGAATTTACAAAGGTACTCATCAAGGTGTGTATCAAGATATCTAATACATGCAGGAGTCTGTGAAAAAGTCGAGTTCTTTGTGATCTAAATGAAAAAAAAAATTGAAAGAGGTAAGAAAAGCATGATATGGCTGCCACTTTATTCAGAGGATCTAATGACGACTTGTTTATTGAGGTGAAATGCGTAAATGTTTAAGTCGCTTGAAACTGAGTTGTGAAACGAATTCTTTATGAATAGACTGTAGTAAAGAAGATTATATTCAACAAAAATAATTTCGATGCAAAATCAGAAATTCAAAGATTTGCTTCTATAATAGCTGAAAGCGTATAGACCTCACATGCTTTCATTGTGGTGAGTATGAACTTTAAAGCCGTCTGAATTACAGCTTAATTGCCTTGCTGGCAACGAGTATCTAAAATTGTTGCCTCGATTTTTTGTTTTTTTGGGCAGCTCAGAATTGCAAGTTCCCACTTTCGCGCCAAATTTTGAACACTATAGAGAAAAACCTTCGGCCTATCAATGGCAAACAGAAAATTTCTGTCTTACATACGTCAAACCAGATAATGTTTCGCTCTCATTGAGCAGTAAAGGCTCTTTGGGCAAGTTACAACTTCCTGGACGGCTATTTCTGTAAAAAATTTCTTAAAATGAAGGATTACTAAAAACTTATCACCTTTAAACTTATCACATACAAACTTATCACTTTTAAAATTATAGGGTGGCGCTAAGGGAATAGATGTTGAGATTTCCCGTGGCTTAGCTCAACGTATTAAGAAAAAAAAAAACAGAATTTTTCTGCTGACACAATCGCGTCATAAAAAAAAAAGCGAATGAATTTCGTTCACTCTTGCTTCCGCAATATGGCGCTGGATGTATTTGCTGATTCCATATTAACAACACTGCTATGCAATATGCAACTGCTGGCATTGGCAAAGCGTTATCTGTATACAAGCTATCACTTATCGAGGTTGTCAGTGAATGAGGTTGGAATGTGCATAATCTGACAGCTTTTATATTCATTTGGCCGGGGATTCCCCATCTCCGGTCGGGCTCATAGCAGATCCTGGTTATCGGAGGGAGCAGCAGGAGGTCTGTGGCCAGGACAACGTCGACAATCAATTCTTTACACTTTTCTCCCTGTTTTTTCCACTCGGATTCCCACAGCTACAAATTACTCCTTGACGCGATCGCTTCCTCTCAAGTTTACTTGACTGCCTCCCACGCCTTCGCCGCATTAACTTCTAAAAGTTTCATTCAACAAATACGGCACCTGTGGAAGAATATCAAAACTTACGCAGCCTTATATCGCACTTGCATCATTTATTTATAACAGTTCTAGCGAAAGAAAACTATTGCATTATATATCAAAAATTATATCAAAACACTATAAAAAGTAACTACACTCATTACTACAATAAATTCGTCCGGAAGAATTCTGATCTATGCATGATGCGGGGATGTTTACTGTTTCTTTTTATTTCATTTTAATTTTTCGCAGAACAATGAAAGCTGCAATTATTAGTTCCTTGTAGTGGGACCAACAAAAATACATTACAATAACGCATTCCTTGAATAGGCTTCACACTCTTTGCGTCTAACCAATTGATAAGAATTATTGACTAATATGGTAAGGTTCAACAAACTGTCAGAATGACGGTAAGTGCCTCCGCGCCAGTGGGGCACACCTTCACCCCATCAGCGCTAGCCGTCCCCTCCACTTAGAATCGATAAAAAATGAGGGCTTTTAATACCTATCGATCTTTATTTGAAAAGCCGTAGATATCATCAGCTGAGAACAGTTAGCCGAAAGGAAGCCAGCGATTCATTCAGTATAGCTCCTCGCCTGCTTTTTGCAAAGATCGTGGGCTGAGCGTGGGTGTTAAGCATTCGCGGTTAGCCCTAGAGCAGCGCTTTTCGACGCCCCACTAAGTGAGCCCTTCTTACAGGACACGCGCTCGTTAGCTGCGTTATTTTAGTTTCAGCACCGATCAGCAGGCAATGTTCGGTGTGCGCCGATGAGAGCCACCTCGTGAACTGCCTGCGGGCCATTAGGCCACACCTTCACTCCGTCAGCACTAGCCTCCACTTGGAACGGTGTTGCACAAGCGAACAACGTCCAACGTTCAACTCTAAAGCAACACTTGTTCGGTCTTGATTCTCTTGTGGAAGCGGCCATCTTCCGTCTCCAGCACTTTGTTTAATGCTCGTTTTCCTATCTGTAATGAACAGGAGATTTCGTTCAAACTAGAGGACAAGTTTTGTTAGCCTAATGCCTGGAACAGTCAATTTACGTAAAGCTCATTTTTGCTTTCAGTAGGCGAAAATTATGCGTTAGTAATGCCATACAGTGTGTCAAAGGTGCTCTTTAAAGTAAGTCAACCAAGACGTCTTTCCATATCACCTTGAGGTATTCGATGAACAGAAGACTAGGCCAGACACTCGGCTCATTCATTTTGCCTCTCAACTGCTATAAGCAATTTTAACTCAACTTTTCGAAGAAAATAATTGGAAAATGCAATTTAGCCATGAATAGTATAAATAGCAAATGATAAAAGAATACTTTACAGTTCATTTCTAAGAAAGTTATGGTTAAACACATATAGAAATTTCTTAAGCACATAATACGCTAGTCTAGCTCCTAACCTATCAGTTATGTTGTACCTGATTGGCAATGCAATAAAGCGTTTGTGATTAATTCGTGCGATGCATACTTAAGTCTTTATTCATTTAACTGCTGATACACATATTGTTAGTTAAAATATATGTTAATCACTTTCAAATGCGTTTATTTTATACGACATGAGTGTTGTCGCCGCTGCTTCCTCAAATCCTTTATTATCTGGATGTATCAACGTCAAATTTTGTTCCCTCATTGTGTCCGTCTAATTATTCCATAGCTAAGCTAACTCAAGAAAAGAAGCTGAAGATTTTACTAGATCGGCGGCTAAATACTTCCTTAAATCATTAGTTAGCATTTTTAATAGGTCCTTTAACTGTTCATTGCCTTACATTTCTAATAGTGATGTCAAAGGTTCACTCTTTCAAGCAACAACGTAAGCATTGCAGCGAGCTCCAACGCTATTACGAGGTCGTTTACTTCGGGGTATGAAACGCCAAACTCCACCTGCGTCGCTATAGTTTGTTCATTTTGCCACCACCCGTGTTTAACACACTATTACTCTTTAAGAGTACTCTCACTTCCAGAAATAGTGCCATTTGCACATCGGAAATTGTGCCCATTCGTTGGTGACGAACTGACCGTTTCAGACATGTCAAACTTTCCGATATATAGGGCGCGATCGTCGATTTGTCTACCACGATCGCGCTCCGTCGAACGTTATGGAGATGTCGCCACTCTTACAAGGTTTCTTTCATCTTTTTTTCGTGATCTCAGCGATCCCAAACCAGATGACAGAATTGTATTACCGCTTCAACCGACTTCAGTCAAGTACTTCTAGAGCATCTCACACATGGATGATTGAAGCGTAAAAACGACATGAGGGAGACATCGTGATGACTTTTGAAAACCATACGTTCTCATAAAATACACAAATTATAAAACCTTATTTTGTAGTGGTTGGCTGTTTAAATAAAAACATCATTGTGAGCACCACAGACGTTGGCAATCAAAGTCTAGTGAATCGTTTTCGGCAAAATTGTAGTTTATAGTCAGTAATGACGAGAAAATTATAAAACATAATTTGGAAGCTTAGAAGAACTGACCATCAAACCACTGAGCAGTTATAATTCACAAATCAAAATATAGCTTAAAGCAATTAGAGTGGCGTTTAGTAGAAAGTAAGCGAAATGTCGTTAACCGAAAAATTTAATAAACGTAACTGCAGAGTGTGCTCCGTTCCGAATTTGGATTCCTATTACGTCAGTGATGCTTATCGCCCATCGACCCTCTACAAATATCGTCGCGACTGGGATATAGTAGGAATTTTCAAAACCTTATTTTCATTTGTCCATATAAAAGAATAGTCTCATTTGCTGCATTGGGAAACGACCTTAAAAAAGCAAGAAAAGGAACGCTCCAAAAAGACAATTCTGGCCGCAATTTCTTTCCAATTGAAATTTGTGCTTCTGCTCAAGGTTTATTCTCCAGCGAGAACTATGGCATGTGAAATAATGATGATGATGAATTGAACGGAAGTCATGATGTTTCAGACAGATATTCGAAGGTCTTTTAAAGTCCCGTAATCTGTACGAATTAGTAGGAGAATATGAAAGAAGTGGAAATCATGCGACTTCTAAAAACGCTACCTGTAAGCCAATTTGGAGTATTGGTAATACGAAAACCCCAAAATAGTTAGCGTTAGCATTGATGATTTGCCAAACTTACGATTGTTAGGAGTAAAACTTGAATTCCGATCAAATTCTCAAAAGGATTGGGCCGAAGCTGACCAGTGAATGAAGCTACTGAATCAAAAGAAGGATGCTTTGTGGATTGTTTTGAAAGGATTGTTTCGAGTTATTTTGATAAGAGTTGATTACAACATGTATAGAACTTTAATGAAAACCTAACGTTGCCTATGAGCAGAAATGTGGAAAGACGATTTTGTGTTTTGAAGTTAAACGTCGCATCAACAATAGAATTTGGACATAAAAATAAGAATTTTTAGCTTAAATTTTCGGTGCTTAGTTTCCAAGTAATCGTCTACAGTTCAGCTAGACGACCACTGGTACGATAGGATGTATTTCAATGCACCGGTGTACTGGCCAGTCTACAGGTTCACTGCAAGACGTTATCTCAATACAGATCCTATTCCGCGCAGTCTCGGTTTCTACTACCCTGCTTTTTGGTAACTTCATTCTCATATTAAATAAACCATATATTATATTCCCTAGTAGTATAATATCATCATACAAATTTAAAAAGCGTTCTTCTAATTCGATGAAGCTACAACCAAATATTCTTCATTAAGATCAGCAGAAAGAAAGGATTCAAAAAACAGATACACAACTTTCACTCACCTAAAATCCTCCCACGGAGGAGAATCCGCGCTGTACTTTCTTGAAATCATCCTTTCGATCGTTTTTTTACAAATTTATGTTCTCGCCCTCCCCCCCCCCTCTTCTAAATCTCCCGCTCATTTGTAACCCGCCACAATTCGTTTTAAAACTGAAGAAATTATTTCTCATGTACCTGGTAGGATTTATTCTGCATGGAACGCTATTCGGCTGTCATACCGCCCTATCTTAGCTTGACCATCACATACGGTAGTTGAAGAAATCGAAAGAAACTCTCACGTTTGTATGCAGAATCATAAGCGCTGCATTTTACATAGTGTTTGTCGTAATCACCGATATGTCACTATAGGTCCCGCTACAAGTGGTATACGGATTGGCTAAATCCAGTTTACTGGAGACGATATCGTGATCCAAACTATGATCGACCATTGTGGAACAACTGGCAACCTTGGCATCTCGACCGTATAAATGTCAAACGTGCGATACAAATGTACAGAGAAGGTAATAGAGCATTGCATTATTATAAGTGTATGGGCGTACCACTGGAAAGTTGCAATTGTGACGCTCTCGCTGTTTTCCATCGAGAAATGGATTGCCATTTCGCAACCTCTACACTCGGATTCATTCACTTTGTTGGCGCAACAATTGTTCAGTGGATTGAATATACAAATGAGCATGCTATGTGCTCATTCATAGTAGTTTCGTATTTAAAAAAATAGAACGTTCAGTGCATCACTGCTGAAATATTACATGATATTTTGCAGGACTAGTTGACTTCAAAACACTTGATAAGTACTGGATCGAGCCATCGGCACTAGGAAGACGAGGAAAAGATTGGAATGATGTCTATCTGCCAGCGGGTAAGGCATCTTTTGCGAGATGTTCTACAAAAGATTTTAACTGGGGCGATTTCCTATCAAAATCTACGATTCCAACGATCATATTAGGATTTGAGAGACAGAAGCGGCGCATTTCAATAGAGATCTTGAACTATTACAGGGATTCTTCATCAGTATTTTAGATTAGAAGACATTCAAATGGAACTGAAGTCTTCGAACTGTGAAGTTGAATGATGAGAATTTGGGACTATACGATACGGAGATTTCCTCGCATATCAGGGCATATCATGAAACATTGTTAATACAACCACCGTTTTTCCTGCCTTCCTATAGTCGGCGGATGATGCAAAGTTGCACCGGTAGATTAATATAACGCTAAATCCCTGCCTGAAAGGTAGCTGATAGACTGAAAACTACAGTATTGTAACATAGATTTTATATGTGTCTTACAAACTTCTGTAAGTTGGTTCGATTAAAAATTATTAGTTTGCAACAGTTATGGCAGAGAAAAGGGATCAATTTGTGCAGAAATTATTCACAGATATCAACAAATCATTGTTTTCAGGTCGCTACGGAGCTCGCAGATATTTCTATTCATTTGCATAATAGAGTTGCTAATTGTCTGCTTACGAATCGTTTCACTACGTTTGCATGCTGCATTCACATTCAGAATCTTTGAAAACGTTGACGCATCTAACGAGCGTATCGCAAAATAATGTTTGTGCGTTGAAATAAACTGTACGATATGCTTCATCGTTCACATAAATTAAACACATTTCCATGAAATTAAATGTGCGTTATTAAGCCATATTTATTTTGCCAGTTTTGGTAAAATAACTCGTTACGCAATCTATAAACTATCTTAACAAAAACCTCTAAAAGTTTTGCCCCTCCACACTTTCAGATATACCAGCAGGAATTCCTTTTTTTCTAGAGTATGTCTTAAAAATGACACACAATTTATGGCACATCTAATTAAATGTGAACTTCGTATCGATTATTTCTGAATTACCATGCAAAGCACAAAGTGATTGTTGGTCAACGCTGACTAAGAAATGTTTTTATGATGTCTGTATCCGACGCTTCCGGCTTACGCGACATTAAATTAGTTCGAGAGTCGAAATTTCTATTTCTTTCCTAAATTAAGATTTCTGAGAAATTAGCCCCACTCTCTTCACTGCAAGAAAAAGAAAATCCTACGAGCAATTTTTCGTTTTCTGCACATTTATGCGCACATAAATCGGAGCGGAGCTTCATTGAAATATATTGAAAAATATAAGTGAATAGGATATATGGAGCTACGCATTTCGTAAGACCTTATTATTACAGATTGCTTTAATATATACAAGGTGCATACAACGGCTTCAGATCGACACCCCGCTGAAGTCAAAAATATTCTCACAGCCACATCTGCGCCTCATCTGACGCATAAAGCTCTTAATAGAAAGAAGTGGGACGCATCTCCAATTCGCCAGAAAATTTTCATAATTGAGGGCTCATGATGACATAAGAAAGATGCATTTTATATATTACCAACTTCGGTCGTTTAATGAGATTTTTACACAACATATCTCTTTAATGATGATGAATTAACAAGAAATATGCAACAAAAAATGAAGCAAATAAAACAGCAGTGCGATTAAAGGAAAGCAATCAAAAATTCTCTATCATGCTGCATTATTCCAGTAACAATCGTCGCATCGCTTAAACAAGAATTTCAAAACATCTCAATTGAGAGTGCCTACCATCCCACGAAGCCAACGTCACAATCCATATACAAAGTTATGAGGTGGGTAAGGCAGAAATGAGCGGGCCTTTACAAATTTCCTGTAAGAAACATATGGCAATGGCTGATGGAAAAGAATGCAAAGGAGGAAGAAAAAGAAGAAGTGAAGCAAGATGAATGAAGCATTAGCTTGTAAGGCCTCTGATTTGAGGCTGTGAGTAGACCCACTTTTGCACACACAAGCTCCATTTTATGGTTTTAAAATAATACCGACATCTTAGTAACTGGAGAATTTATTCATGCCACTTTCGAGAAATCGATTTGTGACGCCAAAAAATGCAGCCACTTGAGCAGGTCTTTGAGAAGAAAGATCCAGCAATATGCAAGATGATGAGTAGATGGCAGAGGGGATAGGAATCTAAACCACACATGTTTTCATTTCGAAATGAGTTCGCTGAACGTTTGTGGTCCATCTTTTCGTAGTGTCATTCGTAGGCGGAAATACCGAACGGATGCCGCCATCAAGCGATAAGAACCGAGTGCACGGTGCATGTTCTCCGCGTAACTTGTCAAGTGCTGAACTCGAGCTACACGCTGAGCGCGCTCTATTTGTACACTTGGCATCACACTCAGCGACAGGTTCCTTCGATGCGCACTTCGAGTCCTTAGCTTCTTTGATGCACAAAGAATCCTCAGCATTTAAGGTTTTCGGATTCTCCACCAATCTACAAATGCCTAGGTTTCACTATCACGTTGATCTTTGCAAAACTAATAAGCAAATTTGTATGCGATGCAAATAATGAAAAACTTCAGATATAAAAGGACTTTTTGACAGAAGGCAAATAATTTATAACTGTGACAAAATCAAACGACTCTCGCTAAGAAATGCATCATATAAGCTCAGAAATATGAGCGAAAATGTGGGTGGTGTTTCTCTTCTTTAAGATAAACGCAAATAATTAGTTCTAATTTCGCTAGAATCAGCTGCGAAATAGCGATGCAAATCTGTAAAAACTTCAGCTGTTGCCAATTCTAACAAGTTGAGCTTGTCAAATGCTTCATTCATACAATTTAAAAAAGTAAGCACATCAATTATCCATGTCAAATGAAGCGACGGCAGTTACCATATCTTAGTGCAACATATATATTCAGAAAAAATAGTTCTGTGAAATGTTCTTTTCAAATGGCTGAAGCTGTATGCTCAGAATGACAAAATATCATAAGAGACGTTCTTCGATGCTCATATCATGAGAATGGCTGTTCAACTGCAGCGTTGCTATATAGTAGCTGTAATAATAAAGCTTAATAAAACTCTCTCGATCTTCCCTTAGGATTTGAACAATTTAAATCACCTCACCTATGCTCATGTTTTTGTACTCATAGCCCAAACATTATCAAATATGGAATAATGACAATCACAGGAAAAGTTTATCTAAAGTTTCACGACATCGTTCTATCGCTAGACTACCACTACCCGATGAGCTTTACACAGGAATTAGACGCACCAACCACTCATTCCTATATGCATCGCAACAGCTAAAAATAGCAGGGAAATCTACCATCGCGTGGTGAATCCCATGAAAAAGAGTCACTGTTTTACTATTAGCGCGGTTTTCTTCGATAGAAAACTCAATAAAGAGAATAGTCGACGTACCTCGGATGGCCGTTGGAGACACGTAAGCTATGATAGTTCCACCTACTGCAACCGGGATTCTCGTTCGAACTAGCGGTATTCACCGAGGGCCTGTGATCAATGAGAGGTTTCAAAACAGCCTCCGAGATACGCCCGCTTGGGGTCGTACATAATTTCGAACGTTCATTTGCTAACTCACAGTCTGTTAGAACCCGCGGTCGACTCCTGCGACCTTGAAAAAGCAAAGTTGAGGAGATAACTTGACTTATAGAATGGGACAAAATAAGTATATCTACTTAGAAAGCAAGTCTAGTGCCGCAAAGTGCGCATTTTTTTAGGATGCAAAATGGGGGGAATGAACTGACGAAACAAGCGGGAGGAATGATAAGGGAATTCACAATGCAATCTCGCTTTCGCAAAAAAAGCTGCTATAGAAAATCAACAAATGTTCCCAGCCGTCCACCAATCGGCCTCTCAGGACCAAATTTAAAATACGGGAAAATTTGGTCACTTATAAAGCAACGTAGACAAACAGTAGGGAGCGGTTTCTGGAACCTCATCTAAGAACTGGCCTGGGCACTCCTATAAACCTCGTGAACTCGGTACAGTAGATCGTTAGATTGAAATATGCGAGTGGATGGACGGACGGACGTACTGTGTCCAGTTAGTCCTTTCGCGAAGTAAAAAGCAGTAATAATACGGTTACTATACTTTAGGAAGTAAACTTAACTAGTGAAAACATTTTGCAAGATAAGAGTAATTTTAGTGGGGAATGAAAATGCTGAAAATCGACTGAATGATGTATTCACTTGGGAATCCTCATTCATGCAATATCCGCTGATCGTTTTCAAGGGTGCAAATTTACGAATCCGACTGAGGAGCACACCAAAACAATGCCTTTCGTCTTCACAATAAGTATGGAATTGTGGCAAGCAACTTTACATGAAATTGTCGCTAAAAATGTCACCTAAAAATGCGGGTGACGCAGTGCCTAAGGGCGACTTCTCTAACGTTTTATCAGAAACTCCATTCCTTCTTCTCTACCACCCCTATCTCCAATCTTTCTAATAAAATCACTCGAATATTTTTCTAGGAGACACTTCAACCTTTGAGCTGGAAAAGTTTTATTAACTTATGATTCGAATACAAATATCTGCAGAGGATATATAAAAGCATAGCATCGATAGGAAATACAATGTCGAATTTAAGCCACATCTAACCTGACAGTAGCTGCAACGATTAAGCGCATCGAAATCAACGTGGAAATGCTGAGTAGAAATGAAAAAAAAAACAACAAATAAGTTGTTCAGCTAACCGGATATGAACCATCGACTCAAAAACGGCACAGCCGCAACAAAACGCTCGCGGAAAGCGTCATTCATCCACGCGTACACAATTGGATTCCAGCACGTTGCCGTCATGCTAATAACATGTGCTGATAGAAATAAAAAGCTGAAGTAGGGTTTGATAGAGTTATCGAGATGCAGATCCCGGAGAATATTCCTAGAAAACTATTTGTTTTCCTTTTTCTGAAAACAGTGAAACTTGTCAGTATCCAGTAAGACCTCTGAACAAACGCTGCCGGAATAATGAAAAGCAGAAGTCTTAGCATATCATACTCTTATTTTGTTTCATATACGTGAGGCCCTCACTTATTTGATCATTGAGAGATGGAATTCACCATGACCTCCCACCACCTCCCTCCACCTAAACTCCCGCTCTGTAGGCAATCAAGAGAAGCCTCAGGTGGAAGCTGTTATCATTTTCCCATCCGCTTTATGAAAGCGAAATAAAACAAAAGCGCTAAGATTGTATTAGAATCTAGTGTAATACGATTCTTGCGTAAGTTTTAGTCGAATAAATTGGAAAAACAATCGACTTCCCTTAAAATGAGGACGAAAATTCTTATCGTATGCAAGAAAAACTTCAGTTTGAGCGCAACAATTGAAAGAAATTTCCTAAGTAATCAATGTTCTTAGCGACCTCATTTCATTTCTGTCAAAAACAGATTGCTTCGCCGCATGGCAAATAACCTCGAGCGAAAACGAAGATATTTCACAGTTAACGCAATGCGATGCGCAGTTTAAAGTTGTATTATACCCATCGTCGCTCAATTTAAACGCCATTTTCCTGCTCTATCATCTTTTAAAATAAGAGGACTGTAAAGGAAAATTGTGCACTTCAACGTCATACATGAATCAAACGCATTCAAAGTCTATTAAGTCCGGTTAGTTGGAATAGGGGAAAGCCAAGATGATGCTTCATCAAAAATATTAACCCCTCGGTGAAATTTCACAATTTTTTTTTAGTACGGATGGAAAAGGAAATGACGATCGTGGACGCAGCCGCGGAGAAACCGTAAACGTTACTGGAAAAGCCTGCTACAGCACGCTTGCAATGCAAAAAAAAAAACGAGAAAGGGAAATACAATAGAAACGGAAGC
The DNA here is from genome assembly GCA_037389465.1 of Baylisascaris procyonis. Lineage (NCBI taxonomy): Eukaryota > Metazoa > Nematoda > Chromadorea > Rhabditida > Ascarididae > Baylisascaris > Baylisascaris procyonis. Next base: position 7,067,666 of record JAZARR010000059.1, read on the forward strand.
TCCTTCACCAATAAAATTAAAAAAAAAAACGCAAACGACAGTCATTTACAAGAACAGAAACAATCATTTCAATAGAAATAATGAAATTCATTTGCAAGCAGTTTCATTATTACAATTCACTCTTCAACCAAAGGGGTAGAGGGAGAACTTACAGTAGGTTGAATGGGAACCAGCATATACCAAAAACGACGACCATTATAATTAACATTCTCAAAAGTCGTTTCCTTCGAGCATTTTCATACTCGGATTCCCTTTGTGAAACCATCGAATTGCGATTATTGAGAAAATTCCAAATTTGTATATAGCTAAAGCCAATTATGACGAAAGGCACAAGAAACTGAAATGAAGAGGAAAATCAGTGCACCGAACTTAAGCATTCGTCGATCTCATTTATCTATCATATGTCATTCCAATAGCGCTTTTCCGATTGCGAACGAAATCTCAAATGGTCAATGAAATGCAATGGAATATGCTAGTTGCAGTGGGGAATTTAGAAAGAAATTTCGTATTGCAACGACATTATGAAGGCATTGATGCGTGAGAAATGAATAATTATTTTTAGTTGGCATCCTGATCACGGAGATTTCTTAGTAAGTTGGAATATCGCTGCTATGCAGATCACATACCAGGCATGAACATGTGGAACGCACTGCATCGCAATATCTACATAAAAGAAGAATGGAGAGAGGCGTGAGCACCTCTTATTCTACATTTTCACTAATTTGGAAAAAGTTTTGAACAATTTGTGCCCCATTCAAAATTATTGATGTCCTACAAGGAGTTTTTTGCTCAATGATCTTGCAATCACTCATCATTAGTGTTTTATAACCTTTTCAGCTCTAATGAAAGAACTTCGCATTAAAAAATTTAATGAAGAACTTGAGAGAAATCCCTTGAAAAGACACAAAGAACATCTGAATGGGCTGAAGTACTCACAGTGCTATTTAAAAAAGCTGAGATAAAAACAATACTATCTGACTTAGCTTAGACCGTGACAGCATGACACAACATGGGAAGAGATAACATTTGTCTAAGCCCGAAGTAAGAGGACGAAACTGCTTTCTTGTCTTGAAAGCTATTGGAACAATTCAATCAAGCGCTTTGGGCACAGCATAATTCGCCTTAAAATAGCGCTTATAAGAAAATGTACCTGAAGCGCCATGACTATAACTCCATACATGCTTTTTAAATCCTCCATAGCCCAATCCTCTATGCATAGCCAAAACTCGCAAGGCCTTGGAATGTAAGTCATCCGCATATGAACGGCGTAAGGCATTACAAGTAAAAGAGATACAGTCCAAATAAGTGTAATTATTGCGATACAAACCTGAAAACACATGCTTTTGAGCGTGATTCACTTAGACCAGAAAAAAACTCGGCTCTCTCCTAAATTCATTGCTTCGAAAAGAAAAATGACGAAAATAGTCAAGCAATGAAACTGTGTTGCAGTATGCTTCCACAGCTTCTTCACTAAACCAATAAAAAGCGAAAGGAAGATGAAACACTAAGAAGCTTCTGCTGAAGACGGCGCAGTGTGATAAACCTATCAAATCTGAAAATCATATTCAATCGAACTATATCAGCACTTGGAAGGCTGCATTCCACATTTCCGTTCTGAACGACACTGTCACTAACCCGAAAAGCAAAACCAAAATACTCTAGAAAGAAGGCAATGTAAACTTTACTGGCATGCTCATGTGGTCATTAACGTTTGGACTACTACTACTATGATGCACGATCACGAAGTAGCGATCGATCGCAATTGCCATAAGAGTGAGTGTTGATATGAAGATGGATGTGCCCTGGAATAGCGGCAGCCCGTAACATAGCCATCCACCCCAGATCCAGTGTCCCACATACGTATAGACCGGCGTTAACCATAACGAGCTGCAACACCCATATTATCAATGCTAGCTCTTTATTAGACGAGCTCAATGTTAAATGAAATAACTAGACGTTAAACATGCCAGCTTTCATCACTATCAACAGAAGCACAATTCAAATCGCCAGCCGGCTTTCTTTTTGCAATTTTTTTTTAATATCTGTCCCATGCAGCAACATGCTTAATAGCTTTATTAAACTACATCCACCAGGGATCAATATCACCATTTTATGAGGCATCTAAGCGAAATACTCTTTCATTTTATGATATTAACATGGAGCGAATAGACAAATACGAAACCATATAAGGCAAATGAATATGAAATATGGACAGCAAGTTAAGCAAACCAATTTGAATCCAACCCTGTTTTTGGTTACATGGAGTCGTGAAGGCAAATGCGAAAGTGCATGACTGCGAGTAGACCAGCCGCTATAAATCAAGCAAGAATAGTGCGCCGTACATGGTAAGTTAAAGAAGGTCAGGAACATACAAGCAGATAAACGACTGCTTAGCATGGGTCGGAGGCTAGCTTGAGCAGAATTGGGATGGTATAAAAAGGATTGACGTCCTCATGTATTCGTTCCAGCTTCAAGGCCGTTCTTAAGGTCGAGTGGGCCTACATTTGGCCGTTGGAGTGCGTGACGTGATTAGTGGCATCGTGAAGTTCGCCCGAGTTCGGCTACGGGAACGTGCGGACGATCGAAGCCGTCGTTGTGAGTCAGCCCCTACTTGTTTATCACCTTGTTGTATAAACATGATAAAATCATCGCCCTTATACCTGTGTTGCCTCGCAGTTACTCGATCTGCACGCTCTTTCGAGATGCGGTGACAAACAAGTGAGGGCTCCTTCACAATGATGGCTTCGATCGTCGGCACGTTCCCGCAGTCAAACTCTGGTGAACTTCACACTGCTGCCAATCACGTCGCGCAATCCAACGGCCAAATGTAGGCTCACTCGGACTCAAGACTAGTCTAGAAGCTAGAATGAATACATGGACAAATCAACCTCTTTTATATCTTCCCGATTCCGCCTTAGGCTAGCGCACGACACGTGCTGCGTAGCCGTTTGATCTGCCTGTAAGTTTTTGAGCTTCTTTGACTTACTTTGTATGGCGCACTATACCCGCCTAATACATAAATGATTGTTCTACTTTACATAACTAACGCACCGCATTGGTTCATTGGTTCAGCCCTTGCTGCCCCGTTTAATCAGACTAAAGTGATGTCTATCAACATTCTTCACTCATTCTCATTCAGAATAATTGGAGCCAAGATGTGGAGGAATGAAAACGGTTAATAAAATGGTGGTAGAATTTTTGCTCTTATTGGGGGGTTAAAAGAGATATTATGACACTTTAACTTCAGTGGAATAAATGCATAAATGAGTATTTCCAGCTCAAGCACCATTCAATGCGTTTAATGTTGAAAATGAGATTGCTTTCACGAGGCTTACAATACGATATGGCCTACATACGAAGTAGACACTGGACATATTCACTATTGCAAAGCACGTCTTCGTCATCCAACATAACAAATAGTTTTTTTTTTCATTTTTTTAGATAAAAACTTTCTTCAAAAATATTTTTCTCGATCCAAGAAGATTTTATATACCATACGAAAATTCTCAAGCTCAGTTTCCCAAATCCCTTCGAATTTTTCAAACCCTTTTTTTTCTCAGATAACGTCATGCTTCAGGAAGACGGAATGTGAACTTCAAAAAAGGAGCATGCGTGACGTGCATTTTGATGATTTTGATTTTACCCGCTGATTCAGAAGCCATGGAAACCGCACGAAACGTCTAAACCTTATATCAGTATAGAATAAGCCAATTCGATTCCAACTCACTGACGAGCGCTATGGACGGCAGTTCGATATCAATGAAACAGCACGGAATGAATAAACTTCTATGATCAATGCTGACTATTTGAATGATCTAATAAATGAGAATAAGTGGGGAAGCAATTTGTATTTAAGAGGAAAAAAGGAATCTAAGTGCAGTCAACGGAAAATGTGGAAAGCTCGTTCCTTGAGAGGCCCAAACTTCAACTCCAGCACATACCTTAGCAGAAATGTGATAGAGAGTTCCTTCGCATGTACCTTAATCCGAGGTACCTGTCTCATTTCGATGTTATTTCTCCCAACCCCTTCATCCAGAAATTTCCTTGACTGAATTTTCTTCAACAAAGAACAAAGAAAGAAGTTCTTTGAGCGTGACTAAAGCAATAAATTTGTTCATGCAAAAGATCAAAAGTTCTCTTAGCCATTGGCAACATATCACGATAAAATATGGCTAGCGTCCTCATTGCCTCCCATTGCTAAGCGACTTTTATGTTTATTAGAATAGGAATTCTGACCACCGGGGATCCATACAAACTCGCGCGCCGACCTCGCTTCAACAATTAGTCGTTTCAGAGCACTGAAAGCCTTGTTAGCATAGGTGTCGAAATGGAGTCCTCTCAGATCAGCGAATAGGGCGGAATCAACAGTTGAATAGAGGAGCAATCGACTATTCGACGGTTGAGGGCATTTGCAGGTGGGGTGCTACTTTCACATAACAATTTCGAGGCAAGGTTTATCAGGAAGCAGGTATAATAAACTGTAAACTTCTAAAGTTTCCTCGGTCATCGAAAGTGGCGAGTGCTTCACAGTGTTGCTCATTTTTTTGCTGTTTTTTTTAAATTGTCACGCTTGTCAATCACATTATTGTGCAAATCGTCAGTTTTTGTGTAGACGCAACCTGTTAATACATTTGATATTGTCCTCAACCATCAGACCATGCAATGTCACAAAAAGACAAGGAACTAAGCAACCGCATGTTCGAAATAACATAAAAGAGAGCACTTCCGAATGCAGGAAAAAAACAAATCCTGCTGATTAGAGTCAGTACAATCAAAGGTTAGAGGAAAGGGTGGAGGAAGACATATGGGAAAACCACAGTTTTGAGGAAAGAATGGAAAGAAATTTTGATGAGACGAAAATAAAGAATTTTTTTCGAAAGCTCACTGCAGAAAGAAAAAGTAATTGAAAGTAAGGGGAGTATTTAAATGCGCAGCAATTTGCTCGCCGCAAATCAAGCCACACACTAAATGAATGCGCACTTTAGTCCCCAAAGAATTTTATCTGCACAACGGCATTCGAAACAATGTATGGCTGCTCTGTGAGCGAGCTTTAAGACAGCCAGAGGCTATTAAAACGGTAGAGATTGCCCGCAAAAACTCTTATTCGCATATACAACCGCACTAGGCACTGTCAACAAACTGAACATTACTGAGGATCATTAGTGCTTCATTTCCGCTCATTTTCTGCAACGGTTGACGCATTGCAAAACTACATCAAGAGATGATATTAAACGCTAAGTAAGCAATATTGGCATGTAAAGCAATACAGGTGTGAAATCGGCCTCCAATATACAGGGTAGGCGCAAAGAATATTCCGTTAATTAGCGTTCAGAAGATGAGTGTTTATGCCGCAGCAAATGGATTTCAGTGAAAACGGCAGGCTTTTTTTTGTTTTAACAAAAGAAGATAATTCAATCCCCAACAAATGAAAAAAGCAAGGCTGTCTTCTTGGAACAAAAGCAGCAAGGATGAGCAGATATTTGCACCCTTAACTCGGGCTGCAAATGTCTGTGAGTCCTCTAAGCGATGAAGCATGAGCATAAGAAAAAAATTCCAGCCTATATCTTCCCTCCTTGTTCTTAGTATAAATTTCATTCACATTCTTACTGAAACACTGGAATGTCGCTTTGACCTCTCTTGCATTGCTTCAGTGGGTAGGGCTGATTCCACTTTCGAAATGTTTCTGCATCTAAAAAATTTTTCCACAAATGGCCAACGATGGAATCGTGTGTTACATAGATGCCATCGTTTCTCATGTTAAAAATTCCGCAATTTAGAAGTACAAGAAATAGGCTTTAAATAGCACATTGCTATAAAGTAGGCGTCTGTAGAATTTCTCGGTTAAGAGTATAAATTTCACTTGCATTGTGAGTCAACTCATCCCATTGCCTTCTAAGAATATATCCGTCTAAATTTTCAAATTATAGATAGCACAGGATGCGGTTCCTGCTGCGGCGTCCACAAACAATTTCAAACGAAATTTACTTCGATCATGATCCCTGCTTATCGTTTCCTAAAGGAAGTAATTATTCCGACATTTATAACAGTACATTCTAACTGCCAAGATGGCGCATTTGTTAATGGATATTCCACGAGAATAAACACTCGTTATATTGCACAGATGAATAAAATGAGTAAGGGAAATGTTAATATGCTTACGCTGCATGTCGACAAGCAATCATTTAATTTTAATGACGCCAAATGCATCATTGCTAATTAAAGTTGAATTGATTTCTTACATCGCTTCATTCCTTTGCAATCCACCTGCGCTTCTCAACAGCGCACCTCACATCCCTCGTGGCATTTGATGGACCAGCAACAGAATACCTTTCTTATAAAACTGCCCCCTCCTCTCCCCTCTTTACTCTTCTCGTCCACAGAGAAAACTCACAGACTCCATTCGTCACTAACCGAATGGAATTAAGCCATTTACTTTTCGTTTATCGCATCGAGCTAATGTCAAATCACTGCTAAAAACGAAATGAATGACGAAAATAAAAACATTCATTAGCGGATGAAAGTGAATCAATAAGAGGAAAACTAACGTGAAGTTAACTAAAAGATCGGATATAGCCAAATTAGTTATAAAAATATTGGTGACCGTTTGCATCGTTTTATTGTTGATAACCACATAAACAACAAGCGAGTTACCGGAAACAGCGAGGGTAAAAATCAGCATATAAGCGATGCCAAAAACAAGTCGAGTAATTATGAGATCTGTCAGTGCCTGAAAATGTATACGAATGTATGAACATAAAACACACACTACTTATTTGATGGCAATTCGGCGATTGTAGAATAGCTGCGATAACTCTGCTCACCTCAAAGAGCCCATAAATAGCCGGTTTGTGCCTGCATGTGATGAAGAAATTTACTTCAGTGAAGATGGGGCCTCTGCGAAAAAATTCGTTCACTGCGCCACCTTCGAAAGTATGAGTATCGTTTTTGGCAGTTAGAAATGGTGACATTACAATGATGGTTAATTTGCTATGATCAGGGCTTCACCTGGCGAGAATGTAATGATCATTTTTCACCTTTCCTTTATGTAATGAGAAGCAATCTTCATCATGCAACACTTTTTGCAGTCATTTCTCAACTGTTTCTTTATCTACTACGTTATGCTTGCCCTCGAAAATCCTCTTTCCCACCATTCACGTAGCCGTTATCGTTAGTGGGCACTGTAGCATTGGAAATTTCGAAATGCAGCTAATTCTTGGTGCATTATTAATATCCTACAATCGTAACTCCGGTTTAGACTGCCTACCCTCTTTAGAACGAGGTACCCGTGAGCTGACGTCGACGCGAGAGCTGCAACGGTCACTTGTAAAGGATGCAGAACCACGTTAAGGAGCAAATCGAAATTTGGGATGCTGCAAAATTGGGGCTAGATCACTTTAACAGTGCAAATGTGTTCATGTACCTGCTGTTCACAAAGCAAAATAGAAAACTGCTGACAAACAGTACTACTAATTCACAGGTTGTAAGGGTCTATTGTCCCGCCACGTTTCTGCGTAAGGCGCACAATGCGATGTTCATTAATACTCCTTAACAAGGGGCATTGTGCAGCATATAAAATTGCTATAGAAAGTCATTCGCCAAATATCCTGCTCTTTTTCCTAATCAAATCCACTCAAAAAGTGCAATGCTTTATTAGAGCGTTAAACTCACAAGGAAAGAAATTTTTGCAGTGAAGTCAAGCCAGAAAAATTGACTTTTTAAAGTGCGCAAAGGAATTCAGGAATAAATGCACCACTTCGACGAAAGAACGAGAATGAAAAGTGGAAGAGTGTAAATGAAATAAGCTATAAAAGTAAGATAGGTGGGAAATCACGGCGTTAATAGACCTTTCCGACCTTCGAGACAAAGAAATATGAGAAGTGCTAAGCCATTAACCTTTTGTTTAATGATAGGGAAGGCTTTTTAAACGCTGAATTTCAGTAAATTTAACGTCAATCCAAATTTAGAGAAATACAATAAGAAAAAATCTCGTTGAAATTTTATTGTTTCGTGAGAGTCACCATCAGACAGCATGACTTTGAGAATCAAATACAATATCATTACAGATGAACGAACGGATATTGGCCAACTGCAACTAGCAGAACGGAAGAAAATGATCGATTCATAAAAAAGTACTAGTATCACGATTAATAGTTCTTCCTGCCTTATATATGTGAGGAAGCTACAAAAGGAGAATCGGGGTTCGTCATTTGTGGCATTATAACGATGAAGGATATCCCATTAGAATGTTCAGATTTCGGAAGTATTCAGTACTTCAGTTTTTCTAAAGTTGATTTCAGATAAAAATAACCTTAGTGCCTGTGCAGTTGATGCCAACGTCACGAGCGGTACTCGCTTCAGTAGCGCCAGCAAGCATATACGCACTTTCATTGATGCACATGCTGATCGTTGAATGGCGCTGCCACAGCGCACAGCTAGCTCTACGTTTGCTTTATGCGCTTCCACTTAGCGACCCTCTGTAATCCATACCTACAAAATCACCGGTAGTAACACAAGATGCAGCACCTAGCGTTAAAATCTTTTGTATATATGTGTGACATTTTGGCATTCAAAATCAATATCAAATGAAAGAAGATAGAAAGTAGATTAACTAGAACGTAACAACATTAGCTATAGCAGAACTATTGAGATTCGAAATCAGAATAAAGTCAGTAACAGCAGTGCTTATGATAAAGGATGGAATGAAATGGGATGATGACATTCAAGAGCGAAAAATGAAGATGGTGTTAAAGGGGTGCAGTGACTACTAGATCGAAACAGAATAAGCCCCATAAGCGTCTCATCTCCGTGCAAGTTCAGCCGTTCAGTGGAGGTTCAATCAGAGATGTGAAAATGTTGTGCGTCTTCGATACTCCGTATGCGAGTGCCGTAATAGTATTTTGTCGCAGCAAGTTTCTTGCGAGCCGGTGCTTTTTAGACAATATGCTGCACCAAAGGACTGATCATCTACTATGGCGGCTTTCTCACTCAGAAAGGCGATCAGAAAGGTGATCATTTATTTGCTCATGTAAGAATCAGCCAGTTTCAGCAATATAGAAAGTATCGAAGGACAGACATTCAATAATATATATCTGTAGGGCGATAATAATCAATATTGTTGTTCAGCCGTTCAGTGGAGGTTCAATCAGAGATGTGAAAATGTTGTGCGTCTTCAATACTCCGTATGCGAGTGCCGTAATAGTATTTTGTCGCAGCAAGTTTGTGCGAACGATATGTTCCATACTGCAGAGCAGATCAACGGTAATTTAGCAATGCAGCAAACAAGGCGTTTCTTTAGACTGATTTAATTCTGTAATGTTCCCTCGGGGATATTGCTGCTTCGATAATGTAATACTTATTTATCTTCCTTGTTTAACACCCGCAGCGTTAGAACCGTAAAAGGTTTGTAGCTTTTTTTCCACTCCTTCAAAAGAAAAAATCCCATTTTCTGTTCCCTCTAAATTTTGCAGCTGAACCCATATCAACGTTCCGGATACGTATTGTATACAATATGTACAAATTGTTTGCCGGTGGTTTGGAAATGCAATGGTCCCTGCATAATCCAGGTTTCGCTTTCATATTGTTCAAATAAATCTCGAGAAGTTCTCTGAGTGATCGAGACTTGGCAACTAGATATATCGCATGGCATATGTTGGTTAATCTTCGTTTCTTCCAAACTTCTGCCGTGAATGTTTCCTAATACTGAATGGTTCAGTTTTGTTTGCAATTGGATGTAGAGGAAATTCGTCGTCTAGGCGTAGAACCGAATTATAATCTATAATGGCATTGACATTGTTGGAGCATTGCTTCAACAGCCTTCAACAGCCTTACAAGCTGCATTTTACGTGCAATTGCTGCACAGGCGCATACAGCATTTCCGTAAGGTATATGTATTATACCCTCGTCCCAATGTGGATTATTGGTCGCAAGCATGGTCCCCTATACTACTGACGATACTTGAAAGCCCTTTTGCTCACAATATTTTGTCGTCGTACAGTTGAAAGCCTCTCATACTGCTTTAATTTTTTTTTCAAATTTCCGTGTTTTCAATGACGAACGAGTTTTGTTGATTTTGTTCATCAGAAATTGTCGCTGATTTTATTTTCCTCCGACTTATGTAAATTTCACTTTCAACACGTGATTTTCCCTGCTCACAGGAAGTAGGGTTTTAACATCAGCAATGTCAAAAGCGAACTGCAGCTGTCAAGAAAAATTTTCCTATAAAGCATCCATCAAGACTGAACACGATTAAACGATCCATTATGGCCGTGCCTCCATTGCACATTTCATATCCTCATTCGCCTTCAGCGACATTGACAATGCGATGTTCCGAAGACATTTTCGTTTCCATGACAGTAACACGTCGAAACAACAGGTTGACACCACATCGCCTACTTTTCGTTGCTAATGCTTAACATTTATACCAGAGAGGTTCACTGGGAGAAAACAATTGGAAAATACCTCGCTCAAGTTTGTTTAATATACACAACATACACAATTCCGTTATCAGTAGTTTATATAAGGCACAGCTGAATATAGCGGATACGCAGCAGTGTAGCGCGAGGTCTCTTATGAGAGAAAGTTTCGACTCAAGAAAGCAAACAATTGATGGAATAAGAAGGACATAATATACATATATGGCTGTGCATGCCTGGGAGAAATTTTATTGCAACAATGTAAAATGCAGCAACAACTAAGCGCATGTTCAGATGGAGTTATCAACCACTTGGCTTCTTCCACTTCTTGCTGTATATCCATTTCAGTGTCCACTCTCGGCTAAAATAACTGCCTTATTTTTCAGTCACTGCAAGTTACTCTGTGGAAATCTTCGAACATTTGATTGTTGTTGAGAAGATGGGAGCTTTCAAGTTGAGAAGACCAGGCACATATTCCCATCACATGCTGAAATGACTGGACGTGCGCTTTCGTTCAAGCTAACAAGTCATGTGGCGATGTTTTTTTCTGACCGACACGAACCTCAGAGATCTAAAGCTTCACTGGCAGGAACAAACAGGAGGCGTACTGGACAAAAGCGTTCACTCAAGTGTTCGTTTTGAACGCATCTAGGAAGTATGATCCTGAAGAGCTAGGTGGCAACTGCTAAAAATCGATTAGAAAGCCATTCAAGAGGTGAGGTGATGGGGTGGGGGACAGTCGATGACGAAAACTGAAAAGTAACCAATAATCAAAGAAAATTAAAGGGTGAGATGCTTCAAAGCCTGCTGCTGATACCATAGGCGGCAAATCGAAAGCTGCAAAACGGAACTCATTGTGCCGAACTTAGTTTGCATTAATGAGAACAAATGGAGCGGATGCACCTTATTACATGAGATAGCTAGGTCGATGGAGCTTGCATGAATCTATGAAGCATAATGAGATCGTAGCAAAACTCGCAAAATGCGCCGAACATCATGCTTCCAGGTCACTGCTCTTACCTAAAGCGGTAACAGCTCAAATGAAGACTGCGTTTCAGCACCAGTCCAGTCTGCTGAAAAACTCCAATGAAGTTTTATGGTCGTGTGAATTTTTGCTTTAAAAAAATGCTCGAAGATTGTACCTGCGTTAAAAATGTGGACCTGTCGTCATCTCAGTTGAACAACTTATTCTAAGATGCGAGAAACAAATATGTTTTTGCTCTGCTCTTGTTATTTCTTCAGCTGCTGCATTTCAAAGTTGAAAGTGCTAAACGTTTACCTTTGCAGACAGATTAAAAAACGTAAAAATCGGGCATTTGCGTCGAAACTAAAGTGTAGATGGACGAGGTCAATCATTGCAAATCATTTTCAACGACAAATACGCAATAGAAGCAAGTTAATCTGCCATAAAAAACGTGTTTGTTAGGTTACGGCATTCTTCTGATGGTTCTACCTCATGCAGTGTGTTTTAAGTACTTTGACGGAGCTTTAATGTACGTTCCCATGATTTGTGTTCCTTCAAACTTCTAGCTGTCTCTACCGATAGCTGTAGCAATTCACTCTTGACGTTTTGCAAGACTCTCTTGCCTTTTATTACCAATGAAAAAAAACGCCTAATATAGATATAACGGTTGTATTACATATTCAACGATTGTGTTATACTCATTTAGCAAGCAGATGATTGGTTGAGAGGAACGTTTCACAGATATGAATGGATAAGTCTACAAAACTATTTTACACATTGCAAAAAACGTCATCACAGAAGAAATATCGCACCTAAACTTTTACATTCTTATGACTGCGTTCTTCTATGCAACAGACGATCACTTTGCACACCTTTGCTGTCAGTCAATATTTTCACACAATGATGGCATACCTTTCCTGCTTATCAAATATCGATGCACATACGTGTAGCAAATGATGGCACTTACTCACTCTTTACTATATATTATTTGCATGAGTGAAACATACTGCCCAAGGTTTATATTCAAAGAGTAGCAAGATAGCTTCATCTCTACCTTAAATTACGTCAACTTGGAACACCCGTTAAAAGTTGAGATGGTTTTTTCATTAATGAATATATCATGTTCTCTCAAAAACCATTTCGGTGCAGATATCTCTATCTTAAGTACATTTGAACAAAAAAGTTCATAGTAAGCAATTGGAAAGATGAGTTTATGTGGTCGGAATTGCTAAGTGAATCATCTCAAAAAATATATAAATAATGATTGAATTCGATTTCAATCTTTTTTTTTTCAAATCCTGGAAGCAAGAGGCATGCATGCACACGAAGATATGAATGCGTGAAAATTTAAAACACATACAACTGAACATAAGTGACACTTTATGGCAAACAAATACTTCATTAATTACTGCGCCATTTGAAGAAATTCTGCACCAGTAGCTTTAATTCTGCAAAGTACTTTTCTGCTAAAATCTCTTAATGCATTAGAAGATTTTCAATGAATTCCTATTGAATTTCTGCCATCTACTGAACAATTCATCAGCTTAATGCATTTTCCGCCTGAAAGGTAAAGGTAGAAATGAAATTAATAAATTTTTTCTCATCATATTCATATGTATTCGTTTATGCATAACAAGCTATCCGTTCGCATTCGAAGAGGTCTAATATATAAAAAGAGAACGAATAACATGAGTTAAAAACTAGAAAATCTAGCGATCTATGATTGCCTAGCTGCATTGCTGAAATATTTCAGCCGTATGCTATAAGCTGAGCATTCAATCCATAAACAAAAAATTGAATTAATTCTTAATTCATCTTTGTTATTGCAAATATACCGTACAAAAATGCCACAGGGCTTCATAAAAAAATCAGTAAAATGCTTTAAAAACGATCTGCTTATTGGCCGCTTAAACGCTTTCGAAACTTTAAAAAAGTTCTTGAAGTGTATATTGATGTGCTATAAGAGATTTGCCCAGCTTGATATTTTAAATGAGCGACCATGACCAACTTCAATTTCATATACTTCCTTGCATATTTACCTTCTAAATAATTGCAATCAACTCAGTCTCATTATCTCTTCAATTAACTAATCTCTATAAAATGCAAAAAAATAAACAGTTGTTGTTGTGAGCTTACGCCAATTTGCATACGCATATCGCATTAGGCTAACCCCATGCTCATGCATATATATATATATATATATATATATATATATATATATATATATATATATATATATATATATATATATATATATATATGTTGAACAAGTGAGTTTGAGCACGAAATTTGCTGTTATAATCTACGCGCTGATTACCAGATCACTGTTTTAATTGAACAGTTAATTTTTTAATGAACTGAAAACGTTTATGTGCGCCTGAAAATTTGTGCGAATTCTAGGGCAAGTGAAATCGGGAAAACAAATTTTTTTTGAAAAAGGTTCATACAATTGGTAGACCGCGCTCAAGAAGAATATATTATAGCTGGTGTTCGATTCTTTGTTGACGATTTATGAGCATTGGTTGTTTTGGTGAATGACACTGTGAACTGCTTATCGCGTTTACCCCTCTGACAGGTCCATCCACTTGTTTACCTATGCTTTTGCAAATATGCACTTCGATAGGCACTGCCGTATTGTCCTGTCTTTCAGCATATAGATGTATGTGCGCTGGCATGTTTGTTTGTGCGTCTAATAGCTGAGCTCCGGAATCATTGAAATTAATGCTGCAGAATTTATTTGTGTACGATGTGCATCATAGACTAGTCGCCTGTGCCCTCTTTCATGTAGATCTGTCGACTTTGAAAGGAATTATAGATATTCAGAGTGCCAAAAAAATATTCATGCATTTCACGACCGTCAGGTTCTCATTTTGCACCAAATGAGTGACAAAAGTCCGACCTTTCATGGACGATTTATATGTGTGTCTAAAGCAGAGCAAATATGAAGGCATTATTTCGCATGTTTTACTGTTCATAGGTCACCTAGGAGGTTGGATGGATGACAGGAATTCAAAATTTTATATCGTTCCAGCTCCTTTGATGCATTTCTGCACTCGTTAGTCATAGCACAGATAAGTTTGACCCCATCGGTGATGAGCAAAGCGAGCAAATAGTTCGTGCAAATTCGAATCACCAAAGTTAGGTCAGTATTTTTTAACTCATAGGTGCCGTTAGGTGACAGCATATTGGCTATGATCTGTAAAATAAGCGATATTATCTTTGCAACGCCACTAAGAAAATATTGCTTCTTTCACATAGGCATGCTTTGTAAAGTTGGAAAACGATTCGGTTGTGTTAAGCAAAAAGTTCGCCACGAAATGACCATTTATTCTTTAGCTGCCGGTCTTTCCTCAAAAATATCGTAAACCGTTCGTGAACCATTGAGAGTGTTTATTGTGAAGCGCTCGTGGAGCATTTTGTTTACGGAGCGAAGCGAACACTCGAACACTACCAAAGGTTATTGCCTTTTGTAATGATTGCCATCGCAGCAGAAATACTCAACCAAGTGCCTTATCAAAACCACAATAAAAATTCTTTGCCAACACTATGAGAGAAGTAATGCATTAGGCGCTCAATAATGGGATTCATCAGGACGACGGCTGGTTCTTTGCACTAAATTACCATTCACCACTACTGCAAGACTGACATACCACAGCCACATGTAGCGTTTTTTATGCGCCTTCAATAATTTCAAATCTGACAAAAGCATAACTCACAACCAGAACCTACGATCCCATCACTTTCCGGTGATGATGTTAGCAAGTAAACTTATGAACTCAACTGCTCCATTTAAAAGAAAAATGAATCATGGAGTCAAGTATGAACGGCATGCATTCTGAAGTTGCCACTTCTACGGGAAAATACTTTCTACTTATTAAGCATGTGAAGTCATGCAGGACCTGCATAGTCGGATGAAGGAATTCAGCATATACTGGTTTACTTTTGGCATGCCTAAGTAAGCATTGCTGTGAATGATGACAGAATAAACAAAAAATTGACACCTTTAAATGAATGTGCGATTGGTGTAGCCAATAAACGAGTATACTAAGCGCGGCAGTAGTGTATCTGAGAGAAGAGGAAATGAGCAAAAGAGAAAGGCGAAGACAAACATGTCTATTAGTTCGAAGACATTAATAAAGTGTGCCCGAGCGAAAAAAAGAATGCTGAACAGCCAGCAAGCAAGCGGCTGGCAGCGGTGAGGGAGGTCGACCCGCTGTTGCACTTTTCACGCCCCTTTAGGAATATCGCGCTTCTTTATTACAAATTCAGCTTATACGCTAAATCTTCTTTACATGTATCGCCGAACGCTTTCTGAGTTGATTTTCTGAACTCATTTATCTTAAAGTCAACAAACTGTCAACACATTAGGCTTCAATTTAACACATATACTAACTCTTTTCTAATTAATATTTCGTTCAATCCTATGATTTTTAGTCTTTTGAACGAACGATGCAGTCAGTCGTTTTCATTCTAGAATCTACTGCGCAGCGAGTGTGCTAGTAACTGCGAAAGGTAGCAAGCAGTGAGAAAATCTAAGTATTTTTGTAAAATAAAAGTAAAGTATTTTTCCATCCTCGCTTCTCATGTTCGCCTTCAACAGATATATTATTACTGTTATCTGTCCCCGTCACTATGCGTCTTATACAGAAGGGATCACCACAATAAGAGAAAATTTATTGGTTGTACATATGCACTCTGAGAAAGAATAGAGTTTCGGCAGAAAAGATGGAACCATTTTCAACAATCGAAGAAGTGTTTATTAAAGATTTGCCAAAGATTTGCCATAATGCAAGTCGCTGATCCCCATCGTACTTCACCATGAGCAAACTTCTAATAGTCATGTTTGTTGCTTTGTTCTTTGGTTTATAAGCTAAAAGGTTAATCTAGTCCGTAGAATTGTTAGATATCATTTGTATTTGATGCCTCCAAGCAAAATGCATCAATTGAATGGGGTACTGGTACCCGGAGGAATTCTTAA
The DNA here is from genome assembly GCA_037389465.1 of Baylisascaris procyonis. Taxonomy (NCBI): domain Eukaryota; kingdom Metazoa; phylum Nematoda; class Chromadorea; order Rhabditida; family Ascarididae; genus Baylisascaris; species Baylisascaris procyonis. The sequence continues at coordinate 7,084,020 of JAZARR010000059.1, forward strand.
AGAATAGTGTGGGATCTATGCCCTTTGCGAAGACGGAACAAATTACCAGAAGGCAAGTCTATTAGATATCTATATTCCAGCGAAAATAGAGGCAGAAAAATTAGGCGTGTGTTTCTAAATTTCGATAAAAGAACCTCATTTAATAGATTAAAAAAAAAAAAAAAACTACATAAGGATTTCATTAAGCCACGGCTCGAAGCTTGCACTAAATTCTGCGGCTTTGGCCATTTCGTCATTTCACTAAGCCAAAATTTGTTGTGATTTGCAAAGCGCCCACCTTTCCGTCGCTGTTCAGTGTTCTTCCCAGTAGCTACGATAAAAGATGCAGTAAAATAAAGCTGAGCAACAAATTCTCTCAAAAATCATGCTAGTTTCTTTTTAGCTACAGGAAATTACGATCATATATAGTCAATTGAAGTTGTCCTGAAAGCGAAAAATATAGCTAAACAATTTTGAGCGACAAACGACGGAAACACCACGCAATCTTCTATTGTGAGGCATAACACCAACCCACTTTGGAACCAGCCGATAGAATTAAATGTGGCTATTTTTTGTGGTCTATTTTGTGATCAGCGGAAGAAATTTTGCCAAAGTTGAGTTATGACAAAAATTCCGTCGTTGAAAGATCACCATGCTCAACTTTGTCACGGTTGTTACAAAACTGTTTGCTGCACAAATATACGTTTCGCTCTCATTCTTGTAACTTGTGCTCCTTAGTTATATAAGTCTGTTAATATGCAAGCATGGTTTAAATTCTGTCTGACGCTAATCGAAACGCAAGCTTTCACACTTGAACACCACATAATAGAATTTTTTGCCAATTCGCCACCGGAAACGTATATAAGTAAATATACATGAGTTTATATATGTAATGAATGTGCGGGCTCATTAAATAAATAAATAAATAAATGTGTATATATACACTTGCATATCACCTTTAACAGTGATGTTTGTTTTGTTTTCATACATATTTGCAAAATTTATAATTTTGAACAGGAATTAGAAGCTCTGCACGATTTTCGATTAATAAGCAGAAATTCCCAATCTTCACATCACTGCAAACTTATGACCTGGCCTATGAATGGCACAGCACCCAACGAAGATTTATATTGCAAACAAAACACCCGGCAAAAGAGACTAAATAAAATTTGACGTCAAATTATCTTAGCAAATTAAACTTCATGAAAAATTTAAGCAAAGAATTTCACTCGGTCGGTGCAAAGCACTGAGCATAAGTTATTTTCATAATGGAAAGAAGACGATGAGGAATGCGCGAAAAAAAGATCGCTTAGTGATCGCTGGGGTCTTTTGTTCTGTAAATAGCAACGATTTCAAGTGGATAAAGCGCACATAATGTGCACGCCTTTCTAAACTTCAAAATTTGTGAGGGTTCTCTGACATAGCACTTGAGTCGGATTTAATCATCCCTATCTCTTAATGTATGAAATAGACGGAACCTCTGTATACATTTTAAATGCTTTGTTCATTTCAAATTACCTACTTTAGCACATCGAATAGCCCCGAAGGCGCTAACTGGTATGCTGCGACATTTCAAATGAACGATACGCTCAGTGCGGCGGATGCTGGAGTGTACTGAAGGGCTCATTACTGGTGAAGGGCGCAAAAGGAACTAACCAAAGGAACTAACTCTCTCCATCAGGTGGCAGTGGTCCGATACCGCAACGTTGAAAAATTCAAGACATGAAGCGAACACATTTGTAGTGGTCGTCATGAAATCATATATTCAAGGAATAACGAAATTGATGAATCCTTCAGTACCAGCTCACAAATATCAAACCATACACCAGATCTGTGAAAGGTCACCTCTCATCGATATATCCAAGCAAAGGAACTGCTACCAAAATTGTTTCATTTCTTGTGAATGAAGGTCGACTAACTGAGCATCAAATACGGAAAGGATAGCTTGATTAGATATTACTATTGCTAAGAAAACGTAACTCAAAATATTCCCAAATTAGAGTTCATAATAACGAGCCCTAAGCGGAAGTGGAAGAGATATGAGGAGACACCTATTCGTAATGAATGCTTTGTCGATTAAAGTAAATAAAGTAAAATAACGAGCCATTCATAGGCGCAGATGAGATTTGTCAAGTGACTAGTAAGAGTGGCAAATGAAGTCGAAAGTTAACTAGAATGAAAAAAATATAGAGATTGTGCACTGTACATGCTTCCCCCGTTTTGAATATCAAGTGAGTTGTATTCTTAGATATTCACTTTCAGTGTTCAATGTTTCCAACACATTTACAAACAACTGATTACCCACCAATTACGATATAAGCCAACAACCTATTCTTATCGTTTAGCAGTAGAAAAAAATGTGCAAAGCTGGCAGCAACTTTAATAAAATCACTGTAACAAGTGCAAATTTTGAAGCAAAACCGAATGCGATTCGGCGCGATGCACAGAGGATTCACGAACACTAAGAAGAAGCGACTGAGCAATAACTACCACATAAATAACTACTGATCATATGGGAAGAGCGAAACAAGTGTGCGACACTCGTGATGGAATATTGAATCTCTACGCGTGCGCTTAAGATTGTACTTCGAGCCGAGAATTATTTGCCAGCAAATCCTTTCACTGTCATCATGTAGCTAATTACTTTAACGTTCACTTCAAAAATCGTTCTCGTTTTCGAAAATTTTCTTACAATTCACACGTCAAAAAGTATACGAAAAGTGAAGGCTTTACAGCTGATTCGAATGCATCATTAAGTCAGTAGAATTGATGTGAATGCGTTCAATAACGAATGATTGTTCATATTCGAAAATGCAAATGCCAGCTAATTGCTGATTTGAAACTTTTCAGCGAGTTCTTGCATACTAGATATCCTTTTGAAATTCACCACAGAGACGTTAACTTTGAAAAGACATGCACAAATATTCGGAAAATTCTTTTTCATAGGGATTTCGAAATAACTCACAAGAGAAAGAGCAGCCGATGAAACGTTGATAACAACTAGCATGATAGAACTCATTTCAGAGATCATAACTGCGCGGTATCTAATGGCTTAGGGAAAGGAGCAATGTGCTGCTGCGTGATATATGAATATTAGCTAATCGTGCGGCTAAGATCGATTCATTCACAATGATGCTTAAAAGTCTGCAAAGAAAATAAGGCGAACCTTAACTGAAAGCGTCACTTGCAACGGTTGATAAAGTTGAGTAGCGAATGTGATGCCCATCCTTGCATAGAAAGAAACCAATCTGCTCCTGTCACTTTTCAATCATGGTTCGTTTAGGATGTCACGCTTCTTTCCTAATAGTTTATCCTATATTATTTTAAATCTCTCATTGTACGAGATGCCTACACTGCTTGGAACCAATTTATTTTCGAGTGCAGCTCAGCTGTATCAAGAAAAAGATAACAGTAATCATCTAGAACTCGAGTTCGGGTTCTTAGACACGATTATGCTTCAACGACTTATATTGTGTATATAGGGTTCTTCTCAGTTCATATTTAATTGTTTAGGTAGCCAAGTTCTCTGTTTAATAACTACCATTTTTCAAACTTTATTCATTTAGCAGATAGCAATTTACTATACATTTAAATATGCCGCTGTTTTGCACTTATCACGGATCCTTAGGGTTGTGAAATAGCGAACGTTTAAGTGAAGAAAAGATTTTCAGCAATAAATTAGCCAATCCCTGCGCGGAAATGTGGATGCATAGGATGACATTCAACCCCATCTTGATGGTTCTTTTCAAGCACTGTGGTCTTTTCACATCCGCAGCATGACTTGCATGATACCAAGTGAAAAAGTAGATAATAGACAAAACATCTGTTCTATGAAGTAGTCCCTGATATTCGTTAAGTGCTTGATTATCTAAAAAATTGTTTGGAGTTCTCAAGGATATTGACGAATATTGGCAACCGGTGGCATCACTAATAGCGGTATGCGAGTGCTAACTTTTTCGAGCAGTTCATTCATAATGTTGTGACAATAAAGCATTCATCAGCTGATATCTTTTGATGGGATAATTTTGGATCAGGTGTAAAGAGATGCTAAAGAGCAAAACGTTATCGCAAATTTCGATTCATATGAAAGAATCGCCCTTTTCCACTTTTTGAAAGCTAGCTGCAAGAGCAATGGAATGAAAAAAAGACTTGAACTAAATAGACTTTGGGATTAAAAAAAATCAACTTGTATAGATAGGGAAGTTCTTGCTGTTATATTTACTTCATAAATTATCGAAAACGATCTAAACTATACCGTCACAAAGATATTTGGAAACGTTACCAACCAAAGAACAAGTTGAATAACAACGCGAAACTTAATCGAGAAACACTTTGAAATAAATATTGCAGAGGGATACTCATTATGTGGGAAACTTATTAGAAAACCACTGAAGCGCTATAATTATTTCTCTAAAATGAGGCCCATAGAAAATTTCACAAACAAGAGTCAGCTTCTCGAGGAAGAGAAAGGAAAATTTTAATGAGTACCACGACAGCACAACGAATGCATGCTTAATCATCGAATTTAAGAATTCATATTCACAGAAAGTGGGAATCGAAAATTTATGGAAATGAGACATCTTCCTCAGAAACAAAGAAGAACTTTAATTTTAGAAAGTTTTTAATTCTACAGCATTTGCAACTGCGTTTCCCTTGAATGTATAGTGTACGTTTCGATTTTTTAAAATGATATTTCTTTCTTCCTTTCAAGAAAGCTATAAATACGTTTACCACAAAATTTTTAACTTTTTACCTCTTGCGTGCTGAAATAAGGCATCATTTTCTTGCACCACTAGAAAAATGCAAGAACTGGTTCAACAGCTGGCGGAAGGCAGAAAAACAGGAACTGTTGTGATTTAAGAAGGCTGTTTTTTGCAATTTTAGACAGTTATAACAAAGTTGCAAAGTGGCGACAACAATGCAAACGTATCATGTGGAGTAATGGATAAAACCGTCTTCATTAGAAGCTAAAAGAGTATGGTTTGTCTCCAACGATAAATTTTACATAAGTAGTAAACTAACTTTGAAGCGTCTCGTCATGCGAACTTATTTTATGAAAATTCACACGCTAATTTTTATAGGCGCATCACATCAGCTCATAAAAAAAAACAGGTTGCTTTGTCCAACAGTGCGAAAATTTTCGATTCGCATGAAGGTCATATAAATGATATGTTATATATTCTTATCGAACGCTCTAAGGCCGAACTTTTCATGGAATATCCTCGAATGTGTTCATCGCAAATTTCATAACACATATCTTTCTCAAAATTGCTTTAGTATTCAACTTTTTTTCGAAAGCAAACACATCAATAATAAATGAGCAGCTCTGTTTCAACTCTCAATTGTAGACAACCAGAGGATGTTGTTGTCAAGCGTAAACGAATCGGTGTTTCGTTTTACTGAATGTGGCGGACACAAAAAAAACGAATTATAATCTCAGTGTGAAAAATGTTAGTTAGCACTAAAGCGGCAAAATGGCATACTGCAACAATTGTAAATAAGTGAACGTTTGTGAACTGATGTGCATTCGTCCACTGGCAGTATTGCATAAGATTTGTTGTTAGAAATGAAATCAAAAAAAGCAATTCGAGACATTCGTTTTATCGTTTCGCACTGTTAATCTCCAATAAGAAACGATGCGATTAGAGCAACACTGGGAAGGGATCTGCAAAAGGGGATCTCTCGTTGATTGTTTCGTGCTAACAAGATGAGGCGAATTAACGAACACAATGATCACGTTAGCTGCAAGCCACCGTAATCACGCTTCATACAATTTCACCAAACATGTCCACAAGAATCTATCAATTCAATACCGACGAAAGAGATGATCGTTTACAGAAGAATATCGAAGCAAAGTAGCACTTATTTGGGACTTTCTCTCCATGCCCTCATATTTCCCTTCTCAATGCTTCAAAGTAGGAAAAATAACAGAGAAAATAAAGATGGCCTCAAGAAGAATGTTTGTCCCGACCAGTATGTTTCAAAGCAGGACAAAAATGAAAAAAAAAACTCGATAAAACCATCTGTTTTCAAAAGACTTGTTGCACAAAAAAAATCAGACGAGAAGTGCATTATAATCTCATCGGGGAATTTTCCCTTCGCGCAACATCAATGCATTAAATAAAAGATGAGGGAGCATAGTATGGTGATGAAAAATTGTTAACATTGTTTGTTTAGTAATACGGCTGCTAAGGATATGATTGATGGGTAACGTAGAATTAATTATATGTTGGCCACATCACTCAGGAAGACGTAAAACAGCTCGCGTAGGGAAACCATTTTCATCTTCACAATTGACAGTTTATCTACAAGTATGTCGTTTAACATTTCTACCGAGTGAGACGACAGTCCATTCATTCCTCTCTTCGACATAAAATAAGTGTAGCTAAACTTCTACAGCCTCACAACTACTCACTCGTTTCTCTACCTCATAGAAATCAAAAACAGTTTGAAATTAAGCAAAAAGACGATTGAAATCATATGAAACATTTTCCAACATCATCGTTCCACAATGGCGCAATTTAGAGAGATTAAACTAACTCAAGTTAAAGTTCTTTATTTACAGATCGCTTGCGCGGTAATCATCACCATCTTAATGAAAGTGTAGATCAAGTGATCTCGAGAAACGCATAAAAGAGAGAAGAATGATGAAAACTGTCGATGCATAAAAGAATGCGATTGAATCGCATTTCGAGGAATGCTTCGAAAGAAGCTTATCGGTAATGGAAAGCAACTGAATAATTCACGAAGAAAGCTTTCGTGATTTGTTACCGCAATTCGCTGCTCAATAATCGTTATTCTGCCGTTGTAGAGAATGCCTTTGAAACCACTGTTTGATGTTAGTTCGATCGATGGCTTTATAAACTAACTGCGCTGAGGTTTCAATTATGATGTCAAACTATGCGATCTGCTATAGAGAATCGCTGAAAACATCGCATCGTAAATACCGATTTGTTTTGTATTTTAACAGTCTCATTGGTGCATGAGATTGCCTTCGCCCTCAAAGCTGCTCAGATCATTTCTTCCAAAAATACCACGTTGAATTAATGCCACATATAACGTATAATTTTATTAGCAGAGGTCTGCTGGGACTCAACACAGTAGTGATGGCATGAGTTCAACAAAATGTAGTAAAAATTCATGAAGTGGTTCTCCGCATCAAGATTTGATGAAAATCTAAGCGTTTTAAGGGAATCATAGCTCCAGTTTTCTTTTCACTGCTTCAAATACTGACTTTTTAAGTAATAAAATAGGGCCTCATAGAACATCTCGATGGCTCATGCCTGGCTATTTATCACTTTATTTACGATTATTTTTATCTGTACCAATAATTTGCAGTTTAGCAACATCGATTCTTACTTCCAGTCTATAAATCATAGGAAACTCAAAAAGGCAAAGCGCCGGCTTATGGAAATTGATAACTTTTTTAAATCCATTATTTTGTCAATGGTAATATTGCCAGATGGCTGTCAGTTGCATCATCTGTGGCTAATAAATTCATCATTTATGTTCATGTCTCCGCTGTAAATTAATTGGATTAGTCGGTTTATCTGAATACAACGCTTCGTTTCGACTAAATTCAAATCATAAATCTTTTGCTCTTAGTGGTACAAAAAGACGAACATATTAGGATGCACCTTGTTTATAGTTTGATTTGTTACTGAATGAAAAATATTCATTTAATTTCCTTAAAAGAGACAACGTAATACATATAAAGTGTAAACAGGTAAACAACACATGACGTATAAAACAAAATTAGACAACGTGAAATTATCATCGAAATAATAATGTATTGGTGATGTCATATCAACAACGCTTCTTTCAAATATTTGGGGAAAAACTCCACAGTCTTGTGGCTGCCCTATCTTACTGATTGACCATAGGGGTTGCAATTCTAAACAAGAATGCCGAGAAAAAACAATACCGCTTCGGTGACGTATGCGACTGAAATCAAATGCCCACTGTATTTATTGGATCATATATATATATATATATATATATATATATATATATATATATATATATATATATATATATATATATATATATATATATATATATATATATATATATATATATATATATATATATATATATATACGCAAAGAGATACCCCATGCGTAACTTTTAACTAACTAAACAAAATTGATAAGCTAAGAAATTCGAAAAAGTTTTGCAAATAGGCTATATCAACTCAAAGGAGACAAAAAGTGGAAGTGGTTGAACTTTCCCTCTTGAACAGAGCACTTGCATCATTCAGAGTAGTGAATTCTCATCACGTTTCATTATTGAAAATGACTTCTCTGTGCGCTCTTAGCAACCACATTCCAGAGCTCGCAATTTCATAGCAAATAAAAACGAGGAAAGGTCACGTTATTAATGTTCCTATATCACAACCTGGGAGCACTGAATCCTCGGAAAAATTTTCACATAGTGGATTTACAGCCCAACTTTACGACGTTCAAATATTACCTATAACACTCACTTCCATATCAATACCTCCTTGATGAGCTTCACGAGAAAACAGACCCCAGTGGATTAGCCACTGCCCATAGGGCAATCACGGAACACTATTAAAAGTGAAATGCTTTTCGCAGTGAAGTGATCTTGAATAGTTGGCTGTTCCGTTGTGATATCAGCGACGAAGTTTTCAATACGCTAAAGGTAGGCCGGATCTATAATTTTAAAGTACCCCTTAGGAATGCTGCAGCAGCTCAATCATGGTTAGCTGGTGTTCAGAACAATGTGTTCTAACTAGTGGAATTGACAAAATAACAAGCTCACGTAGAACAGATAACAACATTCAGTGCTAAAATCACTTTTGAGATGATGCATATCCTTTAGTTATATCGAAGTGTAAATTGAAGCTGAGATGAAGCATAATTTGCGACATGTGGATGATCACGAACCGATGCATCCAAATGTATTTCTTGGTGCACTTGTGGGGAGCACAGCGAGCGAACGGATATGATGATGCATCTCGAACGTCTCCGGTTAATTTTATTTAATTATTGCGGAGCAACTGAATCAACTCTTTGCCACTTTTTAACGGCGTTAATATTATTTTTCATGTGCGGTTTCTCGCCCTCATCTCATTATCCTTCGCAGCAAACAATACTCAAAGCGTGCTGAGCCTTTCTAGATCTTGAAATGCAATCTGCTTGCTGACCTTCACTCATCTTGCCTTAAAAAATTGCTAGCAAACGTAATCTGATTTTAATTTCTCTAATGCGATCTAAATGTCACATGACGTGGATTTCATTCGGATAACCTTCTGCAGTTAGGAATGCAAAAATAAGGGTTAGCACCTTTCATGACTAAAGCAGGTTTAAGATGACACGCTAAGCGTGTCTTCGGGGGGATAAAGTTTGATGCAGTCCATCGTAACGTCGAGCAAAATATATCTCGAGTGATCCTACGACTACGCGCATCTGGCAAAAGACGTTTTGGTGCCGCCGTTTTAGCGATGGGAGAGCTTGCTGTCGAGAACCTTTCACTTTGGTAAGTAGCATGTTAAGAGGGTACCACACTCCGCACGATGCTAGTGTCTAACAATGCAAACAACATATTTTAGGAGCCATAGTTCCAACCTCTTATAAAAATAAGGAACGCTAGTTCAAAAACAACATACAGCAGGGAGTTTGTTTCGTTGATCTTTGATAAAATGTACTGTTAAGATACGGCAAAAAGGTTGGGTAGAGCATAAGTTAGAGCATAAAGAAAGGAACTGCAATAAAAACTGGCTGTATAGGATTGAATTCACAAATGAGGTTATGACGCTTAGAAGACGAAAAAATTAGTTCATGCAATGAAGAAATTAGTAAGAATGTTGCCAAAGGAGCTATATGAAAGAAATGACCCCGTAATGCATCACGCGCTTCCTGGGTAATTAGATAAAATATTCGAAGCAATTAAACTACTCTGCATTTGGCGAAGTGCTACGGCGTCTTAGTCATTCATAATGCTATGACTTCAGGAGTCGAAAGCAAGATAGGGAAAAGGCGCAGCCGCTTTTACACTATCAGTATATACACTATCAGTTAACATCTCAAATACACTATCAGTCGACATCTGAAAGAAATGAATGGTGGACTTAAAAATTCAGTCAGCAATTTGTTCAGAATAATACCGGGGATGCGTTTCCACTTCTCCAATATTCTGAAGAAAAAAGCACCCCGTAAATTGTGCGTCATCCGCTCGCAGGTGTATTACTTCTTTATTGCCAATTTCCTTTTCTTGTGCATTAAAATTTACTAGAGCACCCTTATATTCAAGGATCATCTTAGGGATCCCGAACTGCCGGCCTAGGAATTTTCCCTTCTATTCTTAGAAGTAATAAAACATTCACTGTAGAAGTGGACACATCTTTTGCAAGAAAAGCTAAATTTCTGCATCTGTTTTCATAGGTGAGGTTGTCTTATGCATTTCTGAAACAACATTTGCAAGATTTCACATCACCAACATGTACGGCTGCCACACCCTTGTTAGAAAATACAGCCGCTGAACGCGGTTGTTGCGTGATGAGAAAAGGACACTCCATCAGCCTAATGCCGTATTGTTCCTACCGCAGCACATCTAAAGCAATTTGCGGAAAGAAATAAAGCAATAAGAACATTATTAACATTGCCTTTCAGGGTCTCCGACGACCAATAAAAATTCAACACGTCTGAACACGCCATCATAAAGTATAACAATAGAGATTGATGTCTCTCGTATTAAGGAGGGGATGATATACAGAGCGTCAATAATGGGTGATCATACCTCCGTTTAAAATAGCGCATAATCCAAAAGACATAATGATCACGATTAGTGGCTGTCAAAATTTCTCAGGAAAGGCGCTATTTCGAGTGAACAGCGAAATAAATTTTTGTTGAGGAAGTCTTAAGCTGGTGATTTTTCTATTGCATATTGCTGTAGAATGAAACTGCATACATGTACGCTCCTTGCGTGGTCAAGCCTTAGCCGTCTGAAAAAGTTACATCAGCGCATTATTGGTGCGGGTGGTAAGAATAATTCTTTTTCAAAAAGCCCCTAGTACGCATAAATTACTCAAAACATTTGTCGAGAATTACATTCAAAGAATCGTTAATGTTATTTCACGAAAACTTCATAAAAAGAATATTTAGTAGCATAACTACATCATTACACAATTGCAACCCAAATGAACGTTGAAAGTTGACAACTTTAAACAAACATTTATATACGAAAGTAACGCAGAGGTGAATACAAATCTGAATTTACGAAGATTGGTGAGCCGCTTGAGAGGAATTTGCATCTTTATTCAATCCTTTCATTCTCTTCTTTGAGCCATAATTTTCTCATAAACTAGCAATTTTCATTTCTGGATGGTATCCTCATTTCAGAGACCTATCCTGACAATCCATTTCTACTTAAGCAGCCCACTCAACTGAACATATGCACAAACAAGCAAAACTCTCAAGTATTGGGAACAGATTCAAATAGAAAACAAAAAAATTGTTATTACAACGCTTAGTGTACAAACAATAAGCTTCAAAAATACTAAACTCAATTTTGAGATCACTGTACAAAAAATCGAGGTGTTAGACAACGAGATGCAGGTACGCTTGAAATGCAATTTTCAACAGATTGTGAAATCAGTGAGGCAGGCACAATAGTCCCAACTGGTCTCATATCACAGTGTTTTAAGGGACTTAAATCACCGAAACACCAACACGATTCGATGTAGAAAAAAAAAAAAAACAGTGAGGCGCAAATGAAAGAACTAAGCAACTTTTTGAGATCATCACATAGTAAAAGGCTTCAAGAGGACACAAGTGAACAACTAGGAGGATCAAAAAAAAAAAAAAACACACTAAACAAATACTAGCACGATTGGACTTATTGACTCCAGAAATTGTAACAGCGTAAACAGTTTGTGAGGCAAATGCTACAAGGACGCACTAGAAAATATTATTAAAGCGAAAAAAAGAAGTTTTTCGCATGGATGATCAATCTCCTTTTTGCAAATAGAAACTTAAAACGTATACAGATAAATATCGCAATTATTAACAATTATGCAACCGAAAAACATTAGGAATCCCAGATAATCTCAATGATACAACCAGTAAGAGATGACCACCACGCACTGGCATCGAACATAGTTAACTAGTGCATAAACGATGAGAACATAATTCGAGTCGCATGAGAATGCAAAAAACATTTCTTTTATGCAAAATGAGGTTGCAAAACTCTATAAAAGTTTATTATAGGCACATTTCCTATCAAGTGAGCTTTTGACTAACGATTGTAAATGCTCGCAGGGCCCTCATTCTCTCCAAAATCGGCCTTCCTTATCACACTCACTCAACTGTTACTTGATTAGGCTGGTGAAAGCATGCTTTTCCTTCCTATCACTTCGCACATTTTTTGACATCACCTCTTACTTATTTACAAACCATGAAAAACGGTGATAACGTAAATGTTGAAACAGAAAGAACCAAGAAAGGAACTGAAACAAAAAGAATTTCAATAAGCAGAAAGACTAATAAGTACAAAATAGAATATGCCTGCGACAGGCGAGAATAAAACGGCTATAAAACAGGATGTGTGAAGTTGTGCGAGCAACAGTTCGAAGTCAAGATCTTCAAAGCAAGGCAAACTCTTACTCCACTTAAAAAATGCACAGAATCAAGATAACTGGAAACATAAACAATATGAACATTTGATGTAAACTCTCGAGCGAATGTTAAATATTATAAAACGCACGAAAGTAAATTAAGCTAAGTAAATGATGAATGTTGTCGTGCTCTACAGTGTATTTCCACGTGGTGCCTTTCTAATACAGCAAATGAATGATCGCTGATACCGCACGAGTTAAGGATCACTGCATCTAATAAAAATAAATACGTGGAAGATGATTATATCCGTCATATAATTCAAGAAATGCCCCCAACTCATTTTTTAAGATGTCTAGACGCAAAGCCACTACGCCACAAAGTATAACGGATAAACGTAGCGTTATGGCAAGAAGAACGTCCATTTATGAAGTGCCATGAATCGAGAAAACACGGCTATTTGTTATATGGACGATGCGGTAAAACAACTGAACGACGCTACACACATATATCGGTATTCGCATGACAAAAAAAAAAGAATCGCTACGCTGAACTATCAATATTGAAAACATGGAGTATCGCAAGAGAGACCCGGCATAAAAACTCATCTTTTCAGGCAATCTTTTAGCACCACCATTTGAGACAACCGCTAAGTAAGAGGTCAGAAATTTGCTGTCAGATAAGATGATGCCGCGATCCCAATTGCAATGCAGCTCGAAAACAGTATCCTTGAAAGAACGTCAGTCACAAAGGGCTATAGCTAAGGAAATGAGGGTGGGAAGAGTAGAATGTGGGCCAATAGAGACTCTCCAAGGCTGAAATTCCAGTGAAGGAGATAGGGAATTCCGCTTCTAAACCACAGCCAAGTGTTTTTCTGAGCTTCCGTTGCCATTTTTTGGTGCCTACTTGATCTTATTTAAAAGCTATTCGGCGTCCAATTAGCCGAAGCACAAATAAACACCTTTAAAAAATCATTTCATAGCATAAAATGCTCATGAATGGTATCTTCTGTGATGACTACAATGACGATTAGATGGAGTTACTATAAACAGAATTCGGTTTCAATAACGCAGTGCTATCAGCAATTTCCACTCACTTCAGAAGTTATGCAACTATAAAATCATGACTAAAGGATTCAATACAACAGGTATTTCTTGGTATACGAAGTGCTTATAGATCTATGGAAAGCATACCTTTCTGTTGAATAACCCTCTCAAGAAATCCTGCATTTTTGAAGTTCACCTCACTCTCATATTTGCAAGTATTCTTCACTAAATTTATTGGTCTACCATGAGTTTATCCGACAGAACTTACAGGGAGCTCAAAAGTGCACTTATTTTTGCAGTGCGATGCATCGTTCCTTAGATGAGGCCGATAAAAAAATTGTTGGCTTCGTTCCTTCACGCTACAATCGCAGCTAGGATGCTAGATGTATTCCGTACGTACTCTCACGACATCCAAATTACTCTCAAGTTCACTAATGTAAGCCGCCTAAGTTTACTGGGTCTCATAGCCACAATGAAACAATTCTTCACCATGGAATCAAAATTCAATTTCATATAATCAGAAAGGAGAAAATGTTTAGGAATAAGTTGTCCTTTAAAGATATTCATATGATACAAAATCCATCTTCGGTGCTGTCATACAGCGGTAGAGGGATAAAACCAACGACTGATGAGGAAAATATCCCCAATTTAAAAAAGAGATGCATTAGGACAACGAGATAGATGATAATAATACAAAGATAAAAAGTTTTCAACTTAAGAACGTGACGGCGCGTAACGTGAAATTCAAGCGAATTGATCGCGGCGATTTTCAAATAGGCACAATTCGTCTGAGGTAGACAAGTGAACATGTGTAACTTTTGAAAGCAAAAAAAAGCAATAATTTTTGAAATGCAAATTCATACTTAAGGAGATCATATTCGCGAATTATATCACCATTTCCAAATCACTAAACGATGCTGCAGTGCTTGGATACATAAATGAAAATAGGAACATCCTGGCAGTAATAAAGGATAGCAATTCAATTAACAATCTTTACATAAAGAAGAAAAAAAATAAATGATGTAAAAGTGATATACGATACTGGGCGATGTACACGGATGACGGTTGGAGGGACGGTGCTTAAATGGCCCGTCCAATCGACTGAAGATACTGCTGTGCAGCAGCAACCTGTAATAACGCAACGATCACTATTCAAGATTTTTTGCTGTACTGTACTCCCAATGTATAAGGAAAATTGAACATATGTTAAGATGTGGGGATGAGTTTACTTTTTCTGATGCCATTTCTGCGTAAATGCAAACAAAAAAGCCATGAAGGCATAACGAGACTATACAAACTGATATGTTGCAGTAAAAACTCTATGTGCACAATGGTGTTAATAACCTAAATGAAATAACGCCAACCACTACCTCGTCTCTATAGCAAGGCTCAACCGCCATTCGATCGCGGATGCGAGTGAGAAGCCTGCCGAGCATGTTGAGACCTCTCCACTGCGATGGATCCACCGCTTGAGGCTCTTCCATTCCCAGTCCTATACCCCAACGTTGATCACGTGGGTTGCACTCCACCAAAACTGTCGATAGGGTTCGAAAGAGTTCCTGTCGCAACTCCGGATTCTGCTGATACTGAAAACAAATAACTACGACGTGAAAAGCAAACAAGCGCTTATGATTTGAATAACTACTTCGTCGAACGTACTGCACTGCAAGAGACACACATCTCTTCAAACAACTTTACAGTCTTCCTTCGATTTGCAGATGCAGGCCACCTATGAAGTGTGCGTAATCAGCCTAAAAGCAAGCAGTAAGCCACTATTGAAAAACTGGTTAAAATCCTTATACGTCAATCATACCAAACTTCAAAGAAACAAACCGAAATCCTTTCGCTTGCACTCTCGCTACATGTTATGGCCATGCGTTATTACGAATCGGAAAGAAAATTTACCTGACTCTCTAAATGATAGTACCGCATCAGCTGGTTCTGCACCACACTAAAGCTATGAAATTTCAGCTGCAACCTTTACATGCAACAATAAACTCACGAAACATCAATCAATAAAGACAATTCACGCGTATAAATTCGAAGATTTGCTCCCCAGTAAACCGTTCGAAATAACAACATCGCTATAACGATTCTCGGTGTAGAGGCAGAATGAGTTCCACTATACGGGAACAGCTAATTTCAATGATGATCTTTCCTGCTATCAACGCTTCTATATCACTCTTGAGAGATTTCATACCGAACTATCCGATATGAAGGCAACGACTGCAGTATGCTTACAGCAAGTACAGCAAGAAATATACCTTCCTTAAATTGGCGATTGCCATGACCTGGTGGGAAACGCGATTCCATACTTTCTGGTCGAATTTTCGCACCTTCGAGCCGATTACTTTCATCTGCTTTGGGTTCTTCGCCGCCAAAATTAACGCTGCTGACTCTTCATCGCCAAATACTTCTGTTGAAAAAATTTCACCGTGTTTTTTCAAAAAGTTATTGCAACAGCCCACTGAGAAAAAATATACAAAAATTAAACTGACTAGAATTCTATCTTAAAACAGGCAGATTATAAAATTAAGAGCGGCTTCATGCTTGCATATTATTGCAATAAACTGCTGTTTATGTAGAAGGGACATAGATTTCTGGAGAAGAATATTTCCTAAGCACAGCAAAACCACAAAAAAAAAACAACTCTCACTTTGAAATAGATAAAATTACGCTTGGCTAAGAGCAGCGAGGAAAAACATGAAACTTGGGAAAATTAGCATCGACTACACCGCAACACAAAACATTCAGCTGATAGAACAAAACAAATTTGCACTGAACTGCTGCGCAGAGTGGAATCCTTTGATGTATTTATTCTGCGATTTCATTGGAGAAAAAAGGTCTAGCGTAAAAGACCGACACGACGCCATCTCGTCACATTAGGGTGGGCACTACATTATGCACCCGAAGACTGGAAAAAACTATGAATTTTTTTCTCGCCTTATACTGAGGGAGGGAAGATAGGGTTCTAACTTGACATTTCCCAGAGGACCTCTCTCTTTTTTTGCGCTTTCGTTCTTTTGTTGCGGTTAATCGACTCCGGTTTTCAAATCAAATCATTTTGTACAACGGTAATGCTCTGTCCCCTCTAAGCAGAGACCTGTACACACCTTCCGGATACCGGATAGCTTAAAAATAAAAACGAAAGGTTAAAAATATAGGTGGCGTGAAATATCTCGTAAGGAATATGTAAGTTGTGCATAGTGTGAATGTGTAAAACTGCAAGTGGAATTACTGCAAATAAGATCAGCGCAATCTGCGCGGTGATACACAGAGCGGTAGTGGGTTGAGGATTTAGTTAGGACTCGCACACGCCGCATAGGTCTTAAATAAAACATTAACTGCTCTAGATGAGATCCAGGGAGAATAAAAATGGTCTCGTTGTTTGACCTTCATATTCCTCGAAAGCAAAAAAGACAAAAAACTGCGACAAGATGCCAGAAGAAAATCCCTCACTCGCTTTCCAATACATATAGTACTGCTCAGTGCAGAGGAATTGCATATTATCGATGCGCAAACGTGGACATATGTAATGATTGCTGAAGACATATCGATCCGTAAAGAACAACGTTAACGGTACATTCTGCGATGACATTTTCACTGGAGCTATCGACGCCTGAAAACTCATGCAAAATTCTTGCTCGTCATAAATCTGACATATATTAGACAGTAATGTAGCTTCAGAAGCGTCGAGTAGGCTTCGGTCTCCTGTCTTGTAGCTTACAACAGCGTCTAGAACTTCATATTTTAAGCTGTAATACGTTTCTAACCTATGAAAGCTTCACGATCTACGGTTATACGTAAGAACAGAAGCATGCTACGGTGGCTATTATTAGACTTGTTGTGAGTCAGCCAATCGGTTGATTTCGGTGAAAAGAGTTGTGAATTCAGTAGATTTCTTTCTGAGAAGTCAAGCAATTTGGGTATGATCATTGTTAGAGCGTTTTCTCGTGACACTACTTCAAGTACAAAAAAAGCAACTGTGCATCCCTGATAGTGTACATTTAAAAACGATAAGCTGGCATACATCTAGCAGCAAATTCGCGTCATGCTTATGCATAATCGAAAATTTTTTATCTTACCAAGAGGATACGCATATAAGCTCCAGCAAAAGAAACAACTGTGAATTTGTTGGGAACGACTTACTGAAAATCCGTTATCTGGAAATCAACAGATGGTGAATCGACAATGTGCGGTAGTTGCAGTAAGAATGCATCGAATATTAACGTAAAGCTTTTTAACATAATGCAGCCTTGTTATTTAATATTGCTCACCGTACCTAACTTCTGACATAAAACGTCCAAAAATACTGAATCCGTATAGCGTTCCGTAAGATGAATCCTGGTCCCTGTAAACCTGACTACATTGCACACCTTAAGATTTTTTACTTTGGAAGTTTTCAGATTATAGAAGAGTAATGCTTAATTTGAGATTATGCTGAAAAATTATCCACGAGTTTTCTGATATATCCTCCAACAGTCTCTTTGCTTTTGCTCCCCATCGCAGTTGTTGTGGTCATCGTTTTCACTTGGCACGCAAGACATGCTCATCGAACAACGTTCTACACAGCTTCCAGTATAGAGTGGTGCGGGTTTGGAATAGGCTTCCGGAAAATGTTGTGAAGGCTGGGAATTTGACTGTATTTATGTATCGTCCAAAACGTTTCAATCTGAGCTCCACTCTAAGAATGGTTCATTGAAAATTCGTCAAGGAGGCGCCAGGTTTTAAGCTATCGATCATGAACGTGTGTGGTGTGTTTTGCAGTGCTGCTTTATGATACGTTCCCAGACGACGTTTTTCGGGTTATGCGCATGTGTTGTTCTTGTATTCCACTGTTTCAGTGCAGTCTTCTTTGTTCTTCTATGAATAAAGATTCTTTTGTGAATAAAGTACGCTATCGCCAAGCGCAAAACCGAATCATACAGACTGCTGCTGCAAAAGTTAGCGGAAAGCTGGATGGTATACAAGAAATGAAGTCATCCATGAGGTTTCAATTTAACAGAAAAAAAAACTCTCAACTTACAGCTGGAGATGATGAATATATGTTATACAGTGCCTCGGTGGTCACGATCGGCGTCGTAGGATCCGAACAAAGCGGACGAGCTTGCAAACAGCCACCATGCTCATAAGGGTTCTCTTGCGAAGTGTGGATTAGCGTAGTACCGCGATTATTCCAAGACCGTCTCCAACTTCTTAAACAACTTTTTGAGTAGATAAAATCGGAACACTGCTCTGCTTCTATTTAAAATTTCATCCCAATTCCTTAGGCAACGCTCGAAAGGCTGAACTATATGAATATGCTTAACCAAACAATGCATTTACGAGCGAAAGTGAGCAGCCGAATGGTCATGCTATGCTCCGGAAGTATTCGGCTCGGTCCTGTCTATCGACCGCGAAGGTCGATTACGGTAAAGTAAGAGTTGAGGCTTATGGTAGTAATTCCTCAGTGAATGAATGCTGCTGGCTGTGAACAGCAGTGCGGTGCTCGCATGCAGCAGGCTATCGATGCAAATGCGCTACGAATTTAAAGCAAACAGAATAATGCCAGAGCAATAAGAGCATTCCTTTATGCAAGTTGCTAGAAACCTGAATGGACAAAGCAGGATACCTACAGCTCCCCCTTGAAGGAATTTTTTTTGGTAGGATCCAGGAAAAAACAGGCACAAAACGTACGACCGCAACTTCCGCCATTTTTTTAAAGTTTTGTACTTCAAAGTAAGCGCAGATTTGTTTAGATGCATCTCTTGCGAATTAGTAATCAAAATGGATCCGCCTCTAATTAACCGCAACAATTAGACTTGTTGTCGAACAACCACCATTTGTCGAACTTTTTTCTTTCGATACCTGTCCTCTGGATGAGCATGCAGGAGAAGGATGGACACAGTAAGTTGTTAGCAATGCTGTGATGAGGAGTATACCTGGAGAGGAGGAGGCAGAGAAAGGGACGAGATAACGATGCGTCGGCGCTTTTAAGAGCAGGTCGAAAAAATTCGCAAACATTCCTTTACCTCTATAGTTCAGGTGTTGCGAGCTCTACAGACCTTGAAGGTTGGCGAGGAAAAGTTCATATATGGGGGAAAACGTCATATGTAGGTAGTTACAAGCATACACGCACACAACTGTATGTGTGAAAATAATAGGTGAATGCAAAGAAGCGAGTTTTTCTGAACTAACAGCCTGCATAACAGTTGCATTGTATTTTCAGTGGAACGTTTCGACGAAGGTTTATTAAGAATGCTTTTGGGCGGTAGCGCTGTTCTTAACCACAAAATGACCACGTTTTGAAAAGGCTTTATTTCACTAATACTACACCTTTGAAACACTCAATAAAACCAACCTCATATGCAACCCTGAAAATCAGACTCTATGAATAGGTCTTCGATCTCTATTTGGCTCTGCCAAATTAGTAATATATACAGAACGAAAGATTTCAAGATGAAAACTAGTTCACCTCCTGGAAGAATCAGACGAGTCCGATGAAGAGCTGGATGCAGAGCTGACGCGAGAGCGCGTATTTCCACGTGGACTGTGCCGTGCCAGCGGCGAATGTAGTCGACTCATTTCGTTACTTCCTACTCCACAGTGCTTTCTAAAGCTTGGTATCATTGGACGCGCCGTAACATCTATCGTTCAAATTTCGCGAAACAACATTTTTAAATCTCTTTCCCATTATATCAGGACAGCTGGTCCGAAGATGAAGATAGCCAAGCGAGCCTGAACTTTTAAGAAAAATAGAGCGAAGCAGTCCAAAGAACATCTAAGTCAAGGTGGGAAAACAATTTGAAAACTCCCAAATAAGCGGGGACCAAAGTTAGGTTGGCCTTGGCAAACTGACCTCATAACCATTGATTTCCCCGTTTGAGTACTACCTCCTGAGTTTTCCATAAGGCGGATTTGAGCCTTTTATTATTCTCCGTCCTTTTCGTACACCAATGTCAGTAATTAAGTGACCTGAACAGATCATCGCACCCGTAAATATATTTGGCAGGAGTATTTAAAAGCAGAACAAATGAGAAAACACCTAGACATCAGATGCGAGCTATAAGTGCTACTGTTACATCACTTCAAACAGGCGATGGTTACACAATGGTTCAGTCATCAGCACTTCAACTTTTCCATGCATTCAGCTTAATAGACCAAAACCTCGAACCAGAATACTTTGGGGACCTAGTTGCGCAAGCTTTTATTGATCCAAGGTAAATAAGATGCAACACTACGACGACTTCGCAATCTCATAGTGATATATATATATATATATATATATATATATATATATATATATATATATGATAGATAGATATGCGAACATATATATCTACGTATATTGAAATATTGCAAGCATGCTCATTTGCACACATTTGCAATAACGTATACTTATAACCTGATGTTTCGTTAACCTGTGATAAAGGCTAATTTCGCACAACAATGACAGTGATAAGTGCTGCACTCCGATCGACATCATTAGCCAAGCAGCGCTCTTCCAGGGAAGTAATGTTGTTTGTAACCGGAAAAATTCAATGAGCCATAATTCAACTCCACCTTATTATTTCCGACTACGTCAAGCAGTATTAGCTAGAAAGTTCTCGCTGGTATTAATTTTATTCTTCTATTTAATACGGCCGTAGTCACGAACATTCAGAGCTCCTATTTATGACGGTAAACCATTATTTCAACATAAAAGTATATTTTAGAATAGGTTTGAACTCTATCAACACAGAAGGCAATCAGCCTTTCATGAGGGTTAAAGGACGGTGCTGAAAGTCATCTGTCGGTTTAAACTATTCTGGTATCAGTTCATCTTCTCTGTGCTATATGGTTTTAATTTTTTTTGAACACATGGAAATTAAATAAGTGAACTAATCCTTGAATAACACGAATTTGAACCGCATGGCCCACTTATACTCGGACCCTTTGAATACATATATGGCGACAATTTTAAATAATTTGCAGATAAACTGCACAGCATAGAATCGTCGAGGAAAAAATAACGAGGGATTCAGTGTGTCATGAATGCACTGAATATATGTAAATAACAGTTCACCTTCTCATTAACTGCGATAAGATATATTTTTATTTGTCATAAGATAAATACTTACGCATAAACACTTAGAGACTATTCGCAGTCGAAAGAAATGCAAGCAAACGTAAAGATGCAATATTAAGTCTTAATTGTGTTCAATTAACTTTAGTGTGCACTGTATTCCAGAAGCAATTACTTAGCAACCTCCTGTGGCTAATGAAGTGAGCTTGAGTGCTGCGGGTATCCACTTGAAACGCAGTGTGACTTTAAACACCTCAGCTCGAGTAGCTGGAGAATGCTGTACAGTTGATGCGTAAATATGCCTTCGTGTGAAAAATAATATCCCTCTTTCGTTACGAAAGCATAAATTGTTTTACCCACAAATTAACGTAAGTTCCCTCATTTTTGTATCTTGGACATAGTATCTGCAATATGTATAACATTAGGGTGTTTCGTATCACATAAGGGAATATTGATTTAGCAACTAGTAAAGGGCAATTCATCTTGCAAGCAGGTCCTACGACTTTTTCTTAACAGCACATTCTTTTCTATACCTTTATTGTAGCGGTACAGTATGCAACATTATATATATATATATATATATATATATATATATATATATATACGCATAAAGCAAACGTTAATCTACTCTTTAGGTTATCAGTAAGGACTGAGATATCGGTAAGCATGCTATTTAACCGTGAATTTTCTCAAGTTTCACCTGCACCTTAACAGAGTGCAATTCTCTATGCTCCACAGTTGACAGCAACATAGACAGTAAACAAATGAACCGCTTAAGGATGAGCGATATGGAAAACCTTGTCCGTAGATTGCATAAAACCAGAGGATACAAGTAAGAAAGCGCGCAAATTACACCCCCAACGAAGCGAAAAAAAATGACGACAACGCGAACACCCGCACCGCTTCTGCCACCCGCGACGCTTCCGCTCGGTCGCGTATGCCTAGCCACACATGCAGACGCAGTAGACAGACAGAGAGAACGCGCGCGTTACCGGCGAACGACGCCGCCTGAGTCATTCGGTGATAAAAACGTCGCAACAAATGCAACAATATGTCGTGAGGAAGTAAGAAGAGGAAGACGACAGGGGGCACATTTTGAACAGCATAGAAAGTCGATCAGAACCAATTGTAAAGTGAAGTAAAACCAGATTTTCTGCAACGTGAGATGTTCACATGACGTGTAGTTGACATGGATCGTAAGGTGCCGATAAATGTATAGTTCAACTAGGGGTTACACAAGCGAAATAACGGCAGGAAAATTTAGTGGTAAATGAAGTAATGGAAAATGAAAGGAACGAAAGAGTAACAAATCACAACAACTAACATACTAACCAGTAAGAAGGAGTTCGAGTTTGAAATCGACAATGACCGGAGAAATCGACAGAACGAAAGCACGCACATCACAGCACAATTACACTGCTTATCAAAACAACTTTGGAGCGACTCTCTGTCGTTCTATTCGATGGGAGACGGCGTTCTTCCACGGATTTCCCACTGCCGCTTTCTTTATACTGTTCCAACCCAACTTTGTATAGAAAATCATTTCCGGTATACTCATTATTACCAACCTTCCAACCTATCAACCTTGTTTCAGATGATCGAACACACGGCGTTCAGTGCCATCATCTTTCCCTTTGCGTACATGTAACGGCAAACACTAAACTGCAAATTGCTCTGGGAGCGTTGACGACGTTCGACGTTCGCACTCAAAAGATGGAAACGAGTGCAGACGGCTTGCGCGCTGCTGGTATGAACACAATGACGGTTGCGAACGAGTTCGTGAGGAAGACGGAAAGGTTTTTTTTTTGGGGGGGGGATGTTGTGGGTATTGAATAGGGTAATTGAGAGCTGCACTATTCGGGCACAATCGTTTCGGAAGGATAACTTTGAAATAGAACTAGATCCAGAAAAACATCGTCGTTCCGGTGGTAAGCTAATTCTAGTTGCAATCTGCGGCACGCGTAGCAGCGGATTCTTTTGCGAACGGTTGTGATATTTTTAGTGGCGTATTCGTATGAATGGTGAACATGAGCTGCTTCATTCTGCACGAATAGATGGGAATGAATAGGATATAGCTGCAAAATTGAAGATAAGGTATGAAAGTGTAACTAAAGCAGGGTGGATATTTTCACCGGTCAAAACATTTAGGATAAAGAAAGATGCGGCAACGAGTAGTACAAGATATTCGTTTGGTGCTGTGGGTATGGCTTTTTTCGATGATACTAGATGGTGATGAGATTACTCATCTTGCAACGACGCTTTACATCTAGGACCGTTCAGAAAGCACACCTAGTCACTACAACGGGCAACGGAGAGTACGAAAAGACCGGTATGCCAAGTGGGTGAACATGGCCATGAGGCAACGGCGACCGGGGATCCTGATTTACAAATTGCGTTAGAATTTTGGCTGAATAATATCATTTTGACAGCTGCTTAATGCTTCTTTATACTTTCACAGGTCTGCAAGCAGTCTTTCTGATGCAGAAAGAACGTTTCTTTCCGGATTGCTTGTATCTTTGGGATAAAAATCTGGCAAGGAAAGCAGCAAAGCATAGTGGAGTCTCATCTGTGGTCAACCAATGATCTTAAGCGGAGTAGGCCATTTCGCTTCTTCGTCATTTGAACAACGGCACCAAAATGTTACACTACTGAATATACCGGGGACTTGACGAGTTGTTCTATCTGCGTTGCAAATGTTGGAACTTTATTATCGGTGAAAATTCCCACAGGTGGTTTTAGTCAGAAATCCTGTCTACGAATCTGCCTTATGATATCTTCGTCTATCACATGTCGCCACTCTCACGTTGTTACTTTTAACCGCCGATTCTCGTGCTCTGAGGTTTGTTTTAGGGAAAGTGCTACATGCTTCTGACCCAAGTCGTGACATGTGTCTCATTACGTTCCAAGCTGGCTGCTTTTGGGCTGAATCGCAAAGAACGATTGTCTTCATCAGAGTAGAACGCCTGTTACTTATAGGTGGTAGCAATTAATATCATATTCGTCAACTATGCGTCACCTTGCAGCTTCAGTCGTTTTGGGGTATGTATTTCTTTTTTTCTGTTTTAAATCTTTTCAGCTTCCGTTGATCCTCATTAGTGGGTGATGCGCAATCTTGTTCAAACCATTCTATACTTCTTGAGATGTTTATTTCATTTTTGCTGTTGAAAGGACCACTTGTAAGGGCTGGTCTGCGTGCTGCATGACGATACTTATGTGTCGGAAAATGAGACGAGGGCAAGGAGGGAGGAGGGTCGCAGAGGAGGGCAAGGTCGCAGTAGTGAAAACCTACGAGGTACTTTTGCTGCGGTGATCGTCATGCAGTGAAAATAGGATTGCTTTGAAAATTTCCATCAAAGTTTTTTTTTTTCAAAAAGGAAGACTCTCGACTTCATGTCAGTGTTCTTTTTTATCAACGGGAAAGAAATTCCTACCTATGAAAAAAATACATTCTTTTTCTGAAGTCGAATGTTTTTGGCACTTTCAGCGGATTCATTCTGAACAATAGCAGTGACCCACCTTTCTCCGTTGCATATTGAGTGCAAGGCAGAGACGGCATTCCTATGCATTCAAAGTGCGAAGTGGTGATGTTGAATAGCTGGGCCGATGAATAGTTTGTGCACGATCTGGGAAGCGTTCATTTCATCGAATATTTTCGTAAAATTTTTACACCTTCTCCTTGTGCCTATCCAGATGCATTTTTACACATAACAATATGTGCGGACGATGCTTAACAATATGATGTGTGCATTCATGTTGACTTTCATTGAGGTTGACGCAGTGTTCATTTCCAGGAGTGCGTTCACATTGTTTAAGCGTCAATCAGAGCCGATAATCGAAAGGGACTGCAATACGGAGCATTCCACTAATGTTGAAGTGCAACACGACGGCGCAACCCCGTCGTTTCGACGTCGTGATACAAACAGTGAATACACTAACCTTTATTCATCTTTCGTTTGTTGCGAATGCTGTTATGATAATGTAATGCGATAGAGAGGGAAAAATGTTTGGCAAAAACAATTTTTATCCTATCACAGATACAACTTCTATCATCGCTACGCTCTGTCTAAGCCTTCTGTATTTAACGCTTTTCAAAGAAAAGCAAAAATTGCGTCATGAAGCTTTCTTTAATAAGCTCGATATGTTCTTAGGTCTCATGTTGTGGATCATGCTCGTCGTTTTCGCGATTAGCAATATCGTATAAGCAAGAAATATGCGGGATGTGGATATTCGTAGATTCCTATCTTACAATTGCTATAGGGGGGAAATCAGCGAATTTTGCAATCCTTGTGTTACCGACTAAGAAATGAGGCGTATCTTCCATTCCTGCTTCCCAGGAAGAGATCATGGCACCTGGAATATACGATGAAAGGCCATTCGAGTACCACTTACTCCCTCTTTTAGGTCAGTTCTAGTGGAAGGTGATGCAGGGGTGAATGATTCCAAGCAGCACTCAAGAACTTAATGCCCTATATCGGCCCTCATTAGAGATCTTCTGTAATTCTTACTTATTATTATTATTATTATTATTATTATTATTATTATTATTATTATTATTATTATTATTATTATTATTATTATTATTATTATTATTATTATTATTATTATTAAGTGGAGCGTAATGTGAACTTATATCACGGTCAAGAACAGCGTTTAACATTTTCTAGTGGCAAAAACTTATAATGGTCTTAGTAGAGGTTAGCTCTTCAATAATATTTAAGATGTTTGTTCAAAAAGATCGTATTTATTTTAATGGTTGGAACTTTTAGTGGCACTATTGGACTGATTTTTGTAGGTATCATCATTTTAGGTGATAGATGCTTATCGGTTCCATATGAAAATCTCACTGCTGCATCTCGTTTTCGTCTTGCATCAAAAGGAAGTGCACTTTGCACACAAATACCCACCATCGCGTTTCCCTGTGATCCAAAAACGCCGCTACAATTGGAGCTCGCTCTTAAAAAGGTTCAGAGATTTTTATGTTTATGCAACGAGATTAGTCAAGAAAGCACTCAAAACTGCTTTCCAGAAACTCATAAAAAATTAGGATTGTAAAGATGAAAGTCGTTTTAAAATGTGCCAAATTTATGTTACACGTTTGACTGCCATCTTTGTATGGTGTCATTATTGGCCGCTTTTCGGTATTATGAAGGTATTCCGGAAACGACTAAGGTGTTGCAGTGTGCAACTCTTGAGGTAATGGTAGACAAATTTGATCTATATAGGTAGCTGCTGAATGGAAACGAAATATTTAATGCCGGATTCGTTGTTGTTTTTTTTTCGTAACGAAATCGGTTTACAAAAGATTTCTATCTGAAAATTTTAAGTTACAAGTTGACGATGAGTGGCTCGCGACAGTTCGTTGGTCGATTTCCCGTTTATGCGATGAGGGCGATCTGGCATGCGAGGATGAAACGCTTGGAAGGAGGCCTTCTCAGGAGATCAAACTGATTAGACTCCTCACAGTTCTCATCAACAAGACTGAGGTCTTTTTTCTTTATTTTTTGCCTCTTTTTGATGTTTTACTTGCAGTGTTTCCTATTATTTACAGCATCACCAGAATAAATTTCTTTTTCTGGAATCATTCCGCCACAACATAATAGTGAATCCGGTTTTTTTAATTATATTTAGATTTCACATATCTTACTATTATGCATGCGTCACTCCTATTCTTTATAGTGATGTATAGATCATTTGTAGAGTGGATATGGCGAGGAACTCATTGATCAAGGCATTCTCTCAATATTGTTCGATTTGTGCACGCAGTTTCGAGACTCAAATCGCGATATTCTTATCACTGTGATGAAAGTGTTGGCGAATATTGCTGCACAAAACGAAAAATGCGCAAACGCTATCGCAAGCTCAGGTTATTTTCTTTCTTTCAGAATCTTTCAGAAGGCTGTGACTGAGATGGTAACCATCGTTTTTGATTACTAATGAAAACATTGCAAGCAGATGAGACGAATCCGCGACAGTTCGATTGCTGGACAAATGCTCTACCTCTGAGCTAAGATGATGGTTACGACGGGAGCCTGGATCAGTTTAAAATGTTGGCTGTGACACGAGTCGTTACTCACATTCGATTGTAAAGCGGATATGGAACCAGGTCGAATAGGAAGTTGACTTATGTTTACTTTCTGCAACAGTTAGTATCTGCATGAAAAGACTGTAAATAATGGCACAAATTTCATTACAGAATGGTTGCAACGATTAGCGGCAATGATTTCGATGAATTCGCTCGAAGAGAATCTTCTTGCCGAAAAGGTTTTTATTATATTATTTGCTTATTGCGTTGGCGACGCAACAGAATTCAGTCGTTTATTATGCTTTTCTCGTTATGAGTTATGTAATGCGATTAAATGACATTTCGGATGAAGAGTGACTACCGTGAAAGGGTTATTGGTTGAATATTATGTTTTAGTAATTGTATATTGCATAACCGATCAATGAACCTTTTGTTTTTTCTACCAACACTGATTTTTCGCTCTCAATTAAGGAGTCGCATTACTTTTGAACATATTTTTAAAAATTTATTTGCTCGGATATATCTCACAACAAAACAACCGCCATTGAACCAGTTCAACATTCGTCTGTTGTGACTTTTTGGCGTTTTGTGTCAGGTTAATTTGCAAAATATTGCATTCATCGTTGTTATGAACTATGGAGTCTTGCATTTCTAGAATATATCTATGTATCACCCAGGAGAAGGTTGTTGTTTCCTACATCTTTCAGGTATGTATAAATGCCCTCAGTGTCCTATCTAATACTGGAGTACGTCTTGAAACTGACGTATATCAACTCTATCAATCTGAAGAGGAGCCGGCTATTGACATTATCTTTATCCATGGACTCCGAGGGGGCGTCTTTCGCACATGGAGAGCGAAGGATGATCCAACAAATTTGCCACGAACACGATGTTGGCCAAGGGTCAGTTTTGCTCGCTATTCCGTCTAAACAGTTGCAGGAATAATCGAAGAATGGAAAGCTTCGGAGCCTTATATTTACCAGGTTTTGTCGTCTGTAGAGCATCGTTTTTGAATGACGATGTTAACAAAAGCTTTTTAGTTTTGTTATCGAGAGGATGATCATTTTTGATCTCTATTCGATATATTGGTAGCAGCATAAATATATTCAATATTTTCGGCTTTTTATCATTCACAAAGGGGGCCTTAACTTCCACTTTTTACCACTCTTTTTGGATTTGTTGAGTGGATCATTGGGTTCCGTCAAAGTGCTTTAAATTTTTTACTCGTTTGTTACACTTTCCGATTATCAAAATCTTTTTAGAATAGATCATAGTAGACTGAAGTAGTCTTTGTTGATTGATGTAGGATGTTTTAAATAGATAAAGTAGTCTTTATATTGTTGAAGATTTGAATGTAGTTGTGTGGAGAACGCAAAGTGCTCGTCGATTTTATTTCAAACCTTTCCTATAAAGAGATGGGAAGATTTGTCATGTTTGATGAGATGTAAACATTTTAGTCATGGTTACCGAGCGACGTGAGCATTCCAATGAGGATTCTAGCACTTGACTATGCGTCTTCTTTGTTGCACTTCAGGGGAGCTGTACAAACGTTAGCTTCTCGTTCGCGTCGTTTTCAAAATCAGCTTCACGCCGCTGGTGTGGGAACTCGGCCGATAGTTTTCATCGGTCATAGTATGGGTAAGTAATTTCATTTTGTGTTAAAGTTTTTGAATGAATAGGCCAAAATTTGCGCTTTTCACCACTTCCGCTTTCTATTCGATGAATGGATCATTTCATTTGCGCCGAAGTCCTCTCCCTCTTTCACTCGATTGTTTTGCCTGTATATTTGCTTCCTGTTTCGGAACTTTCTGTCAAGGTTGGCCGCCGCATTACAGAATTGCTCTTGTTAAAGTATAATAGCTGATTCGTTACTGTGTGATAGTTTTTTTGTGTGAGTTAGTCACTTGTTGCAAGCTTCTAAATTATGCTGTTCGATAATTTTAGGCGGTTTGCTAGTGAAGCGCTTATTGTTGGACGACGTTGGATTGCTTCATAAGACGATCGGCATTTTATTCATAGCCACTCCTCACCGAGGCAGTCCATTTGCACGTTACGCGCGTTTTGCTATGAGACCTGCCGACGATGTGATTATGCTTTCATTGCAGAACGAAACAAATAAGAAGGTTTCTAATTGCTACCGTCCTAAACTATTTCATTGTTGTTCATGACCTTTGGCATGGGATATCCGAATGAAGACATTTGTGGGTCATGAGTTGTAATATCAGGGTGATTCTTTAATCAGAAGATAAACCAATTTGCTACGTTTATGAGGATGAGACGTCCCACCTACTTGGAACATAATTACATAGTGCGTATTTCACTTCTTTGTTGTAATTAATGTGTTCTTTTTTTGTTGAGCCCTATTGTTGTGGTGTTTTTAGATAGGGTATGATAAGAAAACAGTGTTTAGACGCGGCAAAATGTGTTGTAAAAGGGTATGACTTAGACATGCTTAATATGCTTTAGTGATTTCTCAGAGTGGCGCTGGGATCGTCGTTCTTTCTTAGTTTCTATGATGCTTCGCACTTTCGGAGGTTATCCTGTTTGTGTGGATTCAATAGTAACTGTTTCATTAGGGTCAGCATCACTTGCTATTATCATACGTTTAGTTCCTAACTGCACAAGACAATCACGGCGTTCTGCGATGCAGTTGGAACGGATTGAAACAGTGAGTGGTCTGAGTTGCATGCCTCCAAAAACGATGTTGCAATATAGCAGAACTCTCGATTTTGTAGTTTGAGGTTCACTGTTGCCGACTTGGCAGGACACTCAAGTGTTTTGAGGATCTAGATAACGATCCCTTATACAGATGAACGATGCGAACGGTAGAATTCGAGAACCATTTAAAGTGATTGTCTACAATCCTGTATTTAACGACGAAATAAGCGTTGCTATTCATGACGTTTATGGGATGATATGTTTCCATCTATTTAAAGTCACTGAATAAATTTCTAGTAAAAGATTTAATCGCGTTCGTTTTTTTATAGCTTCACGAGGATTTTCTAAAGATCTGTTTTTCTATTCCGGTGATCTGCTCCATGGCTGAAACTGAAGAAGCTCCCCTAATACTGAATCAGAAGGGTGTGCTGGTGCCATCAGAAAGTGCTTATTTCGAGATCGGGCCTCTCTACCATATTCGTGATGTATGTTCTTCGCTTCTACTAGTGTACTTTGAAGCAAGAGACAGAGATTATCACTGTATTATTAAATGAATCACAAGATGAATGCTTACCACCACCAGTTTTGCAATATGCCCCGCTGTGGAAGTTTTTAGGTGCAAGCAGGCAAGCCAGTATGCACGTTATACAATCTCTTTACCTTTATTTCAGCATTCCTTGGAAGGTTGTGATCGATGAGTACATAATGATGGCCATTTAGAAAGCGCCAGAATTGTAGCTTTCCAAGAGGTAAAGAGGTGATGCATATCTAGTTGCAGTTGACATCTGATAGAGGTCATGTGATCGAGTATTTGACCCTGTTTAGCGAGTTGTAAATTTAACGATGAGTCGAGAGGTGAACTAGCTAGCAGATTGTTGCATGCATCTGATTGATTCCAGTTGGCGATATATGAGAGCAGTTCGCATCTGCACTCAAGCATTGCATACATTCGCCCACTTCCTTAGTGTGGCGCTCTTTGTATAAGATTTTCAGTTGTTCTCACTCAAAAATTATAAGATTTTCAGTTGTTCTCACTCAAAAATATTTCGATAGATCAGTGTAAATCAAACAAAGTGCACGTTGGTCGCTAATTTATAAACTGTGCATCTTCCTCTCAGTTGATCGCTGCATGGCTGGTATTAATTGGGCTTCTTAATGCACATCGTTTAAGGTGGAACTTTAACGGAATGAATATTCATCTGTTGCTTTCCATCCTTTGTCAAGCACTTCCATTTTTGACGTTGAGATTTTCTGAGCAATTATGTGGATGTTTCATGCTTGCTTGGGTGTTTTTGTTTTTTTTGTTTTAAGTAGAGACATTATTTAAGGGTGCTAATCAATCAGGTTTCTTGACAAGACGAGCATAACAAAATATGCTGTTCAAGCAGAATTTAGAATTGTCTGTTGTTGGCAGTGCTACTTAAAAGTGGAAAATATTCAAAGCACAAAGTAAGAAAGAAAGTTGAAATACAAGTCTGAGCGATTGGATTATGATATGTTTTTTCTGTAACTTTTTTTTCAATTTTTCTAAAACTTTATTATGGCGGTGTCCTGTCGGTATTTTATTCGGTAATGTCGACTTGCAATCGATTAAATCTGTGACGATGGAATTCACTGAATATGGCCTATACAATAAAGCCATATCCCAAGACAAATATCGTCCCGATTTATCATTCGTTTCACCTTCTCGATGGATTATCAACGCTTAAATTGCCACGAAATGAGCACACCATATTTTGCCTGCCAGCGATCAGGTGGTTGCAAAAGCAGCTCTTTCCTTTAGATCTTTAAGAATTGTAAGGCGACTGAAAACACTAATGCATCATTAACTTTGAACTTTTGCATAGCCCCTTGATGTGATTAACTTGATTTAAAAAATGTCACCCTAATCTTTCAAGCTTTATCCTTATTTGTTAGAAATTCCAGTACCTTTGGTCTTTTCTGGTCGCCACTCAATCACTTTCAAGCAGAGCCTGTATTTGGGCAGCAAGCTCCTCGTGAAAGATCTTTTTCGCTTGCCATTCACTCATTTCTCTTTGCAGATCCATCACAACATCTGTAAGCCGGCCGGTCCTGATGACAGTGCTTACGGAGTTATTCTTCAGTTTCTGCACGATGTTGTCTTTTATTTAAAGAACAGTCAGCGGCAACCTTGAGCAGAAGTATCTGAAGCAGTAGAACATGCGAACTGTTGATCTCTGCTCTTTGAGCCTTTTGTAGCGAGTTTTTTTTTTTTTTGCTTTTGTGTTGGAAGCGTTTTTAGTGCAGTACGTGTTGTGATAGACTTTAGATGACTTGATCACGAAATGTTTACGTTTATGACGTTGCAAAAGAATTCTTCATGCCTCGACGAGCGGTGGCTGTTGAAGTATGTGGTTGGTTGCTGTCTTCATATATGTAAATTTGGGCGTTATTTGCACTTCGCCGTTGCTTGTAGAGGTCATTTTTCGGCATAACGTACACGTCTCTATGCTCAGCGGCTCGGTCCAGATCCTTCACAGAATTGTTTTTTTTTGTTAGATTTATCCTCATTTTCATCCTTTCACCGTTATTTCGTTGTTTTATGTGATTATTTATTGCTTAAAAGATGCATAAACAGAAAGATATAGCGATTTCATGATGTTATTTATGAGCCGATGTTTAGAGAGTGAGCTCACAGCTCTGGCCACTCTCATCAAGTGTCTTCTCTTGAAGCTTTGATAAGTAATGCCATTCTTCTTTGATGATATGATTTAAATAAATTCTTTATTCGCATCTTCTTCCTTGTGTTTTAACCGACACTACTTTTACCAACTTTATAATAACGTACTTGGAGGAAGAAGTTTCTTTTCAGATTTCTTTTATTACAAAAACAAGCAAAAGTTTTCTAGATGAATTTACTACACTAGTTTCGAACAGGCAACCCAATATTTCTTGCTAGCGCTCGTTTGTGCTATATTTTTAGTGGAAATCTACCATAACATCACATCCATTGATAACGAAATTTTGCATCAAAGTGGATGACGTCTAGAAGGCGCTGCCATAGGAAATCTGAAGGAATAATTCATATCAGAAAATTTTCCGCATCCTGGATTGCTGAAAATCACCGTTTAGGCTAGCTATCTTTTTTTTTTTTGCAAACTATTGAAAACTCATAGATTAAACATCTCATCTAAATTGGTTTGCGGATTTTTCGGTTTTATCGATGACGAAGATTATGGTTATTGACTGAAGCTTTTTTCCAGGAGTTTCTCGTTTGTCTCCCCTCCGTATTTTTTGTGCTCCTTTTGATTCTGTTGAAAACGGACCTAGTTTTTATTTCATTGTCAGAAAATTTCTATCGCATATATGACTTACCTCAGAGAGATATGCAGGAAAGTTTTAGCATCTACAACGTCCGGAAACGTCGAAAAGTCGCCTTTGATGTCCATCAATAGGAAGGCAGGACTCATTAATTTCAGAAACAATTTAGGCGGCTAAGCTCTTGCAGACAACTGGAGAGCCGTATGTCGGGAGAAATTTTGCGTGCTGAGTGAGGAAAAATGTGAATTTACGTATATCATATCTTTTGTTGATGAGTACGATTATTTGAACGTACTGGTGAACGATTTGTAAGATGACTTCCATAAAAACTAGCGCAAAAATGTATTCAAGCGGAACTAGTCCAATAACAAAAATTATGTTCAAAGTTGGTATGTAAATGTGCTTCAGCACTGATAACATTTTCCGCATCTCGGGGAAGTTTTTTTCTCGCATCCAATCCGGTTTAGCATTCTCTAAGCGTCCATTTTTCATCAAAAGCCAACGGTCCACACAAGGTGTTTTCCTCACGAATTCAATCGAAATTTTTAGCTTACAGACGCATCCACAAATCCCCTATGGTTTTTTCATTAAAATTGAGAAACCGTGCCGTCCTGAAGAAAAATATTTAATTTCTGAGAAATCCTCTTAGCTATATGAAATCCATCGCAATTAACCCCCTCGCCTATAAATTTGCTGTTGATTACTGTAGTTAGTGAATTGATAGACATAAATTTGAATCTAACCTATCGCATGATTTATTTTTATCTTTATTTTTTGAGTTGCATGGTCGAGCTACTGCTCGCATTAATGATGGTTATGCTATACATCCAACCGTGTCTCACCTTTCTAAATTTTTACTTCAAGCTTTTGTTGGCGCGCATTATGGATAACCGCGTCAAAAAATTTTGCATGATCAAGCATTCTTTCATGTGCTGGCAGTGCTTTGGACTGAAAGTTTCGAAGGTAACTGAGGTGGATGTTTTTTGGAGTGATGGAGAGGGGGGGGGGTGAAGGAAGGGAAAAACACGAGAATTTGTGCGCCTCCCGAGGATTTCGTGTTACAAATCGAAATATGCCCCTATTTTTTTTTATAAAAGATCAAGAAAAGAGTTAGATGGCAGTAACCCGCCTACATTCATTCATTAAGGTTGTGTGTAAATGCGTTATGCACTATTTATTATGTGTGCATAGCAGAAGCGAGGCATATAGCTAGAAAGTGCAGCCTGTTTGCTGTTGTCATGGGTTCCTGGCTGAGTTTCACATATCCGACATCAGGAAGTCTTCTATAGTTTGTTTTTTATGATAAATAAGCTGAAAAATTATGTGGTCATCCCTCTACTGGGTGGTTTTCCTGTCACTTGGAAATTGCTGAGTTTACCAAGTCAGTGCCTTGCTTTAACGCGGCATCGACGACGGTCGCGTTGACGATGGTGGGTCGCCGCAAGAGCAGGCGGGAGGCCGGTGTGGAAAGCTCCGCCTCTCGGTAAGCTTCACAAGTTGTGTTGAGCGGGGCCGAAAGCGTTCAACTCGGGCGGTGGCAACTTGTTCGATGCGTTCAGTGCGGCACTGGTCACGATTCAATCTTAATTAAATATCCACACTGCTTTTTGTGATTGTCGTTGCGGACCAACCTCGTTAATCGCATCTGTCGACATCGTGCTCTTTTGCTTCGAACTCTCGTTGCAGCCGCGCTCGAGCTAAGCACAACGTCACCCCTCGGCGATTTGCGTATTGCGCTGACCGTTTCATATCCGCTAAGTTGTTTAATTGCTGTAATTTCACTCAATTGGCTTCTGTCGACAGTGGATTCAACGTTTTCATCATCCATCATCCGATTTGTCAGCAGTTTACGAACAAGGAGACCATTTAATTCAGTACCGTCAATGTGCTCGCAAATGAGGCTCGCATCGATGATTCTGAGGTAGTGCATCGAACGAGTTGGATGCTTTCAGGTTAGCTTCTACAGAAGTCAACGTTGTTTCCCTTCCCATGATCGGTGTTCATTTGCAGTCTTTATTGGAAGTTCGAATGACGCCATCTTGCTGTTTAACTGCTCACTACTAGCATCAGATCACATTAAACTTTGGCTCACCGTTCGCTTTGCTGAGAATTTGCGACACGGAAAATTGTCTAAATCATATTGTCATACTGCAGTGAATTCATCTACAACAACGTACTCTTGAGTGATTGTTGCGGTATATTCCTCGGAAAAAAGGACATCGAATCGTGATAGTGGAATTTCTTATATGTATGTTTTCATACAGCGTTATCAGTAAATGCGAGTTCTGTTTACTACGAAATAATTCGTGAAAACTACCGAACGTATTGATGATGCATGTGTGAAGCAATCTTCACCTATAAGCATCAAGGTCAGTTCGTAACTGTGAGCAGACCCAACGAATATCGTTTTTGAATTGGCTTCATGTGTGCAAATCAGCGAGTATTTTTCTTCGCGCTTTTGGAAAAAGAAACGCCTCTGAACATAATTTCAAGTTTCATTGGGCAAAAAGTGCTATTATTGAAAAGGATAGTTACTTTTTCAAAGAGGATATTAATTTTTTGGAAGAGATTTTAGCAATCACCTTTTGTTAGATTGTCTTCATCTACTGTCGAGATCTTTTGGAAGACCACTCAAGACGGTGCGAACTAATGAATAGAAAAAGATTTGTCAAGTGCGCAGTAAATGCAATATAAAACACCATCAGGAAACCTCTCCCCTTCATCTAAGTGTATTGATATTAGAAAATTTATGAACGTTTCGGAAGAGGGGCAAATAAAATACCGTTCAGGTGCCCTCTGAATCGGTAAAGGATAGCAAAATGTGAAGGAAATTCGCAAAACTTATGCCCAAATTGCTCTTGATAGGTTGATTAATAACGCAAGGCGTCGAGAAAAAAGTACAAAGAGGAAAAAATTTGAAAGTGGATGTAAGTATGGATTTGAATATTAAGTTCTGATGATGGTAATAAGAATAATTGAAGAGTCGTTATATGAGTTTGCGCCACTAACAGCTAATCGTTTCTTCGCCGCTTCATGCAAAAACAGTTATGTTTTAATGAGCAACTCATATGAGGTGCACAGCAAGTTCAGCAAATGCAAGTGGAAAAGAACGTAGACTGAGGAGCAGTAAAGTTCTTCGCTAATCAGCGACACATTTCCGTCGGACGATGTGTGCTGATTTTGTGTCTCTTTTAATCAGTCCAACGCGAAAGTTGCATTAAATTTTACTCGTAACTTATTATAAGAAATAGATGCCTTATGTGACCACCGATGTTTTGTTGCCATAACACCGAACGGCCACACACAGTCAATGATGGATGAGGCGATGCTTCATTACAAAATCATCGTAGAAAACGAAGATCGCAACAAGGAGGCAAAGATATATTTATAAATTTCGCATGAAAGAAATAGCAAACAAATCTCACATAAAGAGCGATGCAAAAAGAATAAGAAAATGAGCTTGTTTTCATGAAAAAATGTGTAAAGCCTCCAATTAGCTCTTTAAACTTATTTTTTGGTGCTTTAGACCAAACAGAAGCGGAAAGGTGGAGTTCCGCTTTTTCGAATCTACCGCACAAAAAGTCGGAGGGCGAATGGAGAGGAAGGGAGATGTTATGAGGGCATATGCATGGAGGTAGTGTCATTGAATGTGCATCACTCTAAAATGAGTTCAGTCTTCCATCCTGTTGCCTGGTTCCGAGGATATGAATATCCGTTTGGAAATCTTCTGCTCTATATTAGAAGTCATTTCTAATACCCTCCGTGACATAGTATTTTCCATATATTTTACAGGCAAATGTCTCGAAGTGAAAGTATAGTATGCGCTTAGCATTTACATTCTGCGTCTATCTTAAATCTTTATTCATTTGTCCCTTTCTCCATGATTTTTTCCTTCATAGATCGCATCACAGTAAAAAGGTTTCCTTCTTGAAAGTGAAGAGATCATCTGAGATGTGCAGATAAATATCAAGTAAAATCTTCCTTCATATGTTTTCCACCAGGAAAAAAAAAACAAGTCTACTAAATGCTCTCCTGCAACGACGTGATGTGAAATGAGAGAACTTACTGTTATCTTCAAAGGGAGAGAAGAGAGCAACGTGACCAGCGCGCGCGCGCGCAAAAAAAAAAGAAAGCAATACGCAAAACTAATTTATAAACATTCAAAAAGTGATGTTTGAAATATTAACAAATAAAGTTAACACAACAATAATACAAAGAATAGTTGATATTGTTAAGGCGTCTATAGGTTGCAATCACCAAAGCGGTAGTAGTGACGTGAGCAGCAGCCATATACTGCGATCACGTTGCGTTAATCGAATTCGACTAGTTGATTTCATTGTAG
Organism: Baylisascaris procyonis; assembly: GCA_037389465.1. NCBI lineage: Eukaryota > Metazoa > Nematoda > Chromadorea > Rhabditida > Ascarididae > Baylisascaris > Baylisascaris procyonis. The sequence goes on from JAZARR010000059.1 coordinate 7,121,968, forward strand.
TGCCTTAATCGCTTTTGCTTTCCAATGCATAATGTTCGCTAATTTGTATGCCTTCAGCATCCACATAAGCCGATACAATCGACTAGCATTCAAACTTTGCTGAATCTACTCGAACATATCGCAATTTATTATGCAAACTAGTGAATTAAAATTCCCCGCTTATGAATACTTTTATATTTTGAGGAAATTATTAATCCTAAGTGCCACATTTTTCTAACAAGCATATTTGAATAATAAGCACTCCCAATGGCGACATTTTGTAGCGAACTAGCTAGCCATTGTTAACGGTGTTATCTACTTTGTTGTTGTTTCTTAGCGCCTCTCAACTGGCTCCTATTGCAAGCCTCATTCTCATTGCTCTCCAACATCGTGGCCAGCGACTACTTTGACTTCAGGTTTGTTACTTTTGTTACTTCTTCTTTCTAGCTATGGTATTACATACTATTTTTCAAGTACCTCGAGTGGGCTATTTAAGGCAAAAGCGTCTTGTGATTTGAATCCCCATTTAGCCTTGCCCTCTCTGGTAAAGTTAGTCTCATTTTCACACTTCTTACTCGCATTTTATCGTTCGGCTTTTGAAAGGGTCATACGTAATATTATTTCACCTCATTTTCAACACTTTAAAAGGGCAGAAGAGTAGAATGAAGCAGCGCAAAAGCTTAGGAAGTTAACCTCATCGAATTTTTAGCGAGAGTTGCTAAATTGCAGCATGCATCACATATCTATGTAATTGTTGTGCGAGTGCCACAGAAGATGGCAAACAAATTACGATGTTACATTCCTACTCGAATCGGCCTCTTTAGATCTCGATGCCTGAGAACATCAATTTTAGAGTAACGGAACATTTCATTCATTAGTAGGAACACATTGATTTTTCGAAATTAAATGATTTTTTCAAACACATAACTCCTCCAAATTACCCAAATTTGAAGCGCTTTCACTCGGAAAGGGAAGTAGGAAATAATTGGAAAGAAAGTGCAACTTTTTATATGTACTCATAAATTTTGCAGCCATTTTGACAAATGATAAACGTTCATGGCGATAAAACCGTGCACAAAACTTTCACCTCTTTTCAAACAAGTTGAAGAGCGGTGTAAATCTTTTATTAGCTTTTTCGTTGATCATTCAATCTGAAAGTTTTGTCTTGCGCTTCAGAAATCTCTTTGTTAGAAGGCGAGGGATGAACGAAATGTTTTCAGCTCTTCTGGTAAATACTGCTACAGCTGCATGTCGGAGGCCTTTCAGAAGCATTGGACCTTCCTTGAGCAGGTTTGTTTTCATGCTGCATGTCTATTTCCTTATTGGGTAAGTGAGTTGCTGATGCGAACCCAAGCAACAACATTTCATTATTTTATAGTGGCACAGCATTTATCAGCTGTTTATTCTTCTTTAGTTTATTGTTATTGCGGCGCTTCTCTTCAGCAAGGCAATGCTTGGTTTCCTTCAATAACACGCTGTCTGTTTTATAGGAGAAGCTGGAGCATTAATTGCACTTGATGAAGGCGTGCTTCTTATAATGAGGAAATGAATAGCATTTAAATGAGACTGATTTTCGGAATCTACAACAATCTTATTATACAAATCACTCTGCGGTGGGATGCACTCCAGTGGCTTAGGCTTCGAGGAATGATTTGCCTTGGCCCACATGCTATCTCCAGCATGCTGAGCTTCCCCATAGAGAACCATTTAATTCTATGGAAGATTACTAGCAATTTATCCGATCCAATAAAGGATGAAAAGCCCTAGCTAGTCGTGTCACAGATTGGGACCGGCATTTTTATCTGCTTAGGCATTCCATCTCAGCACTAGCCGTGCATTCCTTTAAATTATGTCCGCTCAGTGGTATTAGACTTTTAATGAGATACTAGTAAAAAGGATGACGAGATATGGGGAGGTCTACAAAAGGCTCCGGATTTTAAAACCCGAATCAAGAGCTCCAAAAAAACTACTCAAATCCTGAGGCTCCGGAAGGAAGATTCCGACGCAGTCCTGATAAGCATCGAAAACGTGATGAAGCTGAAATGGAGCTCGGAACAGCAAAAACCTTTTTGACGCAGTCAGAAGTGTGGAACAAGTGACCGTTTGGAATTTTTGTCGTATATTAATAGATTTGAAGAAATTTAGCAGTTTTTACGAAAATATTCATCCTTTTTATTACATCGTTGTGTTTAGTCAGACAAATTGTTTGAACTGTCAGCATTCATATCAAATCGGCTTGCGATGCAAGAGATAATACACAGATCGTAGGCAATTAACAGTGTATAAAAGAGAAATGGGCGAGCTTGGGTTGCGCTGGAGTAAAGAGGCTGCAGGGTTGGGAAATATAGGTTAAAAATTTTTTAATTGCAATGTTTCATAAAATAACAGCTTGCTGAGTTGTGATTTAAAAGGCTTTTCACAACTATGCAGCACTGACAATAACGATACGACGATATGTCGTTTCTTACACAATTTATATACATCGCTTGCTTGTGTCTGTGTATAATTATTACAGTTTTTCGTACTAATAGCGTCATCAACAATTCACTGCAATCCGCCCGAAAGCTATCTTTTTTTTCGCATCATTGAAGTGTTTCTTTAAATTAAACAGGCGAATATTTCAGCGCAATCTCTGGTACGTATTTAAAACTGATAGGAACAGATAGATGTGCTCTCGGCTTAACTGACGACATTCCCATTTAAAAATTCAAGTGCGAGTGTTCTAACGCGATTCTTATGAGGCGTAATTGAGAAAATTATTCACAGGCTATTTTCCTTTGTGTATCTCTGTGTGTCTCTAAACAACCAAGTTTTTTTTTTTTTTTGCATTTGCGTAACTAGATTCTCAATGACGAACCAGTTCCTCAACAGATTGCAGAACGGAATTCCCAGAACAGTTTTTGCTTGAAAATATTGATGATATTATAACTTCAGAAATTTGGGAACTGTCTCAAAAAAAAATATCGGAAGAAAACATAGCTCCAAATATTTTCTCATGTTTCTTTTCATCGAAATTGCAAGCTAAATTCATATGCTGTTCACATTTTCCACATTGCCTAGTAGGAACTCTTCTTCCTTCAAGTTCTTAGTGGCTGCCTTCCATGTAGGCTGTCGGTTTTAAACTCTCAATAATTGAATGCAGGATTGCATGGACGTAAACAAATATTTTTCTTCCATCTTTAGCAATATCGACATATAATATATGCAACTTGTGCATTATACAAACATTAGAAGGCTGACAAGCATTTGCGGATGTAAGGCGAAGATTTTTTATTGAGATGTGTTTATATGTTGCAATCTTGTTAGGTTTCATCTTTGTCGGAGAGAGAGTCGCCGTTACATATGCTCTTCTCGTTGTTAAGGATGCACTATCGAAAAGCTTGCTCATTGCAATCTCTAGTTAGGCTACTCATCCCATTATATAGCAGGCAACATTTTGAATATGTGCTGATGAGCGTGCCAACTTGTGCTTTATGTGATATTTGATATATGCTAGCTTGGCGCGCTTAAGCTCTGATTTGCTTCTTTTGCAACTTACAAGACGTAGTGAGTGAGTTCCCGCCTATTCACAATGAATTCGCTTAACGATTTAAGGGGAAAGCGAAAAGATGCAATAATTGGTGTGAATTGAGTTGATTAATGATTTCTAAATAGCTAAAGCTATCCTTAAAGCAACGATGATTGATGGACGCATATAAAACACTGTTTGCTCTACGGTGTTACTATGATTGATGAGCACTTTTCAACAGACAGTACACTGCTCGCAGTGCGCTAATGTCATTTGCCAGGTTGTTCATAGATCAGTTTGTAAAACTACTTTTCCTTCTTTTCATAAAAATTTAGCGTTAATTTTCTAAATCTAGGAGCAAAGGATGTTTTTCAACTTTCCACTGCCCAAAATCATTTAGTACATTATTGGCCGTCTATATGGTAATATGCAGTGTGACTACTTTTAAAAGGATGAGGAGATTGCAGAACTCGCCAAACTATTTAGTCGGTTAATACAGGAATTGATTTTTAAAGTGATGTAAAAATTGCAATCACAAACGACTCACATTTTCAGGTTTACTACAAACCGGTGAACTTCACGGACCACTGCTATAGTATGCCGACAAACGTGCACATCGGTATAACACCTTGCGCTCACTCAATGTGTGTTACCATGGTTGAGCCACGTATTTTGGCGGGTAATACTTTTTAATAAACTTTTTAAATGGCGATACACGCATATTTAGTCGCGTTTGCTTCTTTCGGTGAATTTTCTCGGTGAAGCTTCTTTTCTTGTTACAGATCGCATATTAATTGAGGGATAACAGTGTTGCTTCTAGCTGATATTCGAAATTATAGGTCATGATTTGGTCGATTGGCAAACATTTTATACTTGTGCGTATAAGCAAGGATTTCCACGATATAATGAACTCGCAGAATTGAGATTGCTCAACCGACTTGGATTTTCAGGACTTTTGCATAAATCTTTGTTTTTAAAATTACCAATGAAAAAGTACATCAGAAGCATTTTTTTCAACAAAGCGAAACTCAAACACTGTTAAAGTTGTCGCCATACTTCGATTCACGCTACTATGATGTTAACATACCAAATTCATATATTCACGCATACCAAAAAAAAGTCTATATGTTGACTGTTTTATTTTCAAAGGGCGATACACGTTAGTCTCTCATAACGCACTTGATGAACGACTCTAAAGTCGTTCATTCGATGTGCTGTGTGAGACGGTTCAGTCACGATAAATCGCTTAATGTTTCCTTATTTCGTTGGCAGTTTCTCTAAATGTCCTACTCTTGGTTCACTACTGCTTGAGCAACGGAAATTTCTCAAAAACTTTATTGTACCTTACCATAGATCGTCTTCTCAACTAAGTTCCCCAATGCACAAAAAGCGTGAATAGGAGGTTCGAGATTGCATTCGAGCTATATATAAGGCACTCAGTAACCACCGTTGCTATAGTGACTAAACGGAACTAAGTGAGGCTGTTCTCGAACTCAATGTGGAGCTTTTCAACGCATTTCTTGACGAATCACCACTTCAGTGATGTTGAGCGCACTTAAGCACCTCGTTATTCTCAACGCAAGTGTTTTCGACGAACAAGTGGATAGGCTTATGGGCCTTGCTGTAGTGCACATCACATCACGCTACGCATATCGGTTGGTTGAAGAATGCCAGAAATTGCGAATCAAATGTTTAAAATCCAACACCGAATAGAACTTTGCATTTAAATCTACTTCACACAGAATTACTCTTTGAGCCATGTTTAACTGTGGTCAAAGAAAAATATGGACAAAGATGAAAAGAGAAAGAAGAGTAGGTTGGTTATCCAACAAAAATTTGCTTCTCATGGCAACAGATTTCTTCAATCAGGGCGATTTTCTTTGCAAAAGGAGAAACTCAAGGTAGAGGAAATGCCACAAAAGTACACTCTGGCGGTTTTCTGCTCTAAATTTCTAAAGAAAACGAAAGTGAATCGATATTCTATGCATTTTCGTGAGGAATTTTTCAAATTTATTCATCTTAAATGGACTCATAAATGGTACCATTATTTATGAGAATAAAGAAAGTTAATCTTATGGCTCATTAAGCATAAATTTTGAGAAGCAATCCTGAGAGGCATTCGCGACTCATCAAAAGTGCTACTCATCCGAAAACTGCATTAATCTGTGAGAGGTTTTTGACTATGAATCACTAAAATTATTGTAGCAAGTTTTTACAAATCTTTAGCGAAATTCATGACTTTCATTTTTCTAAAAAGGTACAGCACTCATTTCTTTCGAAGTGATGAAATGCAATGAGCATAATGCTGAATTATATTACAAACTATAATGTTTCATGGTGAACCATGAAACAATGAAACATTACTGTTCGCTAACAGAGCATGGATAAAAAAAATGCACCATTTCAATCAGTCTAGTTCAGATTTAAAATCTTATAGACCTTGAAGCAGTCAGCTTGCAAAGAATTTGGTAAAGGCGTCGTAAGGCAACTTTTGCTTACTAAGGAAAAATGTCGATGATGCCAATATTACTGTTCCTGAAGAGCCTCAAGTCTTTGGGATGCGAGGAAGTACTCTTCAAACAAAGCAGTAGTTTTCGGGTAGTGAGCAGCTCAACTAATTCAGCAGTTAGAATGGGGCCGTCGGTAAAACTTGCAGTACTCTCTGTCTTGTGTGGATTCGTTGAAGAAAAACCTAACCGAGATAATGTGATATTAGCAGCATTTTCTTTATCAGTTATCTACAGCACTTTTTCACCATTTTCGTTTCAGTTAAGAACAAACTGTATTGACGACGTGAAAAAAATGTCTTCAACTTTTCATTTTTCTAGCTGACGTAAATACACTTCAGTGCAAATATAATGAATCGAATCTGCCAGTTAACAATGCACATTGTCCTGAAGTAGAGCTCTTCTTGATAATTTTCCTCAATCTTTAATCACGAAGATATTGGCGATTATAAACTGCTCTTAATGGGTATTGCACGCCAAAGTTACTTCAGTATTTTTGAAAAAGTTCTTTCTTTTAAAGTGGTCCCTCTACTCAAAACCTGAATCGTTTTTTCTTCACTAATTCAAGAGCAACCGTGCAGTATTGATCATTCAGTCTCTTTTAGACATTAGAAAACATTTGCAAAACAATAGCAACAAACGTGCGCTTACGGCTTACATACGATGACGCTGATTAGGCTTGCTTTGGGTACTAAGCCTAGTGCGCAAAATCTACATAGGTGTGAGCATCGAATGAACAGCTGTCTGCGAAGATTGCTTTTTTGTGGCTCTTCTCTCGAACCTTTCGCTCTTCCGAACATTTCTGGCTCTCGTCGATTCAATGCAAATGTCACTCAAAAGGCGCTTCTTCAGCTCTGGGACAGCTTTTTGCCACTCTTGCTAAATTGTTCAAAGGAATGCTTCAGGACAGATCCACGTTTCGCACTAGAATGCACCTGCCAGATTTTCAAATGGTACTGGGGCTGTCAAATGTAAAATAAAAAGAATTTTAAATACTGAGAGCACGGCTAGCATTGCCGCTTCATGCCCTCCTAACAATGGCTTGTGAAAGAAATGCCATATTTACCTCATCAGCTACCAAGTAGACGAAAGTCTTGCACTTCTTTTCTATAAGAAAAAGGTTAAAGAACAACTTTTCATCTCTTATGTCGTATTTTTATTTCAAAAATACTAAACGGTTTTCTTTAAATTTCGCGTTTGTTAGAATGGCTGTCAGAAGCGCACAAAATACTGCAAAAATATGAACGATCCACGATCTGAAGAAATGAGTGAAAACTGCTTACAAACTAAATCGTTTGAGTTGCGTGAAGTCATATAAATGAGAAAAACTTCGACCAACGTACTTAAACAATATTAAAGATATTGTGCCGCAATACGCCAAGAAGATAGTGCAGAGAGCGCATTCGCATTCTGATTCACCACGCATTTGTCGATAGTCATTCGTCGATCAAACACTTGATTTTCCATTTAAGCGTAGGTTGCACGAATAAGCTGTCGGTCGTCATTCCTGTGGCGTATGCACAGGAAGAGAAGATGTTGGGTTGTGATAAATGCAAAATTTCTATATTGTTCATAATTGCATTCCTCCAAACAAATCTTTTCATCAAAAGCAAGACCATTTTAGGCGTGCAGAAGTGAAGTTCAAGGTATGCGAACATGGAATGCTCAGCTAAGATCATACAGAAAACGAATGCGTGTAAACCCATTAATTTGACAAGATATTTTCGTATTGAACGGTTTTTGTGAATTTATTTTATCACCTCTATACGGGCTTTCAAGGCTCAACAGATATTATACGATTAGTCCAGAAGGCAGCAAATAAAAACAAACGCAAAATTTTGCGTGTTTTCAGGCCATCATGTCGGCAACAACGTAATTCGCGGCTGCTTCTCCTCAGTCTTCAAATATGGCCAAACACCGCGAGCACAAGGCTCACCAGTGTTAGGTAATTTTGCTTATTTATCATTGTCATGTAGAGCTGTAAAGAGGTGGCTTTAAATTGTTCGTTGGCAGATGCATCTTCTGATTGGGATCCATAAAATGCGTGATGCGCCTTTTTTCCAAAGAGTGATGAAAGAACTTCATTTTTAGGTGCTCAACCTCCTTAAAAATTTCCGATTTTTGAATTCAAATTCACTGAGAAAGTTGAATACAAATCTATGTCAAACATTGAACTCTATTATTGGTTTGGTCTTAAGTGTGGCGTTGTTTACGAATCAGATCCAATTTCCACTTGCTATCTCGGCATTTCGTCCTCTTCAGATTCGAATATATGATTAGAAGAATCTTTCTTTGCAGAAGTTTCAGAGTTCAGTGACAGCACTTTTTCGTTACCGTTTTGGAAGCGTTCATAAGTGGCAACTTCATGAGTTTGACAGCTGCGGTAGGTGAGACTTTCGCTGTGTATAATTTGCGAATGAATATCCTGTTCTAGCTGAAGGTAAATATATTTACTAAGCGCCGGAAAGATAGCAAACGAGAGATTTTAAAAAAAAATGTCGAACAATTCTCTGTCCTAAGGTGCGCACCAACTGAGCGAAGTGTTCGCATCTCATATATAAGCGCATTTATTTTTGGAAGTAGACTTCACTCGATTCTATTGTGCTCTCATCTACTGATAATTTCATTTGCAAACATCAGTTGTTTTCAATGCATTGCATACCAATTTCAAAGTTCTTTCATTATCCAACCGAGATCGCCTCGCAAATTGCATTGTCTTTTGCATTAGACAAAATGTGGAATGCATTCTGAGAATTGTTATTAAAATTTTTGTTTTTAGCAGCGATGAAAAATAAATGTGTATTCTTACTGAATGATGTGCTTGGCGTTCTACAATGTTTCGCCATATGTGGCGCGCAGTCAATGTGCCATCACATCCAATAATTGAGTTTGTGCTCTGATGATCGCTGACGAATTATTCATCAATGGCCTATGCAATAACTTTCCATGTCTGTTTATCGCCTCTACTCGCGTTCGTCCTCAAAATTACGCTGCAATGCTTGCAACATATTCGCTACAGATACTCAACGTTTTAACTTTTCAAAAACATTGGTCATTAGCTTGACGTAAACCTCCTCGACAACTAGGATTTCAACCTAGGGAAACCACTTTTTGCTCTTGTTTATGTCATCAACTTGGTTTCTGATTTAGGTGTTGATGAATTAACAATCATCGTGAAGCGATACACGATGTCCAGCAATAGAGTATTAGCGATTACTGTAGAACTGCTTCAAGGACTGCGACGTTGGTAAAAACATCTAGTATATCGTATCCAATGTCCAGTTTCGTATATGATGAGAAATATCATGCTTGCTAAACTAAGAGGCACAGTCGGAGGGTGTTTATAAATTGGGTTGATGTCAGACTCCTCACAAAGAGACACCAAACAGAGAGTGCCGATTTCTTTCCGTTTAACGATATATGACAGCCGAGGGCAGGAGCTTTTTTCTCATTTTTGCAGCAAAATGCTTCTTCTTTAGGAATTTTTTAGATGAAATAAGATGTTAAGTGGATCACTTATAAACATCCGAAGATGTTTTGAAAGCGGATGAAAAATTAGACAACTTGTTCTCAAGATTGGGTGCGTCTTTATCTGATTATTTATGCACTGAGGGAGAACTGAGCGTGCATATGCAGACATAACCATCCAGTGCGGATTGCAGTAAGGTTATGTGGAAATTAAGTCTCTATACAGACCGCTTCTAGAGCGCGATGCAATCTGCCACTGTACGAATGTTGTGCCTCCTAAATCGCCTTGTCTCTACTCTATCTTTGACGATATTCTTCACTTCTATTTCTTAAGGACACTTCAATGAGCGTAGAAGATGGTGCACGTGGAAAGCATCATAATGAACAAAAAAGATTTTAAAATGCGGCTTTCTTAATGACGGATGAGTGCTTTTCGGCTGATTCTGCTAGAGTTTATAGCGCCAATTATGCGCACTTGCAAGCATAGTACGAATGTGCACGTCACTATCGTTGGATATGTTGCCATCGAATGTGTGCGTTAACAGTTCTCATCGATACTATCCTTGCTCTTGATCAGATAATAAACTTCAGTTGCGTTTCTTCCTAATCAGAACACGGGTATGAGCGGAAAGTTTATTGAGGATTAATTATTTTGCAATTTTCTGAATGAAAACTTTTTGATATTAATGAGATCCACTTTTTATTATCTGCCAACGCAAGATAGATAGTCTGTAGGATCAGCGGTACATTACTTTCATTTATAACTCACTGCTCATTCTTTTCTATCAGTGTCGATGAGATGGTTCGTAAGATTTTGAGGAGAGAAGTGGCTTACCTTTCTGCACAAGAATTGCCACAAGTGAAATGTTGATTACATACGAAGACGAAGCACTGTTAATAACTGCGTACTATTGGGAAGGGCAATGACGCAATCGCGGAAGAAAAATTGAGGCGTGCAAGTTTCCGTACCTTCAAAAAAAGCGTTATCGAGAAGATGCTTACTGTGAGAGAACTTGTTTGCAACATACTTATTCCTACTAACTTCTATTTTGGCGACTGCCTTTTTTCGTAGACCACAATTCTCATCGATGTTGGCGAAAACGACCTGCTAACTTAAAAACTTTTCTCTGCTGACATGCAACCTTTTTCATGTCAATCCTGTTTTTTCACAGGCCCGATTACTCTAGCAGAGATTTTTCCTCTAAGATGGTAGGTTAATGCCTCACAGATTTCTTTCAGCAAAAATAAGCATGTTACATATTAACACAATGCTTTTGGCGGTAAAAGAATAGTAAGATCTTAAGGTAATTTAAGTAAGAGCATGACTTCACCAGCGGAGCTTGAACATACGAGTATTTAAGGTGAGGATAGAGGGGGGAGACAGAAAAAGGTGGTAGAAGTCGACTGAGATGACGAGGGCTGTAGTTGTAATAGTCGGGATTCATTGAACAGCACATGAAATCAAAAAAGAAGGATAGTGGGAAACAAAAGAGTACTTGCGTCAGTTGGCTGCTTTGTGGCGAGAAAGACCATCATCCCACGCCGAATACTGTAGTGATGTGGTATGCGAGATCAGATGCCTTGCCTGTGAAGAGCTTTATGCGTAATTAACAAATTCGATTGCGGGAAAAACATGCGAATAAAGATTCCGTATCCACATAGATTAGACCACCCACGTTGCCATCCGTTCGTGCAAACGCATCTCAGTCTTATTTAACAACTTTTTCCACCTCATTGCGCTTTATGCAACATGGAATGATGAACGCACAATGGCGGAAACAGTTTCTACCAGTCAGAAGAAACGAGGATGCGAAGTGAAACGGTGATGAGCAACAAATGCAGCAGGTAGAAAGGTTCCCCGGAAAAATGAAGCTGTGTAGCACGGAATGCACCTGCTTGGTAGTTGTAACTATAACACTTTGAAAGTCCAATGAAATTAACTCGGATAATCTGTAACCAAAAGGAGGAGAACAAGGCGTTTAATCAGTCCTAGACTCTTGAAGGAGTCTGGAACTGACTAGCTGCCTTGTTCATTCCTGTCTGGCATGTAAAAGCTCCTGAGAGCCAGAAGTTTTATTGTTCGAACATTCTACGCTTCGCTGTTGGGAGGTAGCAGCATCTGCTGACCACGCAGAAATGAAAGAACTAGAACTGTTATGCTTCCGTCACCTATCTTTTTAGATTGCAGCTAAAACCATGGACAGAGCATTGGTCCATTTATAAGGATTAGGTTATTTCGAATGTCATGGAAACCGTAAAATGAATTTTCCTGGAAGTCCACGAAAACTACTTAATCCCCATTGCATATTCGAAAATTGTTATTTTTAACGATAACGGACTGTCGGTAATCTTTACTCCAGCATTACCTACGAAAAACATCTCGGAATTCGTCAGAATGACTGTGAAAGACTGCTTCAGAAACTAAACTATTGCCTGATACTGCCTGGACATGAGACGACAATTCCGGATTTATGACCGATAAGAAATTTCGCTTTCAGACACAGCGTGCAGTCGAATGCCAGCACACAGGCTCCTGCCTCCCCACCTTGCCCGGCGTTCCTCGAATCGGACGATCGAGCTGTGTTGGTGTGTGGGTCAACTCTGCAACGATTATCCCTCGGCAGCATCTGCAGCGATGCGTTTATCGCAACCGCCCGTATCTCAATTGCTCCTCATATCACTCACATATCTCTGCTCATCAATTTTGTTATGATGATCTCGATTTTTCGCACACTCATACGCCTCATTCTGCATATATAATCGCTTCTATAGACGATTCTGGTAGTGTTTAAATTGACGACTACGTGTCGAAAGGAGTAAATCCTGCTAGGGGTGTAAGATGGCCAGTACCCTACAAAAATTTTGCAGTGGAAGGAGTCTGCATGAATCGCAACGCCAGTTGATCTTCTGATGGTCTAAAGGACCAACCGAAATATTCAAATGATGCGTATCATAGAATAGAAAGCCAATGACAATAGTAATTTTATTTATTAAAGTCGAATTTCTCGGAAATTGATCGACAGAATTAGTTATTATCATTGTGCATATGAAGAAAAACGAGAAAGCTTTGCCCGGATTTTGTCATAGATTCGCTTTTTACGTTATTATTTCAGAAGAAGCTCAAAATAGTAGACCAGCTTCATCTCAGTAGTTCATTAGAAACAAGCCGTCGTGTAGTTTAAAATCAAAAGACTATGCAGAATGATCTGAATGGTAAGCTGTTATTTTTTAAGATTGGTTAATTAAAAAAGAACTAAAATCACTAATTGCAGCAAAACAGTTTTCGCATTTGTCGCCGATCACGAAAAATTGATATCATTTAGTCGACTCTAAAAAATCAAGAAACTTTAAAACATTATTTCTCGAAAACTAGGAGGCTAGTTTTTCATGAACAGAGTCAACACCGTCCATTCCATAGGCATCCGTGCTAGCTGGAAATTAAACCACTGGAAAACTGATGGCTCAACGGGTGAAAATTGGATAAAAATTGGAAAGTGATAGGCAATTGTCGCACACTCCACCTTGCACATGATGTACTCAATTCCCATCGCACAAACAGAAATCACTTTTGGAAGCCTGCAAGCTGAATGCTTTCCAAGACTTTCAATATAACTAGGACCTGTACACGCAATATATCATTATCGTTTATAGCACCCTGGTAGGCACCATCCAGATCAGTTGAGCAGTTCCGTGCTGGCGGAAAATAATGGCCAAGCAATGTGCCCAATAAGCTTATTTACTGCTATAGGGAAAAAAGAGAACCTGTTAGGGATGATAATTAAACGTTTGACGCTGCTGAAAAAGATGCAGTAACTGTGCTTTTGTTCTATTCCTGCAAGGATGCAGAATCTCTTCAGGGGTTATAACCGGATAATACCTGTCTACTATTCTGTCAGTTATGGCTGTTCGTAGATTGAAAGCTCATCGAAACAATCCCGGGTAAAAAAAGAGTTCCTTTTCAATTAGATAATCCCTTTAGTCTAGTGATAAACGAATATAGACTCGACTTATCTGCTGGAAAGCTCGTTGTACTGGAAAATCTCGGCATAATTTGTTTATGCGATGCAGATTACGCTTTAGACGACAAGAAATTCAGCAGTACAACTTTACATAAAAACGTTCAGCACCGGTCAGAGTTTCTCGAGCTCGGTGTTGAAGGCGGTGGCGTTGCAATTGCGTTATGAATGCCCCGAAGTTTCTCGGTCCACTCCTGAAAATTCAACTTCTGATGAATGTTTTGTACAGCATCAGCATTCTTCTATGAATAGTTCCATTGAGAAATCGGAAAAACAACGGCCCATCTGCGCAAAATTGATTACCTCGATCGTATTACAACAAAACAGCTTTCCATTCATATCTATCGAAAATTAACAGCCCGCATGAACAGAATTGGCACAGGTCTATCACTACTAGATCGGCAGTGCAATAGAAAAACGCAGGAAGAAAAAGAACTTCGGCGCCCAGACCAATTCCCCTTAATATCAAGCATTTTGTTCGCTTCACCTCAAATATGACAGCATTCAATATAAGACTGCAAATGCAATTCCATTTTGGAATTCCATGTATAAAGAACTGCTGGTGACCACGAGCAGAATAAATTTTCACTGATGGTGTTGTTGTTGGAGCATGAAAGAAAGAGTTAGAAAAGATCGAGGGTCGAGTTCAAGAAACCTTTCAGGCTTTAAGATCAGATTTTAAACATTTTCCTACCAGAGAAAAATAATTACTTCATTTTCCCATGATAGAAATTGTTGCAGTCTTTTCCAAAAAAAAAAAAAAAAAAATTCAATGCTTTCCGCATAAATCTTTCTATGGGTCAGGACGATTCCAGAAGTTGAAATTCTACTCTCTGCTCTCCATGAAATGGCCAGTATGAAAGTACATGACGGCTTCTGAATTGAGTTGCTGAAATGGGTTGAGCACTGTATCTTCGATCGATGCGGAAAATTGCAATCCGAATTTTCAACCCATGATTGAAAAAAAGAATAAACAGGCCAGAACGTACTTTTTTACACCTGACATTACTGTCGTCGATTTTGTCCATCTTTTATATAGGTGTGAGAAAATGAAACATTATATCAATTTTTCTCACCTAGATCAACTATATCACATTAACGCATAAGAAGCCGGTATTCGACTAGTGAATTTCGGCTCTGAAAATTTTTTTAAAAGCGGATTCGATCCAAAAAAGACACGGTAGCTAGTGTTCTTTTATTTTACCATCTACATGTATCAAAAACATGATAGAAAACAATAATATTTGTACGTGGATTAGAAGTTCTGTAAAAGTGAATATATGGATGGTTTAGAATGGAACAGTAGTAATAAAGGAGTAAATAAAAAATTCGAAAGTTATGAAAGCGGAAGATACAATTCATTCGTAACGTGTTACCAAAAAAAATTGTAAGTATAGTCCTGTCGTCGAATGCAGTACTAAATCCTCGTGGTAAATCAAGTTCATCCATCTTTTATCACTTTGCGCCAAGATTTTCTATGAAACAGTGACAAGATGGCGGCAGAAGGTAAAAAAAAAGTGCACCTAATGAATTAATTAATTCATAAAAGATATGCATGCACATATGCTGCATTTCAATGAATAGAGAACACCCAAATCGAACCCCCCCCTTCTCCTGAATACGAACATCATATCGAACATAAGACACCTGCTTTAGAACCGCAAGAAAAAGAAACCTGGAGCACCTGTGCGAACATACGCAATTTTCATTCACGATTACTGATTTATTTATGCGTGCATAAGCAGACAAGGCATGTGTGAATGTAGATAAATAAAAATAAATAAATCGAAGACATGCGTACATGTGCATGCAAAAGCGTAAACATGTAAATTATATAAATATAAATATAAATATAAATATAAATATAAATATAAATAAACAAATAAATAAGTAAATAAATAAATGTATATATATGTATATATATAGCCACGTCAAAGAAGTAAGTTAAGGATAACTAGGGAAAAAACCTGTGTAAGCTGCGCAGTTAAGCTGCCCATCGTTCCGCAAATGCTGTCATTGTGGACGCTCGGCCGATCAGCATTATTTGTTTTATAAAGCGCTGGATCTCTCCGTGACTTTTCGTGGCCGAGAAAATCCCGATATCTTTTAACTTCCTGAAAGATTTCTTCGAGATATGAAGGAGGAGTGCTTTCAAACTGAAGAACTGATCATTGTTAGGAATATCGAAGAATGAACAATCTAAATTCTTCCAACTTGTATCGCGCTAAACTTGATTAATTCGGACTCATCTAATGACTACGACTTCAGTGACTTCGAATGACTGCAAAAAAGCGATTTATTGACTATTCCAGTAACTCGAATTAGGCCCCTTAAAATTACTAGAAGCAGATCAAATTTTGGCACAAAGATGTATTTTTCCCATAAATTGAAGACGCAACAGAGCAGAAAATGCGGTTAAGCTTTAGATATCGTTTGTCCATCTGTCCAGTTTTTCGCAGCTTATTGCAGCTTCAAGTCACGCCAGTTCTTAGCATATTCCAAATGAAGATTGCTGAACTTCACTCTCAAAAGTAGTAAAGATGCAACGGAGGAAGCCATCAGTTCAGTCGACCTGCAGCCGTATTCAGAAGGCAACCATGAAATGAAATATGAGTGATATGGCTACTCTGAGTCGACTATCTCATGATGATCGAAGGACAGGAACGGATAAAGGCCTCTTGGAATGACAATGCAGCGCATACCTTCCATCTAGCGGAGTAGCATTTGTCAAGAGGTTTAGCTGAGTAGTTTACTCTTTATGGGGAACACCTGAGTGGAACTGTATAGCAATTAAAGGGAACTTCGGCAGGTGTGGCTGACCCTGAAGGATGTGGCTTTCTTATCTTCATTCGTCTAGGCGATAACTTCAGAACGCTCAATAAATAGCCCACATGTGCACTTCAATAACCACGAAAAGCATCACTTGAAAGAACACGTGAAGTTGTATTCCAAAAGTAAGCACTTCCTACTCTTAATTGAACATGTGAGAATTCGGACATACGAAAGTTTGGATGCGCAAAAAACTGCGCACGTCAGCTGTAGAGAAACGTTTCGACAATCATTTAGACCGCATATAAAAGTGTTGATATCACTCCGTTCTCTAGATATTTAGCTCACTTCAACTGATCCCTCAACAGCTTCATGAAAGACGATCAGCTACGAAAATAAAAGAACAATGAATAAACTTTTCGCAGCAATGACGAGATTTTTAATGAAAAGGGCATTTTGGATTTACGTCATTTTGACAACGCTGTATTCGCAGTGGGGACGTTTAATTTCAAATGAATGTTTATGTTCAACTGAGCCGTGGCATGGCCACCTGAACTAAGTGGTTAAAAATCACTTGAACTTTTTGGATCAACCAATGTCACCAATGAATAATTCCGTATGCACGTGTTTATGGGCATAATGAAACTTCCGACATCAAAATTGATTAGCGTTTGCTGGCCATTTAATGACAGACTTTTTAGAGACTAGGTAGCACTTATGACTTTCTTAAAAAGCTTATTGATGCCATCTGCTTTTCCTACGCAGTATAGGGCAGACCAGATGACCCCAAATCAAAACGGATTGGCGGTCTTGCAAGATAAGTCAAGAGAACTCAAAAGCCCACAGGCGGGACAAAGATTGCCCAGCAAGGTTAACTTCAGGCTGAATCGTGGAGGCTATAGAAGGGCTTAATGTGCTCACACATTTTCTTCAGTGCCGAGACTGCAGATTCTAGAGGTTCCGAAGGGCTGAACGGGCCTACATGAGATCGTCGAAAGCTTGAAGAGGCCGGACGGTAGCGTAGAGCTCGACCACGGCAGGATAGAGCTGACGACAGAAGCCATCCTCGTGAACAGACTTCTTTCGTTCTCATACTGTACTGTATGAGTGTGAAAAACTATTGCCTTGATACCTGGTTGGGCAGCATGCTATCCGATCGTCCCTGGACAGGAGTTGCAGATCCTAACGACGATATGCGACTAGACCAGCGAAGGAGACTTAACTCTTACAACAGCCTAGAACCTACTGATGTGCATAGTTTGGACAATCTACCATTTAAATAAGTTCTGCTGCATAAAGACGTCAAATAACTATAACGCAAATTCATTAACCACCTGGACGACTACCACAGTCCATCCAATGGTAAGGGTGAAGCTAGAAGACAAAGCGTCTTGTTCAAATACTCACTTATCTGTCATTATTGGATGCCACTATCATTCAGCAGGATGATAATTTATTAACGCGACGTTGAGAAGTTCTAGCCCTAATAAAGGTTACTGGAGTGATCATTGAATGTACATTAATCTTAAAAAAGAGACTGTAGATGTGAGGGAGATATCGTGGGATAGCATACGTGTACGCTTTGAGGCGAATCAGCGACCAAACAATAGCAAGAAAGCTGTTAAGAACGTCAGCTTAGCAACTCTATAACAAGCATGCTCTTATAAAAAACATTGCAATTGTTCGCTTTGGCAACAGCTTACTACAAAAAAAAATTCTAGAGGAAACAAAACCGATTTCCATGCTCATGAGATTTTGCCTTTATAGCGATCAGTGAATCAACGTCACCTATAGGAGCACCTATTGATTTCCATGCATAAAAAATTTTTAAAACTCTCGATGATTACGACAAAAAACTTCCGAAACAAGGATCTGAGGATCCAGAAGGTATGTTAAGAACCATCTAAATGTCCTGGAGAAAAAGAAAAAACAGTATTCAAAAAATCGCAATAGACGAAGCCAAAACAGCGCATTACGCGAGTTTTGCAACGGCACAGGATAAACATTAAGAACGAACGTCATTAAGATCGTCCAGCCTTCGACAGATCTGCTCCAAGCTTTTTCTTGAGTGCTCACATTCCTGCAAAAAAAAAAAAAAGAAAAATCAATTCAATTAACATAAGCCCAAATCTTCTGCGCCAAGAAAAAACAACGTCCTCGAATACCTGCAGTTTATGAGGAGACGTCTGCTTTTGAATGATATGAGATGTGCGAAGTTCTGTCTGATTACAACATCAATAAATTAATTTCCATTTTAAATAGGCAACCTTATTTCCAAATTATTTGAAAAACATTAGCGTGAAACAAAAAAAAGTAGAAGAGTGTGACAACTGGGCTTCCAACATATCCTTTTGCGATTTCATGAACTGCTAGCAAATAATAAAATATGCAGAATACGGATTCATACATCAAGTGATCCGAACGCTTCTATCATCGTTCAATAAAAATTTCCTTCTTTTATGACTCGAAAGATGTGAAACGAAAATTTGATAATAAGCATGATGCGCTGAGAATTTTAACTGTTGAACTTTAAAGTTAACATACATTAAGCAAATAATTAGCATATATGTCGGAGCATAAAGTTAGCATATGTGCATTATATCCATTCAAGTTCGTAGCTCTAGCTTCAGAGGTTCTTGAGCCGAGGCTGTTGAACGGGCGGACTAATAAGAACATAAACATGCGCATGGATATAACGACACCATAAATAGACTTTATAAATTTAAAGAGTGCGTTAAAATGAAATTGCAAATTTAAACTTATAAATTCCCCTCACTTTAAACTTGACATGAAATTTTTCAAGAATGAAGAACATAGCGACAAACAGTTCTCACTTAGTAGTTTTTAGCCATTTGAAGTGAACCACTAAGCAAACAATCCATGGAACAATGCCACCGATTAGCAACATATAAGCCGTTTATTTTTGATGTTTTTTTGAATGAAAACGCAATTCCTATGTTCTAAAGATTCGATTTATCTGCATTGATCATTGCTCTCAATTCCATACAATGGTTGCCAAAAAGGATGATTATCGGTGAACTTCAACAGGCCACAATTCACAACAATAACAATTAAACTGAAGTGATCATTAGGAAAAAAATGTGAATGGAAATGCGGAAAATATAAGATTAAAAGCATCTTGGAGGAACTCTCAAAAATTTACACTAGTTTTTAGTATCACCATCGAACCCTCGCTGTTACGTTTCTCAACATTTCACTGAACATTTGTAACAACAAAATCCGAGTTGGTGAATAGCTTTTTACCGAAAACAACAACAAAGTTATGAAGAATTTTTTGGGTGCGCTGCTGTTAAAAAGACAAACATAATATCTTCAAGTTCACTCATCCTCATTTTCCGTTGTGGTGCTCCTCCTACTGGCACCGATAATAAGATCTAGAGTCAAAACGGTAGATAGGAAATTAGCGAACTGCAGCAACGTGAAGTGCCAATCAATGCACCTATAGGATAGCAATACATACCAGAACGTGACAAAATAATAGAAAATTGAGGGGTACGAAGACATTCTAGCGAGGATTTCGGAATGCGACCGGCCTACTGAATAGTACAAACAACTAGTGTTCTGCTAACGAGCCTTGCTGCTAAGAGGGATAGTCAGTTTTTTGGTGGTAAGATCTCAGGTGGTAGTGAGAACTTAACTCTAGGGGAACTTAGCAGAAAAAGTCAAGGAATCCTCTCGCCTCCCTTAACCAGGACCCTGCTGATGAACCGTCTTTTCGCAGTATACTACTGACAACCACCGACTGTGACTGCAGGCCGCTCACTGATGAAGCAGTGCAATATGAGATGAATAACGGTGGGTTCTCGAAAGACAGCATTAAGACTGTAGACTACTCACGCGGAGAAATTCGCCAATAAAATTTGATCAAAGTGGCTAAATGAAAATATATCAACGAGATCAAAATGAAAGTAGTGCTGTGCAAGGCGTAAAAAAGAAAATGAAGCATTCAAGAGATCCGACTGATCGGGACATCAAGACGATCAAAAGATGCTAAGCGCACAACAACATATTGCAGCATGCTCTAATTACGAACGCTCTAATCTTTGCGCTACGTGTTTGACACATGTAGATCGATCGTATGCAGCCTCATTTTATAAGACTCTATATGACTTAACCCACCTAGAGACACTCTAGCTGTTTGTGAACAGACTTTAACATACCCATACAAGAAGATTAACTCATTTTTGATACACCATTGAAGGAGATTCTGAAAACGGTCATTGTGCTGAATAATGGTCAATCACAGCTGCTGATTTTTAGTGATATGCAGGTTACGCAAAAGCAGCAAAACAAATCGGCGCGACCAGAGATTGCGTTGTTCATCAAAGGCTGAGAGAAAGAACAGTAGATAGTATGGGCGAAGTATGTCATTTACTCATGAAATTCGGCCAGTTAAAAGCAATGCTGCAGTGTTTACGAGACCTCAAATTGTTTCGCTCAACACACTGCACTGATATCAATGCGATTGGATTGGTGAAGCACGTTTTATTACTTCATTCTTAATCGTCAGCTATTAACTAGGCTTGTTCTTACCTTTACCTCGATCTGCAAGTGCAATTTTGAGTCATTCACTATCGACTAAAAATCGATCTAATCAACCGCGAGGTAAAAAATGGAGTGAGCGAACCAATTTGGTCGGTGAAAGTTTGCAGGATGGCACTTCAAAAGGTATGGATTCTGGCCAGAAAAATCGGATTGTCGCTAAAAAGCGAATTTCTATAGCTATATCTTGTTCTGTAGGTCACTGAAAAATTTAGGTGTTCTTCGGCAAAGCATTCACATCTGTGCAATACACGCTATGCCACAATTGCTCCCTACGAAAGGTTGAGTGACGAAAGGGGATCAAACTCGTACTCTAGGTCTAGGAGAGAGACACAGTGATCATTCACTTAGGACCCCTTTCTTTAAATATTTCCTTTATGGGGCAAATCAGATACGTCGTCTTTACCGATAAGCTATCACAAAACAATGATTGCACTCAAAGCAAACTGTTCTGATTGCAACAGATTTATAGACTCCTATACAGATTGCCTTTGATGATGCAGTGATGGTCCGAAGCAATGCCACGCATATGACAGTGGTGGGCTCGCATGAGGCATGGAGAAATCTTCGAACCCAAAATAGTTCAGTGTTCTAAAAGAAAAGCTTGGTGTTCATTTCACTGCCAAATCAGTAGCTAAATGCCCCGCAGCTCCCCCTCATCCTCCGGGCTTTTCCAATTCCACCACTGGTTCCAAGGTTTACGGGACGCTAGTATAGTAGAAATGCAAGCAAGCAATTTGCTCGCATAAATACATCATTTTGCAGCGATTGGCTCTGCATTTGATTGCGTCATCGACATAATGTTACACAACCCTATGATTACGATGGCTCGGTGAATTCGACGGCACGGCGGTTTTTTTATCGGATTGACTGCGCAAAAAGCAATTTATAACCACGCAGGCTTCATTTTCCTGGAATACAGCGTGATTTCTACACTTACACAATGACATAGCGATTACGAAAAGTTTATTCCTGTTATAATGCGCCTCTTTTTAAGACTGACCAGCTTCCTTAACAGAACGCCCAAAGAAATCAGTGAATTTCACTGCTTTTTATCCTGAACTTGAGGATACAAGGTTCGACCTTCCATTAATCTCGTTCTTCTTCTCCCCTTAGTATGTGTACACATGGGACCTTCGAAGTTACGAAAACAGATGCGAGGAGATTAGGAACAGATTGGGCGATTGATGGAAGGGATTTTGGCCGCTTAGAAGTGTTATTCAACACTAACGACACTTAAGCTCTTTTAGAAATACGTCCGAATGTCAAATCAACCATACTCTCAAGAGACCTGTCATCATCAGCTTGTTTGCTAGCCGCATGCCAATGCCATAAGGTTGGATGCATTCATTCCGCCTCGCTGAGATACGCTATCCCTCGCTGCCAAAATTTGAAGCCAATTTTCCAACACAACAATTAGAAGTGTTGCGCTGCGCAATAATCTTTTCATTTGTTGTTTCCTCGGAGCGTCATTCAATGGCACTCTACTCTTGCTGTGATCATCGCTGCATTCACATACGAATTTTGAAATTTTCGAGAACTTCTAGAAAACTCTGATCAGAATAATGGTGTTTCGCCACGATACATCTCAAGTTACACTGGAAAAGAATATAAATTTTAAAATATAGAGAAGTAGAGCCAATTTTTTTCATCCATCACATTTCTCAGCTGAAAACGAATTACTGATGTTGAAAGTAGATAAGTGAATTTGCCACAACGGATAACCATTGGAGGAACGATCTTAATAGCTCTGTCTTTCTTAGACAACTAATGTTTAATTATTTCTTCATAATTGCTAGTATTTTCACGCTCTCAGGTACCTTTAAGTAAAAGTGTTAGTAGCTTCGTAATAGCCTCCTAAGTAAAGGTTAAACTAGGTAGTTCAAAAAGTTATGATGGCTAGTATTTTTCTATGAAGACTCAGCGTACAAAATATTTTCCATAATCTTTAAAATATCTGTGGTAAATAATATGAGCGGCAATCCTCATAAAATGGATGCATAAACTATGTTGATGAGATAAATTCAAAGAAAAGGCCGACTTATGGTAATATTTAAAAAAGAAATAGAGTGCTGCGTTAGAAACGAATGCAAGCAATAATCGCTGGACGCTGAAATAAGCAAGGAAAAACAATTCCTTTTGCATAAAAAATTGTCCTGCATGACACATTAATCATGTCATACGCTAAAAAATTCATATCTCATTATTTAGTCGCTCACTTTCTATCTCACTTCACATTTTCCTATATCCTCTTATTCTGGGTATTGTAATCAGAGTAATTAGCCAGTAAAAAATGATCACACTACGAATTTTCTTCATGAAATCCTCACAATGAGATTAAGAGTCTCAAAGCACGATATGAGCTTTCGTAAATCTCGCCTATGAGGACAACCAGCATCGCAAATCACCTATAAGTAATAAATATATACATTAATACATTCATACTGCAATCGAATCGACCGCCCTTACAAATGTTTCAGTAAAGATTCGCATCGCATATAGTTTACAAACCGATCGATGTGAAAATAACTTGAATGAAACAGTAAAATGTATGTCAATTGCTAGCATCGCCTAGGTTTTCCCGATGCTGATAGATTAACTTGAAAGTTGGTAACGGATGTAACCTGTGGTGTTGAGTAGCCTATACCTGGCAGATTTCATAGCTCCAGCTTCAACTAATACCAATATGAAAGCAATGAGCAGAGAATCATATACATTCACATGCCCACACATATGCATACAAGAGTACAGAGGTGATTTTGCTACAACGTTTCGCCGATGAAAACTTTCAAAGAGTGCGTAAAAATCATAGCTCATGAGATCTGATCACTTTTCGGGGAGCCTTTCTTCTGTTAAATGAGCAAAAAAGCACCGGATATATATATATATATATATATATATATATATATATATATATATATATAACCAGAAGCTCAATTTATTGATACCCCTGAAAATATGTGGTATACGCCTTACACTGCGAAGAAAACCCACTCATAATTGCAGCGTTGTGAGTACAAAACGGTCAGATTACAGCTGAGCACAACATATTCAATCCTGCCTGACTACATTAAATGATGTGCTTGAAGCATGACCTAGCAATCACTTGCTGTGATAAAACACGTCTACTCTGTGAACTTGGTATATTCGAAGGGAAACAGTTCAATTACAGGGTTCCGTCCGAGATTCTTTAGTTAGACTGGTAATATTAGAGAAAACAGTCATCCAGATGAACTCATTATGTTTTTATGAATTCGATATGTGACGAGCATGGTCTATGTTTCTAAGATGAATGATGATCAGTTGCGAGTATTCGTTGAATACTCTCGAGTGCACTTAATTATGTACAGTGTATGACGTTCGGTTTTTAATTGTTCCACTTAACGTCACTACCTTCTCAATCAACATTTGTAGGTACAGTAAGGCCTTCCCATGACCTTTTTATACAAAGGATGCCTGTATAAAAACAGCAAAGTCACCTGCATGGAATCTACGCCAACACCTACTTCCGAGACGGAAACCTGTGATTACAAAAAAAGTTTCGACCACAAAAAAACTTCGTACTTGTATACTACAGTTTCCATATACTATATTGCTAGCCTCACCTATTATCGCTCATTGCTCTTAAAATTTGTATACACACCTTAGCTGCATTCAATCGACATAATAGAATTTCGCTCGATAAACGGCTGAATGAGTGAAGTGTGAAAAAGGAGGAAAATAATTAATGTAACGGAGACATTAGTTTTTATAATTCATGACTCCACTATCGAAGCAATGAAAAAGCATAAATGAACAATTTGAAATTGTTTGTATGGAAACAATTAGGGAGTTGTTCATAAAAGCAAAATTTGAACAATGTTCATCATTGTAAATACTCTCATCACGCTCAATATATGCACCAACTTGAAAGCGTTTATTGTAATAACTGGGGCCTAAATTAAAGTCAAGTTGCTTCTCCTCCACGGCGAGATAGAATGTCGAAATTGACTATCACCACAAGCCAATTCCCTTTCATTGTTTCGATTGCCTCAACAATTAACACAGCGCTCCTAATCGCTATGTAAACTTGTGCAACTGCTTTGTCATACGATCAGTCGCAATAATTTTGAATGCTTTTCTTAGTGCTTGCATCTTAGAGAAATATCATGAAGACTTTCTTAGCAAAAAGAATATAGAAACGATTTCGAAAATGATAATATGAAATGTGGAATCCATCCGGAAGGAGATGGCCAAATAACTGAGTTCAAAAGCACGACTATTGCAGCACAAAATATAACACAACAAAAATCGCTCTGTACGGCAAAGAAAGCTGTGAGGGGTTTGCATACAAGCGTTGTGAGAAACTCGTCGCGAGGTTTCTCAGCTGAGTGAACCATTCGATTTGTACCGGTCATCCGTGTGAACCTTTGTCAATAAGGCCCCTAACGCATGCAAAACGGGGCAGGTCAGCACAAGTGGCCGAATTTTTGAAGCTCTTAAAATGGATGATCCAAAAACACACCTTGATAACTTTATCAACGGTTCGTATTTGGTCCTCGATGGTCACCACGCCGTTTGATGGGTTAATCATCGGTTGTGTTGAAGGAAGCTGTCCGCTCGGGCTGCCCATCAACGGACTAGTGGCAGACCGCGTCGCAACACAACGCGCGCGTCCCTCGCTGCTGGCTATCGTTGAAGCGTTTTGTGGGCCTCCCGCCGCGGCGCCTTGATGTTTCTCAATGCTCCTTGAGGCCACCCCGGTGCAGTTCCAATGGGCCCTTTCCCCCCAGGCGTGATGTCCGGCGTAACCTCGTCCTAACGAGCTAAGAGAGCTGGCGCTCTCCGAGGAACCGCGCCCCATCATTGAATCTCCTGAAAGCAGTATATAGTTGAGTAGATTAGTAGTATCTTTATTCGTTTCTCCCATTTAGAGCTTCGTTTATAGTCACTCAGCAATTGCTCAATTCATAATAACGTAGAGGGGACCTCGATGGGAAAGCTTCGGCGCAGGGAATGGGAAGGTGGAAAAATGAAAGGTGTTTCGAATTACGAGCTGACTTACAAAAAAAAAAAAAAAAAAAAAAAAAAACGATGAAAAATGCGCATGGGAATAGACAAGCACGATGTAGCCAATGCTCGTTTTGAAGTGGTTCGACTAGAACGCTCTAAAAGAACCATCAACAGAAAATAAATAAGGTTTGCATTCAAGAGCACAATACGCTTACAATACTCAGTGCATATGTTTGAGCTCTAATAGAGGCTTTAAGCCTTTTTTTCACGGTTTCTGATTACGATCCTCACATCGATCAGTATTTCCACCTTTTTTCATCATATGCTATTTATAACACGTTCGTGAATATTCGTTCTACTAAGCGGCAAATTTTTTTCCAAAAAAACTTTTCTAAACAAAATTCTAGATTTATGATATAATATAATATAATATAATATAATATAATATAATATAATATAATAAATTCTTGATAGATAATTAGAAATATAATAACTTAAATAAAGCCATACTTTTCGAGATACAAATCATTCAAATTGGAGTATCTAAATTGAAAGATTCCACCAAAAAGAGATTATGCACATCTATATTCTGCAACATTTCCATATTCACCTCGGCAGTGCGCACTGCATCGTTTACCTACCATTTCGGTTATGTTGTTTATGAAGAGGTCATCTCGAGGAGAGGCAGATGCCTCCGGTCACAAAAGGATTCTAAAGATGAAAGACTACACATCTGGATAACCGGCTTTCTCTGTTGGCGCACTGCAGATGCGGCCATAGCACATTCTATGAAAACTTTGGGTGAAGTAAGATGTCCCTCCGAACTCATCTTTGGTTTGTGCATACATAAAACTCTATTTGCTGCCTTCTCATGAACAAAAAAAACATTTTTTTTTTTTGCAGTCGAGCAATGATCCCACTAAATGCTCCCATTGGCCGAGCAAAGTATTAACATCTGCTTGCATTGTTGAAGCAAGAGTGCAATTTCAGACTTAGAATTCATTGAGCAGTGTTAAGCTCTCGAAGTGATGTATTTGAATGAAATCTGATA
The DNA here is from genome assembly GCA_037389465.1 of Baylisascaris procyonis. Classification (NCBI taxonomy): domain Eukaryota; kingdom Metazoa; phylum Nematoda; class Chromadorea; order Rhabditida; family Ascarididae; genus Baylisascaris; species Baylisascaris procyonis. Next base: position 7,148,821 of record JAZARR010000059.1, read on the forward strand.
TGATGCCACAGACCAACGAAACATAACACTTAGAAAAAGTATAAACAAAGCGATGCCTTAATGCAGTTAGAAAATTCTGTATTGTTGAAGTTCTTCGTCAATATGGATTTGTTGCTAAACAAACATGTCGGAATTTCCTCACTTGCTTTCACAAATAAACGATTCATCAAAACTGTCATCTAACTGAATCGTCGATTTGATTTCTACGTATGTTGCGTTGAGGTAGGCACCATATTTCCTCGCTTATGAGCCCATTTTGTATTGTGAGCGATCAAAGTTTCTTTTTAAATGCAAATCCTGCTCGAATATATGCAACCATCTCAAAAATATTCTACAGAGGAATCACTTTCCCTTTTCTGTCGAACATACTTTTGCTTTGAAAGCTGTGAATAGCACAAGTTCCCCCCCCTCCCTTTCTTCCCCTTCCCCACGATTTTATTCGTTGCTTTCGAAAAAGCTGCGAACAGCATAAACGAGGAAAATGCTGCGAACTGCACCTATTTTCCTCATCTGCATTCAAACGAGGAAAATAGGTGCATTTTGTTGCCAGGCATTATAATAACAGCTTTGTTGACCACCGCTTCCTCCAATTTGTTTTCATTTGAATCGCTAGGAAAATTAACCTCAGTCAAGTTTTCAATTATTTTCTAGCAGCAAATGAAGAGTGAGCAAGGTATCAAAATATTCAATCGGCGCTTGGGAAGGATCTGTTGCCGAAAGGAGAATTATGTGCAATTTTGCGCGTTTTTATGCTTGATACGACTCTGATATTTGGCCATCGCTTCGATGAGTGCTAACGATGGGATGGAATTAACAAATTGTCAGTGTAAATTTCGTTCCCGATGTATTCCACAAAAAGAATTGAGGAGAAAAAAACAAAATAATTTTTGCTTACCACCGGGATGAGCGCTAGGCAGTTGGAATCAAATAGACCGACGTCGCGAAACGCGCTCTAGACGCACCACTGCGCCTTCGGCTGCCTAATAATGCGGTGGGAAACCGAATGAAATCGAATACGAGCAAAATTAGGTGAACGGTGTCGATATCAGACGAATTTCGATTTGTAAAAAAATAAATGCTCAAATGACTTGCAACCAAACAATCCTCCCCGAACATCGCCGCTCTCCAATGCCATCCTATTGACACTAACCTACTACACAGATTACAGCTAATGATAGCAAAAGACTAGAATACCCATAAAACTTATAAACTACTTGTTGCAATGACCAGGAAGATATTCACGGAGATATTCAGTAAGAAATTAGCAACTTTGGCCATAAGTTGGAGACTTCAATAAGTGGCTGCACGTGTGAGAGAAGCTGACAACACTGTCAAATTTTCGTCAAATGACTTTCGAGGCGATGACAAGCAAAGAAGAGACCGAACAAATCCTCATTTGATATGGCTGTGACAAAACGATTTCAATGATGGATTGAACAAACAAGTGAGTGCACCAAAGTTCAATCTATTTGAGATGAAAATTTCTCAGTTATCACTGATATATAGGGTAGGTCAAGATTCCTTGAACAAAAATAACCCTCTAAACAGTGCTATCAAACCCCATCACATCCTGAAGTGGAATCGTGGTAATGACGTAGTGACTCAAATCTAAGAATGCTAAAGTGAATACATAAGTGAAAGATAGCAACTGCAACAGCACGCCTTGTTGTTAGCTTATCGTTAGATAATTTGCACGGCTTATTGTTAGATAATTTGATGCATGGAACTCAGTGATAAATTGCCGATGCACTATTATGTCTGCCGACATTTGCAAAGGTTTGAATAGAGACAGAAGACAGGAAAGTAACCAGCAATGCCAATGTAATGACGGACCATTTTGATGATATGAAATGCTTGGTGCTACAGCACAGCCACAAACCATTAGTAATCAACGTTTATACGACGAATAAAATCCTTTTTTCATTTCTTGCTTCAAACCGGAAAAATCAATCGTCTGAACATGGCGACACAACAAAGAAAAACGCGAACTCGGCATATGAGGATGCAGGTGAGAAGTAAGCGGACCAATATAATTCGAAATAGCAAACATGAGGTAAGCGCGATCAGAAAATGCGCAGTACTAAATGCGTCCTCATCGGATACGGCATGAATTGACAATAGCGCCGCGCAGCTGTGTCCAATTCGCTGATCATGGTAAAAAGACATGTCATGCGGCAGTGAAATCACCATTGTTTGCATGAATTTTGATGGTAGATTCGTTAAGCGAACGGTTTCACTGCCTTAAAAAGACTGATCAATTTTTGAAAGAGCATCAAAAGTCAAAAAAGTGCCCTCAGGAAGGGCCAGAAACGGAATAAAGAATGCGCTGACAGCCGTGGGTCTTTAATCCATACAGCGAGCAGGCTTCCGAAGATAGCGCTGCCTTCTCCAGAACTTCCCAACAAAGGACCCAGACTCCAGTCCTCCCAGGCCTTGAAGACTACCCTGATATGTGCCAATTAGCCGCTGAGGCAAGATCCACTGGTATGGAAACGACGACAAAAAAATGAGGAAACATGCTTTACTTCTTGTAATCTCATGCCAAATTTCATTTTTGCATCTCCGAGCGTTTCGCAGTTCCTTTTCGCTTCATAAACGAGCCCACGAACTTTCGCACTAATCTGAAGACGACTGGTTGCTATCAGTGCAGACGACGCACCGGGTGCACACGATAGAATAAAACCTACGTGACCTTGAAAACTCATTAGATAGTTCAGTGAAAATTTCAGAGTGACTTTTTGCATTAGCGATTGGCCGGCCGAACTCAACGCACAGCACTTCTTCGTTTAATGTTCGATCATCTGCGGAAGTCACTAACTTCTAAAGTTTCGGCGCCTTTTTCCTTTGATTTCCTCTGTCATGCCCCAAGTGGACAGGCAACTAATGGCTTGCGAGGAGGCAGGTAAAGCTTTTTAACGAGCGTTACACGAACTTTATGTTACATCACTTTTGACGTTAAGCCCAACCCGCGAAATTTCAATGTATTGCACTGAATCAAAACTTTCATAATGCGATGGCCTTGACAGTAATTGTCAAATTACGGAGCAAAAACCTAATCCATTCCACTCCTTATCCTTGCACTAACTGGGCAATATGTCACATTTATTCAACCTTTCCTCAAGTGAAACGGATGTTCAGGAATAGGTGCTCCGGGTGAGAAGCGAGTCGTGGTTATTTTCAGCAATTGACGAAACCCGTCACGTGGTTCTCGCTCGAAAAGTTTAACTAGAGCAGAATAAGCATTGGTTATGTGCACTTGTGAATGTGTTTAGAGAACAGATTCATGAGCGGACAGTGTTACATTGGTTCGCAAAGGCAACGAACAGCCTCATTAGATGGATCTACATAGAATCTTGCGGGTGCAGCATGCATTTGATGCTTTTGGTGCGAAACAGTTAATAGAGATAACGAAGAAGTCCTTAAATTTGATCTCGATTCATGGTTCAATTCACAGTTCAGCATGTCGTCCGTTCGAAACCTTTCAAGCGTAAATATTTTAGCATGTACGTTTATCAAGTAGAAGCGCTCTTCCTGAGCGAAAAACCTTATAACTACAAGAAACAAGTAGGTGAATATCTCTAAGGGCATTTAGAGTGCAATAGTGTGTTTTAACTGAAATATCAGTCATAAAAATGCACTGAAAACATGGGCAAAGTTTATAGCAGCTCCTACATAACAGCTGTTTACAGGCTAAAATATTTGGAAAGAAAACGAATGCAAAGAAAGCATGCAAAGAATATCACTAAAGCTTCAATGCACCATCAGAAGCTAGTAAAATCTGAGCATGTTGTTGATCTGTCTATAACATTTGCAATTTGCATTGACTCCTTCTATGAGGCAAGCTCATAATTACCTTGTATTGAATACCTTGCATATGACTAACTCACTACCCATAGCAAAACAAACGACGTCTAAAGATGTCGTATCGATTAACTTAAGGAAGTATTTTCACTTTCGGAATTGCTGCATTGCCACTAACATGATAGTTTTTTGAGCGTATAATGCCTCTCACAAACATCGCAAACGGCACATGCATACTGCACACCTCTATTAGTTTTTTTTTTTACAAGTGCTGCAACAACACGTGAAACTCATGCAAATTGCCAAAGAGAAATTGACGTTTAGTTGGCCCTTCAATACAGAGTAACCGAAACGTTGACCAATAAAACATACTCGCGAATTTCGAACAAACAGTATGAAAAACCATACGATAGCGATATTTGTCTGCTCGACAACAACAATCGTTCGTCTCGATGACAGTTGTAGCAAATTGGCTTGAACATTTTCTGCAAAGAGCCCCAAAAACATCATTCAAAATGTATTTCGCATCACTCTACGGGTTGCTTCTTTCCACTGAGATCAAGCAATGACTCGCCACTTTACCGTGAATCGTGACCTTAGATGTATGTTAGCATTTTGCATTGACATTAAGCCTCAGTGTCATTATCATTCTCCGTAAATTTTTGAACAAGTGTTGTTATCTTTCATACAGCATATCACCACGTTTAAATGTTGGCCGCCCACAGGTCTTCGGTTCAAAATTTAGTTCACTTCGTCATTAACAAGTTGTGCGCCTTCAAGTTTAGAGCATCAAATTTTGTTTGATTTATTAGGCTCTATATTTGCTATAGCTTAGAAAACGTATACCACTGTTCATTTTCACTCAAGCCACGACTTCAGCTCATCAACTAGTGGCTGGAAATTCTGCTGAGAACAAGTGCGAGCCAACAAAGATTTCCAATCGCTCAGATCACCACCAGACTTTACTAAAAGGATTATGAGTACAGAGATGCGGAAAATCATCATTATCGAAAAAAAAAATCTTAGCCTCTGTCTGCAACAGTATAGGAAGACAGCTTCTTGAAATACAAATTCCTGAGTTTTTAGGATCAACATGTCCGTTCCCCATGGTTCTGAACAGACTGTCAAAGTTTGGCGGAGATTTGAATACTTTATGGAGCAAACAGCAAGCGCACCAAGACGTTCGGGGAGTAAAATTTAGGAAAAAACACTTTTGGCATTTTCATGCTGAAATATGGCGTCGACATAACTACGCTAGGCAAATATACTGTCCGTAAAGACGACAAACGATTTGAATTTTTTAAATCCCCAAACAGTATGGTAAAGTACGACAGAAATTTAGAATTTCTCGATTCCCCTCAACATTTCAACCTTCTCAACACAATAGTATCGCAGAATCACCCCGAAGGCCTTTTGAAAAATTGACAAAAATTTTTGAAGAACCCGCTTTGATTCTAGCAGGAAATATCATACTTCTGACAGAAACCTCGCTCATTTCTATAGACCGTGAGCTACACTATTCACTAACTAACCAAATTAACGACCAAGAAAAATTTTTACATCATTCCTATCACGCTTCTTATGTACGAAGGTGACAGCTGCTATTTTCCAAACTTAGGAATAATACTAGTGTTTATATTCGAATTGAGTTTCATTCAGCCGAGGCAAGATTCAAGCGACTATGGTGCTTTGCATTTTTCCCTCACTCTTCTAAGTGCTTCCGCTCAACGTAAATCCCAATAAAGCGAAGTTTGAATGGAATTTGCTATTAAATGAGAACATAGAGCTCCTTAAAAGATTTGGCAAATGACGAACCGAGGCGATAAGGGAAGGAAAATATAAGTACACCTGAGCAGAAACAAGCAAATACTTTGAGGTATAGGGCAGGAAGGGAGGGGGGCTATAGTGCGTTAAAGCCAGCAGTGACACGTTTATCGAACGGCCGATACGATGGGCATGATAAGTGAGAGCGTCGAATGTAGGAAAACGTGTCAACGGTCACCTTCGTTGCAACCACTGTCCAACTCATAAATCCATTTATTGAATATATTACATGATAGGTCATCGCGTTACCGCGAAGACCTGAAATAGATATACAGCCTGCACGAAGTGGAATGCTCACTTCGGGCGCAACCCCTGCCCTTCAGTGAGCTCACTGAAGAATTCACTGACTTTGGAACCTTACTCGATTATATGCTCCATACCGGCTATCGTTCGGATGATATGGGGCCATTCGTGTTTCACCATTCCATTTGAAAATCGTTCGCGTATACCTGTAAATTGTATGGTCGAAGACATGCAAACGGGATAATCTATATGCCACTTTTTCTATCTCAAACACCGGAAAACAATGGGATTGCTGAGTTCGAAAGTTTTTACATCGTTGTGCTCGCCACCTCTTGCAAATTTTACCGATCTCTGTCACCAGCACCTCCATTCTGCGCGATTTGCTAATTAACTTCACTCTTCGTCACATGACAGTTCTCAAAAGTAGTTGGCAAATTATTACAACATATTCGACATTAAAACTAATACATTAGCATCTGTTACAACACTCAAACAACATGAACCATCTACGCATTACTGAGCATCACGAATGATTTGAAAGGTGATAATAAATTTACGCAATCGTTTAGTTTCAGGGAATTGGATAGATTCCGAAACAAGTGCACGATATAATCAAGAAAACTAAATCTTTCTACATTCATAAACGTAAAAAATACCCTCTCTAAGCAATAAACCTCTGCGCTAATAAATAATCTTGAATGTGAATTCATAAAACGAAATCCTTCCGCGCAATTTCGCCGTTGCATATCATGTCCTTCTTTCGCTCATTATCTTCAGAAGTGCCGAAGTGCTCAGTGAAGTGTTAAATTTTCCTATTTTCATTTTCTGCTGTCCCTCTCATGCTCACATATATCATATAAAATCCACTAGTGGCAGACTTATCTCCCTCTGGCAATTTGGGATAAAGGAATGCAAGCAGGAGAGCAAAATAAAGCTTCAGTAATTGCAGAAAACTGTCAAGAATCGAAAGGAAACTAAAAAAAACTTTCGAAAGCTCCAAAATTTTCTACACCCTAGCGATATTTTTCGCTAATGAGCTCTGCAGTTTTAACGGAAATTTCGCAATAACAACAAATAACCCATCTATGAATACCGTCATGACTTTTCTGTGCTAAATTAGCAATTATCATTGATTGAACTTCTCTAAAAGTAACCAGTGATGGGCATATCTTTGTCGCCGCAATTACCTACAAAAATTTTAAAAAACTAATTTATTTACTTATGTTTGAGCGAACGCCTATTGCATTTTAAACAACTGATTACTACTTTCAATTTGATGAAAGTTTTAAAAACTCGGATGACGAAGGAAGGGAATATCCGTAAGTAAAATTCTTTTTGCTCTTGTCGGCTAGTCTGACTGAAGCCACAAAATAACTAGTGTCGAAATTCCTGTTCACTTGGTTCGACCTTGATGTACATAAAAACAGATGAACAAAGCTAGCATGAGGGCATTCCTACTGGGAACCTCGCGGTGATATGATAGGCAGGATTCTATTGTCGACTGAAGCGGTTGTATGAAAGAGCAGGATGACCCAAATTAGAGAAATCATAATGGGAATTTCACTTAACCAAAAAATTGCTTCGCTGTTCACAAATTTTATTAACTTCTAAAACTTTATTCATCTCCAGCAGTTGCACTTGGACAGGAATTTCGACTTTTCGAAATGGGCCAAACGGAAGCGAAATGATTGTATGAAACATGCCCATTCATCGTAGAATGGCGCTAGGTATGAAAGAGATATGCAGAAAGGATAAAACATACAATACGATAGAAATCGGAATGAAAATGCTCATTTGGTAGTCAGGTTTTATGAGCCATATTTGTTCATCGCATTTATTTAAAGGAAACTAAAGAATATAGAAGATTACGGTGATCGCCAACTTTCATTAGATAGCGTAAATAGGGATGGTTTGAAATGTGGTAGGTGAAAGAAATAGCATTCGTATCTGAAGTCTAGAAGTAGGGAAAACATTAACTAAGGAAGATGAAGAAATGATGACACAAGCTTAGAAGCAATGCGACTTAACAATTGCGAATGGTCACTAAGTAATTTCTGTTCCCTGGTGTATAATTTGTATTCATTCTTGCAGCATTTCGATGTAAACTTTTCATAGCATAATTTCTCCCATCATAATTTTTGTACGGACCATTCAGCACAATATGTGAACATTTCATCTGTTTGTGAGGCAACTTGGCTCATTTATTTTAAATAGAAATATAGTAAGAAACGGGCCTACCACGAGGGCCATTCCTCTGGAGCATATCGTCCAACAGTTCCCGTTATGATCCTGGTTCTTGGGTGTGGTCGAGCATACTGTTTCAGTGACTCGTCATAAATAAAGGTTTGTCGTTTCGAATGCGATATCGCCGCCTGGAGAAAGTTGATTCCTTAAATAGCGACCAGTAGGTACAGTTGGAAAAATTCGCCCATTATTTGATTTTACAAGTTTGCTGTTGTAAAGGTGTCCATGACAATGCCAAATATAAACACCTCTTCGATCGATCCGACAGTTTCAACCTCAGACTCAGATAGTGTTGAAATTTTGCTTGCAAATCCTTTTTCTAAAAAATATCTTTTATCTCTTCCGAGATAATAAAACTTCGTAAAAAAGTGGGTTCAAATGTCTCAAATTTCAACATAATGAACCCCAAAGCGAATTCCAGTGATTTGTTCAGTTCTTTATAATTTCTAATGGAAGAGAAAGAAGATATTCTGAAAAAAATCGAGTTCCCTAACTATGCCGACTTTCCAAACCATCGAACACGCTACGTGATGCAGACCAATTGAATCCCACAGTAAGCAACGCAATGCCACAAGAAGTATTCGTACATTGAAAATTCATTTTTATATACTTTCACTGAGATGATTACACTTCAATGAATACAGTGTTTGAGAGGGTTTAAGTTGATCGACAATCAGATCATCGTGGAGGTCGCGGATTAGCCTTGCACAGCATCTTCAAGGTTTGATAAGTTGATCGACGAGTTTTAGAATTACAGGAGACATGATCGGCTGTAAACGATAATAGGTAATAAGAAAAGTGGCGGCAATGAATACTGCAGAAGCAGACAAGTTTTTAAATATTTCGGCATTCCTATACAAAAAACGGATGTTGTGTTTGCTATGAAAAAAGTGAACGAATACGTTCGCTCTTTATGCAGGTCAAGGAATTCTACTTTGCTCAACAAAGGAAGTTGACCTTCTTATCTTAAGTTGTAAAAAAATAACGCTTATAGATAAATTGTATGAACTGCGAACATTGATCTCCACGCAAATCGGCTATGAACGTCTTCAATCGGGATCTGACACAACGACTGACTGCGCACACTTATAGGGACGAAAAAAGATAGGCAAAAAGATTTTTCCAATTCGTTTGCATCAGTCATGCTTGTTTGTCAACATGGAATTTCGAACAAAAATAGCGCACGACATTTCTAAAAAGCGGGGAAATACGATTATAGGCCCTTTTTCGATCATACCTACAGCCCTTAGTGCTTCACCCGCCATTCCCTCTCCCTATCCTCGATCGTACTCTGAGTCAGCTGCACCGTCAATGCTTGAAGGTGCGATGCAAAGCCGACTTGCGGTACAATAACGCCGGAGGCGTGATCGATCGCGGTAAAGTCATCGCTCCGACATTCAGTATCATTTGCAGTGGCGCCTGCGAGCACACAAAGAACTGGGCATGCATCGAGGTCAATGGTCACTTCTCAACGCCACACGGCTGAAGAACACTTTAGCCAATCGGTATGCTCAAACAGGAAGCGCAGTGGGCCATCCAAGCATTTTGAAGCGTGTGTGTAACAAATGAGGTCCTTGTGTCCTTGAAAAATGACACATTCATAAATGACTGCTTATTATTGAATTTTTGTTCAGTGATATAGGCGTTTATACAAACAGTTGTTTATATAAACAATTTATACATAATGCACTTAGGCAAGTGTTCATATAAACACCGCAAATGCTGAAGGCAAGAAGTAAAATTTTGATGGCAATGAATAGGATCAAGGATCTCCAAACCTCGACGACAAGCGTAGATTTCAAGGGCTTATGAACCCAAGAGTGGCTCAACTCTTGAAGGCTCTTGGGAGACCTACTTCGCCGGTAATTCAACCCTATCTCAAGCACAACAAGTGCGGGGTAGCATCAAGCAGCTCGGTGCGATGTATGGTTTTAAAATAACTTGCCCAATAATGCACTCTTGTTCTTAATGATCCCACCGTTCGGCCGAGTACAAAATTCTTATACGTTTTTTGCCAACCTTAAACGAGCGTTAATGATGGACTAGCGTGAAATCTGGCGTAGGAGACATTCTTATGGTGTACTACATTATACTTCAAATTTTGCAGCATTAGCTTTAGTGATTTTTGAAGTGAAACTATCGAACCACGAAAAAGCTATGCCATAATGCGCCTTGCAAATGGAAATTGTCAGAAGCCCATAACAATGTAAATCTGTGGCAAAGGATAGAGCAAGGCACGGTTCATAAACTATGGAGCATATATTGGAATATTCGGGAAGAGGTTCATAAACCTTGAATATATCGCCACAACCAAGAAAACTGCTTCAGAAATACTTGCAGCCGAATGCGGAGATTCATGCCCTTTATGTTTCGCGGCTGAGGAAGTGGTGTAACTATTACTAATTTGGCTGAAACCTTTATGGAAATATTCTCTGTTTTCAGATAGTGCGATGGCCAAAATGCTATAGAATAGAACACTCATGCCAGTGGCACGTTGAAAAATCTATGCAGAAATTGAAAAGAAGAATACCGAAGATCAGAAGAAGGAGTCCGCCAAAGAGTTTACCCATGTCGAAGACTGTCTCTCGACTGAATGATGCACCGTCTCGCAACGGACAGATGGCTGATTCTCTATTGTCGATGGTCGTCGACTACTCCGTCTCGGCCGATACTGAATGCCGCCCTCGTCGATCATCATCAACTTTGACGCCGCAACGCGCATGCCAAATTCCGCGCAGATTTTCATGAACTTGGTGGAACCTTCATCTCCTGTGATCTCTCCCCGTTTCTTCTCTCTTTCCCTCTCTCTTCCTCTCTGAAATGAATCGTTTTTTTGGCCTTATCTAAAACACAAACCAATGAATGGTGATATATCAATCTAATCGGGTCAAATACACTGTTGCATGGTGCCGTTCGACGATACCACCTTTGAATATACACAAATAGCGACAACATTGAAAATGTGCATGAAGAAGTGATTTTTTGTTGAACTGGATAGATAGCTGTGTGCCGTGATAACATCTCTGATGATAAAAACTATGATCGCGCCAGCATACGAATAGACATGCATCAACGATAGCCGGTATTTGGAAAATCAGGATTCGCCGCAGGATGAACCGGTTTCCACTAGGTTTGCAACATTGAGATGCAGACCCGATTAATGAACGCAACAAACCGATCGACACTTCAATAGCATTCAGGATCCAGCAAACAATGGCCACGGTTTCGCACCATCAATAAATCACTATAGCTGCAAATTTACTGCTTTTTCTCGTACAGCCGTTGGGCAGCAGCTTTCTCATCTAAACTGCAAGGCAGAAATGCGAAAAAAAAAAATCCCGATCATCGTGAGCACCTCGTGTTCCTATTAAGGTGTGAGCGATGGATAAAAAGAACATGCCAAATTTGAGAATTATCTAAACTTTTAGGTAATTCTGTGATGAGAATTAGGTGTATCCACTTGTGGTGGGGTATGTCTTATCTTGAGTCCAGTGTTGTCACCATCATTCTCATCTCGTTAACTTTCCCTTCTCATCTCCAACATTTGCTCAACTCTGGTTGACATGTTGAGCTATCATCGCATTTTTGTTTGAAAATGTGAAAAATCTATAAGAAATATTGCACACGAGAATAAACGAAGGGAATTTTCGATGCTTTTGAAATAATTAAACTTGAACACTTCTCCGTTATCTGCGAAAGCCACGTATGCTATATCTGCTTTCATTACATCTAAAAAAAGATTTGGGAGAGGCAAGGTGATGCGAGACTGTGAATTCCCACAAAAGCTTCATGATCGTGGTTGCAACGTTATGTTAGCTGTGCACAGTGATTCATAGGCATTTGCTAATGTGAGCATCTAAACTGCACCACCGGGATCAATGTTTAAGCACAGCTACCTTCTCTTTATTCGTCGATCAAAAACTCATGCCATGCTAATTAGTTCTTGTTTCTCAGCTAAACCGCATTCCAGCTGAGTTCTCGCCTTTCTCATTTTAGTCTTTACAAACGGCCGAATCGAGTTCCTTTCTTATTGGCTGTGCTCTGCATACTTGGTTTCTCTCAATGTTACTGCTACTCATCTTTCACTTTTTACAATTCATGTAGCATCATCGATATTAATGTAGTAACTGAAGAAATATTTTGACGCAACAGCTCCCGTCTACAAAACTAAAATTCCCTTCCACAACGATAACAGTTTATTAGCAGATCGGTTGAATGTATGTAAAGGAAGCTCATAAATATTAGTCGAAGTAGAGTTTTGAGGAGGGAAGGGAAGAGATAGAGAAGGATTTCGAATAGGAACAGTGCAACTTCGACAAATTTTTGCTATTTTTGATCAGTTTTTTTAATTTTTCTGCAGTTTTTATTTTTGTTGGATTTCCTTCTATTAATAAATAAATTTAACAAAAAGATGCTCATTAATGCGAGCAATAACATAATGAGAATCAAATAACTGATAGTTGGACAGTTAACTACCTGCATACTTGATGAAATGACTGCTTACAAAGGAAGAGAATGGATCCCAGTCAAATGCCCTTTCAATATCCTATCCAATCTGTTCAAGTGTGGCACCTTATTCGCGTATTTCATGCCTGTTGCCTCGAAAACGAGGTTTAGCACTCTTCGTTGACACCTGAGTTTTATTTTTTCGTTCAAATGATGAGAAAGCGAACAATCGATCATTGTGATGGAGAGGTTAAAAAGTAATTTTGAGTGAAAGTTGTCCACTTTGGCTCATCTCAGCTACTAAACAAACACGTGACCAATGATTTAGTCTCGCATTGAGCAAACATACGTGCTTCTTTTTAGTGAAACGAGCAACAATTCATTTGGCAATGCGAGTGGAACACAAATATCAAAACCTTCTTTAGGAGTGGCAATCTTGGGGACAAAGAGAGGAAATGCACTCGAAAGCAGAAAAAACGCTCATAAAAACTTTATAATTGTAAACTGGCGTAAAATGTTTATTCATATACGCTTCCACTCAAATTGGAGAAGAGACCTGAATTTTTTTCCACTAACTTTCATTGGTGCGGAGAAATTGTAGGGCTTGATATCATGAGGATTCATCTTGTGTGTTTTCTATGTTAAAGCACTGAAGAGGTGAAGATGCCAGCTGAGGGCGGTTCAACTTCATCAATTGAAGACTGCAATGATGTATGGTGTGCACGCCTCACGTTTATCTCTCTTCTGTTTCATTTTTCATTCATTTTCGCAACAACCCTTCGCAAAACAGTGCAGCAGTTTTAGCCCACCTTGTATCTTTTATGCTCATCTTGTATTTCATTAATCTTATTTATAATTACTCATTTTATCGATACAGTTACCTGCCGATTTGTTTTTTAAAGTTGTGAGTGGTCATGATGTATTTCGGCAGTATCCGTCCTAGCATCGCTATTAGTTAGATTAAATCCAGTGTAGTTTACTTTCTGCCTTGATTTTTACGTCTGCAGTTAGTTGTTCTACTTTAAAATTTGAACTGCAGCATCAAAAAGGAGAGAACTTTACAAGTTCTCATTACGATTAGCACAATTTTATTGACAACAATTTTATAGTAAAACTGAACTCACTCATATTCTCTCCGAATTTGTGCATATCGTTGCAAATGAATTTAAACAAAATATCTTATCTATTCCAAGCCGAACTTAAGGTTTGTTAATGTCAACAGAGTTTCGAAAACTTTAGATGTCGTTTTCAAATCTAAAGGAGTGCTGCTTATAGAAACAATGGCATCAACTGTTCGGAAAATCCAACACTTTTTTCACATATTTGGCAGCATTGCACGAACGTAAGATCTCGACCTATCAGCTTGGTACCGTTTGAACGTTGCAACGTAACTATGAAAATCGGCATGAGTGCTTCCCGAAAGCTGAACAGATGCTTACAAGAGAGAAAGGAGAAGGAAGAGAGAGTCTAAGAAAGGATTCGAGTAAGCATGAAGACGGCCATCTCAGCTTCCAGGCGCGAACTTTGTCCTTAGATTATGGTTTCGCTTCTCATTTCTCTCATTTAACAGTTATATGCCAACAGACCCAGAGATTGATTTATGAGGGACGTTATGCTGAAATCTTATTCACAATCGAACAATAGGGACCGATAGAACGCGAACAATTCGTTACGGATGAGCAATGAATAGTGAACAATGCTTAACGTTGCTATAGATAAATGAACGCAAGCGAGGAAGAAATTTTTTGTTTGTGTGAATCTTTCCACATCACTCAACGTTGAAAAATTGCCCATTGCCTTCTGCGTGGTAAACTCGAAAGTCTCTTGTTTGAAGATAAACGATTGCTTCCCATTCGCTCTCATTTATAAGCGATCGTTTCCTACTTGCTCTCATCCTCACTATCCTCATTCTGCAATAATTGTTGCAAATAAAGTAGTTATTTCTCAGTAAAAAACATATGCAACAAACAATACATTGCTAATTCAAATGCTCTTACTTTCTAAAGAAGTTGTGCTTAATTTCAGGTGACTTATAAAGTATTTAGTTTAATTTCCAAACCTCAACCACCTCCAAACCTATCGTTTCGCTAAATTTGATCTTTGCCCTCTCTTGCATATTGGTTATTCCATTGTTATTTTCGAATAGTTTTTGAATTTGCAGCAGCCAAGAAGCGTTAAACCGAGACTAAAAACTACTATCATTGCTCATTAATCAGTGATTTTCCCATATCGTTCCATACATTCTATTCTTGCCATTAACAGCCTATATTAAAGTGTAACAGAGCATAATTCTGGGATGTCATTACCTTCAAAGACTGCCTCATTCATCTTTAAACATTTCAAACATTAATATCATATTTGCTGTGCTATTTTAAAAGCGTCAATTATCATTGAATATTTCTTACAAATTGATTCCTTACCGTCCTGAAAAGTATAAAAGTCTTTGATTGTTAAGAGATCAATCTTCAATTTTTGATTGTGTCAAATTTGATCGCTGAAGAAAAGCACAGGTCATTTCGGCTTGGAAAACATTGTAAAATTTTGAAACAATAAACTGAGATAGAAAAGTTGCGATCAAAAGAATAAGAACATTGCACATTTCGTTCTGCGTTTTATTTATTGTGACGAAGTGTGCAGCTGCTACTATTCGGAGTCACTTTAATGGCTTTTTACAGCGAAATTATATGTAGTAATCAGCTCGTTGTTGTACTCTATTGAAGCTGTAAAGCACATCTCTTTGTGCGCATTAACAGGCATAGAACCCCTCTGGGTTAATGTCCGCAAGAGTACGTTATTTGAGGTTCATCATTTTCGTCCCTAATTCTCGTAGACTGGATTAGTGAAGTTTGTTGCTCAGTGTAAGAGCTGGTAATTTCAGTTTTGAACTGTTCTTTTCCAGAGAAACGGCAGTCCTTTTCGCCAATAAATGCTCCATTTTTATGTGTTAATTTGTCGACAAATCAGTTTCTTTTATGAAAGCCGGCTGCTTAAGGTCGGTTGAATACGCAAGATTTCGCTTTGTCTGTAAGGTGTTGTGCTTTATTTTCTAAAGTACAGAGAATCGTTCCTGCAGCCGATAGTTGTCTTTTTTGTGCGCAACACTACAGTTAGTTCTTTTCATTCCTTCCACCCTTTATACCTCTTCACTGTTTTGCGAGATATACTTTGCTCTATTGAATTAATATATGATTTGGAGAATAGTTAATATACTAACTTAATGAGTAGGCAAATACTAACTAGCTGTCAGAATCTAGAGCCAACAAAATTCTAAAAAACCTTACCCTGGACACAAACAAACAGCTACAGGAATTGTTAGATGAAGTGTCTATGCTCACCTGTAAATGCTTTTAAAAGATCTGTTTCGTCCTCATCTGTTTTGACAGACGTTCCCAACGGCCATTTGAGCACAGCAAAGTGTTCGCTCGGGGTTCACAAAGCTCATGTGATGCTTTCGGCAGATCAACAATAATATGTTATAGATCTGGCATCGAGGAAGTTAAGTCGAGTTATGAAGGACACATTTCATTCACATTGCTCGCCCAAATGACCTGTTTGCTAACGGTGGTGTTGTTTTCGATCGATGGCTTGTTGGCTCAGCACTCCGAATGTTATACGCATACCGATCACGATGGTTTCGATGTTGTCAATTGTTCACACCAACACTTCCAGGTGCGATCCCTATGCCCTGTTTTGCTGCTGTTGATTGAAGACAGCCGAACTGTCAACCTCTTTTCAACTTGTGAGGTTATATTAATGCGCCTACTCACATGCCACAGATAATAGATATTGCTGAAATTTTCATTTCATTCTTTGTAGTAAATCAAGCAACCAAACTACCAAAACTATCAACTGAAAATCAGTAGCTATCAAACTACGTTAATTCCACTTTGCGGTACCTGCACAAAAATTTTTCCCAAAACTTTCTCAGAGTTCACTGTTATCTCTGAGCAAACAAAGCTTTCATTGATGAGCAAACCGCTCAAGATCAGAGACTAGTCACTCGAGCACCTGAAATGTCCATATTTCCAGAGAATCTTGCCGCGAGCGCGTGTACATGCATCGCAATTCGAGCTCATGCCAAACGCCATCAGTAGTCGTACTCGTTCGCTCAATCTCAGCAATAACGAGTTTATTTCGTTGAACTCGAGCTCATTCTCGTCATTGCGTCGTCCTGAAATCCTTGAATCACTGTCAGTTGCTTTTTCATTACCAACTAAACGCTGATATAAACGTGCCAGGTGATGAGTATACTTCTGCAAACTGCAGAAAAGCTTCCTTTTATTGGACGTTATCGACCAACACCAAATATCGTCTGCAGCATCAGTTACAGCTAGCCACGCAAACTTTTCAACTAAAGTTGTGAATGGTGCCTAATAAAACGTATAAACAAGCGATACGTATAAAATTGTTCAAGTGCTGATTGAAAAAGTTTAAAGTGAATCATAAATAAACAAATCTTCATCACGTCTTGCCCACTTTTTCGTGACAAACGCCCATTTGAGACACTATCAATATTGTTGTAGTGGATAAGAGCAATACGTAGCAGATGAGGCAACTTGCTGGGACGCTTTGCGGGTGGTTCTTCAGCTGTTTCGGGAAAGGAATGAAAAATCTCATCCTCAATGCAGCCACTCAGAATAAATAACATTCAAGAAACATTCATCTTTCACTGAGGAGTCCATATGATAGAATATGCAGAGTGTGAAGAAATCTCTTAATGCCTTGATTAATAAACGTTATTAATATTTATTGTGCAATAAAAGCAGGGTAATTGCGAGGACCGGGCAATTTGTTTCTCATCTCAATAGTCTCATCTAAAAAAAGTTAGAGACCGGTTCTGCGTGAGAACATCCGTTAAGCATATTGACAGCCACTGTGAAAAGCTTCAAGCAATACTATTCTTGAGAAGCTCTGCACTGAACGCATCGATTTCATCCTTTTTGTGTTTTTCATTGTCGCTGCTGATGCGTCTATGTGAGCATGTAAAGGTCAATTGCCTGCTGAAATGTTCAAATTAATGCTCATTGCAAACAAATTCAGTTGAACTCACCTATATTAGTCGCAGAGATAGCACTAGGTGTGCTGACGCATTTTGATTCCTTCATGGAGTGCTTTGTCTTTTCTCTATCGGTCCACTCATTTCGAAGGACCGATCTCTTCTTATATGCATATTTTCAGCGACTTATCCAACAACAAGCTCATCTTTATTGCTCCGGCCGCATTCAAATCACTTACAAGGCTGAAATATCTGTTAGCATGTTTTCTTCTTCATTTATTCAGCAGTTCATTTTCAAATTCGCATAGTCAATATTATCTTCTTATAACCACAATAGTGTTTATATTCAATATATACTTCTCTGCCAATTCCGCGGGTTCTTCTAGTTATGGTGCAGTTAGCTCATTGTTCGTTTGTATTCGTTTTTCTGATAAGGAGGAGGGGGAGGGAAGGCGAATAACGGTTTCAAACGTCATTCGTTTAAAGTAGACACTGTAAATCCATTATGATAGTATTTCTCATTAAATAGGCCAGGTATCATACCTCTTTTTTATGCTCTTTTAAGAGAGGAGATGAAGATATTTCTCTCTCTATCAAACTGACCCTCTACATGACCAGAACTTATCCCTCATGCGTCACTCCCCTATCGCTCGCCTTCCTCATATCCCTTTACTCCCTTACACCAAACAATTGGCTAATGACAGGCAAGTGAATCTACACAATCACATTGCCCCTTATTTACATTCGTAATAAAAAAAATGATATTTTTCGCTATGTAGATCTAAAACGCTATTGGTTTTGATTCGTTTGTGCATCATTATGGAAATACTCATAATACTTTCAGTTTGGTGCAATTCAGAGAGCATAAAACAAGCTTCACAAAATTCAGCATATGAAACCGGTGTTCACTTCGCCTTACGATAACAAATTGCAAGCAGAAAAAGTGAGCGAAGGTGGATGGGGGAGGGGGTGGAGGAGAAGGGAGGCTTTTTCTTTATTCAACCCATCCCTGTCACTTTATAAGCAGCCAGACTCATGAGTGAGATGTTAAGCGTGCAACCTTAATGAGTCGGTTGAATTTTTCATCGAAAAGCTGTATTTGCAGGTGATAGATAGTCCATAATACATGTTTTAGATGTATGAATGATGTCGTAAATATTAGCTGAGAAGTGAAACATTCGCATGATTTATTAATGATGCGAGTGATTTAGTGCAAATGTAGCGAGCAGAGACGATTAATCACTGTGATGATTCATGGCGAAACGTTGCGATTGCATACAAAGAGCACTATAAATAATATTGCCAAGCAAAACGAGTTGTGCCCTAGATGTGAACAAAGCGCTAAATGCGCCAAACGCCTTATAGGTCTTTGTTCTGTCATCCTCTTTCACACATTTTCATCAGCCAAATTAGTGCCAATATGGCTACTAATAAGATGCAGTGGAACGAGAAAGGAGGAGGGGTGAGGGTGGTGGAAGGGGGGGGGTTGGAGGAACGTCCTTACTGAGTCCTATGCTGAAGCTTGAGAGTGCCCCCTGTGAAAGAAATTCATTGAAGTTTGCACAATAATACACCACTGTTAACAGTTGCGTCGTCAAGTGAGTCAAAAGCATGAACTCATGTAGAAATTTTTGGGAAGTGAACGTGAACACGAAATTTGGAACATCTTCGGCACTTTTTTACTGAAAGATATATATCTATAGCTACTATTCTGCTAAACGGATCAGCAGTGGTAGTAACTAACAGAATTCGAAATATTCAGCTCCTCGCCACATTTCTGCATCATCGCAAAACATTACATAAAATACGAAGGAAATAATTTTCCTATCCTAATATTGAAACTCGTCTTTTGAGAACACAAATCCTTGATAAGGGCTGTGGTAAGAACAAATATACGCTACTGAGAGCATAGACACTGTGTTCGGAAGTCAGGAGTATGAAAACAAAAGAAAATTTTGAACAGCCGTCTTCTCAGGGATAATTTTCTGCGACTTTCAGTAACTTGAGTGGCAATCGCCTTCACACAGTGAATCGTTCATCATTCACGGATTTGGACTCGCTAGAGGTGCTGAACCTGGATGGCAACCCGCTCTCGTCTTTCCCTGACCGCACCTTTTCACCACTTCTGCACCTCAAGCAGATCAGCATCCAATCAGATCAGCTAGCATGCGATTGTCAGCTCGTCGATCTACTCAAATTCATCAACAAGGTGTGACCATATTCATTCCTCTACGACAGAAGGCCTGTCACGTTTTTCCGCTTCCGCACGAACCAGTCGGGATCACGACCGTGTGCATAGTTGCAGCTAGGTTTTCAGTCCTTCGAAATCTGGCTCCTCATGAAAGACCTCTGTTGGACTGTTGTGAGGTGATTTGAAGTGCAGGTGTCCAATGCACAAAAAAGCTTTCACAAAATTAATGAAGTGACGTAATTTTAATTTCCCGCATCAAAACTGCCCCAGTGTTCAAATTAATCAGAAGAAATGAATTTCCAAACTATATTAAACTTATTGCAATCTGATCAATAAAGTAGGCTGCGTTTATTTCATTTTTTCGTCGTAATTTTCGTGTAGATTTCCTTAGCTCAATTGCAGGAAAACTCAGTGAACGTGACAGATCGGACGGTGTGCATCTTTCCGATAACCCTAAGGGGTGAAAAACTGTCAACGCTTCAAGCAAAATCGGTGAAAAAAGCATGTGGCAGAGGTAACTTTATTGATGGATCTCGTTGGATGCCTTCCTATCGCGTAGTATGCGTTGATTTACCTTAGGATAATTGTTAACGAGTGATCTGGTAACGAGTGATACTGTGATCTGCATTTGTGTAATGCGCCGTATGCTCACGCGGAGAAACCCCAATGGATTGCTAATCCATTGGGGTTTCCCCGCGTGAGCATACGGCGCATTACACAAATGCAGATCACAGTAAAGGCCCCAGTATGGATTCGTCTATCGGCGAACGAATGGTGCAAACGTGGTAACCACTGTCCCACTTGCTGTTTCACCGATAATTGCGCCCGTTGCTTTGAGCAAGACCGCAGCCTATTTATAGCCTCGGCTGCGGCCCTGAACGTATGGCGAAATCACAACACACATGGGGAGATATTACGTTAAGATCAAACAAGCGTGAGCATACGGCGCATTACACAAATGCAGATCACAGTATCACTCGTTACCAGATCACTCGTTAACAGATAACCTACGCAATGGTATTATGACGAAGTTGCGATCCTCATTCGTGTGCGTAGTGTGGAATTGCGTATAGATTTCTAGAATTAATGACGAATGTGTTTCTCAATCGTCCACTCTTGTAGCGTAAGTATCGTCTTTTTCCCATTTTCCCGTACTGGTAGTTTTCCGAGAAATTACAAGTTTAACCGAGTAATACACCATTGCCAGTGCTAAATTAATTGAGAAATGTTCTCGTGAATGCTCATGCATTCGAAGATCCATCCCTCTCACCCCCCTTTTGCTGTTAGTGCAGGAAAGATATAGAAGTTTATAAGCGTCACTTAAAAATGAAAAATTTGAGATTTTTAAAAGCTCCTGCAGCTTCACATTTGTTGGAAGATTTGAAGCGGCATTGTCTTCATGTGTATTATGCGTTTTTTCTGTCGGTCTGTTCGTCTGCCCATTAACTGATTTCGACCCAAAAACCACTCGAGCTTAGGCTGGAAAATTTGATGAATTGAATATTTTGGTACTCCCATATCAACTTTCGAGTTGGACAATCACCTTAGCAAGGAGCAATAGTCATTTAAATGGCCTAAAAAGAACATGTGAAGGAACAGTTGAATAAGTTGAAATATGTATGCAAAAATGTGCGCGGTTATTAAAATTTAGTGAGATATGGTGAAACTAACCGATAGGTCTGGCGAACGGATTTTGAAAGCGCATATTGTGGCAGCTCCTCTGACACGCTTTTGCAGTTGCCTAATCCTCTAATGAATTTCAGCTCATTTATTAAGAACAAAGCCAACTTGAAATGTCCTCGCTTGAATTAGCCGTAAATGTACCAATGTTTCTAGAAATTTGCACATTGCGATTTCTGTGCTGAGCTTGTAACTAAAACGCTTCTGAGTTCTTGAAGGTAGCCTTCTTTTGTACTGAAACATCATATACCTTAAGTGACATTATCACTAAGTGTTACTTTGAAAGCTCATAAAACAGCGTTAGCTGGAGAATTCACAGGTGACTTCGAGCCAGGTGTCTTTGAGCTGGAGCCGTCCTCACCTTCGCTTATCGTCTACCCTGGTGAAGAACAACAAATAGCCTGCATGATTTCCAATGTTGGTAACATATCAATGGAATGGCTCAAAAACAATGTGCCAATTTCTTCAACATCAAGACTAGAAATTACTCATTCATCGAATGCAGATATCAGGTCATTACTTCCTAATTTTCAAGAGCTTTTGACACAGTTGATCTATAAGCTCAATCTGGTAGTAACGTACCAGCACAACTGCAGTCAGTGTGAAGAGTGATCTCTTTTTTTCGTCATCTTTATCAGTAAATTCATTTCAAAACCTTCATTGGCTGGTAGCAATGGAATAAACTTTGGCATTGATGAAAAGGAGAGAGCATCCGTGGTATTTCTTCTCACCTTCCCATTACGTACTTTTTTCTTTCCCCGCTCCCGTACATCCTTACATTAGTTCAAACTTTGTGCAATTTTCCACTCAAATAAATATAAGGAAACTTCCAATTTTTTATTCTGTTGTATTACCTTCACCTAGGCTGTCGTTTAGACACGTGCGTGTCTCTAGGATGCCAGGACTGCTTTTGATGAGTGCCAGCTGACATGCTTGAGTGATCACTATGCCTTAAACTGCAAAAAATTTATCATCTGAATGAATATGGAATAGTGCTGCTTTAAAATTGGGTGATAGTTTCGGAAGAGATTGGAATTCATGCATTTATTTCTTGATTTACCATCCTTTTGTTTTGTAAGGGAGTGGAAAGAAATGTTCATTTCCGAAGTGATTCAGATCGTTAACCTTGACGTTCAATCCAGTGGAGTGGGAGGACGAGGGTGATTGGATTTGTTATGCGGAATTTCGAGAAGCAAGTCTTCGCAACACAATACGGCTAATGCCTATTTCAGTGAATACTGAGCACTGTGTACAGGTATGTGAAATCTACTCGAGCTAATTTTTGAGCAAATCTCTCTCACTGCTTTTTTTCTCCCACTTTAATTCGAATGCAGGGGAAAATTGCGATGTGAATTTCATCAACTTCGCTCGTTTCATTTAGACAGAGATTATGCATCATCTGATTCCTTTAAAAGTGTAAATTAAATTTGAATTCGACAGTACTGAAGAAGCTGTTTAGTTATTCATGTGTAGTTCAGTGGTGTTAGTTATTCTGATGCTATTGCTCCCTCCTCTTTTTGGCAGATTAGTGTCATCTGGGATCATTTCCTGTCTTCCCTCTTAAGTCACGAATCAATGAAGAGAAATGCCAGGAATGGAAAGCAGACGAGAAGGGTGAGATCGTGTGGCCGATATCGAAGCAAGGTACAGTCTCAGCGATATGTCCTCATGGACCGCTCAACGCCGTCGCTTACCGAGTGTGTAGGCAAGGGAAATGGTCCGAGGTGGATTCTGGCTCTTGTGCATTCTCATCGACTCTTACTAAACGTCTCGTCCACGCTCTGTCCCACATGCACTCGTCCAAGGTATCATTCTAGAAGGTCTTCCCACCATCTCGGCTTCTTTGCCCTACAAATTAAATACGAGAAAGCTGTTTATTCGCTGATTCACTAATGCCTTTCGTGAATGTGAAAGCATGGATTCCCGCATCTGATATAAAAATGAAATATTCCCTGAGTATCTTTTAGGATTACACTTGAGAGACTAGATTGGCCAACTTGCATGCCACTGGCATATACTTTGAGAACTGCCTGACTTCGTTAACACATTCTTTCTCAGTTATGTCGATAATCCTCTGAGAAGACGAGATTCATGAGGTCATTTGAGGAGTAACTGCACTTCGAAAGTTCTAGCCACTGAAGTACTTCACTCAAGAATAGTTCTAGCTATCAAAGAAAAGCTGCTAGATGAAGAAAAAGTCCCCTGTGACAAGCGATAACCGTTAAATCAATGCTGATGTTCGAAATAATCACGAAACCGAATGTTGATAACATACAGTGAGCACATTATCAAAATTGATACATCTGGAGGATTATAGATGAGGATTCTTCGCATATGCGTTAGAGTTGTGCCAGTTAGTGATTTTTATGTTAGCGTTGTTTAGTTGCAAATATTTCACAAATTGGATATTCAATTATTTCGATAGATTTTGAGAAGAGCAATGTGAACGCCATTGCATATCTCAATATAGCTATATTTGCAGCTTCTTAACGAACTCATCGATAGCACATCTTTAGCGTATGAACTTTCACCGTATGAAACACGTCTTGTTGGATGGATTATTGGTAATGCAAGCGAATCGAATGCAAACCAGATGCTCACTGCAATCGCGTTTGCTTTAAGATCGAAATATGCAACTACTGAACTTGATGGTTCGTTGATTTTATCATGAAGCAGATTAATGAAGCATTGTTGTGTTTCTGAAGAAATATAAGAAAAATTAATTCATAAGAGCTGATAAGAAGAAGATTAGAAAGGAGATTTCGATAAGAATATTCGACTTGAGAGGGGATTTGCTTCCTTTTTATTGGATTCTTTTTTTAAATAAAAAAATATCCACTTTGACGTGATAATGACAAAAGTGCTTTCTTAACGAACATTGCACCCAATCGTCAACTTATTAGACAGTCTTATGCCATGAGACATGTTGAATGCTAAAACAATGCATCACATTGTTGCTCTTTTTGAAGTCTGAAACTGTTCAGTGCGTTTGCTCTATACGAAAATCATATTTACTAAACATTTTTTCACCTACCATCAGTTGATAATAGCGGGAAACAAATGGAGGCAATTGTGTATTCCATTGAAACGACCACCAATTCCCCCCCTCCATCCCTCCACCTCCTACTAATTCCTTGCTCCTCCCTTCCCATTTAGACAAAATATTTCACTAAGTCTACTGAATTTTGAAGGTGAAGTGCTGAGGAATCGTTTGCAGTCGATATCACTCAATGTTCAAATTGTTCGATTAAAAAACATTGCTGCTTGCGAAGTTATGGTATTGTCGACGTCGCTTGATGACGAGGCACATAAAGTCGGATTCATCTCAGCATACACAAACGGTCAATATACTTGCCATCGGCAACGAAATGTTGAGCTTCTAGCAGCAAACGGTGAGTTCACCAATTGCGTATTTATTCAACCAAAAAGTGAGTGTGTTGAACGCTGTTCAATATCTACGTGCATTGAGATGAACTCATTTCTCGATCTTCAATAAGATTAATTGATCTAAATACTGGAGGAGTCAAGTTTCGTTACCAGATTTTGCTGTACTGTTTATGACGGGCTTAACTGAGCATTACATGTCTTCCTTTGGCCCTCAATTGGGTGCTAATATGAGTCAGAGAAACTTCGACATCCAACCTATCAGTTAACAATTTATCCAATGACAGTTATCAATCAGATACAAACTCGTATAAAAAAGTTATTGTCATTCTCTAATGTTAGCTTATCTTTTGTGTAATGCATAACTGGTTACAAGCAAATGACGGCGCATCTATATAATCTTTTCTACAATCACCATCATGAGACTAAAGTTACATTTGCTCGTTCATGGTCGTCTAGAGCAACATCGGCGCATCTAAGATTTTCCGAGATTTATTAAATTTTTGCTTCGGCTCGATAATTCATTTGGTGACTATTGCTCAAAAATTAGTACAGCTTTGTTGATTAATTAGAAAAACCTTGTTGTCAGCGCACAATTGAAAAACTCATTGAAGGCATGACTTCGATGCGAATCCCATGGCAAACATTGGATTTATTTCCTTCAGTAACAGTTCTAAACGTTTTCTGGTTTGCTAATACGCATCTGTTCGCCACATCGTATACTCTCGACGGAAGATGGGTTGCACTGAATCAAGTTCATGCGATCGTCTTGAAACGCACCAACCTGAAACCAATGCAGCCTGTTGAAAAGGCATGTCTACGAATCTCTCCTATTTTCGCAGAAATCGCGTCTTTAAAGTCTTTTTTGGCGCGGGTTTTGTCTTTTTGGTTAGTTTATGTCATGATGTTCAGTGAGAGGAGGTTCGCTGTATAACATGAGTTCTATTTAAAATTCGATAAAACCGGTTAAGGAAGTCGGTCTAGCTTGGATGAGCGATTTACTGCAAAAAATGAGTTCTCTCAATTTCGTTAATGGTTTCTATAAGGAAAACCAACCTGTCTAAGCAGGTTAGCGATTTTTCTGAGGAAAAACCTGACGTTTGAAACCAATTAGCGTTTACAATAGATAGCATGAAAAAAATTTGTTATTAATGGTTTTTACCGCTCGCATGCAGAATCACGTAACGTTTACATAAAACATCATATTACCATTTTATATTGTTAGTTGTCATAGAGATAACTATATACGTCCACATAACTGTTAAGCTGTGTAGCTATGAAAGAGAGGAGCAGTTGCTAATATTCTCCATGCAAATCTGTAGTCAGAATAGGAATCGTATCCAAAAAATCTCAAAAATATATCCTTGTTCAAAATTAGCAAAGTTCATAAGCCTCGCCTCAGTGTAAGCCCATCCACTCTCTTATCCTCGTCATCGATAATGCGCCATTTTTGAGAAGGTGCAAAATTTGCAAGTCTGATCCTCCTGATATTAAATCGTTCAAATCTGCACTCACATGAGCGAAAAAGTTGTTTTCTTGGCTTCACAGTATGCTGAGTTGTACTGATACTGAATTAAATATGTGCCGTCTGCGTTGATGATCACAAGTCGTAATCTCAATTTCTGTAGCTGTTACTGTACACATCACAATAGATATGCTTCAGTTCGGTGGTGCATGAAGAAATGTTCAACAGTGAAAGGCCAGGAGGAGGGGTGGGGGGGGAGTGAGAGGTACCTCAGGTGGTAGGTTTAGTGCCTGTGAACTGTTCGGATGTCACTTCAACTCAGAATAGCGAACCCTTGAAACTTTTCAAGGATTAAAGGATCTCTCTCACACTGCCTTCCTTTCATTTGCGGGTGTGGTGCTATTCCCGCTTCCTAATTAACGCACGTATTCAAGAAAACCACTTTTAGACATCAGGTGTTCTCAACACTGATGGCCCATCAGCGATATTGTTTACGTATTATCTTCGCATTCCGACGGAGCAGGTATTGTTTATTGTTCTCTATCTTGTTTATTGCAAAGCTAATCTGCATTTCCACATTAAATTATTTCACTGAATTCGCTTCGTTCACAGAATGACATTTAAAATCCGTTGTTTAGAGGACCTCGTCTCCTCAACCAAAATATACGCTTAACCTTCTCAGTTCTAGTGACGTGTCTCTTTATACGTCGCTGGAGTGAAAAAAAAAAGGAATTCTTGATAGAACGATTGTTGCAGTGTTTTGTTCGGTGAGTCACCTCTTACTGCAGCTTCTCAAATGGTAGAGGTTCATCATCATCTTTGAAATTGATAAGAAGTTTCAGGTGAGACTAGGAGTATGGAACAATAAGGAATGGAGGATTGCTAGTGGAAGTGAATGCTCACAACGAAGAGCCGGTCCACGCTATGTGATCATTGCTTGTTCTCATGCGTTCATCATATCGCATCTTGGCGAAAACCTTACCTTCTTTACTGCTATGCAGAATGCTTCACTCATCGATGAGTCAGTTTTTTTTTTGACTGGATTGTCATCGCTGCTTTCATTTGTTGTTTATATGCTTTGCAAAAAAATACGTTCCATCGTGGGTGTGCTTGTCCATTTGTCAGCATATTTCAATTAGAAATTCGGTGTACCGATCCAAAAACTTAATTTGCCCGATGTGCACTCAGTCCCTCTCTCGGCCCGATTCGCTTCCATATCTCTTGATTGCGATATTTTTTAAACCCGATCGGCTAGCTTACTTCGCTTAAGCCCATCATTCCGAATCCGTTAGAGACAACAAATTTTCAAATCATCAAATTGGTGCAATCAATCAAACGACTTACGTAAAATACGAATCTGGCTGAAAATTACTCACCCCACATCACATGCTACGGAACCTCGGAACCTCTTCTACAGCACGTTCTTACAGATTAACAACTGTGAAAAAAGGCATCGAGCTACCGTGGTGGACGTATATGTCGTCTGGATTTTTATCTTTCTCTATGGTTTTCGTCGTGTTTAGTAATATTTGTTGCATCAGGTGCGTTTGCTCATTGTTCTGCCAACCTCCTTAGTTAAGTTTCAAGAAGACAAATACGATAGTGTTTTGATGCCCTGTTCTGTGATCCTTATCGCCATATTACTTCTGAATTGTGGAACACTTCACTTAGTAGAAGTTTTCCATCTTAGCCAACACTGACTTTTCTTATTTCGATGGGTTTACTGATGTGCAACGATTGACAACACTGTTGTTCATTGACGGCTAAATGCTTCTAATAAGTCTGTTCATGTTTTCTTCCACTTATCTCAATGTTCTTTCTGCGCTGTGTTTCAGTGCCTGAATTGTGCCCCAGGCAATGCATGCACTTCGTTAACTGGTTCCTCTATGGCCGTTTAGCTCGAGGCCAATATCCAGAGTTAGAACTTAAGAAGCTATCAATTCCCATATTGATGATTGCCATGCAACTTGTTTTAAGAAGCTACTTATCTTCCATGCCTGCATATGTAATCTCGGGTTCTGCTTCTTATAAACCTAGACAATGATAACTTAAGTCTGGCTTCTTTTGGAGGGATACTATTATGTTTTGACTTCTTGGTTTGGTTTTAATTATGATGGTTATTTTCTTGTAGGTCGCCACTAGATTTTGTATTTGGACTGCAATTTAGGGAGGAGGAGGGCGACGTCGATTTTGAGTCAGTCACAAATTTTATTTCGCTCTTTTGTCAAAGAAGATATCATAACCAGCATATAGACATCTATTTTTATTCCCTCAGGAGGAAACATGTCGTTTGCTGCAAATCGCTTCACGTCCTCGTCAATCTCTGTGTGAGCATATTTTCTTTATGTGTTGCCTTCACCTTGGGCGTTAACAAGGTGTTCGACGAGTCGATCTGCATTGTTGATGGTGCACTTATTCACTTCTCCTTTTTGGCTACCTTTTATTGGCTCATGCTCGCTCTACGGTAAGTCTTTTAAAAGCCGGTAAATGCTTATATCTATTCAATCTTGGAATTTCAGATGTTTCCTGATTACAAAGACCGAATAAAAAGTCTTCTCGGAACAATAATTTTTTATGAGTTTCACAGCTCAACATTGTGATAAGAACAAAAGGCCAACAAATAAGTTTCGAAATGACCAGGCGATTCAGGTGGTTCATTCACAGATAAAAATGCATATCGAATGAGACATGAATGGTATATATCCGATTGCTGTGCTGCATTATTTGAAGCATTTTTGAAGTGATGCTTTGTAGACTGCATGATAGGTAGAGGTCAGCGCACTATGTTGAAGTGAACTTCAAAACAGACAAATTCATGACACTTTTACGATGAAAGTGACCGAAGACTGCAGCAATTTTCCTAGCGCACATTCAGTTGGAGTTGTTGAAAGCAATGTAGCATGGACATTATTCACTTTTGTTTAAAGAATGTAGTACTTGCTTATAAAATAGTACTGCTGTTGTATGATTTTTTCCATCCTTATAGAACAACACAAAGAAAAATAGGCAAAGTGGCGAGCAACAAAGAACAGCGCGTTGCTGAAGATGAATTCGGTGAATCTGAATTTCAAAATGTTAGTTATTACTGTTATTTTAGTTTTTGTTGTCGATTTCAATGAAGGTATTAAAGAGTAATGCGTCCCACTGTTTTATTATATTCCTCCATTTTTTCATTTGAATTAACAATGCATCTTTCAAATTGGCGCCTAGCTGGTGCAGTATCTTTCTTTTGTCTCGAAAATGTCATGGTATTGAGGAGGAAAGTCCTGGTCGATGATCCATTTAGTTGTTGCTCATTTTTTGACCAGCGATGACAAGAACTCTTGGATAACAAAGGCTTGTGTCCATCCCTCCATCAAATTTTCACTGTTGCTTGGCTATATTTTAGGTTGCGTCGCATGGACCCATCGCAGGGCTATATTTCCTCGCCTATGGTGTTCCATTTTTTTCAGTGTCCTTTTCACTGGCGATTGATGCAAGTTCATATGCCTCCTCAACGCATTCGTATGCTTTCTCTAACCTTTCTTAAGTTAATAAAACCAGAGCGCATAGCGCATATTCTTAGCATTTCAGGCTTGGTCATTTTTCTAGAAGCTAATCGTGTTTTTAGATTACTATTCGTTCGATATGAATATGCATTGTTTGCTTCTGTATGAATCCTTTTAAAAGAGCGAAATGTGATATGAAGTGTTAATTAGTGCACAGTAGGCTAGCAGAACTTTTGCTTTGCCTGATGAACGTCGCAGCATCACTGTTATGGTAGCAACTTCAGCTATGATATCTCGAACACCGTTGCATCGATTAAGTCCTAAAATGAAGTCACAGTCAAGTTGTTACGAGTGATTCATCTGATAGATCAAAGTATTCAAACTGCCAGGAAGTGAGGCATTCGGGCTGTTTTACGACCGTTATTTTCAGTTGTTTTCCACCAACTACTTTTCAATCGAAGGTGTTTCAATGCGGTGTGTTGTTTCCATTTATGATCTCGCTCATTTTCACCATTATCTTCTACATTATGGGAAGGTGCCAAGTTGAATATCTCAAACGTCTATTTGAATCACGTTGTTTACCAGGTTAGCACTTTTTCTTTACTTAACTTTGAAGTACGTCAGCATACATTTGATAGAGAACTATCGCACTCCGACTAATAAAGCAAGAGTATTTTTCTACAGTTGCACTGCAGCGGACTGATCCTCAATTCTTTTGAATTTGTTCCAGAGGCAGTGAAAGGAGCACGATAGTGCGTCCTTATGCTAATCGAATCGATTGTACAATTTCTTAACTAAAAACTCACTTTTAGGCCACACTCGAGCGCTTATGGATGAAAATTGATTTGTTAATTTTTGTACAGTTTAGCAGCTCTGGCGAAGTGAAATTGGGCAAAACGATGATCTCGTAGTATAGATTAATGTTTCTCAACGTTCTTCGTCATGTTGATCGTTTTATGCCCTTTTTCATTCCGTTATTCTGTGTGGTATTGTACTTTCCAAGTCAACATATAACGAACGGAAGCACTGGGAGAGGCAGGTTGGAAGGCATGCGGATTAACTACACGATGTAATCATAATGAGTCTTGCAATTGCAGCTTTGCAAGAGGGCATAAAGCTAGCCCTTAAGACAGTGGATCAGCTATTTTTTTCAAGCTACCAGATAACTGAGTGTCTTACGTGGAAATTTCAGGTGCTGCAAGAGGGGAAAATCCTTCTGCTCCTTTGGTTGGGGACGCCGAACTAAAATCGCTGGACACATCGGTCCTTGATGAAGATATGACCGCTCACCTTCAAATGAGGTTATTTAATGAAGTCGTTCACTTCACTGGCATCTCAGCTAGCTTCACTAAGCTATCCACAGTGCACCGTCCTCGTCCGGCCATTCGACCGCTCATCCCTTGCGGTTTCAATTTTTGGAATGTCATTCAATAAATAACAATTTTCCTACCTCCAAGTGTAAGTCAGGTACAACGTTCAGGGCACTTTCGTCATTCTCGCGCTGAACAGGCATCTCTGGCCCCTTACCCTCTACCGATCTCTCAGCGTTCCTGCAGGGACGTCGTTGAGAACGCATGAAAAGTGTGCACTTTTGAACGAGATGTCCCATCCAACGAAGGTCGTGCCAATTTGGATTAGTTCTTAAAAAGTAATCTGCTTATCTACGGACATGGGTTGCTTTATAGCTATTGCATATAATAAACAAACAGCAAATTCTTATATTTAGTACGTATTTTGAAATATCGTTGAATACAAAGCTGAGAGAGTTCCTTATCGTTTAGATGATATTTGACGGCCCTGTCTCCACTTGCACTTAAGTGATCTTCAGAAAACGCCTGCTGTAATATGGTGACTGCACAGTTGTTCATGTCCCACAAGTAACAGGTGTTTGTTTTCTCACATTTCGCACCTGATGTTATGCGAATTCTACAAGACAACAGAAACATCGATATTCCATCTGGTAACTGTAACACTTTCAGTGGGTTTGTTACTATTGCGTTGCTTCTACTAGGCGCCTGTTGTGCGGCAGTTATTTACGTCCGAGTTGCGCTTGTGACAACCGATAGCTCAACCATTCCTGTCGCCCTCTCCATTCTTCACTCGTTTTTGTGCTGCGCTTTGGCGATTTTTATATTTTATATGCATTCTGTCAAACGATTTCAACTGCTTTGGCAAAAGGTTGCATTGCACAGTTTTTCTTGCATTAAAAAAATCTTTTTCGATGTATTTTTTCAAAATGGTTTTTTTATCTTTTCCTAACGTGACTTTTGTTATGCTTATTTCGTTGAAAATTACTGCTCGAAATTCTTGAAAATAGACAACTTTTTATCCGAAAGCATTATAGTAAATTGGTTTTAAAGGTGGTTTAATTTGATCAGACTCCTTGCTGTCGTATTGTTGTTGCTGATTTTTACTCAGATTACTGCAATACGTCTTCCTGCTGATTTTTTTTTTAAAAATTGCCTCAAAAATTCTAAAACAAGCGAATTTTCAGTGTTGTTTTGATTTGCTGCTTTTCATGGATGAATATCACAATGCGTGTTCGGCCCCTCGTAGATTCTTTACAAGAACATCTCGTTTCTCTTCTTCAATGAAAAATCTTTCTCCAAATTCTTTGTTCACCAATAGACTATATTACATAACGAAATCTCCACATGCTTGGCATATTATTGCGTTCCAATGTAAACTCCATTAGCGCATTTTAGGAATTGCAGTTTTCGGCGACTCTTGGCAACTAGTTTTGAAGAAAAAATAAGAATAAAGTTTCATATGAAAGAAATTCAGTGACAGACGGGTGACCACGACATATTTTTCAGGACAGAATGTGTATGTTATTAGATTGTTCTGCGCCCGCACAGAACGATCGTTCTCCGATGGTTCGAGGTGTTAGAACCATAGTCGACGCTGAGATGTTATGTGTTCCACCTCAAGTTCCACAATCATACACAACTAATGCGAATGCGTTGACTCTTATACAACAAAATCCCATCGTTCACCAAGCCTACCATGCCATTGGTGGAATGTAAGTTCCCTTGGATTACTTCTATTACGTAACTACAACTTTCACTATGAAACGTTTGAGCGATTCCGTTTCTAGTCTCCTGCACATATAAACAAATGTTTGGGGCGAAAGCAAATATACACTTATTATTTAGTTTTTATGCAAACATAGCGAATCGTTGGGCGAAGCTTTCTATAGGACGCAAGCCAAGCTCATAAGTTAAGAAAGAGATATGCATCACAGATATTTTTGCACTGAGGCAAACTTTCCTTTCATTATCACTGCCTTCAGCTACCGCTCAAAAACTACTAAAATATGCATGAAATAAATTTTTGAATCGCAATCCCTGTTATATCGCATTTTAGAACCGAACCTACTTCATGTTTCGGGTGGAATGTAAATATTTATGAATCCTCAATTACATCAGAACTCGTAAAGAAATCCGTGGAAGCATTTTCGTTTCGATTTCTCGATTTATCACACGAGTCAAAGACTGGATCAGAGGCTTTCATTAGATGTTGCTTCCCCCGATCGAGATTCGTCTTTGCTTCGAACACGAGAGTGCGAAAATCATGAGTACCTCATGTCATCTACCCTTAATACTGTAATCCTATCGTCGTTTTTGGTGTTCCGTATGCTTGTTTCAAAATCACTTGCTAGATTAAGGCATGAATATTTCAGGCGTATGCACAGTACTTTCGAAATAGGGAAACTGCGAGAGCGAGCGATGCAGCGAGCGGCAAGAAAATACTATCGATGCAAGCGACAGTTGGCCTGTAACTCGTCGACCTTATCAACCGTTCAGGTTTGTCGCTTGAACATTCAATATTTATGTTTTTTTATGAGTGAATCATTGCTATTCTTTCATTACGATAAGAGGGCTATTGTGTTTTATATAGGGTGCTACAAACGTTGCAACAAGGTGTTCTGGGGTGTCTATTAGTTTTCAGCTCATTCGTTAACAGTGCCTAAGTGACTTTTTGTAATTACTGTCGGTGATACTTCGAAGAAACGCTTCTATGGCAAACTTCGAAGAAATCAGTTGTCTCAGGAAGAAAGTGGAACAATCGAGTAAAAGAATAAAGTAATGTTTGCCCCGTTGATGACTTGACGGATATTCAACATGCAGATTAACAACACACAGTAATTGGCTTTATTCATATCGCCCCTCTCATTCGAACTATAAGCATTTTCAACGACGAGTCATTATATATCCGGAGCACTAACTGCATGGGCTGATATTGTTCATGAAATGGGACAACATTTAGAACACTTCAACGGATCTGTTCGTAGCTCATCGCGGAACGTCGTTATGGCTTACTATAGAATTTCAGACTCACTGTCCGGCTACATTAAACCGATATCATATCACTTCTCGTTATGCGTCAATAAAGGATTCAGCAAAACTGCATAAATTAGCGTCTCTCTGAGATTTCTTTGTGTTCAGGGTACAACTATCGAGGAAGAAAGTGGTGACGTCGTCTCAAATGATTTCTTCGAGGCGTCTGAATCCATAAATGAGGATTTCACGAGTAGCAGTGGACTTGATTTGCTACACGTCGAAATGGATCGACTAAGTGAAAAACATAAAGAGATGGCGTCGATGAGTTCAGCATCGACGCAAAGCAGACGGATTTGCTATGCGCAAATTTAGTGGCTGAAAACCTCGTTCAGCATCGATGTATGAGCTTGCTCATTGCAGATATCCGGATCTCACTGGACGAATTTATCGATTTCTTATATAAGTTGCCCTGAATCCCGATATTTCAAACGTTTTGGGGAAGATATTTCGGCAGAGTTTTCTTCAATTATTGTTTTTTATTTAAACATGAGGACAATTTGAACGAATCAGTCCTGAAATGGAAACCTAGTTATATATTTTCTTGAGTCGCAAATTCCTATGCCCTTATGGCATTCTTGTTCTCACATATACTCGTTCTACTTAACTCCTCCTTCATGAATCGGGTTTTTGAATCCATTTTTTAATTTTTCGTCTTTGTTTTTCCCTGAGAGTTTCCATTTGTAAGCGCATTTTCACGAGATCGTCTTTATGCGTACGTTTGTGTTCTGTCTGCTTGTCTGTGTCTGAGCCAAGGAACTATTGAAGCTAGAGCTATGAAATTAGATATCTCTACCATAAAGCACAGGATGCCCGCCTTTACCCTTCTTCACATCAGTCCGTTAACTTCGCAATGACTTATAGACATTCAAAGACAACAAATAATTCAGGTAGCAGAAAGATGAACAGATTTATACAATTGGTCGTATCTATTGAAACATTAAGGCACTTTATTATTTCTAGATAATGTTTAAATGAGCAGAAGATAGGAGTGCTTATCGTGCTAGTTATCTTTGATCTGTAACAGATAAATGAACTTGTTCTTTGTTTGTTGTAAATATTATGTTCTATTTTGCTTGCATATGGCATGCTGATCTCTTTACTTTGTTCGATTAAATAGATGCGATCATTGACCTCTTGGAGAAATTTACGAAATAATCAGTCAGCGATCCCTCATTTCACTGGCTTGCCGTGTGATAATATTTTATACCTGAACCCTTTGAAAGGCAAATGAACGCATCGTTCATTGCGAATTCTCGTAATGCTGCCTATGAAAGGATAATCCACTATTCGAGATCACCCTACATTCCACATTATATATATATATATGTATAAATTTATATAGTTTCCGGTATATGCTTCCGGAAGATAACGTCGCTGGTATGTGCTATTCGAAAGATTAGAAGTGAACGAGGTTTTTGCTGGAGTTGTGGGGGCAGGTGTGGGGATGGGCACTGGTTGCATGATTTTGTCGAAAAAACCAAATTTTCTGAAACCTCTTCGGGCATGTAGCAAGCGTTACTTACAGCATGGAAGGCGTTAATGTAAACTATCACGGGCTATTGCATATTTATTTCGTAAAAGCGCATCTGTCCACCAGTACCAGATTGGGAACCACTTTAGCTAGTCTTATGAAATCTGATGGGCACAATATGCATTGCTGGATGGCCTTCTCTACCATATTTCGTCTAGAGATATAAAAGTGAAAAAAATCTTGCACCGATCAGCTTTTCATCCTGCAGCAGTCGGGCAACAAGCAAACAAATGTCTTGTATAGGAGGCAAGTGCGAGCTATTGAGTTATTTACAATGCGAAGATGTCATTTTTCAAATCTATTCCTTATCGGCAACTTATGAAATTGGTCGGTAGGGTAGGCTAAAGGAAATGGAAAAGATTCTTTATCGTTCATCATCTGCAGCGTAGTAGATAGTGAAGAGGTATGACGATACGATGAAAAGGAACATCAAAAACGACTTCGAGTCCACTTTGAGCAAGAAAAGGATCACTAATAAAAAGTGTTGAGGAACATTTCTTCTTTTTACAAATGTTTCCTTATAAGTGCTAAAATTCGCTATGAGTCGTGATGAGTTTCTTATGGATCTTTGGAAATAATCGTCTAATAAAAGCGAAAAATAGCACCAAAAACAGTGTCCACCGACGGAAAAGAAAGTTTTATTTTCATATAGAATAAATGGTTAGCGAGGGAACTCTATGTCCGTTGTGCAGGACTTCTGCAAGAACATGGAATGTACTTATTCCCTATTTCTCATATATTAAAGTCGAGCCTCGGTATACGCTGATTGCGTACCTGGAGAAGATGTTTTTTCGCTTCTTCGAAATCGAGCAACGCCTTCAATATACGCCAATGTATATTAGAGTGCAATCTGAAATGTGTACAACTCGTTGAAACTGTGCGTGGTGGAACAATAGTTGTAATGCTCAGCAAGCCTTGATTTTAAGCATAACACTACACTATACATCTGAGTTACTCTGTAATTTTACGCCGCCTCAAAGAAACGTAGAATGGTTTGCATTTTGGCTGTAACAGTTGTTAATCAACTTTCATGCACATCACGACTTCTACCTCTCTAGAATGTAGTGCTGCTACCACATCTTACTTGAACTCATATATAACACTTTAAAAGCTCTAAAGTTATTCAGTGAACTGATTGGTAGTATGGCTCACTTGAAAAGTGCAATGGTATTTGCCGCAAGCTAGAGAATGCATAACAATAAAGGAAATTAGCATCACCCGAAGCGATTCATCATTGTGCCGTATTTCATTTGATGTAAATGCTCCTGTGAAATGAACAGCCGACTTTGAACGATGCAATCCACTTTCAACTGAAGTTCACCGGAAGTTTCTGCTGTCAAGCCGATCCATGATGTTTTCTTGCCCTTCAATAAGGCTTTCTTGTGGCAAGAGTCGATAAAATTTATGAATGCCGCTTTTTATAAGTGAAAGAAGCGCTTAAATGAAACTTCTTTTGGAAGCCATACCGCAGCATCCTACATGAAAATTCGGTGATTGTAACCTGCTGCATAAGTAAAATAAACAAATATATCACAAATGTTTGAAGTCAGCAGCAACAGAAGTGCGCATGTTGAAGCGCCTACTAAATGCGTATCAAAATGTTCAATCAAATTCAAGTTCGAAATTCGAAAATTTCCGTGAACGGTCCTTATTTTTACTGAGTTAACTCAGTAATAAATATAGTGTTGACGCCTAAACAGTTCTAGAGAAACAACATCCCACCATTAGTAAATACAGCTGCTATAGGTAAAACGATTTTCTAGATACTCTTTGCTTACCCACTCATATATGAGTAGGTGGATAGAGAAGATCTGAAGTGTTTCAGTCAAAAATGATTTGCATCATCTTTATCAAACACCTCTGTTCGACCACTGAAATCAGATAAAAGACTTTAATTTCATCGAGCTTTTCCTCGTAACATGCATTATGTAAATGTAGCTTAAAATGGTAGTCCTCCAGCTGCCAGCTGTCAGTAGTGAAATCCAGAAACGTTCTTTTAAAGATCTGCTAACAAGACATCTAAAACTTCTTTGCATGGGTCTTCTAAATGCGATGCGCCAAAGAAGCATTTCTTTCCTATTTGGATGATCATGTCGTTTTTTTAGTTCTCGGTGACTGGGAAACTGGAATAGTAGAAAAATACTGATTGAATTAAATATTGATTGAAATGATGAATTCATCGTTGGTTGCTGACCATGGTCGCCATAGGGTTCTTAAAGCAACACTCCTCGAACGATTTCACATCAACGGCTTGCGAGACAAAACGTTCTTGCAATGCCGCCTTTCTGTTCATTCGGTTCACTGGTCTCCAACAGTTCACCATTACCTCGTGCCTTAAAATGGCGAAATTCTTAGAGAAAAACAACGGAAAATAGCATTTCAAGTCATCTAAACGGCGGATAATGAACACTCACTCCTACATAATAAATCAATTTCTACAGTAGTTGCTAGTGAAAACTGACTGATCGTTACAAAGTTATTTGAAGGAAAAGTTTTTATGTAATGTAAACGATGCATTCCTATGGAATGCACAGCTGCTACACTGTGGCCATTTTACATTGATAATAACGTTGCATTGATAATTCTCCATCACATCCGCTCTTTGTAAAGTGCACAGCAGAGTTATTGTTTGACAGTTTCACAACACAGTGATTTTAATACCGCTTAAATGGGATTTCGAAAGGGAGTGTTTAAATGAGGGCAAACAGGGGAGTGGGATATTTGAAGGATCAATGAAGTGAGGATGTTTTACCTGCCTGGCATTATTGGCAAAGGGGCAACTCCATATCCATCGACATAATGCCGTCCCCAAGCACTTTCCGCGCATACTCGTAACAGTACTCTCGGCATAAGAAAGTCGGTTTCGGTTTGTGATCGTCTTGTTGAAATTGATAAAGGAATGAGGTGTGCAAAGGTGGCAACGTCATTCTAAAAATGCTCTGTGAGATGAATTTCGAAAGTATTTTTACTTTAATCGAGGAAAATATAATGACAGTTTCCACACAGTAACGCTGATTTAAGTTAAGCAACTAATAAAGAATAATCAAGGCACACACTTAAGCACGAAACACTGAAAAGTTTTTGTGTGATTTATTGCAGCAATGAAGTGCATCTGATAAAAACAAAGTACTGTTTACTTGCTTACTCATTTCTTGTTGCCATAGCTGGACTTTGACCTGTGCCTTCACACGCCAACAAAAAGCAAAGTCATAATTTGAGTCGGTAACCCCCTCCCCTCCCCTCCCCCAGGAAAAAAAATAAAATTCAAAGAAAAAACGAAGGGTAGGTGATCTGCGTAATGTCTTACTAATTTCCTTGTGATTTATACTTTCATACAAATAACTTCCAAGACAGAAACAGCGGAATGGTAATGCAGATATAAAAAATTGCACGACTTTTCTAATATTTTCACTTTTTGTAAAGAAATTCACTCTAAAAAACCAACCATCTTTGAGTATTAACGCCTTGAAGTATGTCAGCACTCCTTGCACGATTTCATCGAGAATAAAAATTGAAAATGGGGCACTATTCAGTTTTGTTTGATATAATAGCATATTTGAGATAATTGGATTTCAGCTAGCTAATTGTCAATAACGATTCCACTTTTTATTCTTTCTTAATGTGGCACTAGGTTTGCGATGCCAGTTTTAAGCTCCTGCCGCCAGCAGCCCTCGTATTGCCAAGTAACTTTTGAGTCATCTGAACTCTACAATTGGATTTTCATACCTCATTACTATATGAGACCTGCGTTCTTCCGCCCATCGTTTGAACGCCAACGGGAACCAGTGCATCAGGCAATTCCACCTTATATTCCACGTACAGACCGTCATGTGGGAAATTCATTGCACGTTCTGAACAACGCAAATGAGATACAACAATTTGCGAAGATTTCATTATTTGAACGACGCTAAGACGCAGTAAGTTGAAACACCAGGAATGATACATCAAGTTTTTCAAAAGAAGAAGGATTGCTCTATGAAAGCGCCCACTTTCATGAAAACGACTTCCTTGCAAGTTATCAAGCTCTCGAGTGACAAAGAAAATAGCACCACCTTTTTTGGAAAATACTATATGTAATCTCTTCAGTAATCACTCCCTATAAAAGTTTGTATTAATACAAGCAATCCGCAGGCAATTCGCTTCGGGGGATAAGCTTTAGAGCCATGCAAAGGACTCTGTTGGACAACAGCTAAATAGAAGGAACAAATATTATGTAGTTTCGAAGAAAGGCATTCCTCTCAACACCATTCTCTTTCATATTTTAATTTGAATTAGCAGTAATGATACCTTTCGAAGACTCGTTTAGTTTTTACCATATCTCAAGTTGAAACTTTGTAATTCAACCTCGAACAAGTTCTCAGAGGATTAATAAGTGGTGTTCTATAAAAATCGACTGGTGAAACAAGTCCGAATGTTTTATTTTTGACCATCAACCTCTGTTTAGACCTACCGATTACATCGCCAATCCAGCGGAATAATTTGGTTCGTCATCCGGTTAAATCAGGCAGCGATCGGAAAATATAGTGATTGGGCCGGTTTGACCGGCTAAGTTTGACTGCGTCCCCAGCAATTCCTCCGACTCGTTGAGTTCAGTATAATTTCAAGGTTTTTTGGGATTTGGAGTTCGCCCTTGTATGTGTTCAAAGTGTCACATAAAACAATTACCTATTTGAATGAGGTAGTCGAGTTTCATAACGCCTTCCTCCACAACATCGAATGTGCTTGATCCCTCCCTCGATGGTATCCAATCCTGAATACATTATGTGTTGTTGGCCATAAATCAATGCATCTTTTTGTGAGAGTAAAAGGATTCGCTCTGAAGATTATTCAATTGAAGAACATCAAAAAATGATGCAATATTTTTGTCGAAAATAGCAAATGCAATTTTTTTCATGAAAGAGACTTTTGAAGCGTTAAAAATTTACGTCTTCTTGTTCGATTAATGATATTTCATCAAATTTAGTTCCATCAATGCTGAGTGAGGCACTGTAGATGCCGTATCTGCTTTCAAGTCGTATGCTGTCCGAAGCTGTATCTGGCTCAAAGATAATCGTCGTCTCGTTGATTGCAGTTATCTTACAAATGACTTGATCATCGTTTGGATCATGCGACTCGCTGCAACGTGCAATTTGTTTGCATCGCATTAACCAGAGAATTACACTAGGAAGGAACAACTAATATAGGTATTCAATACTATATCAATATTAATATATGTTCGTTACAGTAGAAATTAAGTACGCAAGTTGAAAGCGTCGATAAGGCACACAATCACATTAGCACAAGGCAGAGGATATGTGCGCATAATCGCTATTTGCGAATACCTTTTTAGTGCATGAAAGGACTTATAGATGAAACATTTGGTTATCATTTGCGCCATAATGAAGTTTGCTCAAGAGGATGCTCTATTGCAGAGTGGGAAGTTCTCTTTAATTGGAAATATAGAATTAGCAGACCTATCTTTGTCAAATGGTCCTAAATAGGCCATAATGAACATTGTTTTTGTCTGTCTATAAATGGTCCTTGATTTCATCATGTGCTCCTTCATTGGTAAATCGACCACGGGATTACGACCACCATAACTGAAATTAAAGAAGCATTTGATTGTTAAGCAAAGAAAAAGATACCAATAACATAATGTGGGCAATATGTCTCTGCAAAGAAAGCTATGAGCTTGGCTCCTCTTTCTCAACGCACTGCTACGAATTGTACCGTAGATAAATTTTCGCCTTCCTGATTCCCATTTTCCATATTAATCAACAAAGTAATTTTTCTTCGCCTCTTTGCTGATACGCAAAACCGGAAATGCTAAAAAGAAGTCATTATAGAGGAGGCAGTGATTTGATTAGGTATTCGGAATGCAAAAGCTTGTCGTATTAACCAACCTTGTGGGTGCAATACGTCGATTTCTTGAGTTACTAATCCGTTCTGATATGTCGTTTTTTTTATCGATGCTCATTGGCATTTCGCTTTCAACCTCAATTGAACGATAATTAAGAAAAGTAAAATTAATATCTTCCTTCATCCTTTTTCGTTAACATTTAGATTAACATAATAATGCAGCAAGTGCTAAAAACTCATTGCGATCCTCATAACAATAACTTCTGTGATAAGTAAACATCTCTAATTGCCATAAAGCCGCACAAATTTAGCTGTCATAGCTATTGAGAAAAACACCCTTTATGGAAGGGGAAAGAAATATGCTGACGGAAGCTTAAGATTTCTATCAGTTCCAAGAAAGATTCCGTCATCGAGGTTCCCAGTCGATCTTTTGCTGCTTGAAGTCACACTCTTGGCAAACGTCCATTGTTAAGGTTGCGAGAGAGGCTTCTGTTATAGGGCGGAGGAAGCTTAAGATCTGGACACCTCTCAGAAAAGGCATACTATTGAACAAGAGAGGCTTGGTTACTAATGCTACATGTACGAATTTGACAGCTCTAAGCCCTCTTTAGATTCCCTTGCATAGTGGTTTGTTGTACATCAAATTCTTGCTTTATCAAACGAGGAAAAAGCAAGCAGCAAAATTGACGTCAAACGAACTACTTGTCAAAGAATCTGCTGTGGTCACGATTCTGGTTCTTTTCCGGAATCTTAAATTGCTTCTGGTCACAGCTCTTACTTCGGTTTTTTAAAAACACCTTCCCACACAACCCTAGCAATGATGTTCTGTGAGCAAAGGCTTTGAATTGATAGCTTAAGTATGACGATCATATGAAAGCAACAAGGCATATGTCGTGGGTGGCCAAGCTGTTTTACTTGCCGATGTGGAAGAGAAAACAGTACCGCACTATATGAGATGTTGAAATTGCGACGCTTTCATTTATAATCGAGCATTAAGTCTTTAAAGCAAATAGAAGAGAAAGAGACCACGATGTAATAGCTGGTGACAAGACGTAACAAATATAAGGCTGAGGAGCACTAATTCACTCTGAGATTAAGAGAAATAATACATAATTAATTTTAATATATTCACTAGAAAAAAGACTAATTGAAGAAGAAATAACATGTCTCAACAGAAGGGAATTTTTTTAAAGAAGTTTCGCTTACTGTTTTCTACCTGAAGTGATTTAGGAAGTGTCTCGCCTTCAACATACGTAAATATCCGTCGACCCTTCGTGCTGAAAGCATAAAACGCAATTGAAGATGAAATAAACTGATTTGTTAGGTTGATTTTTTGCGATTCAAATGTGAAACAAAAAATATTTGGAACATTTGCCAGTTTCAAGACAAACGAGAGCTTACTAAAGGTATGCCGTTTATTTGAATCATGATTTCTCTACTAAGGGATATTCTCATGCTATCAATACTTTCTCTTAAAGATAATAAAAACATCGACGAAAACAACATGAAGCTAGTATTGATGGTGAATCACTTTAAGCAACACGACAATAGCACCTTCGACTGTTTCCGGTGTTCGAGGGTTCTTGAGAATCGGTCACTCCATTTGCACACTGCAATATGCATGAACATCATAACACTGCTTGGAACAAATGCATCATTGCATTAAGCGAGTCGCCCTTGCATAGACGATTAAGTAACAAGTGGAAATGGAGAACTTTACCAAAAAAATTATATTTGTGAAACAAAGGGATTGGACTTTTTTTTTCAAAAAGGCCATAACATTTTGGATTATGTATTCTGTTTCACCACTCCGCTCTCCTTACCCAGTGTTGTCTTTGTGAAAATTGACATTTAAATATCATATATGAGCTCAAAGTAGAGCGTTCATTTATGAAACATACTTGTTTTGATTATAAATACAGGTATGTTAATCGTACTTTGTTTGCAACGTTTTTGGGTTAGCACTTATGCAAGCGGAATAGCTGCACCGTTTCATCAACACCTTGGCATAAGCAGGCGTTCGTTAAAAGTGAAAAATTAACGTAATT
Organism: Baylisascaris procyonis; assembly: GCA_037389465.1. NCBI lineage: Eukaryota > Metazoa > Nematoda > Chromadorea > Rhabditida > Ascarididae > Baylisascaris > Baylisascaris procyonis. The sequence goes on from JAZARR010000059.1 coordinate 7,192,343, forward strand.
AACATTATTTTAAAATCAACGCTATTTTTCGTATTGTAGAGGTACATCTGGCACTTACCGGATGTGGCACTTTTTGTTGCCATTTGAGTGCAACTTGCTCGCAAAGAACGCTTGTGGGCTCAGTCGCTGAGTGCTTACCAGCTTTCGCCAAGAAGTCGGCAAATGATGGCAACGCACCAAATACAGCTCCAATGTATTCGAGTTTCACGCTAAAATCAAAGTTAGACAGGCCTCCTATATTGGCTGATAGATACAAATAGCTGTTATGTTGGCTTTTCCTACTTATTAATTATGATCCTGTTTTGTTCATCTCTTTTAAATTGAAATATTTCGCTGGAATCTCAAATCAATAATCAATGTGGTTTCTTTAATTCACTAACACTTCTATGAAAGCGAGAAGTAATCAAAAAGCCTATAATCGAAATTGTATCGTCTTGCAGATGGGAAACATGATGCTTATAACTAGATGCCACTCTGATTCTTTCAAGCTTAGATGTACTGAAATCATTTACCGACTTACTCGAATTCGGCATTCCTAATACAGTAGGTTGTTAAGTATGTACGTGAGCAGTGAGCACTCATCCTTCTGAAACATTAAATTCCACAATGGCACAGCAGCTCGTGGTCGCAGAACACAGCAACGACAGCTATAAAAAATATGAAAATGAAGGACAATTCAAATGATCTTCACTATGAAATAAGCAAGATTATTCCAGCTATTTTGGCACTTTGTCGTTGAAATGGCCCAATCCCATGAGATGTACCACATCGTTGAAATACGTAAGAGTATGCCTTAGCCCACCCGATTCGAAATAAAAGTTTTTGAGAAGTCGACACATTTCGGTCCTGAATTTTGGTGACACAACTCGTTTAAGCTCCAAGGCACCCTCGTGAAACTTTCAAAGAATCACTAGCCAATATTTAACGTTGCATATGGAATGTGCACGAAGGTAGGCATCATTACAGTAGAAGTAAATAACAGAATGGTAGATTTGTTATATGCAACGAGTGCAGACCGCATTTCCAAAGGGCGAGAGTGTACACCTGGCAACGATGCCGTTAGCAACGCCGCTGCTAAGGATACGAGAGAAGTCGTTGATGGCTGAATTAATTGCCCCTTCCCCTCTAGCACTTCAAGTTCGGCTAAACTTTCTTTTCCACTACAATAATTAACTTATATAAGGTTCATTTATAAGGCTCATTATTGGCCAAAACTGGATTGGTTATAAACTGGATGTAACAGAAACAAAGGAGGCTCGATATATATATATATATATATATATATATATATATATATATATATATATATATATATATATATATATATATATATATATATATATATATATATATATATATATATATATATATATATATATATATATATATATATATATGTATATATATATATGCAGCCTACCGGATGCAAGTGGATGAGTCTCCGAATAGCGCTTTAAAAAAACAGCCACAAGCGTGTGAATCTTTTGTTTCGCATAAACACTACCATTTTCTTCTGCTAAAAAGGTAAAGGTTTTAGTAAAGGCAAGTACTAGGATGCAGCGAAAGGGATTTGTTCAAGAAGTGTCCGTCGTTCCCCCGCCCCCTTTCCCTCCACTAAAGTCAAGCTTGAATTCTGTTATTCTGCAGTCGGACTCCCTCTATGCTGCAGCCAAGCATGCTTTGAAATGAAGGCGGGAATTTTTCAAGTGGGATTGAGGGAAAGGTACACGAAACACCTTTGACAAGTTCAGCTTTTGCTCGTTGCTTTTCTGCTGCGATGCTGACATTGAGGCAATATTGCTTCCGAATGCTTCAGCCATCAAAATTTAGCATTTTTAAGAAAAAAGTGTACTTTAAGGCATATTGTCGATATAATTATTTCTATGAAAAATTGGGAAGTGGGTGATGTTGATTAATTCCGATGAAGCGCGAACGAAGAAGCTTCCCGTGAGGTCTCATGAATGTTTCAAATATTTGTAAAAAATAACGTTTCGAATGGCTTGTATTGAGATGGAATTACGCTGACAATGCGTATAGAAAATGCATACTCCAGCAAGCGTGTGCAGTCCCCATTGAGTTCGGACGCAGAATAGGATTGGTTCACCTCGGCACAACTGTATAGAAGAGGGTCGACGATCCATTTAAAAGGCAATGTTTGCTGTCGGAACCGGATCATTGCCGAATGTAGCGGCGAATATTGCTCCTCAAAGCGCCTACTTTGTCGGCATATGGTGAAGCCCACGTCGGCTCGTCACTAGCTTCTTGCGTGCTTGAAGTCGCTTCCCATTGCTTACGACAGCATGACCTCAGACCGTCGCTGTCCAACTGAGCGTCTTCTTAATCGGCAGTCTGAAGCGTTCCTAAGCTACCATCTCACAGGAGCGGTAATTCTCCCACCTTCATATCACTTCCGATATCCTTTACAAGGGCGTACCTCTACTTATCAACATTCTACTAACGAGTAATTCAGTGATGCAAGCACGAGCAAGTAATGTATATCGGGAATAACTGCGTCAATGAGCGTTATAAATATCATCAATTCTCATAAAAGAATTATATTACCCGCTGCTGTATTCGATGTCTTACTTATGAAGTAATTTATGTTCGTTTACAGTTTACGCTCTAATGTGAACGTTACAAACGTCGTACTTATGAACAGGTGGAATAGTGTTACTGTTGATTTTGGAACGTTGAAGAAAAAATCATTTACAACCGGTTTCTTGCAAGGAAATATGTTCATTAGTAATGGTGTATTCGCGTGCTTTACATAGCACATCTTGATGAGTATTCCAATAGTCGAACCAGTAGCGGATTGTTGCATAGAGTTTGGGAAGCATATTCCCCTTAGTCAACTTTCGCAGAGGAAAAAGTGAAAATCACGCATTCATTGTATTATAGGAATTTATGTTTAATCACTTCTTCTTTAAATTCATGTATAGTCACTTTTTATGATAACTTTAGCACATCACATTTCGTGTGCAGAAAGATATGCTCTTCGCTTTTTAATGACAGATTTCTATCATAGTAGGTGAAATTTTTAATAGTGAGAGTGATAGCATAGTATGAATGAAGAATCGAAAATTTTCTCACTTCAAGAAAGACAACACCATTCAACGAGTTATTCCATTCTCTCTTGAACATTGTTTAAGAAGATTATTTTTAGCGCAGTTTTTTTCTTTCTTTTCACTGAGATGTGAAAGGGCATCAATTCAACGCCGACCCAATTCGCTGTTCGTTTCGCATCCCAAGAGCACTCGTTAAAGCAATGAAAACCTGTTAAAGACACAACCACAGTTATCTCTTATGTTGACATTAAAGTTCTACTGCTATATATGTATCATTCAACGAGTTCGACGTAATAATAAAAATAAAATATTTAAATTTTTGAAGAAACATTTTGTCTTAAGGGAAAAACACGATGGCATTAAATACAAAGGCAATATTGGTAGTTTAATGCAAACCTTTACAGAGAACTTTTAAGGCACTTTTGATCTGTACTCGTGGCCAATGTTATACAATTTCCTCGTTAGCTATCTTGTTCAATAAAAAATGCCCAAATGGCTTATCGTTTTCTTTAAGCCATTTTCACCCATTTTGCACTCAGCATTTACGCTGTGTTGTTTTATTAAGTGCTGATTCGGTGAAATTTTATCGAACGCAGAAGCGAGGTATATCTGCAGCGTGGTTTGCGTAGGCTTTTTGTTTGACGATAGTTTTGAATATCGTTGCAAGAAGCCTCTGCATGCCTTTGCTGTCTTACTTTACCTCGGGTTTCCTTCACCTTATCGCCGTTGTTTACGACAATCACATTCACGTTCACTTCTTAGAACTTTTGAGGTGCTCCTATATACGCAATATTTCATTGCATAGGATCACATGTTACAGCATATAATATAGGCAGTGTGCTTGAAGGAGTGCCACTCATTCGCGAAATCATTTAATTTTTCATATTTTCTCAACGTGTTCCTGCTTAATCGAATTGTTCATTTCTAGAAGCAGTCAGAAGATGGGTTTTTTTGAGCATTCTATGATGACAATAAAAAGGTTTCTTAACCTCATTCTTTAACAAGCCACCGACATTAAAGTTGGCCATAGTTTTCCCATAACGCGAGTATCTGATACTAATACATTAGAGGGGACTCGTAACCTGTCCACGAATTCCATGTATCCTCAGCAAACGGGTATTCACTATTGAACGTCAGGATGTGTACTACATTGGTTAACGTTTTTATGGTCTCTGTTGAGCACTTCTTCCTACAAGTACAACCATAATATCGATGAAAAGTGAGTATAACTCGAGCAAACAAATCAACCAAAAAATGTGGTACCACTCATAAAGGGCTGAACTGTTTGACAATAACAACATGCATGCTCGGCAAGGAAAACGAACAAATATTGGCATGCTTCGATGAATGTTGCTATGCAAGAGAAGTATGTCAAATTATCTCTATGGATCACTTTTTCCGCCTCCCAAGATACGAAAACAGCACCTTGTCACTTTAATGTGTCTGAGATCGCTTTCCACGGACAATTATCTGGTCATTCGTGGATTATAGTCCTCCTTCAACTCCTTTTCATCCCGCATTTGAGACATCATTTAAATATTGACAAGCTGTAACAACTTCATCATCCAAGGAAAGCGACACAGAATTTGCCTAAGCGATAGTCAAAATGAGATAAGGATAGCCTGTGAAAAGATTGATGGTTTCGATCAACGCTTACTTATTTCATGTAAGAGTGAAATGCGCAGCAAGCGAGCAATCACATTCAGATATGCTTATGCGTAACCAAGCGGGTAGGAAAGAAGTGAAAAACTGGCTGGTCCATCGTCATCCATCGACAGAGAGGATTTTCGACAGCATTCTCTGCTTTCTGGAGGGGGGAATGATGTAAACTCGGGACAAGATGGGAATTTTTAAGACCCACTTTAACAATTTTGAATTTCAAAACGGGACAGTCCCTCAGAAAAATCAATGGCAACAAAACCTCTGCAGTGCATCTATTTGAAAATGATTGAGCGTCTTTTCGATGCTCGTATGCTTTTTCTATATTTGCTCCACTTGGTGCGATTCAAAAAATGATCATCGACACATGAAACCGCTATCAGAGAGTTCATGACGACAAGGGGAAATGCGTCATGTGAGATGCATATAAATTCAGAAAAACACTCTAAAATGACTTCGAGAAGAATAAGCGAAAACTGTTGTTCTGCATGCAGATTATACTGGCAATGAAAGAAAATTAATTCTTTATGTATATACTTAAATACTCGATGAATTGCAAATAAAAACCCTCAGTCTTGTGACAGTGATACGATATCATTGGTCTCTCAAGGCTCCAGCAAACTGAACCGTTCTCGAATGACATCGGAATGGTGGCTATGGCCCGAGTTTGTCTGAAGAATTGGCCTTGGTTCCAGCTTCAAACAACGGAAAAGGCTGTGTCCGACTCTGATTCTCAGGAGAACTCTGCCGCGGTCATGGACTCAGTCTGCTGGAAAAATTTCGCTTTTTTTATTTAAAGAGTTCAAAGTGGCAACCTATAAAGGGTTTGAATAATTTCGTGAATGCTAAACAAAGTGCATCTATATACTGGAACATCGATGACAGTTGTGGTATGTTCAGACCGATGTTCTGTCTGATTAGTGCTCCCTTGCGCAAGGCAACGCGGTAATTAGTGTCAACGCAGTTCATATAATGTTGAACGCACTCCTCTGCTCAAAAACCTTTTGTCCTGACAAAGTTCACAACTTTCTTGAAGGTTTCAAAAAACCACACGCGAAGCTTACGAAAATGGGAAGTGAATCAAACTCCGCTCTTATCGGATGACCCGTCCACACCAGATTAAAGTCAGTATCTCGTTTGAAGCTCGAGCCAGCTTCGTATCCTCAACCAGTGGTGGGATAAGCTTGCTCTCACCGACTAGGACTGAGATTGAATTTGAACCGAATCCTTTCTTCATGAAATGACTTTAGATTAAGTGAAATCACTTAATTACTCACAAGCACTAAACTTTTGAGCTACATGTGGGGATTAGGTGAAGGAATAAAAGATTTTTGTGAGCAGTCTACACCTCTCCGCTTTGACTTCATACACATCCGACCTATATAAGTAAAATAACACCCATTCAAGCCTAGAATGACAAACATTGCACGCGAATTCTTTTAATTCAAAGAAAGAACACGAAAATCTTAGACTGCCATATGAGAATTCTTCGCCCACAACATCAAAACAAGAGAAACAACTGCACCCGATGAAAGCGTGAATACGTGCTAACGAATAAAATGGGCATGGCTTCCACTCATCTCGGATCACAATATCATCAATGAGAAAAAACGATTATTTTCGGACCGATTTTGTCGCTCAAATATTCCATCTAGGATGTTCATAATAAAGTAACATAACGCGATTTCGAGTTGTATTCCAAACATCAAAACTTTTCACTCATTTCTTCAACCCGTCAGTGGATTGCACTCATTTCTTCAACCCGTCATAAATTTCACTTCCCGGCATCGTTGCGTTTTGTTCAATGATGTTGAAAACATCCGACCGCTGAGGAACGTACGATGAAAACGCACGATGAGAGATGGCATTCACAAATTGAAGGATCTTCGTCTGTAGCAGCGCAATAGTTTGAAAAGTGATTCATCGATGGGAACAGCGGATGGCGAGCGTGTTATGACAACGGTGTATAGACGCATACACCCAGTTTTCTGGCGATGCAAGCGGCTTGCTATGAAGGGATTAGTAAGCTTACGCAGTAGAGGATCTAACATATAAGACAAAGGTGTCGTATTTTTAGAGGCCTCCAAAACGCCTGCAGGGTTCTATTAGAGTGCGCGTTCGAAACTTACAGATTTGCAAATTTCGAATAGTTTGCTCAAAGCGTCACACATAGAATTAAATAAGACATGGAAATGAAGAAATGAGTAAAACAAACATAATCGAGTAATAAAGAAATGCGGGAAGACCGACGCATGAAGTTTTGCAGGTGATAAATAGTAAATATTGGTGATATGCATGAGCAGGTAAAAATATCAAACAATGTAAAATAGTGACACATATATAGTAGGTATAGGTAGTACACTCATGTTGAAGCAGTAGCACTAGCATGGTAAACAATCAGCAGATTATAGGTGAAAAAGTTGGATGTCATACCTCTCGGGTTTTACAGGTTCTTAAAAGTTAAAGGTACGGGACTACCCGAAGGCATGAGCGCATGATCTACGGATGAGAAGAGATTTGAAAACATCATATATTCGTTGTGCATCGAGTGATTTATCGATCCTGCTGTTTTTCTTCACAACTGCTTGATGGAGAAAATGCTAAAGACATAGCACGTAGCGCAATATCGAGATCACCTTAGTTTGAAATTGCAACCAGCGAATAAAATTTTCCCAGTTCATAATCGTTGCAGATATAGATGTTTATAAAAACAGTTTCAAGCCTATGAGTCATGACATTTGATTTTCCATCTATTTATTCAAGACCCCACATATGGAAAACATGTACATAAGTATATGTGAGATGCCTAGAATAATAATGAAAGCTATCGAAGCATTGTTTGTGGCACTTCTTTTCATGGCAGTTGAAACTTATGTTCACGACGCAACGTTCTCAAAAACTATGCAGAGGAAGATATCAGAAAGACCATTCACTGCGTCGAGACAAAGCTCAGGTTGAATTCAAGCCTGCAGTATGCTAACGATTTCAAATTAAAAATTCCCAGACTTGTAATATAGTGGAGTTAATAAGGGCCAAGATAGCTCTTAGATAACGTAATACGAGTAGAACGCTTCTGCGCCTCTTTAAGCAGTGCTATGTCAGAAACGAAGTAGGAATAGAGAGACCACACAGGGACGCAGTATTCCAGAATGAGTCAACAGTACGCAATCAGAGCCTTACGGTAATGTTCGAGGTGTCTGTGCTACAAGGTGCGGAGAAAGCAATTAGAAATTCTGGATGATTCTGGAAATGAAAGAGCATTGTAATGTCCAAATGAATGTTAAAATCCTTTATAGCACCATAATCATGTTATAACACCTAGAATGTGTCTGAGCGCTGGAGCTGCAATTTTAGTTGGAATCCGTACGATGAATTTCGAGTTGAAATATGGAGAGGCACAGTCTCAACAAGCTATGATTTTCGCTAAGCAAGAAACGTGAAAAGAATACTAACTTGTCATCGAAACGACATTCGGTCTTCGATAGGGTCATGTCCATTTGCACATCGATCAAAATTTTGTATTGGCTGAGCGTTTAAGGACGAATAACAACGCCGTTCAGCGCACTCAATCATACAACTACAAAAAAAAGCAGCGAATCGTACACTCATTTAGAAATACGATGCTGCTTCAGTTGCTTCATGATTGTAACATCGCTTCACAAACAGATGCATTGGACAACTGACTAAGTTGTTTAGATACGACCGTTGGTGATTCCAGAGGCGAACTACTGCTGCGATTATATATTCATTTCAATGACTGAACTAAGATTCCACTACATCGATGTGTTATCTCTCTGATATCTAAGTAATGAAAGATTTGGTGTCGTCTTCGGACGCTTATAAAGTCAGCTGCATGACGATTCGGGTCATAGTGAATTGCAAAAGTGTTTCAGAACGAATATGCGGGCTCTCAATCAGCTACACAACGCATTTTCCTTACTAATAGATCGATTGATCAAACAAACGCTACAAAAAGTCACTCAAAAATCCAAACTAAAATTGGGCACAACAAAGGTGAATAAAAAATTTGCAAGAGCGCCGATTTAAAGCTGACTTTATAAGCGTCCGAAGACGACACCAAATCTTTCATTACTTAGATATCAGAGAGATAACACATCGATGTAGTGGAATCTTAGTTCAGTCATTGAAATGAATATATAATCGCAGCAGTAGTTCGCCTCTGGAATCACCAACGGTCGTATCTAAACAACTTAGTCAGTTGTCCAATGCATCTGTTTGTGAAGCGATGTTACAATCATGAAGCAACTGAAGCAGCATCGTATTTCTAAATGAGTGTACGATTCGCTGCTTTTTTTTGTAGTTGTATGATTGAGTGCGCTGAACGGCGTTGTTATTCGTCCTTAAACGCTCAGCCAATACAAAATTTTGATCGATGTGCAAATGGACATGACCCTATCGAAGACCGAATGTCGTTTCGATGACAAGTTAGTATTCTTTTCACGTTTCTTGCTTAGCGAAAATCATAGCTTGTTGAGACTGTGCCTCTCCATATTTCAACTCGAAATTCATCGTACGGATTCCAACTAAAATTGCAGCTCCAGCGCTCAGACTCATTCTAGGTGTTATAACATGATTATGGTGCTATAAAGGATTTTAACATTCATTTGGACATTACAATGCTCTTTCATTTCCAGAATCATCCAGAATTTCTAATTGCTTTCTCCGCACCTTGTAGCACAGACACCTCGAACATTACCGTAAGGCTCTGATTGCGTACTGTTGACTCATTCTGGAATACTGCGTCCCTGTGTGGTCTCTCTATTCCTACTTCGTTTCTGACATAGCACTGCTTAAAGAGGCGCAGAAGCGTTCTACTCGTATTACGTTATCTAAGAGCTATCTTGGCCCTTATTAACTCCACTATATTACAAGTCTGGGAATTTTTAATTTGAAATCGTTAGCATACTGCAGGCTTGAATTCAACCTGAGCTTTGTCTCGACGCAGTGAATGGTCTTTCTGATATCTTCCTCTGCATAGTTTTTGAGAACGTTGCGTCGTGAACATAAGTTTCAACTGCCATGAAAAGAAGTGCCACAAACAATGCTTCGATAGCTTTCATTATTATTCTAGGCATCTCACATATACTTATGTACATGTTTTCCATATGTGGGGTCTTGAATAAATAGATGGAAAATCAAATGTCATGACTCATAGGCTTGAAACTGTTTTTATAAACATCTATATCTGCAACGATTATGAACTGGGAAAATTTTATTCGCTGGTTGCAATTTCAAACTAAGGTGATCTCGATATTGCGCTACGTGCTATGTCTTTAGCATTTTCTCCATCAAGCAGTTGTGAAGAAAAACAGCAGGATCGATAAATCACTCGATGCACAACGAATATATGATGTTTTCAAATCTCTTCTCATCCGTAGATCATGCGCTCATGCCTTCGGGTAGTCCCGTACCTTTAACTTTTAAGAACCTGTAAAACCCGAGAGGTATGACATCCAACTTTTTCACCTATAATCTGCTGATTGTTTACCATGCTAGTGCTACTGCTTCAACATGAGTGTACTACCTATACCTACTATATATGTGTCACTATTTTACATTGTTTGATATTTTTACCTGCTCATGCATATCACCAATATTTACTATTTATCACCTGCAAAACTTCATGCGTCGGTCTTCCCGCATTTCTTTATTACTCGATTATGTTTGTTTTACTCATTTCTTCATTTCCATGTCTTATTTAATTCTATGTGTGACGCTTTGAGCAAACTATTCGAAATTTGCAAATCTGTAAGTTTCGAACGCGCACTCTAATAGAACCCTGCAGGCGTTTTGGAGGCCTCTAAAAATACGACACCTTTGTCTTATATGTTAGATCCTCTACTGCGTAAGCTTACTAATCCCTTCATAGCAAGCCGCTTGCATCGCCAGAAAACTGGGTGTATGCGTCTATACACCGTTGTCATAACACGCTCGCCATCCGCTGTTCCCATCGATGAATCACTTTTCAAACTATTGCGCTGCTACAGACGAAGATCCTTCAATTTGTGAATGCCATCTCTCATCGTGCGTTTTCATCGTACGTTCCTCAGCGGTCGGATGTTTTCAACATCATTGAACAAAACGCAACGATGCCGGGAAGTGAAATTTATGACGGGTTGAAGAAATGAGTGCAATCCACTGACGGGTTGAAGAAATGAGTGAAAAGTTTTGATGTTTGGAATACAACTCGAAATCGCGTTATGTTACTTTATTATGAACATCCTAGATGGAATATTTGAGCGACAAAATCGGTCCGAAAATAATCGTTTTTTCTCATTGATGATATTGTGATCCGAGATGAGTGGAAGCCATGCCCATTTTATTCGTTAGCACGTATTCACGCTTTCATCGGGTGCAGTTGTTTCTCTTGTTTTGATGTTGTGGGCGAAGAATTCTCATATGGCAGTCTAAGATTTTCGTGTTCTTTCTTTGAATTAAAAGAATTCGCGTGCAATGTTTGTCATTCTAGGCTTGAATGGGTGTTATTTTACTTATATAGGTCGGATGTGTATGAAGTCAAAGCGGAGAGGTGTAGACTGCTCACAAAAATCTTTTATTCCTTCACCTAATCCCCACATGTAGCTCAAAAGTTTAGTGCTTGTGAGTAATTAAGTGATTTCACTTAATCTAAAGTCATTTCATGAAGAAAGGATTCGGTTCAAATTCAATCTCAGTCCTAGTCGGTGAGAGCAAGCTTATCCCACCACTGGTTGAGGATACGAAGCTGGCTCGAGCTTCAAACGAGATACTGACTTTAATCTGGTGTGGACGGGTCATCCGATAAGAGCGGAGTTTGATTCACTTCCCATTTTCGTAAGCTTCGCGTGTGGTTTTTTGAAACCTTCAAGAAAGTTGTGAACTTTGTCAGGACAAAAGGTTTTTGAGCAGAGGAGTGCGTTCAACATTATATGAACTGCGTTGACACTAATTACCGCGTTGCCTTGCGCAAGGCTCTTGTAAGTCCTGAGCTTCGCTGATTTAGAAGTTTTTGACGAGATAGCTTTCATTAGGGAATCTAGGAAGGTATATTCCCTAAACTGTAGACAGTCTAAAGCAGCATTACCGCACTGAAGTGTGAAAATAGGGTCTGGTGCTAGACACAAAAAAAATTTGAAAAACTCAGCTAAGGTTGACGCACGGCCGAGTTTTACTCCGCATTCCATTACCTGTTTTCCTGTTTTCGTCGCTTTTCTGCTTCCTGACCATTCCTTCGGCGCTCCTCCCCTCCCCCCCCCCCCATCTCGTTTCCCCTGCGCAGGCGGCGGTTGCTGTTTTATTTTAAATGTGTTTATACCTAATTAATAACTCCGACTAATTAATGGCCATCCATTTTCCGCTGCGCCTTGTAATTCCATTGTGTGGTAGTATAAACCTGGCAGCATTATATATATATATATGTATATATATATATATATATATATATATATATATATATATATATATATATATATAACGCTACCGTGACTACACCACGACAGTAAATAGAAAACGGAATGCGTACATATAGAATGTAGGGGACGGAATATCCATACGTAGAATGAAAAGAGACAGTGAGGTAGAATCAAATCATACGAAATATACTGACGGCAACATTGCCACACAATGATTCTTATATAAAGAACAATGAAACAAGTCATCATACTTGCCAAGATTGATGGTAAAATATTTTTATGACTAAGTGATAAAGCCTAGAACACCTTTTATGAACACTAGAGTGGGATCGTAGTGGAATCGTCGACCACAATCAATTGACTAAATCTGCTACTTGTATGAGATCGAAAGATGTGAGGCGAATCAAGATAGCTCTTAAAACTCTGAAGGATGTAGTTTTCTCTTATTTGAATAGTAGTTTTTTCTTACTAAGCGATGTTTGTGTGTCGGTGCATATGTTCCCGAAGGTGTGAGATTAAGCCATCGAACGGTATGTTAGAAAATGTTTTGAATGGCTTGCGCTATAAGACCGAATAAAATGCCTATCAACGCCATCCTAAAGATGCGCAATTAATGCCTCCGAGTCTAGTAAAGTAAGCTGAGCATGTTTTGCAAAAAGCCACTAAGGATAAAAATACTTGTAACAACAAACGGCAGAAAGCTTAATATTGAGTGTAAAAGAAATTGGAATTTGTGCGGAGAATAATTGAACTTCTGCAACGATATATTTGATTGTTGTTGTTTTAGAGTGTTCGCTGAAAGCATTTACATTGATTTGCAGCATGTGAAAATCATTGGCAGCTTGATACAATTGGCAGTAAAGTTCTTTATCATAAGCGATTAACTTATAAGAGATATGTTATCGGGCATGTCATTAACGAACTGATCCAACGTATTCGATCAAGAAGTCCTATATTCGAAGTTCCATCGATCTATGTGAATTTCAAAGAGTTTATGTGTAGAATAAAAGTGGCCCGAACATACTTTCTTAAGAGATACCATTGATGATGTATCTATGCGAAAGGGAACCATTCATTCATGGCTGAGATGAATTGTCTAAGTGGGACAACTTGATTCACTTCAATAGCGATCCGAATATTATATAACCTTCTAATTCATTGAGAAGTTGTCTGTGATATACCACATAGAAAGCCTTCGTATGATGTTTCAACAGCATCAGTCTAGATCTTTTGGTTTAATATTGCAATCCATTTTCCAACTGAGGAAATCGACTGTGAAGATGTCGACGCCCAGGCAGAAAAGCACATTGTGACGCGTTTGTGAGCTTGTTGCACATGTGAGACAACCGCATCTCACCTCACATATTGACGAAGTCAGACTTTCGGTCTTTAACTAAAAAATATGTAGGTGGCCATCCTTTAAAAGAAGGGCTGATGGCTTTTCTTTCGGAAACCTGGGACGGAAGAACATAAAGACTTATTTTGAAAATCTTGCTGGTCGGAATAGAAACATTCGTTGCAGTGTGTTATATATCAGGAATTAGAGGTAGTTCTTAAGCTTATCAGTCGTCTCTAATACAATCTAAGCACATATCTTCACGATGCTCCCGTATTTCTTAGTTCTCGAAAAATGCCATCGTCCTGCTAAAAGATTTGCGACAAGTGAACTAGCATACTGAAGTTCTTAGGATCTCGACTAGGGCACCCAAACATCATCTATGAGAGCATCGTTACCCTACCAAATACCCAAATTCCCATTAACATACTTATAAAAAAATAATGTCGAGAACGCATAAGAATTATTCATTTCTCTTGAGTCTTTGACATTTATCATATAATCAATTGAGTGTTTTAGGAACACTTCTAAACCGCTAGGTTCCTTCCAACACAGCCGAACAAACCAGTTCCTGATGTTTGCTGCAGATGGTGGGCATTGTTGGTTTGATGTTTTATGCTTCTAAAAAGATTCTATGTGTCTCACTGATATTGAAAGTAAGGTAGTCATGCGCTATTCGTTGCCAATGCATGCGGAAGTTAATTCCCCTTGCCACAGTAAATGAAAATGAGGGCTGTTCTATGAAAGAACGCGTGCCACTCACTATTGAGGCAGTGTTGTGAATGAGAGACAAGAGGTTAGCGAGTGGGGATCCCATCGTTAGGGTGAGCGGCAGTAGCGTCATCAGTGCACTCCGAACTAGACTGAATCTCTTCCTAACATTTTTAATGATTTACTTTATTCCATTCGATTGGAATGATTCCCTACGATTCAAATGCGTTGCCTCATGTAAAGAAAAACGATTATTTTCGTTTCCAAATGTACGCGTTGTGGTTAAAAGAAAATTTTTCGCATAAATTTTTTTGTTATGAGGACAATAAATATTTTCTTGTTTTCAATTTAAAAAATGTTCTGGAAATATTTCTATATTAGCAAAATATTCCACTGTGGTGTGATCGCTGTAAGCGCAAGGAGGATAGGAAGGGGAAGGAGTAGATTTATTGGCATTGATCTGGCAACCTTTCAACTCATTAACTTACGCTTGGGCAGGTCCCATAAAGTTATCTGGCTTTAATCTGAGTAGGTCTAAGAGTCTGCCATTGCTGTAACGAGTTGAATGTTAACGACTGTTTAAAATTTGTCGATAAATGTGTTGTTCTGGCAGTTTTAGTCGTCGCAGCCCTTTCATTTGTCACCGTCTTAAGCAGTCATTACGCACTTCTTATACTTCACCGTTCTCGGGCGTTTTTATATACAGACACATTTTACTATGCTGCCGAGTATACTACGCCGTACAAATTCTTTTTCATATACGAAGAAACAATGTCAACAAAATGAATGCTGTGTGTTGAAGTGAAGTTTTGTTTTTTATGAAAAAGCGAATAAAAGGTGTAGAAAGATAAATGGTCTAATATATATGAAAGAGAACTTTTCTTTCACGTTAATGATACGATTGTTTGTTATTACTTCTGAAGTCAGCCATATGTATCTTTTCAACTCGAAATTCTAGTCGGCTTGAAGATGGCACTGCGTTCAGTCACCATACATGACCCGGTAGTTTATTTTTATTCACTCTTCGATAGTGAGGATTCAGTATTCATCATTATATCGTCTTTTGCATTGGCATCGCGCTATATTTCGCTGAGATGTGTTGAATGAGCACTTAGAAAGATAGCATCTTCATTCTGCGGTCATCCTTAGTTGCTTTCTTGCTCTCACCACATTCTCCATTAATCCCGAGGAGAAATTCTTTCCCTATTTTAGCGAAAACTGCGAGTGCAGTTTCGCGTCTTTGATTGCCGTCTCCACAAAATGCTGCATCGGCGCTCATTTTCTACATCCACGCGAGTGCATAACAAGTTTGCATGTGACATTGTTCTGTTTCGTTGTGATGAAACATAATGTGTCATCGGCCGACACGTAGCATACTGCAACTATTTAATAACAGCCCCAAAATCATCATCGTATGCATCGAGTAAATCGGTCAAAACATTGTCTTATTCGCAGAGCTCTCTATTCTAAATTGTTTATTTTGAATGAGATTGAAAATTTGCTCACCATAATCGCGTAAGCTGTATTCCAAAATTGTTCCAACAACCTTCAGAATGCAGCCATGTTTTGCTTATTAGGATTCAGTCGCGGCTACTTTGTAATCTTACGAACCGTTCACAGTATATTGCCTATGGATGGATTATGTGTCACCACAAAGCGGGATGCAAAAAACAGCACTGTGCTTTCGCAGAAAACTTTAGAGAGTGAGCGCTGTTATGTGTTTTAAATTTTCAAGTTAAACGCTGTTTGGTGTTTTCGACCCGAAATACCGGGAAACGGTTTTAAGCCGTTGTAACAAGAAAGTAGGTCGCACGACTTCATGATTCTATTTAATAGCACACTTTGATATTATAAATGATTTTATACAAGTTAAAGTTATTTTAACCCTCTTCTACCTCGTCCATTGCATGAGGGGTGTAGTGTGCGGCCACTGCCAAGCTGTTCGAGAAAGTTTTTCAATGAGTGCGAAAAAACAACCATCGGGCGACAGAGGTTTAGTAAGGTCATAAAAGTGTGCTTCGACTCCCCTATAGTGCAGTCGTTTGATCTCTTTGTAGTACAGCTGATGAAAGCTGCACTGCTGGCAATAAGGGTTGCAGTGCCGTAGACAGCTGTTGACAGTAAGCAGTTCGCGGCTGAAATTTTATCTGTGCTCCGAAAGCAGCCTCAGATTGGTTGCTTTGTTTCCTTCAGAGTGTTTATAACTAGCAAATGCCGGTCTCTATTGCCCATTTTTATAGAATGCCGATACACTTACATATAGTTCGCCCGCGATCTTGTAAACTATCATGCCTCCGGGAATGTTCCCCTCATTAGCAGTGAGCGACGCCGTGGCAAACAACAAGTTTATGCTGCAAATATTGTAGAGGAGAACTACCGAATGACGATAAGTGCAACCACAGAGCTATTTGAAGAGAGATGGTTGCAGAAGTGTACTCGAACTTTTCCGCTGCAACAGCAATTGTGGTATTCACTAGCAAAGTGAAGAGCAGCGCAAAGTTGGAAGGGTTATCCCCGAAACCAATATCATACGGAGCTGGAAGAATTATTCTGGTGGTCGAAGGGAAACCGTCGTCAACAACCGGCTCTGAAGGAGCGGCTGGAATGGGTTTGTTGACCTGTCTTGTCCTCTTTGGTCGCCCACCTGGGCGTGCGATGGCTAAAGCAGAGTGGAATGCGACATGAAGTCCTGCAAACGCGAGTGTATCTCGTGTGTGGCATTCACAAGGATCGATCGCTGGCCACAGATAGCGTCATAAATTGTACGGCGATAAGCGACGAGATCAAATGTCCGATTCTGGATTGGACAGGCGGTCATTATTTAATGCACCTTAAAGCACGCAACAATGCCATAGCTGCTTCCATCGTACTGACGAATCGCATCAGCGACAGCCAGAACGTTGGCCGGTAACCTTGCCATAGCGTGAATCGTTTTCTCTGGAAGACCATATAGCAGGGAATCGTGGATCATTGCTATCTGGATGGACCTGTTGTAGACGCATAACAAGTAGTGTGCAGGTAGATTGGGAACAGAACGATCTTCCAATTTTAGCGAAAGTTGATAACATAGTCATTAACGAAACAGTATGGCTGAATGGATGCGATCATCCCGCTCATATGCGAACATCAAGATGGAGGACTCCATAGCAGTGCATTCACGACCGTCTTAGCTGTGATTGCCTGCAAATGTAACAGTATAGTTAAATCGTCGACCCAGCCGTTAGAGGGCACAATCCCTGAGCCACGTTCATTGACAGCTCCTCCCGAAGCACGGCCACCATGTTCTGGAAGTCCTGCGAAATGAAGCTAGGTAATCTGTCCGCGGCAGTCGCTGGGCAGTGTTGTTGACCACTTCCAAAGCGTCACCTTCGGCTGCTTTCTCTCAGCTTCTGCATCAAAATTTTTTCCTCTGTGCGACGTTGATCGATGCTTTTACGCTTCATTCTGTCCTCAACAATGCATAATTTTTTAACCGAATTAAAAAGTACGATGGAAAAAATGAGCGAAAAGTGTACCGGTTTGCTTGCGAAAGTGAGCCTGAAGGTGGCAGAAAAAATACAACGCGAAGTACGAAATGTACCGCAAACCGCTTTCTGAAAATAAAGTGTGGTGGGAGGGAAAAAGTGACGATAAAAGGAATAAGGAAGAACAGTAATAATCGATAGCAAACAGTTCATGCGTCACAATGCTCCGACATCCGACTTGGGGACAGCCAAAAAAGTCTTCCAAGCTCAATCAAGAAAGCTTAAATTGCTTCATTTTAGGTGAAGGAAGGTGCGGAGGGAGGTGGGAGGAGCGAAAAGTAACGGCATCGTTGTGAGGAGAAATTATAGAGTGATTGGCATGGACGAAAGGCATTGTTTAATTATGTGAAGTAACTAGATGTCGCTTTTCATCGCTTTGCAGTAATCATTCTACGCTTAAAAATTTGAAGCATGGAATATCCGCGCAGTGATTTTCAAGGAATCGAGCAGAGGGAGGGAAGGAGTATGCTTGTTTATAAATCGTTTTGCTGGTGCAACATAAAGCCATGCATATTGCCAAAGATTTGGTGAGGGCACTGATATTATAAGAACAAAGGGTAGCAGCAAAACAAAAATTGAACGAGTCATGGGTTGACGTAATGACGAATTAACGCAATAAAAGGACGAGGTGGGTGGCAGTGCATATCCCATATTAGTACTACAACTTGTCCTTTCGTGATATTGGAAAGTCACTCTCTCATTTATTATTCAGGCAGATCGCACAGCTGTCTTAATTATGGCCAAGATGGTCCACAAGAAGTTTCTTATGCTAGTTCCTATTGATACGCTAAATAATCTGTGTGCGTTGCAACACTTACCATTAGGGACATCATCTGAGTGATATGTGAGGTTGCTGATAGCAAGTAGAGAGACCGAAAACCTTCTAACGTGAAGAAACTTAAGCAAATATCTGTGTGATAGTGAGAGCGTTGCGGCGTTCTGCTCTGAGAGAAAATGTTTCATCATCTGAAATACGGCCCCTTACCCAGCAATAGGTGTGTACACGTAGTTTTTTAGGATTTTGCAAGTTTATCATTATATCACTAACATAGCTTAAATATCAGTGCAGCGCCATACGATTGTTGGTAGTGGTGTGTACTGAAATGGAAAGAAATTGAATGTACTGGGAGCGGGAAAGCGAAAAATGATGTAATATTTCACTCGCAGTAGTGTATCGCGTTTCTTACATTGAATATCTTTTTTCCTTTTCGTGCAGTAATTTAGAGAGGATTGAAATTCTTCGAAGACATTGAGTTGAGTTTTTAGTGATAACTGGATGAATGCTGAGAGTCTAACTGTCTCATCGGTTCAGCGTCAGCTCAGCGAAAGCTGGAGCAATCGTGAGTACGGACAAGGGGTCGCCGATAACATCAAGCATATCGCCGACTTCTTAAGCAACTTTGGTAGGTGCTGCAGTTCTATGCTTGTTGTTATGATGCTTCTAAGGTGCGCTCAGACATCGTTGCTATGAGAGAGCTGAAATGTTTACGTTTGTTTTTACTGACGGCCAACCACATTCAAGGAGTCGTGACTCAAAATGGGTCCTTTGTTGCATAAATACTCAACTGTAATTGTCACTTTCGTTGTTGTTGTCCTTCCCTAAGTATTTCAAAATGCGCCACCTGCGATGTAGCGCAAATATGACTCCCGCTTCCTCCATCACTATTTTGGAGACGAAAGCAAACCCACAAAGTGGAGCTTAATGTTTATGCTGTGGTGCGGTTTGGATTCAGGAGGAGGAAGAGCGGGGTGTGCTTTACCGAGTGTGATGCAACAGGAGAATAGCATTCCAGTTTGAGGCCTTCTGTGTTAACGTTGCTGAACCGGATGACCTGCACTTCCTTGACGAAAAGAATGCAGTTTGTTGGATTTTCCTGGCGACCTTGTTTTATGGGCGCAGCGCAATCTTAAAGTGCTTAGATAACAGCCAGACTTTACGGCTGGGGATTTCAGAGAACAACCTGCCGAAATACTAACCTTAAAAGCCAGACATTTTCGCAGCATCCCCTCTCACTCATTTTTCCAGAGTGACTGGGAAGCAGCTGAGACCCAACCGTAGCAAGACAGCACGGCCGCCGTCCGTAATTTTTAGAAATTTTAGGAGAACTACATTTTGCCAATTTTCCAAACTGTTGTAGCAGCTCACTTCTCAAAGTGGAATTGCAGTATTTAATCTCTCTGCATTCATTGCCCCAAGTTTCTGTAAAAATTACCGGTCATTGAAAAACCACGTTTTAAGGATCAGAGAGATAGAAAATACCTGTAAGGAAATAGGTAGTGATCGAAAAATTGGTTAGTGTTCACATCGAACGGCGCAAAAGAGCCGAATGAGATGTACACGTGACCTTCGAAATGAAATTTTAAAGAGTGGCATTTTTGGAACTAATATTACTGAAGATACACCTTAGTGAAGGTTAACGATGGCAGGGCTATTCTGACGATGAACACTGTCTTCTGAAACAGTTTTTAATTGGCTTGACTTATGGTTTGAGTTTGGGTTTTTGAATGTTTCTTTCATCGATTTCAAAAAAAAAAAAAAAAATGAAAGTAAGCCTCTGAGGGCTTTTTTTTTGCTTATATGTTTATTAGATTCAGTGGTAATTATTTTTGGTTAATTAATTTTCAGAGTTTTCTTGCCGAAATAAAATTGACACTTTGAACGACAAGGTCAACCTCTTGGAGCGGAAAGTGGAGTTTCTTGAGGCGCGAGTCAGTTTAATTTTTCTTCGATATACTATAGTTCACATGCACTGCACTGACTCGACTGCTGCCGAACAAGGAGGGTGGAATTATTGGGATTGAAATAAAAACTACCTGATTTATTCGCTTTTAAATTTCATCAAATTGCTACGGATGCTGTCACCGATGAATGCCTCAATGAATAGCGACTTTTTTATGTAACGTTTTGTTGCCTGTTGGGGCTATTTGAATTTTTTACCCATCTTTCCCCATAAACGTTAACCTATGTTGTGTTGTTTTGCGCATAGGATTAACTCACCGTGCTAATACCAAGGCAGAATTGTTATTGTTATTGGCGAGTTGTTGTTGTTGTAAATAGCGTATGCAAGCGAAAAAAAGAAAGAAAAAAGTGTTACTGCTATGCGTTGAGCTGTTTTTTATGTTAGAGGAAACAGAATAAGAAAATGGTCGTTTTCACTTTCTCGCCTTCTTCTGTGCAGAGGACGAGGTTAATGCACGCAGTCCTGTGATTCTTTATTGCACTGTTAAAAAACAAAGCAACGGTGGAATCGGTAGCTTTTCAAACCTACAGCTAATTGCCAGCCGTTTGCCGTCTTTTTCTCAGATTTGAAATGTGGAATAATAGAGTAAGTGATTCACCTATTGTTAGTTCAAGTCAGGTCGTCGTTCTTAAGCGTTTATAAATGTTTGCTGCAAATTTCTGAATCGATTTATATGACGAATTGCTGTGATCTGATGCCTTCATCGTTGTCTCAGAAGAGTTGTGGCTAAGCAGTTGATTGCTTACTTTCATTGACTTTAATTTCTTCGTCTTTTTTCTTTAGTCTCAGCTTAGTCATTTCTTAGTTGAGAGCTTACGAAGTTTAAATGCAAATTTCTGAATTGACATGTGCTAAAGCGAAGTGGTGTGATCACTTCATCACTGATGTTTTCATCGTTATCCAAAAAAATGTTGCGACTGGGCAATTGGTTGCTTCCATCTCCATTAGCTTTCTTTTCTTTAGTTTCAGCTTTTCAATTTGTTTCATTTCTTTTGGCTTTCTTGGTTATTTTCTTTGCCACTTTTTCTTTTCTTCCTACTGGAGGAACGTGAATACCGTTGGGGGCGACTAGGTAAAGATATAAGGGAAATGTGAAGCAGAATAAAGTGTTGATTTGTGATGTTTTTCAATTCTTTAGTGAATTTTGAAGCTAGAGTAGCTGTTATATCTATATATTGGGAAGCAACCGCACTTGGGTGCTTAATGCTTCAGATGTGATCATAAACCTGTGCCCCTAAGTGGGGCGTTGCATGTGTTCAATGTTGCCAGGGTTTGCTACTACTGAACGATTAAATTTCAGTTGTCAAAAGGAGAGACCTTAAATTAAAATAAGATGGCAACCTCTCGGCTCACAAAATTTGGGTCCGGTGCGTCGGCGTTAGCTCGTGAAGTGGCGCCGATTGTTTCCAGTAACAAGGAACAGGCTCGTGCCTCGGTGCTTTCTGTATACAAAGAGCTGTAAGTTTTATTGCATTCATCGTTATCGTTATTGCAGCCGATGACCGCTTCGATTTATTTGCGTCTAATTTTATTTTCGGTTCAAAGTTCAATAACGATGCTGGCTTCTCTCATCGTCATCTCGCGTACAAACCCTCGTTGTAGCTTGGCGTGTGGATGTGAGTCCAAATCCCTAGGCAGATAGTAGTTGCATGTCCTTTCAAACATTATGCTACTGTTCCAAGTATTGGAGATGGCGCATCCCAGTCGTATCCGCTAATTGTCAAGACGCTCATCGAAGGTGTCGATCTGTTTTTTTTTTTTAGAGATCGATTTCAGCGATAATTGGGTGACTGCATAGGTCTGCGTTGTCAGATGAGCACTTTTCATTGCGATGTTGATTTAATTATGTGCAGTGATCGAGTTTACTGACCATCGTCTGTTCTTTTCAAAGACTGGCGTGTTTACATGCTCTTGAGACCACTAAATCAATTGCGTAAACCACGAAATCAATTTTTTGATCATTTCGGATCACCACATCACCCTTGTTCGTCCACATTAGTTCTGCGCTACGTTGCCTACCAGTTGTGCAGAAAAAGCCAGTTGTAGCCTAAAAAGTACACAGAAACGTTCTAAAGCCATTGAAAAAACAATCGGTCATAGTTGCATTGGAAACACTGATGTATTTGCGAGTGAAGAGGTGACTAGGTTCCTATGGACTGAGCAGTTTGGTTTACTGGAGTTTTAGTTTTTTAGTGATTGTCCGGTTGCCCATAGTTCGAGCTTCCTACCTTTGTTCACCGATAGGTTTATTGTCCGCCGGATGTTGCAAATTCACCACTACCTTCTTGCCTTCAGTGCGTTTCATTCAGTCTGTTTCAATGCCGTTGTTGCCGTCACTTTACCGTTTTATTAACAGCTCACCTTCGGTCTCAGTGATATAAGTGGAAAAATGTTTCTCGTCATGCTCTTATGAGTTTCTCGCTGATTCATCGCTTCCTGTTGTAATGCTATGTGGTCGTTTTGTTATCGAATATGGGGTGCGTATCGTCTAGAAAAACTACCTGTGTTTCTTATGATGTATCATATTACGCATGCAATAATCGATCTTTATAGGTTTTATAGTTCCATATTCATTTTTACATGCTTATTGCAATTAAAGGAACCAGCCCCGCATTTAGCTGAAGTAATGCGAGGTGTGATGTAGTATATTTTTTGATATGTCGCTTTATGATTGCGGTTATTTCTTGTCAGGTATTACTTTCCTTGTATATAAAGGTTTAAACCTTCTTGCAAGAATTTCGGATCCCGATTTGATCTGGCAGCTGTATTGCACTGAACTTATTTCATCGGGTGAATACGAAACATTCAACAGTTATTGCCGTTTTAGTCTCCCTTATGACTGAGTTCGTGGCTACTCGAATTGTCTTGTTTCTCTGAAATAATGGTCATTTAGCAAACAGAGACGGTTACATGTTTTTGGTAGCTGGTTTCGTTGAATTTATTGCGGCATTGAATGATTCCTTTATGCTAATTGATTAAGTAATCGTGCTCAGCAGTTGATGAGAGTTTCACGAACACTGTTGTGTTTGTGTGTAAGGTGGGCTCGACGACAATCAAGCGTTAGAGTGGTGACGCCTCGGGCGGCCGCCTCAAACATCGATTTTCCCCCCAACAAACAGCGCTCTTCTCGCATCTCTCTATCTGTATCTGTGTGTCTTTCTGTGCTGTCATTCGGTCGTCCTTCTATGTGGTCTGCATTTGCTATTTTTCTTTTCCTTATTTCGTTCGCTTTATCAAAACTGTTGCAGGAACTATGTGAATCCCTCACAAACTGTTGTTTATTTCTGAGAATCGCAAAACATTGTTGTGCGTATACTCTCAGCCATATTTGAGCACCTATAAATTTGCGATCTTCATGCGAAGATCTACATATATGCCCCGTCGTTTTTAAGCAATTAATTCCCATTCCCATCAGCGAGAGGTTTACGATGATGGAAGCTCATACGACCTGTGCCATTGGTTGTATCAGAAATTCTTTATG
Organism: Baylisascaris procyonis; assembly: GCA_037389465.1. Taxonomy (NCBI): domain Eukaryota; kingdom Metazoa; phylum Nematoda; class Chromadorea; order Rhabditida; family Ascarididae; genus Baylisascaris; species Baylisascaris procyonis. Next base: position 7,216,272 of record JAZARR010000059.1, read on the forward strand.
CGACGGTTTATGGCGTACCATTTGCCAATTTGTTTTGTTGTATGCGCCTTTTCGTGCTCTTAGTTGGCTCCTTCGAGAGCGGTAAATTCTTCGCAGGCAGAGCTGTGCCTTGGAAACCTGCTGACAAAGGAGTTGTTGCATCCTTCTGAGTCCTCTACTGCGGTGAGGAGAGTTGGCAGGCTTCGATACGGAACCAGAAATTGAACTTTTTTTATGGGAACACGGCAAACGAGAGTGGAAGCCAGTCTTTTTACGTGCCGTGTTTGAGTTCGTCTGAGGTAGGTTAGACTGAGACAATGAGAGTACATTAAGCATATCTGTATTTGAAAGCTCAATGTAGACATCCGAAACTAAGGACGTAGAATTGTGGGAAAGGGTCTGCTCATCTCTATGTGACCACTGCGAGCAACTTGTATGTTTTGCAGCATCATTTATATGAATGGTCGTGTCAGTTGCTATTCCTTGAAACAGACTGATTGAAGCAGTGAATACCATTTACTTTTGTTGCTGCGGAGCTCCATCACTTAGATTAAGTGCGGGGCTTACGACGTTTAGCAGAGACGCAGGAGTGACTTCGCATCCACCGTTCTTGCTGGTATGTTTGACCTCATTCCCTCAGCTCGCGACACATTCGAACCATGGTGCCTTTGCGAAGGAGAAACAAAGTCGACTTCCGCCTCTGCGGAAGAGATCCCACGGTACGTCACAGATATTCGGAGAACTGTCCTCATGTGGGCCTCACTACCTTACAGCTGAGTCATCACTCCTACGGAAGTGGCTGTACCTTGCCGATGGGACTTTCGTGATTTACCGAATAAGTCATGGTCCAGGCGTGACAGTTTTTTTCATTCCTCCTGCTCTCTTCCCATTACTTTGCAGGATGGGGTGGGGGGTAGGGGGCTGTGCGAAGGTAACCAAAAATATGCCCTGCCGTAAGTATAGAGGTTTATTTTAACATGTTCGGATTCAGTGGCGAATACACTGGCCGTAAGGGTATGCGTTGTAGTGGTTGTAGTGCAAGAAGACCAAATAAAATCGATCCCTTGTTTCGTGACAGTTGGTAAGAGGGATGAATTTCCTTTTCTGTTATAGCTCTCCAGATTTCCTCTTTTAGGTGGTGGTGATTGAGCTGCTGGCACCATTCCTCTTCCTTCCCCTCCCCCTCCCGCACCTTCTAATCTACCTCTTTTGCTGCCCTGGAAGAAGGGTGCTTGCAGGCGCAGGTTCTGAAAGTTTCTGTGCACATATGAATGCGATGAAATGAGAGGTTTTTTGCCGTTGGTTGTGCATCTGTGTGTGCGTGCAAGAAAAAGTGGCAGAGAGAGAGTATGATCGCTTCACTGTTCTGTTGCGCAGAACATGCGGTTGTGTAAAGGGCGAATTTGGTGTGCACTGCGAGCACTCAGTGAGCACCGACACACTTTCGCCTGTAATGACGGTGTTGATGATGGTGATGATGTGCGCCCATATCGAGCCATTATTCGCTCTCGTTTGCTTGTTGCAGTCATCGTGTATATGTATGCTGCCAGGCGGTTTACTGCTATTCATCTGTATCAGCATTTTTTATGTTTAATGAATGGATTCTTCAAAATTGTTCGCTTCGAATTCCACCGGAATGATCGCAGAATATTGCGCAATAGACAGGAATTTCTTGCATTTCAAATATTATGCGGTGGTTAGAGAATACGGCCACTTATAACTGCCGCAAAGTTAAGGTTGCGGAAGGGATGCGCATGGATGATCCCGGAATTTTTCTATCCTAGAATACTTATGCATGGGGAGCAATTTCTGTGACTCTAGAAATGATGTAAAGTAAGGACAGATTGCAAAGTTTGGCGAAGGGACGGAGAAGGAAGAGAGGTATGGCCAGGAAGGTAGTTGTCGAAGCTACACTTTGATGAGTTCAGTTAGGATGTGTGAGTTTGCTTCATTAAAACCACCAGTGCAGCACTACTTTGCAGTGCCGTCAACCCATGTATCAGCTGTCGCTGTGCGTTATATGCTGCAACAATCATTTGTCTGTGATGCACTCCGGATAGAGCGTACTATCTTGCGGACAGCGTTCGGGTCGCGCATTGAACATGTGCACCCGCAGCGACACTGCTGCCTCCTGCCCAATACGGCAACCGATAGTTTTGCATTGCGTGTGTCGTGCGTGTGTGTTCCAAAGAGGCAGCGTTTCCACTTCCCACACACGCTTGACTCTCTGCGCTGGTGGTCGGTGGCGGTGGTGTTTTCTCTTCGTCAATTTCTTCCCTCCCCCCCCCCTGATCCCCGTGAACCCTCCGTTCTTCTCTATGCTAATCGGTGGGTAGAGTTCTTCGGAAGAATGGAATGGACATATCGAAAAGATGATTTCTACGCGTTGCAAAAATAGGTGTCTTTTTCTTCCAGTGAAAGTGTATTTGTTTACGAAACACATTTTAGTGGAAGAATTTAGGCAACTATGAGTTATATAAGCTATCCCACAACCAAACGAGCCAATTTTTTGAATTTTGTTCTCTGCTTTGGAGGTGCTTCTCTTTAAGCTTTTCAGCTCTTTTCAGATGAACTTTTCAACTCCTCATACTTCAACGGATTCTCGTTTCTTTGCATTCATGAAGCTATCGACTACAGCAAATACATCTTTAATTTTTCCGCAACGTACAGGATTGCTTCTGTTTCTTGTCGTTCTGCACGCATCCTCACTTCATAGTCGAGCAGTTTCTTGCGACGAAAATTGCCATTTTTTCCAAACGAGACAACAGCAGTGTAGAAATGTGTCCCACAGGATTTTCAGCGGATAGTGCTACTCTGCAGGAATCCTTGTTTTTGAGGAGAACCTGTTTGCAAGTGGCTAACCTCGCAAGCGTATATCATTTATTCTGTTTGAATTTGAAACCATTCAGTATGAGTGAACTAAGATTTGTGAGCATATTGTAACTGGCAGCTGAGGAATATGCAGTGATTGTTTTCCTTAGAGATTTGATGCTTTCTTAATAACGCGAGATCACATTGACATTGACGTGTAAACGATCTATTCAGTATTGCTGGTGTGAGTTTAAATGTCACCGTCGCCTTTGAATTTGTCACAGAAACTGTTTTGGAAGAGATTGTGTTGGATGGTTTAATTCTATTTTAATGGAAACTGCATTGTTGTACTTCCTATTCGGTTTGATACAGTAGGATTTGTGCCTCTTTTTTGGAGCGCATGCGCAATGTAAATTGTTTCTTTGAGAGTATGGGAAGTGAAGAACATGCCCGCATTCTGAAGAAGTGATGAATAGTGATGATGTCTTTTGCAGACAGCGTCTGGCGCCGACCTTCTGGTGGGACTATGAGTTACACGACATGCCGCTGCCAGTTTTCCGTGCTGTGCTTAAGAAGCAATTCACCAATAACGCTCATCTCAACGACGTTCGGGTAATCGACCGTAAAGTTGCTGAATGCAAGCAGGTTAGTGTTTCGAATGGAAAGGGCGCAGCCCATTAAGTTCTTGGGGGCAGGGGTACGCCACTACCCTCTCCTTACGAGTTTACGGCTGCGACTTTCAGCATATTCTCAGACGTGCTACTAATTTCCTTTTTGTCTTTTTTCCACCTGTTTCGCATACCCGAAGCAGTTATGGCACGATTCGGTTCCAGAATCGACTCCTGCGGTTTTGCAACGAGTTCATTATCTCTAAAAAAGGAGATGCGCATTTATTTAGGGTCGTGTTCACGTCCGTTTTTGATCGCAGTGATGCTCATTGGAAAGTTTCTAACGGTAATTAACACAGCGAGATGTTGTTTAGTTAATTTCCTCAAACTCAGGTAATGCGATGAATTTTCGAGTTAATTTTAGTTGCTTTCTTTGGGGTTTTTTCTTTCAATTACGCAGTTCATTGAAAGACCATTTCGAATAGGTGGAGACTGATATCTCAGCTTTTGTGATGATTGTTTCTGCTTATCATGCGCAGCCGATGCGATTGGTTTAGGTGGTTTTTGCTTGGTGTATATGGTATGTTATGCCAAGGCCGCATTGCGTTTCTTGTTTCGACGTGGCGTTCAACGACCTTCATATTGTGACACTGGTTTATTGACTCTTTGACACTCACTGAATGTGTTGGTGACCAGTAGTTGTAAGAGCAACTGTTGCCGCATTTGCGATGCTATGAGCGATTATAAGAATGGTAAAGTGAGTAGGGGGCAATTGTGCTGATCGTGTGTATTTCAGCATATGGTGGGTATTCGGAACGCCTTCTACAACGGCGATCACGTCCGTAATTACCTATTCCGCGAGAATGTGGAACCAAAGCCGAAGGATTTCCTTTCGAAATTTCTCAGCGGAAAGGATTAGAAGTTCTTGTGGGCGCAGATCGGGCACCATAATGTGATAATGGGGGGTTGTTTTGTCTGCACTTATCGAAACATTAGATTGTTGCTGATGTCTCAGGATACGAATTTTTTCGAGTCTTTTAGCCGCTAAGAAGCGGTCTTATCGTAATAATTGCCGTTTGCTTCTACTATGTGCTTGTGAGTTTGCAGTGAGTAAAGCTTTCTTGAAAATGATGGCTCCACTTGAAAAACTTGTTATCGGGCCTGCCAGCTTATGAGTGTGCCTCTATTCACCGTTTTTTCTAGAATGCTTGGTATAATTCGGTTTGCTAGAATTCGTGCAGCTACAGTTGCTTGACTGAAAGTCATAGAAATAATCCGACCTGGGGTTCGAGTATGAGGCGGTGAAGGAGGGGGGAGGGGACTAAAGGGAGGGATGTGGGCTTGCGCAACATCAGCGGATGCGGAACGAAGGAGGTAGCTAGGCAGAAGTTGTCTGCATTGAGCAGGTGAGAAGAACTTACGTATGCCGCAGCATTCACTGTCTTGGTAGAATGAGACGCTCGATGCTAGTCTGTTGTACCCTGAGTGTCTCTTCTGACCAGATTATGTCTCGCCACCAGGGAGTGGAACAGGGATGGATGATGGGCAGTAGCCTAGAGTTGAGCGTCCTGTTTAGTTTGTGAAGGTACTGCTCATCTTTAACCAGTATTGCCATCCCACCACTGCGAAGCGTGCTTAGAAAGTGAGATTTAGCACTCAGTTTGAAAGCATAATTGAGCCTTTAAAGGGTCAATTGGCAAATAGATCCTTCTTGAAAGCAAGATATACGTTGCTGGCGTTTGTTCTGCACCGTGTCAGGTTCTCGAAATTTCGGTTAGAGATTTTATGAACCACGATGTCTCCAGCTTTGTCCGATCACGGCTACAGAATGCGTCTTACCCTGCTTCGTCGTGCTAGGAGGGGGCATGCAGTCATGTGTGAAAGACTTGCTTCATCCTCATCAGCTAATACTTCTTTCGGAACACGCTTGTTCACGAACTCATCGTTCGATTCCATAGACGCAGAAGAGATACGGCGTTTTGGAAGGCTTTCTTCACAATGGGCCGACGAAGAAGATTCGTTCAAAGCGTTGCACTCTTTCAACCAGATTCGAGTGCCATGGATTGTAGACTCAGTGGCAAAGGTTGATTCTGATCAGCAGGTAAGCGCTGTCTTCATTTCCTCTTTGCAAACGATTCATTTTGCCATGTAATTGTTTATGTTTGTTTTGCGGTGTACTATTTTGATGGAGTGGTGGGTGCTGTGATTATGCATAAGTCGAATCGACAGTCATTTTTATAATGTCCTTCTAATTTGACCGTGAACTGAAATTTTCTCTTATTTGCAGATTTTCTTTTATCACGACCGTTTTAAGATTTTGAATTATGATGGACCGAATTTTTCTTGCTGCGTCGGTATTCTGAATTTGTTTCAGAAATAATGAGTGAAAAAATGCATAAGTAATAAGATGCGCTGTCTTTTTTGTTATTTCAGTTGAAACGGCAGCGTTCGGGGATAGATCACAAAGAAAATTATTTCAACACGCAGTTGGAGATAATTATATAAGTTATTAGATGCTGTTATTTTCATGCTGTCAAGTCTGTGACACAATGCCCATATTAGATCGTTGCAGGTGAAATTTTGCCTATGAACTGTTATTTGTGTCGTTGGTGGGATGTTGAAAAAAGCAACTTTCCAAGAAGAGGTAGTAACCAATGGGCGAAAATTTTATGTCTGCTAGTTTCATATGAAAACCGATATAAACTGAGGTAATCAAATTAAAGCATTTGTGAGTTTTATAGATCTCCCAAATGTTTGCTAAAGTAATCCGGTAATAGGTCTCTTCATAACTCAGATTCATTTCAGTGTTGCATTTCTCGAACTGTCTGATGTTGCTCACCGAGGCTTTCATAAGCAATGTGAATGTTTTGATGCAGAATACGACGCGTTCTGCATCGTACTGTGTTTATCCGAGTTTTATATCTCAGGCTTTTTTCCGAGTTGCGCACATATGTTAACTTGTTGAGAAACGAGGGGAGGGCTGGTTTTCCATTTGACGGGACTTGATTTCACTGTTTTTCTTGTGCAGAAGCAGTTGGCGGGTATTCGTTTTGTGGACGTAGGCTGTGGAGGCGGGCTTTTATCGATTCCTTTGGCTCGGCTGGGCGCATCGCTTTGTGGTATCGATGCCTCAGAAGAGGCAATACGCGCAGCGCACATCGCTGTTTCGAGTGCTTTCCATGCTTCACCACCGAAAGGCGGTGAGATTCATCTCGAATGCGCGACCGTCGAAAAGTTCGCCGAAACAAATGCATCGGGTTTGTTTTGTTACTTTTTAAGTGGAGCAATTATTTAGTCCTTAGTAGTGGTGACGAGATCGGGAGCGGGGCTACCAGTGTAGGAGTGCTCGTACAAAACATGCATGAGCACTTCACCCTCGAAATCCTGAATTGAAGGAGGATGCTCGGATTAGTGCAGGCACAGGCACCCGATCCCCTGCAAGCTTTCACAACTGGCTTCAGGGAAAAGAGGAAGATTTTCTAAGGGTTTTGCTACAGTCGAAAATTTTTGCAAAATCCTTTAAAGCAGTTTCCGGTAGCATTCAGTTGCCGAGGGCGGCCGCGAGCACCTGTTTGATAGCCTTCGGTTACCAAAAAATGGCCACAACGATCACTTAGATCATCAGCAACTGTGGAACTAAACACTTCTCGGTGGGCGCCTTATTTGTTAAAAAATGGGACCACTCTGTTGTATCAGAAAGTTCCCGTCCGACATTGTTCCCTCAGTTTGACGTAAAGGATTTTGAGAATTATGTGGTCAGAATTTTTATGGCATGATTTTCATGTTTCAAAAAGCATAGTCGGTTTTACTGGGCATACTTCGCAATGGAGAGGTGTTGCTGATCTTAGCATTTATAATATTTCAGAGACGTCTGCAGTACATGCGAATTTTTTTCGACTCGATTCACTCGCCCTAGCTTTGCAAGACAAGTTTTGAATTCACCAAGTCCATCATTTCTTACGAGAAAGGTGCTGTGACTCCGTAGACGCTAAACTTTCATGAGCGATCACATTGCCTTCACCCCTGTGCACTGTCCAGATCCACGCAAGTATCCATAATTCTTGGCCATTCGGGCCAGGTACAAGTCTCAGGACTTCGGTGTTTGCATTTTTCACTACTAAAGGATTCGGGCGGTCGCAGGGACACTCACACTTTTTTTCGCGATCGGAGGCTGTGGTCACAACTAACGCTGCGTCACGGGGTAGGGAGGTAGCATTTTGGAATGTGTTCTTGGCTGAAATGGCGTGTACAAAATTGAGTGGAGTACACGTGGACCACGAAAGGAAAGGGCAGAAGAGGGATGATTTAAATTGGGGCATTGCTCGGGAACTGATATTGTTGTCTGTATGATTTGTTGCATTTGTGAGTGCACGATGTCCTGTACCAGAAATTCATTTGATCCCCTCTTTTGAAAGAAAGTATGAGCCATTGGATTTGCAGGATTCGACGCGGTCGTAGCGTCCGAAATTGTAGAGCATGTTGCAAACATTGACACGTTCATCGATGCGTGCGTGCGCCTAGCGCGTGCCGGTGCTCCACTTTTCTTCACTACGATCAACAAAACGCTGGCTAGTCGGATTTTCGCAGTTTGGTTGGCAGAGGTACTGGTGCTTTTTCCTTTATCACCTGCTTTATTTTTGCAATATAATTTGACTGGAATGGTTTAAAAGAAATAAAGGAGTAGCATTTTCCTCTCAGATCTGATCCTACGCCGAAACCATCAGTGCTTTAAGAAGTAGAGCTGCAGGAGGGGATATACATGGTTTGGAAATATTCGTCATAACGACCTAGTTCCTATTTAGACTGAAGTCAGCAATACGCTACAGTGGTGGATAAATGTGAGAAATTGCGAAATAAAAGCTATGTTGTGCGTATGAAAGGAATGATACTATAAACGCCGAAGTTTTGGGAAGGTTTGTTCACCTGTGTTTTGTTTCATTTCCTCCACTCCCCTTGCAGCTTGCAGCATTTGATATAAGATTGTCGACTGCTTCGAGTGCACTGTTTATTTGAATTGCGTATTCGTTGTGCTGTCAGAGGAAATTGTTCTAATGGCGTTCGATATTCGCTTATCTTTGTTTGTTGTCTCCCGTCTATCTTCTTCCCAACTCTTTTTTCGCTATTATCTTCGCATCAAAGTCTTTTAGCAGCTTTAGTCAGATCAGTTTCGCATAATTCGCTCTTTTTTTCGGTTTCTGTGATTTCTTTTCTCTGCATTTTTCGTATTTTAGTCTTTATCTGTTGTCTTCGTTTGTACTATTTTCATTTGCTTTTTTTGAATTGCCTCGATATATCGGCATCATTATCTCATCGCTCATAATTGCCAGTAATGCATCAAAGGCTGTTATTAGTGAACCCAATATTGGTCTGTATTTCGTCTAACTTCCGCCGCCCATCAGTCCCCTTGACGGAACCTTGCCATACAATGTTCCATATTGTTTACTTGTTTTACCCGTTGGCACAACCTTTTGTGCTGTATGATTGCATTGACTTTTCTGATAAAAGACGAGCTTGTTGAATGCATAGCGAATAGCTATTTTGTGAGATTACAGTTCGTTAAAAAGAAGTGTCCTCTTGATCCTTAGGGAGAGAGGCGCTTCGCAAACGCAGAAGTGATGTTTGCGTGACAGTCATGTGATTGCAGGAAGTGTTTGGGGTCGTTCCATCCGGAATACACGAATGGTCGAAGTTCATTGGGCCGGAGGTGCTACGGCATAAATTGGAGTTGAATGGTTGCGATGTTCGCCTCATACATGGTATCGCCTACAATCCGTTCACCAACAAATGGTCGTGGACTGATTGCACTGCTGTCAATTATGCACTCATGGCAGTGAAACGTTAAAGAAGTACACAAAGTGAGCTGCATTGCACAGATCGTTATTTAATGCAGTGCATCGAGATAGAAGCATTGAGATTTGAAGAAAGTATTTTGGGAGGAGGCAAGTTTAATTGCGTCGATATTAAGGAGGGTAAAGGGTTGATGAGAATAGTTTAGGTGCAGGTGAAATTTTGCTTTGATTTTCATCATCATAATTCGGTCAGCAGACTCGCCCACATTTATTCCAGTCGTGGTTGTTTTACTTTTCTAAGCCTGTGCTTGTTTCGTGCCGTTGGAAACATTCGTACAAATGAATGGATGGCTCATGATTTATGAAATTATTGCTCGCGTTATACTCACGTTATACTTATTGCTCGTTATATTATTGCTCGCGAGTGAAAGCGCCGAAGTGACTCGTGGAGTTTTTGCAGTGCAAATCACTAAACAATTCTCACAGCTTCATTTGGATGCACATACAGTTGAGAACATAGGCGTCGTTTTAGGGTAAAGCTATTAGGTGTTGTTGGAAGGAAGTGATGGGAAATGCGAAAGTAAAGAAGCTGTGGCCTTAAAATATCCTGTTAAATGATTGTCGCGCTGTATAAGACAGCCATTTTCCCATAGCAAATCACTGGCTCAAATTACGATTCTTTGATCTACTATTTCATTTTAGCATACCTGTTTTGTATGGACTTCATTGCAACAATGATACTGACATAAGGAAGTGCCGTAGAGAAAAGTTCAAGGCGATGACATGGGGCGGTCACGTGCATGATGCGCGTGTTGTCCAGTGTGCGGCGGGCAGTTTGCAGCTCTTGCAGTGGCACTTGTTCGATTAGTGCATTGTGGACGAATGAGTGAGTCATTCGAAATGTTTGTACATGAGTTATTTACGTCCAAATAAAATAGTTCGATGCTGTCTTAAAGGTGTTTCTCCTTTTCCATAGCCGATTGTCTCATTCGGCTTATAATATTTTCATTGTTGTAACTGTGTTTGTTGTACATTTCTTGTGCAACGGGAGTAGTGTTTATGTGCGCTTGCATCACTCATAATCCTCATTCAAGTTTAAATGAGCGTTCATATCCGATGTTACGTAGGTGTTTGCTGTGTCGTCAACCCGTGCTTTCCGATGCACTAGCATAGCGTGCTCAGTACAACAGTGCCATGATGTCTGTGATTTTGCTAGTGCTTGCATGAACTATGAGGATGCTTTGTGCGGACGGTTATCGTTTAATCCGTCGATGTAGCCGCTAATCGGACTGAGGCAGCTGTGATGTGGAAATCACCGGATTTTTGGAGGCGGATAGTCTGAAAATTCATCGGCAAATGTAAGGAATGAGGAGTATCACTTTCCATTTCTCGAGTTGTGCATGAATTTTACTCATTCTGCGGATCGTGGGTTATCGGTGACGATGGTTCCTTCGTACGCATGCCTATACGCTTTGTTGATTTTTGTTGGAACGTGGGTTATCCGATAGGATGATTCTGGCGTGCATGTACAAGACCCCTTTGATTCGTTCTGAATAACAGCGCATATAGGTTTATGATGCGACGAGGTTGCTTTGCTCCCGTATTGCGCTTCTCATTCTGGGAGGTAGTTAGTTCAGGTAGGTGATTTTTGATTCGTAAGGATGAGGCTGCCTTCATGAAGCGACAGATCATCCGCCTGCTCGTGGCACAGTTCCAACGCTTACTTTCATTCTGCAATGACAGATGCAGTGCTTCTGCTGTTATAACTGCCAGGTGGATGGCTGTAGGCAGGTGTGTGTGTGTGTAGAGATGGAAGGCAGTGGCGTAGTGCTTCTGTAAGCAAAGCCTTGCAAAAGTTGGCATCGGTAATGCGTTTTATGCAAGGGTGCAATTGTTCCAAGCATGCGTAGCAGGGCCCAGCAGCTCAGAGGTGAAGCACAAGCGTCTCAGGAAAAAGTGAATGGTGGATTTGCTTGCAGTGGTGGGTAGGGAATCATGCTTTCGCGTTTCTGCATGTGTGCATGTGTGCGCTTTTTACTTTTCGAATTGCATCATTAGAGGCGATTACAGCCAAAAATTGATGCATATTGCGCGTACTAATAGTCAACATCCTGGATGGCTGTGTTAAGTGCTCCAAGGCTGTTTTGTTATCGCAGTTCAATTGCAAATGGCTAGTAAGCTGGATGGCTGCAAGTAGCATCATTCATTTTTTGTTTTCTAATTTTAATGGTCAGTGCGAAGAAGTTCGGGGTTGGGGGGAAGCGGATGGGAATGAGGAAAGATGTCTGACAAGCTCTGATTCAGCTTGATGGACTGTAGGATAGTTGGGATTAAAGAAGGGGGAGGTGTTATTTTGTGCGAATTCTATTTATTGTGCTGTAGTAGTACTTTTCGAAGGTTTTACTTTAGAGATTGTTGTTTACAAGCGGAGGCGTTAAGATGTTAGTAATGATATTTTCAGCAAGAGGAGAGGTCTTTGAATAGTTCAGGAACACATGTTGGGATGTATAGTATTAGCGTTTTTCGAGCGTTGTTGGCAATTTAAAGTTTTTCCAGAGATCTCCTACTGGATTCTAACTTCAGCTATCATCTTTTTCGTGGAAGCGTTTGCAATTAGCATTGCACCTTTAAGCAGTAACGTTAATTATGATTCATAGTCTGCATAGTTCTTTTCCGGAACCAGTTAGTTCTTACTGCCCACGTTGTTTCCCTTATTTAGCGTGCGTTAATTTTTTTTGAGATCTGAGTCGGTAGTGCTTGCGATGACGTCTTTTCTCTTAGGCGGCAGATGGGAAAAGGAAATTCAATTTCCCCGAAGAGAAAGAAGTGTGCGCAAACTAGGTGAACAAGGGCAGCAAGAATGAGCGAAAAGGCTACGAAGCAGTGGTTAGGGCGAATAGAGAGAGTTCAGAGTTCGAATAGACGGTGTATACAACAGCAAAGTTTGCGGAAATCAATGCCGACAAAGTGTTTCTGGACAATCGGAGATTCTGACATTGAAAGCCACAGAGCAGTAGACTGCAAAAATGTGTCGTCAGTAAGACATGAAGGCTTTTCGGTTATGCTTATCATAGCGGTGTTGCAAAGCAAAAAAAATGAGGCTATAGTTTTCGGCGACCAATAAAGTCCAAGGTAGATTAAAACACCAAGGCTATGAACATTATCTATAGAGAAAAAGGAACTAATACTGGGCGGAATAACATTTGCAGCCTTGTGTTAGGTTGTGGATATTGTTCTATGCATCGTTAAGTTTTTTTTTTTTTTTGCGATTTTGTTTTTGTTGAGTTGAAAATATTTTCGCCGTTTTCCGTCCCATAAGGTCAGATTTGGTGGGCATACCTTCCCATATCTCCATTCATCCTCCACTATTGCTACCGCGTTCGATAGTTCCACACAGCTAACTGGGCACTCGTTGTTAACCGCGCATGTACTCGCAGTTTGATCACTCATCTTTGTAAGTCGCTAATGCTGTCGCTTGCGTCTGTGATAAAAAATTTGGTGGAGGAGAGGAAATGTTTTCAGAGGCCGTCAGTCGCCCGTTTTTGTGCCAAAATGGACGAGGAATACGATGCCATCGTTCTTGGAACCGGTCTCAAGGTAATATTCATTTTTCTTTTCGCAATGATGCGATGATTTTGTTGATTCAAGGAGCTTGTGCACCCTTTCTACCTTGAACTCCCTTGTGTCACCCTTTCAGATTCATTCTGAGGTCAAGACAGTTGAGTAGCAGATACTCGGAGTTTATCTCTTGAGATTAAAACCGCAAATGCTGAATGCGGGTGTTATTGAATCGGAATACTTGACATGATTGTGGACGTAACGGAAAAAAGAATTGAACGATTTGCAATGGAGTACAGCTTGATTTAGGATATTGGAGGTTAATTATTTTCGAAACAGGTTGAATATGAGTTCATCGACTTCATCTACCAGTGTGCACGTCTGACATATAGCTGAATATTAGTTATTTCACATCGAAGACCGGTTTTTTTTATCAGGTGGACGGGTTAGTGTCTTCCAAATTTTGCATTTAAACAATATGATTTGAAGAGATAATTTTGTTGCAGTGTTGCGGCGTTAACGACCCACCAACGACTATTTATTCCTTGAATAATTTTGCATTCACCATTCTGCACAGATCAGCTGCAAGACCATAGCAAAGTTTAATCTTTCGTTGTAGAGTTCTTAGCAACAGCAGTCAAATAATTTCTGCTTATATCTTATAGTAAGCTTTCATTCCCGTAATTTGAAGCCGTTACAAATGCGTTTTTACTGCACCGGTGATGTCATCTCTCCCCCTTTCCTTCTCTCTTCCTCTCTTTCTCCCAGAATTCAGTCGAAGTGGTGTAAAACGCCATCGTGTTCAATAATCTCGTTTTGTTTTGATGATCTGAATTGATTGCAAGGTACATTGAACGGGGCGGTCGAGCACTTACTTTTTGAATCGACCGTTTGATACTTGCCCGCATTTAGCGCCATTTCATGTAACGTTTGTAATACACATAAATGTGGCAAGCGAAATATATGTGGTCAATGGATTTATTGAACCTTGAGGTAGAATGCTTAGTTTTGGAGTCTCAGCTAAAAACGTTTTTTTTTTTTTTTTTTGCCAGTTTGTGATAATCCGTGCGCCGAATTTGATCCTGCCCAATCGCTGCCTGTAGTTGAACTATCAAATCCACGCAACACTATAAAACCATCATTATTTTGTCTGGAGTTGCAAGTCTGGGAGACGTAGGGGGACAACAGTAGGAGATTATTTATGTGGTCGAATCGAAAAGGCGATTCAGTCAATCTTCATTTTAGATGCTTATCACTGTTATTTTCATATTTAAAAGTGGTATTTGGATAATTCTTCCTATTATAGGAATGCATTCTGTCGGGAATGCTATCCGTATCGGGTAAAAAGATTCTTCATATCGACAGAAACAATTATTACGGTGGCGAGTCAGCCTCGTTGACGCCGCTAGAGCAACTCTTCGAGAAATTTCTTGGTTTGCTAGCATTTCGTTGTCGTTCGCTAGAGAATCGCTTTTCTTTTTTGATTTATTTCTTTATTCAATTTCTGCAAAAGCGATCTTCTCTTCACTTTCAAAACATCCTCTTCCGTGAAGTTGATTTTATAGCGAGAGAACTTTTACAGTTTGTACTGTTTAAGAATAATCTTGAGCTTCTTTTGTTCATCGCAGTTAAATGATCCTTTGAGTCAACAAATCATGCCTTTCAACGCACTCTCTTCTGATTAACTTTTCCGTTATTTTAGGACCGAACGCAAAACCATCGACAGACATGGGTCGAGGGAGGGATTGGAACGTCGATCTCATTCCAAAGTTTTTAATGGCAAATGGTTCTCTCGTCAAGGTGTGTAATCTGTACTTATGTGGCTTGCTGTTGCCTTAAAGTCAGCGGTGATGGTGTATCTACGCGGATCTTCTAAGTTTTAAATTGAAGAGAGGTTGAATCGCTTTTATTATGCGTAATCATGGTTGCAAAGAGGGGGCGGGATTAAGGGTTGGAGGAGACCACTGGGTATGAGACCGCCCGAATGCTACACGCTGAGTTGACGAGCTTCGTCACCAATCTCTGTTTTCAAGTGGTGCCGTTAATGACGTAGTGGAAGTCCTTTTCTTCTCTTTTGGTTTCTGTGTGCAGCAAGTTACCTTTCAAATGAACTGATCTAGTGGGAGTTTACTGTTCGAAGGTGGCGAGTAGAACGGTGTTGTGAGCTCACTTCAATTGAGCTTCTTTTGTTCAAAAAGTGAACCACAATTGCGCAGTGAATGAACGACAGAGAAACAGGACTGGAGATTACAGAATGCTTGAAAAAAGGCATCCGAAAGAGGAGGGTTTTTAGCTTCTTTGACCCCTTCATAAGTCGGATCAGTGTCCGTCGTTTGCAGTCACTGAAGCAAAGTCATTACTACAATCTTACCGCTCAAGTTCCAATTTGGCTACTTAAATAAAGACGTAAGGGGGGGGGGGACGAAAGGAGAGTGGATTGAAGAGTCGCTATGTGATTTGATTAGATAAGGTAGCATGGTGGTTTATTTCAGCTGTTGATCCACACTGGCGTGACGCGCTACCTCGAGTTTAAGTCGATTGAGGGTTCGTATGTTTATAAAGGTGGCAAGGTATATAAGGTGCCCGCCGATGAAATGGAAGCTCTTGCCACAAGTTGGTTTCTATTTCTAGCTTAATTCGTCTGCATCATTTATAGATCTTTATGTGCGGTTGGGAATAAATCAAAGTGGATAAGACCCTAAACCATACAGAATATCAAGTTGCCTGAGGTTTGACGTAATATGGCCTCTTTTGCGCAGTCTTTTTGCTCTGATAATCGTGTTCTGCATTAGCTCTTCTGCTTTTCGTTCATAATGCTTCTTTTTAAAAATATTTTATTTTGCTTACGGAGAAGCTCTTTACCCTCGCTGCAAACAACACAATGAATATTTTGTTTATGCGAAAGTCGCGTGATCTTTCTACTCTTGTAATATAATTGTGCTGGCAGGTTGAATTCATTTGTGCGGTGGTCAGATTACATGAGTCATAAAAAATGGGATATGTAATGCGACTGTAGAAACTGCTTGAGTTCACGTTCAAAGTGTGAATTCAGTAAATCCTACTTTGTTTCTCTTTGTGAGATTGCTATAGAATTTGTGCAAGGTGTTGTCAATTATGTAATAGAAAATTACCTCGTAAGGAGGAAAAGATATGATTTTGGGTGGTCCGATCATTTTGCGTTGTTCGGCAATGTGTCGTTGAAGTTTGCTTGCTTGCAGGTTTAATGGGGATGTTCGAAAAGAGGCGATTCAAGAAGTTCTTGATTTGGGTACAGAACTTCGACATAAATAACAAGGCGACATATGAGGGGATGGATCCCAACACTCATACCATGCAGCAGGTATATGTGCTGCTTTTGTTGTTCTCTCATTGATATTAGTCTTAGGTAAATGCGATATTAGTCGAAAATAGATCCACATACGTGGTCTAGTCGATGTGGTCTCAAACTGCTTTTCGATAAAGGGTGACAGAGTGTGGGAACACCACATTCGTTTTAATCGGCTTACCAAGCTGTTCGTCTCATAATATCCGAAACCTAGAGAATAAAAAATAATTTTTTCTGAAAGTAGCTCTGTGCCATTTTCTGATATACTAAGGCACTACAGATTATTAATGTTCTTGACTTAAGTTTACGCGTTAGTTTGGAACATGAGCTGTTAATGATGACGCCGTCGAATGCTTAGAAATTCGAAGTTTGTGCTTTGCTGATTAAATCAAGAGTGATGTTGGTTTTGCAGAAGAGGTTAATTCATTTAGACAAAGCTAGAAAGGTATTACAAGGAACGTTTCTTAGTTTATGTGAGAGTTAAATTGAAGGAAGGAATAAAATTAAAAAGGCGTATTTTTGCGCATTGAAAAAAGTGTAGTGAATAGAGTTTCAAAAAGTTGTCAGGAATTTTAGTTTTTTTATCCGATGTGTTCCGTGTACTTTAAATTTATGCAGAATCCGAAGTTCTTTTTCAAAAAGGAAATTAATCTGTTTTTCTTGTTTGTTGGGGACGTGTTTGACGTTCTAATAAGCTGAGCAAGGACGAATCCGTTAGCGCTACTTCATTTTTACTAAACATTCGTCTGTTTAAGACCACCGAAGATGTGATATTTAGTTGCGTGGTGAATAGTTTACTGCTTTTTAATCAATGTTGTTCGTATCTTAGGTATACGAAAAGTTCGGTCTCGATGAGAACACGGCCGATTTTACTGGTCACGCATTAGCGCTCTATCGGGATGACAAGTAAGTTTTTTTTTATTGTTTAAAAGTTTGAATTTTCGGGTTAGAAGCAGGTAGAGGTCGACCTCTTTTCATAAAAAGTATTTGAATTTTTTATACAGGCGAGCGGGTGGCATTTAAAAGTGTTTGAAGTGTTGTGCTTGTGTGCATGAGATGGCCGTTGACAGTTCTTTTTAGTGATATTCTTGAAATGCAATGCAAACCGTATTAAGTTGATGAAGGTAAACTTTCATTGCTGACTAGTGAATCACTTTGTTTTTTAATGCTGTGATCTGTTAATAGTGTTGAATACTTTAGGGCGCAATTTGAGCTATTCAGTAACACTTTGCGAGCTCCGAATTCCAGATGTATTGGTTGGATTGTTGCAGCGTTATGTTTAACTGTGTTATGCACTTATGTGACATAATACGAGCGTAAGTAATACGTCTTGCTTCACATTTTTCATAGTCTTGCTTTTCAGCTATAAAAATGAATTATTTGCTCCAACGGTCGAGAAGATTCGCCTTTATTCGGATTCGCTCGCCCGTTATGGTAAATCTCCATATCTCTATCCTCTTTATGGCCTCGGTGAATTGCCACAAGGATTTGCTAGGTTCGTTGCTTGCAGCAATGCTATTTTTCTCTCAGAGCTATTAAGAATGCAGCGAATTTTTCGAGCCTACTTCCGGTTATTGTTTGGACTGGTCAAATGTGGCGCGAAACCACTTGCGGCCTAACCACTGATTGCAGTTTATTGTTTCACGTTTCCATTGGTCAAGGCTAAGGTCTCTAAAAAGTGCTGGCCTTAGTTTCGGTTATTTTCCACCAGTTTTTATCAGGCAGACGCAGAAACTTCTGTGGTCCAAGAGAGCAGCGCCATAACGGTTGCGAGATGTGCGTCGAACGTAGACTTGGTAAGGAGGGAAGGGAGGAAAGTGCTTAGGAGTGAAACCAGCAGATAATTCATGTCATTCGAGTTGTTGCAATCTGCATCTTTCATTGGGCTACACATTAGGTGCACTAGTTATAGGTTTTTTTGAGCAGGACAGGTAACTGCAAAAGGTTTCCTCGTATTGATGAGACACAATCTCTAGACTTTCTAATGGGGTTGTTTTGGGAGATGAAGTCGGGAGTCGGTGACCCTGAAGGGTGACAAAAGGAGCCGACAACGAAGTGTGATAAAAAAGCCACCGAAGAACAGGTCGTCCTCGAGCGCCCCTTGATGGTTTTGCACTCTATGTTCCCCGAACTACTCAAAATTGCTAAGGGGCTTATCGTTGAGTTCTTGATTTTTTATAGTTTGTCGATTTGAATTTATTTCTAAATTTATTGAACTTCATCTTTCTTTAATTTTTGTCTGCTGCTTTTTGAATAGGCTGTGCGGGACTGTTTAAAGTGTATAAAAGCTTTATCTGAAGAGCGTAACATTCTAAAATACAAAATGTGGTAAATTAAAGCTTCCGAGTATGAATAGTTGGCAGTAACTCCTAGATTCGTAGTGAATCCGAATTGCAGCAGGTAAGTGTAGTATGTGCTGTATAGTGCTATCACATGTGATCACTGCAGCAGTTTAGGTTGAGTGCTATATATGGAGGAACGTATATGCTGGACAAGCCTGTAGACTGCATAGTGTACGAGAATGGTAAAATAGTGGGCGTAAAGAGCGGAAACGATGTGGCGAAGTGCAAGCAGGTTTGCAGATATTATTCACTATTATCCTTGCTCCTATTTTCGCACTCTTGTGATCTTCCTGTTTTAATGGAGTCTTTGCTTTCTGAATGAGGGTTGTTTAAGTGAACTTTTGCCTTCTTCGCTTTATTAAATTTCACTCTGTTTTCCTACGATCTAGCTCTTTTTGCCTGTAGCATTGCCAGTTGTGTCAGCGCGATTTCAAAGTAATAGTATGTTCTGGTCTACCGACCGGCCGCATACTTCAAAGATCCAGAAACGTGGAACGACTGGGTAGTTTTTAAGGATTGTTGCTAAACCGTCTTCCATTCTGGAAGTAAATCCATAATACTCAACGCACGCTCTCTCTCATTTTCAAATTTGAGGCGTGGTTGTGTCTGTGAGGTGTAGCAACATCGTTGAAGCTTTAGGACTCGCTTCCTCCGAGAATGGGCGTTAATTTAATTCACTTGCGGATTCCATGCAGTTGATCCTATCGTCATAGGAGAACAAAAAATTCAGGTGTATTGTGATCCATCATACGTTCCGGATAAAGTGAAGAAGGTCGGACAAGTTATCCGTGCGATCTGTCTGTTGAACCATACAATTCCGAATACGAACGATGCGCAAAGCTGTCAAATAATCATTCCTCAAAAGCAAGTTGGGCGTCATTATGGTTTGTTTCGTTTCCTCATGATTTTGACATAATCCTTTGTGTTTAAGGAACTCTGCATTGTGTGGACTGTGCCATCGAGATTCACATGCGGTAATCAGTGAGTATCTTTGTGAACAGAGACAATTGAGGTGATATGCACTTTGGATGTTCGAGATTTGAATATAGGTAAAGCGATAAAGTGGGATTTGCTATCGCACAACAGCATGAGAAGGTGGTCGTCAACATGTACAACATTCTGACGTGTTTTTAGTGTTATCTAAGCTAAGGAGTTCTCGAACTTCTTTCGCTAAAATGGTTAAGCAGGTTTCCCTTCCCGAACCTCGTCTCTGGCCGTTAGAGTTTGTATTTTGCCTGACTTTCGCATGTTAGAATTTGCGATGAAGCGTTAACTTCAGATATTTATATTTCTCTGGTATCGAATGTGAATATGGTTGCACCGAAAGGTTGGTATATCGCGATGGTCTCAACTACTGTGGAAACCAGCAACCCTGAGGCCGAGATACTGCCAGGCTTGCAACTACTTGGACCGATCACTGAAAAGTGCGTGTTCCTCCATGTTACCTTTCGACGGCGTTTATTTGCAACATCTGTTTTTTTTTTCGTTATGGAGGATGAGGTCCTGTGCGTGAGGCTTTTCAGTCATCGTTCACATTCACCTTGTGTTACCTTACTGGCCCTCTTTCATTTGGAATTTTACGCCATTGTGACATGCATGCGTCCCGTAGTTCTGTAGCTGACTGTTCCATAGTTCTAGCTTGCGAATCACGAAACCTACAGCGACGAGATTTCGTTATAAGCATCTTCACCTGACATAATCCATATTGTTCACTTTCATTCTCGTCTTAATGAACTATGGACACTTGAAAGGTCCATAAAACTTGCATTTGCAAATACGTCCCACAGCAAGCCTCACTGCGGCCATTATTTTCATATTCGCGGAACGGGTTGGTCTGGTGCAGTGAAGTGCAAAAAACTTGTGTCATGGTAGCCTGTCCGATACTTTTTACATGTATCTATTTCTGTGTTAGGCAGTAGGATGAACGTATTGTGGCAGAAACTAGCATCGAAGAAAAATTTCACTCTTTCATTTTTTTAAGGTTTGTGCGCATCTCAGACGTGTATGAGCCGACAGATATGGGTGCTGAATCGCAGGTGTTTATTTCACGTTCTTACGACCCGACGACGCATTTCGAGACAACGTGCAAGGACGTTCTCGACATTTTCCAACGCGGCACGACCACTGAATTCGACTTCTCGAAGATCACGCATCTGTCGCTTGAAGATCAGGACTAAGATGTCTACGATACCGCGGCACCCCACGTCCCATCCCATCTCGTCTTGCGCGCTAACTGGACAGTTATAATCGATGTGCTCTCTTCTTCTTTTCACAGACTCGAAGGGTTGTTTGTTGTGCAGATGTGCGTTCACTCGGCTCGTTGTTGGTCATACAGATTACTGCTTTGATTATCTCTGCGACGCTTCAGCTGTTTGCCTAGCACGGCGTGCATTGTTGGGTCTTCGTTTCCATACACGTTAGCTTCATCTCAAACACTCCTTTCCTATCCCATATGCCTCGTATTGTTTGTGAACAGTCGTCTTTTCGCTTGTTTCTTCATGTTCCCTGTGAATTTTAATTTATTTTGTTTCTTGTTTTAATGTGTAATTTTTTTTTTTTTTTTTTTTTGAAATGCCGCGTGTCGCGTTCGTCTTCTTTACTTGCGAGTGTTGTTGTGCACACAAACTTGGCTTTATCGTAAATCGTTTCCAGGCGGTCCGTGTTTTCTGTCGCTTACTACAGATTATAGTCGATGTTGACAAAGTCTGCTTTCGGACTCCCTATCATCCTTAGCCGCAAATTGAAATCCTGGTATATAATGTGTGACTCTGAGAGAAACCAACAGATAACATACAAGCAGCGTTTATTATATATTTTCATTTTGAGTTGAGTGCGTGAGCATCTGGACGGCAGAATAGATACAGCCTCCTCACTAACGCATTTAAAATGACAAAATCGATGCAGTAGTAAGTTCGTTTTTATGAATAACACATCGGTGCAACTTAGTCTCAGCATTTTTCCCATCACTGAGTTACAAATCCTCTCGCTTGCCAGTTGAACATGGAAGTAGCGTGCGTAAGCATGCATATGGATACGTGTATTACAGGGGTGCACATTATAAGTGAGTGAGCAACTTAGAGTAGAGAAGATCGCAGATAACAAAGTTGCAGGTGTTAACTGTAAATACACGTATAAAGGGTGAGTGCTTGAATGGTAGATGCCAAGTAAACATGTAACTTCTATTGTCATTTATATGATGCGATAAAGGAAATCCTAATGAACGTGAAAATGTGAGCAACTTAGGGAATTCAACTCATCTGTTGGCATGTTACTTGGAAACGAACTAGTTTATCAAGAGTTGCTTTGTACCGTCGGCGCGTGGGAAAAGGATCGAGGGTGACGAGATGGATGAATTTGAAGTAGCAGCATAATCTAGAAATTTTCTCACGACAAGAATTTTTCAATGAACTTCAAGGCGGAGCTGTTCCTTCTTCGAGGTAAAACCTTGTTTGAAAATACCTATAAAAATGCGTAATTGTTCCAATAGACTTTCATATTTTCCATTTTTTATCCAGTGACTCCATACTCTAGAGTTTTTAAAGAGTCTGGTGGAATAGTTAAGGATTTAAAAAGTCCTGGTGCACATTAATTGCGATATTTATTGCTCGCACAGCGGGAATGTGCTTGCAGCGTAGGATACTCCTTCGAGAAGCTTAAGATTGAGGGTGTAATAGGGTGGAATAATAGAGTAAGTCACGGATAGGTATGTGAATAACTAAACAGTGCAACTCAATCTCTGCTGTAAATATTTTTACTGCTTCTAATGAATGGTGAGTAGAAGTAAGATTTTTTTATGTTTGACGAGAAATATGGAGACTGCACTTTGTTATAAAGAGGAGGTTTGAAAAGAAAATACTAACTAGAGTGGCACTTAGTCAAATAAATCTGGTGTGCAATTCGATTGACGCTTCAAAGTGAAGCATAGCTTTTTATCTTTTAGTGGGTTTATTGAGTAGCGCTGTGTGCACACCGAAGTAATTAATTTGGAATAAAAGCAATAGTTTTTCAATTTAGCAATAACGTTTTCTGTTGGAACTTGTAAATGTGGTCAAATCTGTTCAATAGGGGGGAAGTCCGGATGCGTTGTATAGTAATGTCACCTTCGGCATCCAACGATCACTCGTTGCAATCTTATAATTCAACTGAACGAATAGTTTTCTGTGTAGGAAACGAAATCTCATTTTCAACATCCACATTCTAAACGGAGAATGCTGAAATTGTACAGATCGCACTCAAAATTTGAAAGCGGCTCTCAAAAATCCGCTTTGTGTTGGAGCAACCTCAGGTCAGAAATAGTTCTTGGTTAAACCAAACATTTAATCTTTTCAAATTCTTTAGTTTTCCACAAATGAAGATGGAAACAAATCGTTACTTGAGAGGGGAGGGGAGAGTGATTGAAATGCGGACGGGAAAGGTACGAACTTATGGTGCATCCGAAAACCCTTTGCTCCGCTTGAGCTGCACAAGGATCACATCCTTTTTTAGATACAATTTCGTGTATTTAATAGTCACATTTTTCTGTTGATAAAAAAGCATTACATGATTTTTCACAACTTTTCCACACAGAAGTCATATTCAGTAACTCTCCCCCTCCCTCTTCCGGGGTAATCTGCTGAAACCATATGTAGGAAGATCACTGTTTTGATAAAATGCAGTTCCATCCGATTGGTGTTCTCCAGTGATGGAATCCGTTTGTCGTTTTATTTTATGGAAGACTCCGTTCTTCCTTCGATTTCGTATTTCCGACGAATTTAGTAAATGAATGCAAACACAAGTCCATCCATTCGTTCACAATGAAATGGATAGGAAATAAAGGACTGAACATCTTCTAAGGATGTTTCAGTTGAGGTTTTCCAGCGTTCCTAATATACTATCATCTCTACTGAACAGCCATTTCTCTGTCGTTCTATTCGATAGGAGACAGCGTTCTTCCTCCGATTTCCCACTGCCGCTTTCTTTATACTGTTCCAAACAAACTTTGTATAGAAAATCACTTCCGGTATACTCATTATTACCAACCTTCCAACCTATCAACCTTGTTTCAGATGATCGAACACACGGCATTCAGTGCCATCATCTTTCCTTTTGAGTACATGTAACGGCAAACACTAAACTGCAAGATTCGCCTCATCTTGCGAATAAACGGTCGCAGCGCGCTTGTTGTGCGAACGATGAGCGAATGAATTGCTCTGGGAGGGTTGACGACGTTCGACGTTGCGCCGTTAAGAGAACAAACCTGAATGTCAAATCTGCACGAAGATCGTGGGGCATGCTGTAAACTTTGCGCAACGGGCCAGCTAGCAAGGTGAAGATTTCGATAGCCAAAGGCGATAGGTCAGCACAAATGAATAAGGACCACCCATGGTGTTCGATCTCTAAAGTACGTAAGCTTTAACAATGGACAAGTGTAAGTTTTTGATAAGTTGTCTTCTCGCATGTTTAAAAATATGCTCATGTTTGTTGTTTGTTTTCCGCAGTTGTCCGCAATCATTTCCGCAGTTTCTCCACAGTCTTTCCATATTAGGGCAGCCATATTGCTGCAGCACTGCCTCGACTTTTGTGCTGCAGTGTAATCTTTGATCTAATTGTCGAGATAGAAGGCAAGAACTTTGGCGCAAACAAATTCAATGAAATCGCTGCGAACATATATGGTTATTCATCGCTTTTCAGCGACCGGATTGTGGCTGCTTGTGTTGATGCGATATGAACAGGCCAGTTGTTTTACAGGAAGTTTTCCTTTAAAGTTTTGTTTTACAACCTGTTGGGTGGTAGACCCATTTGAAAGTTTGCCTCACCTTCATATTTTTTTAGAAAAGGCAACGATATTATTGAGATAAAAGATGTATGTAACGCATATAGCTTGAATGGAAACCTTTCTTAGAAAGATAGTCCTCCTCCCTCCGTTTAACGGGAATATGAATGCCGCAGCGGTTTTTTTATGTACGCATGCCTGATTCCATAGATGAGTTTGTTGTTTCTCGATATTTTTTTTAGAATTTATTCGTTTCGCGCATTATAGGGGTGCTTACAGTTATATGAACAGGTCGCGTCGTAACCCCCTTACGGAGTTATCGCTTACGCCGCCGGTTTCACTGTCTTTGATATCGGAGTAAGTGCTAAGGAAAATCTTAGTTGACCAGGGGGGAAATTGAAAAGCATCGGGAAACTTGTATGCCGTATTTTTGCGTGATATCTGTATAGTATATCCGGATTGCCTTATACCATCAGAGGTATTTCATATGAGTGTCCGCAATGATGGCTTGTTCTGGGACGAAGCTGTAAAGAACAATGGTTCCTTGTGGGATTTTTGCTGTTTAAAAAATGAGGAAGCTTTTAGATAAATTATAAGTAAAGAAAATGCAGTGGAGCATGGACACGCAGTTGGAAGAGGAAGGAATTGTACTTGTGTTCCTTCCCTGTCCTCATCGACGTGTTTTCTGTTGTAAGTCTTATTAAGAAAAGATTCCATTTATTTGCACTGCAGATGTGGTGTGTACCACGTTCAGAGGTCATGTAAATTGGGTTTATTCCGCTAAAGAATCCTTCGCTGGTGCCATCTTTGCTTCCCCTCCTTTAGAGGGCATGTGAATGTTGCAACACTAAAATGCTACAAAGGAAGAGTGTTATCTCATGCGTGCTAAAATCATTTCAAAAAACGCTGCAATTTTCTGAACTGCGTGAAGTTGATTCTTATGAGACAGAAATGGTTTGAATTTCAGCCATCGGACGGGAGACGCCGAATCTTAAAGATGGGGAGTGCATTGAACAAAGCTGTTTACCTGCCGCATCTTATGGCGGAGAAAGGCGTTATTGTGCTTGAGGAGAATGCGATACGCGGCTGGTAAGTGTGGGAGGGAAGAGGATTGTGGAGGCTGTAAAGTTGTGGGGGATTTCTTTATCTGATTGTTTCTCCTAAAGCAGCTGTTTCTCGATTCATGGTTGCGTGAGTGGTAGTTTTATATGTTTTCATTGATTAACCTTTTTTACTCATCTTTTCCATCGCTTGTTCACTAAAGCACTAACCCCTTAGCTTATGACTCTAATTATTATGCCTTAGCACCCTCCCCTCCCCCCTCCCATTCACTTCCCCACTCTTGTTTATGGGTAGCAACATTTCTCGCACATTCCTGTCTTTGGCTCCCCACTAGAATACACATTAAAGGTGATAGGCGTTATGTTTAACGAAGCAGTTGTCGATGGCTGTTAAGTGTTGTGAATTGACCATTTATTCTTCACTTAAATTTTCAACTGCATTTTATTTGGCTTTTCTCTTTTTTCTTGTCTATTGCTTGGGACAAGACAAGATGTTATGTTGTTGTTGCTTCGACTTTGAATATACTTTTTTCGATGTTTCTTATTTCTGTGAGATATATTGGAGGTATTGCTCAACGTACCATTTTATTTTGTGGTTATCGTCTTACATTTCGTTTTTATGATGCTTCAGTCCTGTAAATTTCAGTTTTATTCTTTGTTTCGTTTCTGTTCTTGCTGCTCAGAATCATCAGTCGGTTGGGTTATAAGAAATGACTTTTGAACGCATTGTTGCTTGTTTTTCAGAAGCCTGTAATATGAGGAAAGTAGCTTTCCGTTTCACGTCATTCTGCATATTGTTGCGTTTTCTTGTTCTTCTGTTTTTTGTATGTTTTGTTTTGCGGATAAAACATTTTGAAAAGCGTCTCGAAATTGTTTGCTGGATCGTCAGAGTCGAGCTCAGTCTACCCAATCACTTCGAGTTCTGAGATCTTGGAAAAAATAAAGCGTCCCCATGCCTTACCTTTAAATTTTATCTTCGTTAAATTCATTCACGGTCGCATCGAGAACCTCATGCGGTCGCATTCCGCCAGGGAGTCCAGTTCATCCATTTTGATCCTTGGTCTCGTTGGAAGCTCCCAAGCGCAAATACACCCTCATCAGCTAACTCTTCTTGAACAAAGTTGTTTTATGAATCGTTTTCTCCTAGTCCTGTCTCGACGGGTATTCATTTATTCCTATCATTATAGGCGCCGAAGCCTTATGCTTAAACCCTATTTTGCAATTGCCTGATCAGTTCTTTTTGGGACTGAGTTTCAGCAAAGTTGTTCGTTGCATTGATTTCTTTGTTGTGATCGGATATGACGTGGTCTATTTTAAGGTAGCAGAGTCACAGTTGCGAATGTCTTCGTTGGCTTCGTCATCCGCACAACCTCCTTTCGTTCTGTTGGAGACGAGGTACACTTCGCATTTATCATACAGTGAAGCCCATCGGCTTTGAAGCTCCCACACAGAAAGGCGGAAGATTGCCGTCAATGGATTTTTATCATTCCTCAATTATCAAGGATTTGATTAAGATTCAGCTTGGGAGTCTTTTGAAAAATATCTCAGGTGGGAATACGCGAACGCTTTCTATTTCAAATGAAGGACAGAAAAGAGGTGTAGTTATTCGAGAAATGGAGAGAGTAGTTCCCTGTCGTCTTAACCGTATAGGTGAGGGTTGTAGAAAAAGCGACATCTACTGTATCTACGCATCATGGAGTTTCTTTAAATAGTGGATCGCAACCGCAGACCCATGTTTGGTCCAAATTTGTTATTCTTCCTAATGAGTGCGTGTAGAAATTGTTCTTGGCTCCATCCACTTCTGGGGCGTTCCACTGAAAGGCATCACCTATAATTAAGTCTTAAATTTTGATTAAAACTTCTTTAGAGTTACGATGGTCTGTGATATCAAAGACAAAAGATCGAGAAAAAATTGAGAGCTAATTGTCGTTCACGTGCTGTTGGCTCAAAAGCTTGTTCGAATATACCAAGACAAACAAACAAATCTATCTGAGTGCGTATCAGACGTTTGCAGACATGTCTGCTGTCCCTGCCACTTGTTGAGGATATTATTATCCGAGTTGTCGCGCGCCTCCAGTGGTTAGGACTGAAGTTCCACTAACATGACAGAGTCGATGTTCTGCTTTTTGCAGAAGACATAATCATTTTGCGTGACGGCAAGGGTCGAATGGTCAAGGAGAAACTGCGAGTCATGGACGTGGGAGCAAAACTGAACCATTAGAGCTCCGCCGAAACTATAAACGAATTCGACCATATACGTGCTCATCCATCAGAGGGTATTTTGAACCCGGTTCAAAAGCAAGGATCATCGAAGAAGGCAGATGTCTTTACCTCTACACTGCTTATCTGATAACGGGATCTGCCGGATTTTTTCAACAATGGCATGAAAATCACAACCATGATGTACCAGGAGAGCTTAGAAAATATCCTGCTGCACAGTCCCAGTTCCACTTCAGAATATAGTGCTCCCACTGGAACTTGTACATATCGAAAACCTCAGACGTCCGAGCTTGTGACCCGAATGGAATCCTTGCTTCGTTTGATCGGCTAGTTGGTCCTTTAGAGCTGCAGCTAAAGTCTTCAAACCTTGTGGACTGGGATCCGAGCACATTATCAGCGTCGGTGGTCCAGATGCTAAAGGAGATCCACTTCCTTCGACAGCAGCTATTGTGCAAGTTGCCGAACGCGTTCTATGTGCCTACGAAAATGCAACATTCACGCGACCACCCCCTTTTCCTTGCCACATTCCGTATATTTGCACATTTTCGGTCATTACCTGGCCTCGATCATAAGCAGCGAATGTGTCAAATAAAGCACTCCATTACGGGAGCTGGGGAAGCGGCTGAAGAGAAATAGAGGTATTGAAAAAAGTCGTTAATGCTGCCGTTTTTTGTTTTTTTTTTTTTTCGAAGGTCGGCAGTTATTTCACATAAACATAACACTTTCAGTATGGGTTCGATATGCACTGAACTATACTGGGATCATGCACCCAAGACATGCAAGAATTTCGCCGAGCTTGCGCGTCGAGGTTATTACAATGGAACGATATTTCATCGCATAATCCCAGACTTCGTGATTCAAGGTGGTGATCCAACAGGCACTGGTGAGTTATATTTTATTACTTCACTCGTCATGCTTCTAGTCAACAAGATGATTAAGACATCCGACCGCAATAGGATCTACGCTCGTCGGTTTCATAAAACGATCCTTCGGGTGATGGAATTCTTTAATTTCTATAACACAAAGGGGCGAACAAACTCCGTTTCCACCCTCGAATTGTGCGTTAAAAATTGTTATTGCTATATTCGAGCAGTGTTATTCCACCGGAATTATTTGTTGCAATACTATACTTGTGCCTCTGTTCGAAAGTAGGTCACGGAATGTCACTATGTCCGTATTTATGCTCTATAGTCTATCCATTCGTACACGATATAGTACAACACTTAAAGCTTCTTAACATGTGCGGATAGGGAAAGGCAGAATTGCTCACAATTGTATGTACGTTGCATCTAAGCGCTTGCACCGAATGAAATCCGATGGCGTAAGTCGAAGCAAGCTATTGAATTTCGCGAAGCTGAGGTGTTGTGCCGATAAGACGGCTTGTGAAATCTATGATGATTTTCGCAATTTTCAGCGAGAACGTTGACAAAACGATCTTTGAAGCTTCATGTCATTGAGAATTTAAACATGCCATCATCCTCTGCGGCATTACAGTTTTATTTGACATATGCATTTTTTCTGTTATGCTAAGGTCCGCATCCCGCCATTTTACTGTAAAGATAAGAGATTGCTTCCTTTTTCTTTTTTCTTTTCTTCGCGCCGCAGTAGGCTCCAATCGACACATACAGTCCCGAGGTTCCTTTTCGGCACACATAGTCTGATTTTATTCAAGTATAAAGTGTCCAGTGTGAGTAGTGGGAGCCCTGACAGGGCGTGCACACTTCAGGACGTGGGGGAGCGTCGATCTATGGCGATCGTTTTCACGATGAAATCGACGATAGTCTCAAGCATACGGGTGCGGGAGTGCTATCAATGGCGAATGCAGGTCCAAATACGAATGGTTCACAGTTCTTCATAACGCTGGCTCCAGCACAGCATCTCGATGGAAGACATACAATATTCGGGAGAGTTGCTGCTGGGATGAAGGTATACTTGATCAAATTACGGTCGTAGGTAGTAGCAGGCAAATCTCGGTTTACTTGACGTCAGATATGCTAGAAGATTATAGGATGTATCTATCGAGCTATTCTTGATTTTTTTGCTTGAAGGGGGTTTTTTCTGTACACTAGCAAGGACCTGTTCTTTTACTTTCCGTCTTTCTCGGGTCTGATCTAACAAATTATTCATATCTTCGCATGCTTGATTATGAAGGAGGGATCCTCTTTTGATGTAAGTTCAGCTCTAGATATAGCATATCTCGGGAAGCTTGGAGAATAATAGTGAGAGTTAATAGTTATCCAGTCACAAATGGAAATATTATCGCGCTGTGGAGCACGAGTATGAAATCGGCTGTCACCTTGCGGCTAAACGCAGGACTTGATAGGTTCCGTTGACCAAGCGCTTCAAAACACCTTAGGCAATGATAACCTTACGATGAGCGCATCAATAGTGTGTCCGGTTTTGAAAGGGTCGTGGTCTTTACAGTGTGGTGCGACCAAGAGCGAGGATATGGGTAACGTTGCTGGATGCTGTATCCGAGAGAGCAACTGTAGGATCTTGGCCTTTGCAGTAACTTGTAGACAAATAGTGAGCGTTAGGCCAGGCATCTTAAATACCTCTACCGCTCGTGACTTCACTACAATGTGGAGCAGCGTCATCGAAGAGATGGCCCAGTTGATTATATTTATTGAATTCGCAGTCAGTGAATGGAATTGGTATTGGAAGCTGTACAACCTCTCAGTTCGGATCACTGCTGTGTCTGTAAAATGCGCTTATGGTTGATCTGTGTGTTATACACCACAGATACGGTTCCCCATACAGGCAGTTATATGCCTTCATTTCGCAATTGTTGTTATCGGTGTTGACAGTGCGAACGAATCAGACTGTCTATTTAGGTGGTACAAAAAATTGGATGCGTTGAGACGGATAATAACGATCGACCGAAATGTGATGTACGAATAGTGAAGGCAATTCCGAAGGACGATTCACGCACATGAAAAACGAGAAAGGAGCGTCCCATTGCAGCACTGTTGTTGTATATTTTGTTCTGAATTTCGTTGTTTCTCTGTTTCTCGACAAACTCACAAAGAAAACTGAAATACAGCAGAAGAAAGTTGATGAAAGAGAGGACGTATATACAAGTATAGCAGCAATCAAGGGAGACAGATTGTTGTGGCACATTCATTCAAACTAATTATTATATGATTTCGAAAGTGTACGTTATTCAATGAGTAATTAGTTGACGATGTGCTAATCAAAGTAGGCGAGTGGTTAATGGATACAGGTTTTCGGCATCAACGATTCTTTTCGATAGCTGATCCTAAATTTGGATGGGTTCACTAAGCAAGTTTTTCATGCTAACTGCTATTAATATACCCGACGGTTTCTTTGTTTAAATGTGAATGTTGTTTCGATGGAACTCTCGGAGAAGCCTTTCACAGCCTTGTAACAGCAGACAAAATAAAAAAACGTTAAGGTATTCGAGCGATTGCAAATCAAACATTTTAAGGTGGACTTTATAGCCTGGATCATAAACCCTAGAAAGATTTTGCGGGAGGCGGCGCAGGTGGACTGTTTTTTTTACTTTATATATATATATATATATATATATATATATATATATCATGGACTGAGCCGTTGAAGTCAACGGATCTCATCACCGGTGAACGCGCATGTGTGAGACGAGTCCAATTCGGGATAAGCATGTCCTGTTGCACCTATCGCAGATAAACCGTACTCCTTGATCAGGCCCACTTGTGCCCAATAGTCGTCGCGATCTTTTCTCTTCCAGTGCTCGAACTCGACATCCCTCAAATCGTGCAGTCCCCTCGCGGCATGCCCTCCTCCACAGCTGTCTGTCATGTACTATGTCATCCTTTAGCTCCATTTGACACGCTTTCAGCGTTGCCTTGACTCCATCCTTGTATCGAAGCAGCGGACGTCCTCGTTTCCGTTCCCCAGAGGCGAGTTGTCCGTAAAGTAGTTGCTTGGGGATGCGGTTGTCCGGCATTCTGATGACACGCCCAACCCAACGTAGTTGGGACGAGATGATGTATGCTTCGATACCAGTTATCTTGCACCTTTTCAGCACTTCAGTGTTCCTTACTTTGTCTTGCCACCTGATATTTGCAATTTTGCGTAAACATCGCATATGAAACTGATCCAGTCTCTTGATGTCTTTTCGATATAGCGTCCAGGTTTCGGAACCGTAGAGAAGTGTTGTTAGCACGACTGCACGGTATACCGCAACCTTAGTACTCAGTTTCACTTCATGTCTGCTCCAGAGACGTTTGTATAGTTTGCCAAATGCGGCACTCGCTTTCGCCAATCTTCTGGAAGTTTCTGTGTCATTATATGTTGAGCTTGTAAGTGTGCTGCCTAGGTATGTAAAGTTATCGACAACCCGAAGATTGGATCCGTCAACTGTTACGGTGTGTGATGTAGGCTGCTGACGATCTGGGCATTCTCGGTACATAACTTCGGTTTTCTTCAGGCTGACCTTCAAGCCAAAACGGTTGGCTGCCGTGGCAAATCGATTCATGATGTCTTGTAGATCCGCGCAGGGATGTGCCATTAACGCGCAGTCATCAGCATATAGGAGTTCCCGGATGACTGCAGTGTGTACTTTTGTTCTGGCTTCTAACCGTTTGAGGTTGAAGATGTTGCCATCCATTCGAAATTGAATTGGTATGCCAGTATTGCAGTCTTTAAATGCGACCGACAGCATCATGGCAAAGAAGATCCCAAACAGAAGCGGAGCAAGTATACATCCCTGTTTGGTGCCGTTGGTAACTGCGAATGCATCCG
The DNA here is from genome assembly GCA_037389465.1 of Baylisascaris procyonis. Taxonomy (NCBI): domain Eukaryota; kingdom Metazoa; phylum Nematoda; class Chromadorea; order Rhabditida; family Ascarididae; genus Baylisascaris; species Baylisascaris procyonis. The sequence goes on from JAZARR010000059.1 coordinate 7,248,463, forward strand.
ACATGTTGCCTGCTTCGATAACGCGAGCGCGCATCCCTTCATGGAACGATCGGATCACATTTACGAACTTATCTGGACATCCAATTTTGCGTAGAAGTGACCACAAACCTTTTCTGTTGACAGAATCGAAAGCTTTCGTGAGGTCAACAAAAACAACGAAAAGGTCTTTGTTTTGTTCACGACACTTTTCCTGCAGTTGACGAGCGCTGAATATCATGTCGATGGTGCTGCGACCAGCGCGAAAACCACATTGGCTTTCTGGAAGGATGTTGTTATTGGAGACATGCAAGGCAAGTCGGTTGAGAATTACTCTTGCCAGGATCTTGCCTGGGATGGACAGGAGAGAGATGCCTCTGTGATCATCACAGGTTGCCCGATCGCCCTTGCGTTTAAAAATATGAACTATTTGCGCATCCTTGAATTCTTGTGGGACGTCTTCACGCTCCCATATGTGCCGATATAAGGTTGTGAGCCGGTGAATAAGTTTGCGCCCGCCGTATTTGAATATTTCGCCGGGTAAGCCATCGGCACCAGGTGCCTTACCCGCTTTCAGCGATTGGATGGCGTCAAGTACCTCGCGTTCTGATGGAGGATACGCCAGGTCGTTGGACACGTTCCATTGTGGAACTTCGGAGAGCACCGTTGAGTCAAACTCTGATGCTTGATTCAGCACCACTCGGAAGTGTTCTGCCCAGCGTTCCAGAATCTTCTCACGGTCAGTTATGAGATGAGAGCCGTCCTTCGAATAAACTGGAACACTCCCGGAATCTCTTGGACCGTAGACTGCCTTGAGGCCGTCATAGAATGCTTTCATGTCATGGCGGTCTGCTGCTGTCTGGAGCTCGATTGCCATATTGGCCCACCAGCGTTCCTTCATTGTGCGAAGTTTCGCATTTGCCTCTTTCCTGGCTGTGTTATAAGCATGTTTCTTGGCGGCACACGATTTGTCATTTATCCACTGCAAATGTGTGGTGTACATTTTGTTCAGTAGCGCTCCGATTTCAGTGTCCTGATCATCGAACCAGTCTTTGCTGTGTTTCCTCACGAAGCCAACAACTTTTGCTGTGGCGTTATAGACTAGATCTTTTAAGTTGTTCCAGTCATCATCAGCTCCATCGTTGTTCTCCCGCTCACTCAGCCTGGCATTGAGTTCTTGTTCCAGCTCCGTCCTAACGTCTAGACGTTTTAGCGCGCTCACGTTGAGCTTCTTGACATTGAGACCTCGTCGACACCTCTGCGGAGGCGTCGTTGTCAGGCGCACAGTACTGCGAACTAGAACATGATCTGACCATGTCGTGCTTCCGCGCATTGCTCGGGTTAATTTCACGTCTCTCAGGTCGCGTTGCTTGGTTATTACGTAGTCGAGCATATGCCAGTGTTTCGACCTGGGATGCATCCACGTGTTCTTGAATTTGTTTGCTTGTTGAAAGACTGTGTTAGTTATGACCAGTTCATGTTTTGCACATAGTTCGAGTAGCATTGTGCCGTTTGAGTTGGCCTTACCAACTCCATGACGCCCGAGCACTCGGCTCCATGTGGCGAACTCACGGCCGACCCTGGCGTTGAAGTCTCCCAGAATAAATAGTTTGTTTCTGTAGGAAGTTTTGGAGATTATGTTATCCAGTTCGGCATAGAACTCTTCCTTGGAGTCGTCTGATGCGAGAAGGGTTGGTGCATATACCGAGAGGAGAGTGGCTTTGCGACCATGCGACAGCGGGAGTTCGAGGCTCATGTGTCGTGGCGTAATAGCGACTAGTGTAGAGCAGAGCGTTTTAACGATCGCGTTCCTAATGGCAAATCCAACTCCGCCTTGCCTGGGTGCACCTTCAGGTTGTCCAATGCAAAAGAACGTATATCCTCCACCTTCTTCCGAGAACTGCGATCTACCGGAGATTCCGGTTTCGCAAAGTGCTGCGATGTCTATGCGATATCTGGCAAGTTCACGGGCAATTATGGCTGTTCTTCGCTCGTGGCGATCACCGCTATCCAATAGCGTGCGCACGTTCCACGTTGCCAAACGGATTGGTTGAGATTTACACCACTTTGTTTTTCGACCGCACGGGTAAGTATTCAGCAAGCCGCGGTATGCTTGATGAAGGATTTGGAACTAGCAATGTTTAGGGAACCTTTTATATCCTCTTCTTCATTCGAAGAGAGCAGTGCGTTCCTGAATAGGGCTGCTCTGCCACCCAGGCAGGACACGAATCTTGAAGTAGTTCCTGGTCGTCAAGAAGCGGCCATCACACCTGAGCCGCCTGCGTGCAGGGTCGTGACTAGGTACTTCCAGTGACCCGACACCTGTACCCGTCGCCACTTGCCAGTCGCCGCAGGGCTTCACACAACATCTTCACCGGAGTTTTACCGTCACAATGAGTTGATTTAAGTGAGAGATGCTTGTGAGACAAATCCCACTCTCTGTTCACCCAAAGCTCGTTGGCTGCAGGCACGAAGATCGAGACGTGTAGTCTGAGAAGTGGGTGCGCAGCAGTGTGGCCAGAAATGAGGCCAGGTTGACCATACAAAACTGCCCTTCCGATATACAATCGTAGCCCACTGCAGGTGCTATTCACCATGATTCGGAGTTCCTTTCTCCTAGCCTTTCTTCTTTCACGAAGTACCTACAAGGCAGTAGGGGCAGCGGTCTTTTTCGGCGGACCGTATTCGCCGTGACACGAAACCGTCATTGGGTATTGTGACCATTTTTTCAGGCGCTGGCGTGCCACCGTCAACCCCAGCCACACCCTGTTGGATTTCGCCGCTAGGTTGTCCGCGGTTGCTTATTCAATATATTCGCAGCTAACCGTCGTACTGACGGCCGTTCCCCGATCCGCAACCTGGGGACGCGCCAGATGGCTCCTAGCTGAGCACACTGGATATATATATATATATATATATATATATATATATATATATATATATATATATATATATATATATATATATATATATATATATATATATATATATATATAGACCACTAAATGACCGATGTTTGTCACAAATTGATGTTGTTTTTTCATGCTGCAAGCCATGCAGGAGGACCTCACTGATTCCCGTTCTTTCGGAAATGACCGATGTTTGTCACAAATTGATGTTGTTTTTTCATGCTGCAAGCCATGCAGGAAGACCTCACTGATTCCCGTTCTTTCGGAAAACCTGTAGACTGAATACCGCTTGCAATTTACCTTAAATTTTGAAATAGGCTAATGCTACATAGAAAGTCATTCATCACTTCTTTTCTTTTCATTCTCTTTTTTTGGAGGAAGAATCAGTAGTTGAAATATTTCTCCATATAACGGTAATTGAATAGATTCTACATTGTGTGCACTGGCGTGCATCGTTACCTCATTCATGGTTTATTAGCTATGTTTGCGCCAAATCGGGCATACCATTCATCACAAGCAAACTTGCCTTATCCCCTTCCTCCATGGTAGCAGATAATAGCAACTATTCAAGAGCAACGTTTGCGCGATCAGTGTTGAAATTATTTGCACATGCAAAGGCTTTTGCTTCATTTCCATTTCCGAACAACAACTCAGCACATGGCAATATGCAAGTGTGAAATGAACGGCGTTGTAAAGTTCATCATGAATGCCTAGAGTAGCACTTTAATACACTCTAACCCTTAACAATGTTGAATTTCGAAGTAATCACTGTGCGGGTTAGTGAAAAGGAGATCTCGGGCTTCCATATATTTCCATCACAGCATACGTCTTCAATTCCATCTACCACGAATTTATGCATCAATATTTATTCAAAACCAAGAAATTTAGACGGTTACCCGACTCTAGACCTAAGAGGCTAGATATTCTACAATATTTAGGAGACAAAAATGTAACAAGTCTCTAAAAATTTCAGGGGCGTTTGGTCATTTAAATTTGGTATTGTTTGTTGAGTGGTTTATGAGTGAAGACACTAATATCGTTGCAAACTCAAAATACATTTGCATATGCGGTAAGAAATCTAAATAACTCTTACCACTATATATAAAAATTTCACTCCGATGTGTTTTTCATCGTTCGTTTTGTTCAAGTATTAGGCGCAGCGAGATACGTCCATAACGATCTGAAATCAGCTTATGTTAGCTTAGACATTCATATCCTTATTTTGTATGGATTTTCGAACTTCCACAACGGGTGAATAATACTTCCAAATTTTATAACTTATTCGCAAATGTTGCGGTCCGCTATTGCACTCATAAATATTTCTAATCAGGTTTTCTCAAACTGAAGAGGTTTTCTCAAACTTTTAAGTGACCAAAAGTTTTGTAGAGGAAATTTCCACGAATAGTGTTTTTGAGCGAGAGCCACATTGCCTTGCATACATCAAGAGAATGATGGTTCGTTTTAGAAGTGTTCAGTCATCATCTGTCAGCAACACGAAAATCACCACAAGGATTTTATTAAAAAACCCGGTCGATTTGTGATAAAAGTACGTTGAGTTAAAATGTCGGCAAATAAACATTATAGGATATTTGCTTCGATGTGTTTTCTTGTCGTAATTGTAGCTCAAAAATTCATGTGATTTCGGCCATCACTGTTAATGATGCATAAATGTTGAAGAGTAGGTTATGATCTACTTGTGCCCTTTCTGATTCAACGCAACGTATGCGCTTGTCTTCACATTCTCCTTCACTGGCATTGTACATTTAGGCGTTGTTGTGACCGCTTTTTTCGTAGAATTTCTTATTGTTCGCTGTCAATCGCATCGAAGAAGGTCGCTCGATTTTGTTCGGTTAGTATTCATTCACTAAGTAAGGTAGTAATAAATAGCTTTGAGCATGTGGCAGTAATGACAACGATGAAGCATGAGAACAGTAAAAAAATCGGTAGCCTTCCCATCTCTGTTAATATGCATGGCTCCTATCTATGATATATTGCTTTAGTGAGGCAACAGTTTTTGGAAACACGTTGTAATGATATCTTATGACGAATATGACGCGAATTTATAGATGAAATGCAAAATTGCGCTCTTTTAAGATCTAAATATGAGTGTGTCGGAATTGTGTGGCGAGTACGAGCTGAGGGAAAGAATATTTCTTAAAGTTATTTTCTTTTCACTTTAAGAGATTAGGCAATAACGAAATGAATGCTTGAAACGTGAATTATTCCTCTGTTTACGCCGGTTATCTTATGGTCTCTCAATATACATTTCACGCAGTTTTGCTATTCATTAATTGCTTCAACGATCTCCGTTTAAGTTGAGCGGACTTTGAAAGGAAACCTTTCTGGCACAAGTTAATTCAGATCCATATATGTAACAAAATTGAAACGTCAGGAGATGCCCCAGAGGAGCTGATACATTATTTGCTTTTGAAATCTCCTCACCTCCTGATTTATCTTTTATCAACGTATTTTGCGAGCTGATAGATTGTTAAATATGACCAGGTAGTTTGGCCACGGATTTTAATTATACTATATACAACTCTTTCCGAGGCTAATAGATATATCTGAGTGTTGATGGGCCTTATTCTTTGCTGCGGGTCATACGCATTAGATGATCCATAGGCTACTGGGTTAATACTACCGGAGAAAAGATCAATGAAAAATTTCGTCTTAATCTGCAGTTTCCATCATTTGCTGTAAAAAATCATGCAGTATTGCGGAAATCATAAAGCTTATCACAATAATATAAATGCTTTCCTTAAATAGGCTTTGGAATGTTTAGTTTTTGCTACAGCAGTATCACTATTAGAATGGTTACTTAGAAATAAGGTGCCAGCACTCAAGGCCTTAAAGTTTCGCATTTAGCTTGATCATCGTCAAGTTAAAGTCTATATTATGTTTTGTTTGTTTCATTTTTTGTTCGGCTTCGATTTCGTTGTTCTTACTGCTACTCTTGTAAATTTATAATGTTTTCGTTTTAGTGAGCACTTGTTACTGCTACAGTATTTGTAGCAAGTTTATAGTGAGTAGACTTTCACTACCCGCGATCTTCTATCCAATTCTTTTTGTTGTCAGTTCCTCATATCTACTATCTTTCTTGCTTCTTTTCATGGTGAGATCTCACTGTCATCTGTGAGTTCTTTTACGCAGCTGTTGATGGTTTTTCTCTAGCTCGGAAACATTCAATTTTTTGATTGCTACCTGCTTGTAAAGATGGTTTTCACGAAGTATTTGTTAGTTAGTTTTTAATATGCGCCACATATCGCAATCACACTAAAATTACATACCCGACCATGTAGGGAACTCGTTCAACCAAAGTACGCATCCTTTGCGGATGTACTGTCATTGAATGGCCACAGTGTTCACTGCGTATTTGCTGTTAGCTTTCTATTGCCCATCATTGATTACGTACGGTGCCTTTTGACAAGCAATGGTTATTTCTCTTTCATGCCACTCACATGTGCTTTGTGGAAATTACTCCGCTGGCCACGATTTAACCTTTAACGAGGAGTCACATTTTGAGGATATGATCAATCTCCTCACAACTTAGGGCACATTTTCTTAGGAAGTGTAAATTTTTTTGAATTTTCTGGATTTTGGAACTAGAAAGGAGCAATTCTTGTGAAACAGAATCTATTAAGAGGAACTTCTCAGTTGAATATTTTGGTGGAGCTCAAGTGAAAGCTTGCCATTAACTGTGATCCTCATCTAAGAAATGAGAAATAACTTTGATGCATCAAAAATTTCCTCTAAAAAAAGAAGCGGAAGCATGGCCATGTTGTTTTTGTGCTCATTTTAGGCCTTTTCTTAGCAATCGTTCGAACGTCCTGAATCTCAGCTTGTGTGGGTAACTTAAGTAATAGGACAGTTTTAGAGCACAGGACAGGAGAATGAAATATGTTGAATCGCTTTCTGGAGGGGTGAATGAATGCCGTACGTAATGTGTTCACGACTGGGAGGATCATTCGTCGAACGACCACCCAACACGATATTGCGTCACCTCCCCCTTCCGTCAAAGAGGCTCCTCTCTTCATTCAGTGTGACAATAATGAGTGATAGCACTAGTTAAGAGTCACAACAACGATTACTCACTTCAGCATGAGTAATGCGCGTTGGTTGGACAATGTAAATTGAAAGGGACAAATAAAACAGTTATAAACAATCTTATTTTTTCCACCAATTTGCTCTCGCAATCGCATGCAAATTTCCATTGGCAAATGCTGTTTATGGGCACCGTTCGTCACCGTCTATTTATGCACAATTTATGGGTCTGTCGTTAGGTGTCATGTTTTGAATACAAAGGAAATGCTTATGGAATTCTATGCACACGTTCCTAATCGGTGCCTGAAACGGATCCATGAACCGGATCTTAGCTCCATTATTCATCTTATACTTAAGGTGTGGGTATCTGAAGCTTCACACAGTCAAAGTAATTCAGAACATAAATGTCACCCATACATTACATACCAATTGCTTCATGCGAAGGTCGATCACGTTACTTTTCACTGCAGTGTCGCTTCTTTTCAAGTCTACAATGAATTATCACCATAACTGAATATAGGGGAGATTGCCTTGTATTTACATCACGTTGCCCAGGAACGTGTAGCCATTATTTATAATGTGTTAAATGCTCGCAGTGGAGATGATATACTAGCGCAATTCCTTTCACTTGTTTAATTGATAATTAATATTGGTGGTCACAAATGTGTAACACCTATCTCTGTTTTTTTTTTTTTTTTTGCTTGTTCCTGCCTTTGATTTGGTAAATGTGTGTCTTTAATTGTGCATTGATACAACTTTCTTTTTTTGTAGAGAAACTTTTGTGTTGCGATGTTTACGTGTATAGATTCATGTTTATGTATAGAGGTTCATGTTTTGCTTAGAGCACTAGAAAGAACTTGAGTCATCAATTCCGTCCTTAAACATCAACGTAATCTTATAACGAGGATTACAAAAATAAGATCGGGAATTATTAAATTATCTTTGTGCAATAAACAGTTAGTAATAATTGTCTATGAATGCGATCGCAGCGACACTTCGGAAATGCAAATTAAGTCGGCTAAAACGAAAAGTTTTCCGCAACAAAAAGAAATTCACCACAATCAGTTCTAGCAATTGGCTGCGAAGAGAATAGATTTGGCATTTTACGTTAGGATAATGCACTGTATAGCTTCTTTCTTCTATACTTGAAATGATTTATTACTAGACACAAATTCCGCAAATCTTTAGTCGATGATATCAACGACAATTAATGCTTGGCTGGAAATAGTCTTGACCTCGAGTTGGACAAAATTGCGCTGTAACTTCGCGCAAAGTTGCCCGTTATTTCATTATGCCTCCCATGCTGCATAAATTTTTTATCCGCTTCTACGTAACCATTTCGACAACGTAATGAGCAATTCTGAAATAATTTGAAACTCATTGCGGAAATCTGTCTATATGCGAGAAATATTTATCAAAGCTGACCGAAATTGTTTCTTTTGTTGCTCAGAATCTAAATGTGATCTGCTGGTGATGGAGGATCGATTCGTCAGAAAAACTTAACCGGAATCTCAAATTTGAAACGCTTCCGAAATGCTTGCATCTTATTATTTTCGCAATGATGGATGAGCCGGTAAATAGCTTTTCGTTGTCAGTACTGAGCAGCATCCGTTGTGTGTCAATATATGCATCATTCACCTCGTGCTGTTGCAATGTAGTAGTGGTCATGAAACGTAGTCCCAGGAAATACCTAAGGAATCATCAGTCACAGAACGTTTCTTATACAATACTCCTCCTTTTAAACCCTACTCTTACAGCCCCTTCGAATAGACTTCGTTCGTCTTAGAAGCTGCGAGAGCTAAAAGCATTCCGTTGGCAAAACATCTTCACATATACATCGATTATATGAAGAATATGAGCACGATAAATGCTCAAAATTCATGAACAAAAATGTTTTAGGGTGTTTTATCCCTTTGTTCTTTAAGCAATTTGCTAATTGGAAGTTTTGTATAAGCTATGTTATTTGGTGACTCCTTCTAAACCATTGTATTCTACCTTCTATTGCTTTAATAACTGCAGAACTTGATATCAGTAGGCTAATCTGTTGAAGTTATTAGTTCCGTCTTCAGTTATAGTAATTGTCACTCGATAAACCTAACAAATTTCAAAGCACTATTTCCATCATTGATCTGAGGACTTGCTGATAAAGAAACTTAGAGATAAATTCATTGGCAACTATAATTGGCCCGGGATGATCGAAAAATTTGACTACTATTCGAAAATGGACGTCGAATTTTAGGCCATAGTTCCAGGTTATATAAAAGTTAGAGGGTTTTATTTTTTACTTGCTGATTAAGAATCATTCAAATGATGGTTTATCGACGTTTTGGCGCTGTAACATTAAAATGCGGACCTTAACACGATCAACTCTATCCGATAATGTTTCTCTTTCGGATGTTTCTTTCCCAAGCGCGAGCACATAGTGCCTCCTTCATTTTTGGCGCCTTCTTTAATAGTGGTAGCGTGCCGCTGTTTTTCTATAAAGTAAATAAGGGAAGGTATTGTACTTGAGTAACCATGCTTGAGGGTCGAGTGGTGTTGAATCTACGTTTTGAAGCACCACAGGTAATAATGCGTTTTTAGAGGTGTTTTTCTTAACGGTCAGATTCTATAGGTGATGGTCTTTTTTTGACGGGGAGGGGAGAGGGAAGGCGACAAGGCTGTTTTGAAGTGGCGGTGGCTGCAAAATAGGTTTTCGATGTACAGATGTCATCATTCCGTTCCTCTCGTATCGCAGAAACAGAGTTTCCTTGAGAAAGAAAAATTGAGCAAAGTTTCAGCCCCGCACCCAGCGTATAGTTGATGCAAGATGTCTGTAGTGAGGGTCATTTTAACTGCAAGCATTAAAACTTTACACTTCTGAGCAGATTATCGTTGAGGGGGGTTTCGTTGAGTCGAATTCTGTGGGGCAGATAATTCATTACCGTTTCTGAAGGGTACTTAATCCAGTTATTGTTATTAAAATCATTACCGACAATAAATGGAAAAAAAACAGTCCATACAGTGAATAAAAACGAAGAAAAGTATAATAATATGAGTGTGAACGGGCACATCAGCAAGTAGAATATACAAATCTCATTACATATAATACGTAACAGGTTATGAATTAGTAATGAGCAGATGAGTTCCAAACAAAGATGAATACGTGCACTTGCATAGTGAGTTCAATTGTGATAGGTGCAGTTCAGCGCTTTATTAGAGAGTATCAATTCGAACGCTTCCAAAATCAAGTATCAAAAGATTATTTTCAGGTTACTAATAAGAAGTTGGATCTCATGGATAACTGTTGACGTCAACGTCTTTATCGAACGAAAGGAGCCAAAGATTTTTTTTGTGTTTTAATCGACCTTGGAAATTTCTGAGCGAAGTAAGTTGAAAATTGTTTTAACTTAGTTTTAACTTAAAATTATTTTAACTTATATCTAGGCGTGCGGAGAGAGTCTAAAATAAAACATAGATCGAGATAAGGTGCATTCCGTCTGTGTAAGTCTTGCCTCTAATAATTATGATACTGTTATAAGTATGCCTTGTTTGATTTGTGCGCATTGTTTTCGGGAATAGTAAAATCTGATTGAGGGATTTTCTGTGCATTAATTTCTTTCAACTTTTTCCTTCTAACTACACTATGAAAATTCCGTTTTTCTACACCATGTTTATTTATTTTTCCCTATCCTATTACGGATATTTAGGAGACTTAATGAAATTCAACTTGCTGGGTGTCAAACCTCATTTTGAAGATGTGCAAGACTGTTCATGAACAGTGTGATCTTCTTCAGGCATAAAGAAAGCATATTTGTGTTTTGTTTTATTCCTGTTGAAAGAACTTAATGTGTATTCGTGAATTGCTGCTAATGCGTAATATAATATTAGAATAGTAGAAAATCTTTTTTTTGGTTAAATAAATGTATTTCAGGACGTTTATTATGCGACATTAACCATATTTCATAACAGCAATTGATTCAATCAAAGATATCTCAATCTGCATATGGCGTTAAGGTTTGTTACCCCTTTAAATTTTACGCTTATAAGAAGTGCGTTTTTTTCAGTGTCACATCTAATATTCATTTCATACTTCATCGATTTTACCAGCATTTGTCCACTCGCTGCCCTCCCCCCCCCCCCCTTCTCCTTTAGGTTAGAATTCCGTGGTGTTTACAATATTCTCGTGTCTTATAAATAGCCACGCTTTGAGGCAGGTATACTGTATCACGAGCTATGCAATACCGTGCCTTATTAAAAATACAACTAGTATTCTGCGCTGTGATGAATTACACCAAATGTTCCCTTCAGCAGATATGTGGGAAACAACCTCCGTATGTACATTGCATAGGTGGATAATCGTCGTAAAACACTGATTGTATTGGGCAATGTTTTTGGGAACGTTCACTTTTTAAAAGATGGTGTTTGTACTTTCATGATTCACAAATTGCGTCTGCCAATTGTCAACGAATCTGTTTTTTCATTCGTTTGAGTAAATTTCAATATTTTATTATTGCTTTCGGTGACTTGCAAATTCTGATGCTTTACGTTTAATGGCCAACTTTTAGTTTGGATTTATATGCAAATTTATACATTTAATGATGCAAATGACGCTCAAATTTTTTGCTTTTGAATTATTTTCTTTGAGCAGCATAAACATTTCTCACTTACGTTCCACGAATAAGTACATATTGAGTAGGCCCTAATCTCTTCATTCAATTATTTCATCTTTAATTCAGCGTACTTATTTAACGAAATTTGCAAGTGGGTCCCATACTTTTTCTATGCTTGAAATTAGTCTCTGTCGCCGGGCACCGCAGTTTTATTACCTACGATGAGAGTGCGCTTTAAAAAATTGGAAAGTTTCAACTATATTCACCCTCAGAGATGGTTCGATAGGTCATTTATTTACGTATTGAAGTGCTTTATGCAAAACATTATTGTGTTTTGATCTATATTGCTTTTCATTTCGTTAATCAATTCTGTCTTGTCATTTTATTCATCCTTAGCATCGATTGATCTATTTCATTCATCGTGAAAGGGGGTTATTGTTGATTTCTCTATTAATTTCCTTCAAATGGTTTATTGATCTGCTAGCAAATACAAGTTCTTTTCATCCGAGCAATTTCTCAAGTTTTCACGACCCATTATGTTCTCTAGCCTCCTCTGCCCATTCTCCTTCCACCTCCTTTATTCAACATGGATATATTTGCAGTTGTAGTCTTGTAACTTATAGTCTGATGAACAAAAAATCCGTTCTAACGAGGCATTACTGGTTAGGGGCGCTGTGCACATCAAGAAAATGGGCTTCGAAATAGAAGCCTTTGAATTACAGTAATCGTATCTGCCTTTTCATTGAAGACGCAAAGCTGCGCAGCGTTTTTTTTTTTTTTTGTAGCCACTTTTCCATGTGGATGCAGTATGTGCACTGTTTTATATATAATTCCACATTGAATATGAGCAGTAACACTGTTGTTTCGCAGACGCATGATCGATAGATATATTGGTACAATAGTTTTTGGATATGACCATGTAATGCGTCGAGTACAGATGGAATAATCATTTATGCTGACGTTTCGGCTCTTTGAGCCATAATCATAGCCCACCAAGCTGAAAATTCATCACATAAAATACACTTTGTACGTTTCATAGACTTGGAGGGGTTTCAAACAGGTGTAATATGAACGGTAGTCAGAAGGAGGGTTTAGTTATATATATATATATATATATATATATATATATATATATATATATATATATATATATATGCCGACGGAAAGGAAATAAAAAAACGAAAAGGAAGTCAAAAAAAGGAAAAATAAAGGATTTAGAGTTCCCGAGAGAGAAGATTAGTGAGGTTGGATAATTCGACATAGCCGTTAATCTGTGGTTTTAGAGAGTTTATGAGGTGGGCTTCCCTTATCTTGCGGATTAGCGTGCCTTTGCCACGAGCAAGTATTTCGACCACAATGTTAGTTGCCTCAAGGTTGTGGACCTCGGCAACATGCTTGGCCATCGGGCATGCAGCATATGATCGAGATAGTGGTGAAACGTCAGCGTAAATGATTATTCCATCTGTACTCGACGCATTACATGGTCATATCCAAAAACTATTGTACTAATTCCACATTTATAAGTCTCGGAGGTTACAGTATGTGTCGTTTATCAGAGTAAAACATTTTTTGAGGAGTTGGGTATATGGGGGAAGCTAAGAGAGTTGTGCTGTTCGCAGTTCGCCAAAACAGCCGCCTGTTCGGTAAAAACGAGAAATGGGAACGTATTCGAGGGAAATTAATGAGAGGCAGCGAGCATGTTTTGGTAAATCTTCGTTTATCCGCTGCTAAAGTGTTCTTTCATTTCACATTTGCTCGCATATGGTAAGCATACGGTAGGCACACTACCTGGCAACACGTCAGATAGTGTGCTTACCATATGCCAGTTCAAGAGGGGAGCTTTCGAGGTAGGTATAGAGTCAGCAGTCTTCTAAAGGGGATACGTTGCCTTTCAACACGAATAGTACTCTTACAACGCCATTAGTTTGAAGCAAGAAGTTTTAAATTGAATTAGAGATGCTGTGGAGCTGGTCTCTCTTTTGATCGGTGCAGTAAGAGAGTCCAAAACATTGCAACTTGCATGCTATGATTGCCACATCACTGAAGTTTCTCTTGAACAGAGGACTTCATGTATTCTGCGAGCAAACTCTCTTCGTGAAGTTTGTGTAGCATTGTCGGATCCGTCTTATGCTCTTCAAAATTAGTTGACTCTCTATAAGGCAGTTTCAATATTCTGTTGCGTTCTTTCATCCACGGTCAAATCGCAGATGGCAGGTATTTGTTGCAGCTGATCTTCGCTACAATTGAGCGCAGAGAGGCAAAATACTTATTCAAAAGTATTGAACACCTTATTAATGTCATTGCTGTTCTATAAACACCTTATCGAAAAGGGACCACTCACGAGCAGAGAGTACCGTATTCAACGACTCATTCATCTGATTTTGTCATCCTCACATTTTCAAGTAACTCCGAGCTTTTGAATGGATCACTTTCCCTCTGTTTCTCTTTTCGAAAAAATTGCTCAATGATCATAAGAGTAGAATAAACAGTAACGGTGACGATCGCCTGTTGAATTAAAAGTCTAATAATTACAAAGATTTTTGGAAACCAGAAAGGTAGGGAAAAGAGAGAATAAAGCATCATTTATTTCTCCAGTGAATATAGTAAAATTAGCGGCACTGTGTTTGTTTATTAGCACTTTTCCTAAGAGCAGCACAGAAGCATGTGATTGTCAAGCTGTGGATGCTTATAGAATACAGCAGGCACAGTCATACTAAACCTAACCACAGTTTCTCGTGTTCCGACACCTTCGCCATAACTGTTCAGCTCAATTTTTCTCTTTGGAACCCTTCATTCACAACAAGGTTCATTCACAACACTTAGCTGGTAGGCGGCAGTTTTGTGTAAGTCGTTTCGTATCACTTTATCTTGAGGAGTTACAAAGGGAAATTAAAATTTAACCTGTATTCGCATGCTGTAAGGAAACATGGCTGTTCTCGGTGTGTATTATTTTTGATTTCGATAAGTCTTCTAATAGTCAATGATAAAGCGTTTAAAAAAGTTTTCTTTTCTTAGCGTATGCAAATCTCTACTTTTTCTTAGGGGATTCGAAATAGAACAAAGCTCACCTTCCCTTCTTCTCTTCCAGTAACCTTCTTATAGATTTCCTGGCATTGGACGATGATACGGCAAGAAGTTTTTTATCTATCTGCGCAGAATTTCGCTTATTTGTCCATTTTCTTTGAAAAGATCCTCATTTTTACGCTATAAGTATTTCGTTTATTAACTGCCATCTTTCTTCAGCGATTTGAGGGCATTTCCACAGTTCGTCATAAGCTTTGTCGATTACGTTCCCGACCGTATTCATTGTATAGATCGTAGTTGAGATAAATCCGCCGATGTGCGAATGTGAGCCAAAATATAAGCGATATAACCGATGAGCTCTCACACAATGTAGCCATTTGCTACACAACGCAGCCATCTATTTTTCTATTTTGCGGACTTCTGTTAATACCAGCTTAGAATGGTACTAATTTATAAAGGTGTAATATTGCCGATATTTTCGTTCATAAGTGAAGTTGAAGAGGCTATGAATGAAAATCTTGTGTATTCTTGATTGGAGTCGATCAAGGAATGTATAATAATGCAAGCGCATGAGCTAGATTATAAGCCGTTTTTTCCGATCATCAGAAATGTTGACGATGTCAGCAGGAGGTTTTATTTAGTAGTAAATGGAACAATTAAACCAAAAAATGCATTGTTTATAGCAACTATGGGACATCTGTGTTTTATACAAAAAAACCTCATTGTAAGGTTGAATTGAATAGTAGATCGAATAAGAAAAATATAGCACAGCGCATTCTGGAAGAAAAGTCATATCGAGACGAACAAAAAGATGTTAGGGAGCGGAGGAGGAGCAGCTAAAGGAGGTTTTTGCAAACCTTCGCTTGAATACAGCAGAGTGGGTGAGTGGACAACCACAACCCGATGAAGATTGCGTTTATTGGCAAATGTTGACGAATTTTCGAAGAACGAAAAATAAGCAAACCCAAACAGGGTTGAAGATCGCCCAAAAGAAGCAATAGTGCAACAAGCTCTGGACATTTGGAATACATGCACTTCAACACATGTGTTTAGCTATTGCACTGATTGTTATGTGATTTTAGAGCAATACGTATGAAGGATTTTTGCGCCCTCTCAATATGACAGCACTCTCACTTTGAACCGCCTGAATCTTACTCTAACAATGGCTTTTGAAGCTTCGTATGTAAATGATCGAAACTGTTTTCGCCTTATAAAGGCATCGAGCTCTTCGATAGAACATTTTTAATGCTATTGCTTATTTGATTTTTCTATACTGAGGTCGAAACTGCTGATTGATCTTTGAAGTTCAAGGGGCACTTAATGCGGAACATAAGCCGATAGTGTCCTCGGTAGGCGGAAGAGGTTATAACAGGTTGCATGGCTAATTCTGCAGTTTCAAACGCAAAACATAGAGCATTTATGGATGGATATTTTGAGTTGCCGACTCTCGATCATTCGCTAATAAAGTTTAGCGCATCTTGGATTAAGCGTCATCTGCCATCGCTAGACGAATGCTCAATATAGAACTTCACGTCATCAGTTTACGAAAATTATATTGCATTGCCCGATTTCTCTCCCGTTCCGCTCATTGAGGAGGTAAGATGGGGAATGGAAGGGAGGGCTAGTGGTGATCTCTGTGACAGTGGAGGCTAATAAAATGGTAACCTTTTCATAGAAGTGTGATATTCCTTCAATTGTTATGAGGAATGCGATGACTGTTTGATGTATGATGTGTGGATACAGAGGAATGTAGAGGTTGGAGCGTAATCTGCGCTCTGATCACGAAGCTAGCAAAAAAGTGAACGCCGACGCCGTTTTACAGTGAGGATGTTGCATTGCTGATTGCGTGGCTGATACGCACACTGAAACATAAGCTTTTTACCTTAGAAGACTATAGCTTAATACGAGCGATCATTTCAATCTTTTCTCCCTCATTGGCTTGAAATTGGTCGCCCACTTAAATGTTCGATATTGCCACTCGAGCAATTTCAGGATAGTAATCCATTAATGCTTTAAGGGAAACACACGATAAGTTGAAGTACCGTGCCAAACTGGGAGCGTCTTCATCATCTCGTCGTAGTCGCGTTGAATCGGAAGAGAGCTCTCATGATGGCGATGACGACTCTATTCGGAGGTTCTTTCGTTACTTTCAAATGTATTAATGAAATTGTATATTGACTGGCTTAAGTTTGTGAGGATTTTCGCAACCACACAATAGTACTGCATTCCGGCGAAGAGATGTTTAAATATACAAATTTCTAAATTCAAATGATGAAGTAAATAGAAACTTCGTTTTTAGACTCGCTCGCAGATTTGTAATATTGCATTCTATGCGTTGAGGCTCTTTGAAATATTTTATTTTCGCTGTTGCCTAATTCGAGTTCTATCAGTGGGATAGTATTGATGACACAGCGATGTTAAGAGCATTTTCTGCTTCAACGAGAACACAGATCATTTAAGAGCGAAAAGGGGTTAATTAACAATAGTTCAATGCAACATTATCACTGAGTCGGCTAAGAAAAATTTCTTCGTTTTGAGGTATTTTATGCTTCAAAAGTGACACCTTGGAATTAAAGAAACGTTCAACGTAGTTTATCATCAATATGAGAGTTTGTGATTTTTCAGAAGTTGCCATGATGAATCACACCTAGACGGATCACGCAGCGAACTGAAACAACTACAAGTGAGAATTTCGAGAATGCATTCTGAGGTTTTGATTGCTTTGCGTGCATTTCGAGGAGATAGCACGCACTCGATTAGACTCATACAACATCGGCAATCATGTGTGGTAATGCTATAGTCAAGAGAGTGCTTTTTCTCAGTGGGCCCTAGTAGTGAAGGCAAAATATTCTGCAAATTTTTGCCTTCAAATTTCCGTCATAAATAAACCACTGAGTAGTCTGAAGGAAGTGAATATCAGAAAAATAAATAAAACCGTCCAAAGAAATGATGTAGTGTTACAGAGCAATATCGGGAGAATGTTTTCGCTCGTTGCATTATTTGTTATTTACAAATTTAAGGTTGCTATATAATGCTTACAAGCAAACGTCGCCAGTTTGCTGCGATGTGAATATTTAGTTAGTTTCAGATACGATGTTATAAATCGTTGACTCGAGGCGGCTTTTGTCTACGGCATTTGAATATGAGTGCTTACTAGTAATAGGCTGACGATGTGGCCTCATGAACGGGCACATTTAAATGGCGCAACATATATTAAATGGTATAACAGAACATGAACAAGGCTGCATTATAGGTATTTGAAATATGGTATAAATCCCGTCGCCTTTGATGGCAGTAGTTCTTTGTACTAGAGCAGCTTCATGAGGTGGAGCAGGATTCGAGCAGGGCTAACAGTCCGATCAGATAAATTGAATCTGTCATAACGATACCGCAACCTTAACTTTCTAGGACAGCTTGACGCGTTTCTTCACCCCAAGAAACCGTCGACGATCGAGAGTTGCGCAGTCGTCGTTCTCACTTGAACAACTCGAGGATCGCTCCACATCAGCTGATAACGATGACCGGGTCAACGGTTCCTTAAAAAATGTAATCCTTTTCAACATTATTTGCTTTCTTGTTGTTTATTGTGTCTCTTTGACCGTTTTGCTTCGTTTATGTGCTGTTGTTCTGCAGGCCGCAGAGCCTATAGCAAATGCATATCTCGTAAGGGATATATTCCTGAGGAGGATTGAGGACAGTATGGCGACTCAACAGTGGGGTTTTCTCGAGCGATTCTATGAAAAACTTGTGTATACTTTTTGTATTTTTTGTTTCTTACCAAATATTTCAGAAATTAAAAAGTTGCCGAATTCAATAATTGCTAGCATGCCTTCTTGGTTATCCGCTGGTAAATAAGCGTATAAAAGTGTATACTTTGACCAGGAGTGTTGCTAATTCATTTGGACTTGTTCATGGCCTTTAGATTCTACCACTTTGCGAAAACGGCTTCTTCCATTTATGCCGCAACAGATTCATGAGAATTGCATCATTCTTATGAAAATTCATTCCATCAACAAATCTAAAGTTATATATATATATATATATATATATAATAAATAAATAAATAAATATATATATATATATATAAATAAATAAATAAATAAATAAATAAATAAATAAATATATATATATATATATATATATATATATATATATATATATATATATATGCTTCAATTTCGTGTAATAAATCAAAGAGGCTGTAAACGGGAAGTGGCAAATTCGAGGTATTTGAAGTAGACGGCGCACGCAGTTCACCTACGACGCCGCTGGTTATATTTTGCGCTATTATATGCATCTTTCATGAGAAGGCCAAGCAGATATGTTTTTCTTTTTTTTCTTTCATGGGAATGTGTATATGCATGTTTTACAGGAATCTGATGAGGAAAAAGTTTCGGATCGTGTCGACGCCGTGAACAAGTATAAACTGAGGCACGACGACTGGCAATTAAACGGCGTCGAGGGAAAAAGAACTGTTAAACCAGACCACTTGGTTAGAATTCTACAGGATTATCATTTTTGCTAAGAACTATCTAAGTGCAGTTTAGCGGTTTATTTATTTTGCATATTAGCCTGGTAATGCCTGCAGTCGCTAATTTTAAAGTGCAATGGGGGATCGTGGTGCTTTTTCACATGTTGGGGGTACTGAAAAAGATTCAACACAAATGCAGATTGCGAGCATTGCCTGTAATATACGGAAATGAGAAAAAGCTGTATCCACATGTTGACACGATGAGTGTTTTATCCTTCATGGGGATAGGAAGTTAAGAATTAGATAGCTAGAAAGACACGGTGCTCGTGTTTAGGTCTTATTTCTGATCTGGCGCATGATTCGCACTCTAAATACTTCGGGGTATTACGTATTTTTCAGCGGCCGTTATGCGTTTCTGTGGATGGAGGAGCGAGGTCTGAGGGGCCGTCAAGCGGGCCAAAGGCTGCTCATTCCGCCTACCAATCTTGGAAAACAAGTATGGATTTAAAGTAATTACAGCAATATCATCAAATCCTGAAGTTGGTGTTCGAAATACCACAAGTCATTTTTTTGCTAATCCATCTGGCAGATGTGATAATATTTCAGAAGGATTATTATTATTGAATACATATGCGCGCAGCCGTCAAAGATCACTACTTGATCGATTCTTTAGGCTGAAAATTCATTGAGGTTCCCCTCTCTATAGACGTTCTGTTTACTGGAAATTAGGAAAAATTTTTTGACATATTTTCTAACCAGTCGTTTTCCTAGGCATCAAGTTTTAAAAAAAGCAGAATTGATTTTACTCGTATTTGATTAATTATGATAGCTAAGTTTGTGTAGAAAATACTCGGGTTGGGTTTGCAGACCAGCCAGGGCACTCACCACATCGACGTAACGACGTGCTCTACGATGCATTATCTCCGTATTTCAGTGCCAGCTCGGAAAAGAGGCGCACTTTCTCAAAGGTCTTTTACAGCTTATTAGTTTACATTTCGCTATGAAATGGAAATTAAGTGTGATCGCTTACTTTTCTGTGTTTTCACGTTGAAACTTCTCGCTTTATAACGGGAGGGAAAATTTTGTTGATACCTGCTGTCATGATGCTCGGCATTGTCAACATGGTTTGGCCCTTTATGGGTCATTCAAGAAGGGATTTCTTGACGATTGCGCCACCGACAGAGGCATTTAAGGCCGATTCCTTCGGTGAATGCATCGTCCGTTGCGTTTTTATGCTTATATTGCCCGCCGTACTTAGCGGAGCAGTCTGATGTTGCTAACAAATATCACCAAACCTGCCTGAAGTTTAGAGCTTGTACAGTGGTGCTGGACAGAGTTAGTAAAAAGTAAAATTTTCGTGTTTTCGTCGAGAAACTGAACTTGCTAAGCTTATATTTTTCTCACGTTTCCAGCTTCCGCATATCATTACAAAGGTGCCCAACCATAAAAATCATGACAGTATCTTCTGACACTTGGAATGGAATCGTAGCAGCTTTTGAGGCCACAGCGCGTCGTTGGGTTGCCTAATTGAAGAACCTTGGTCAATGCTGAAGTTTCAGATTGCTGTTGAGTAGAGGGTTTGAGTAAGTCCTGTGGGGGGCTTGGTTTCTGGAGAATAGGTCGATTCACTGCAGATTGTGATCATAGGGTGCGCAAGTGGGAAGCAAGGAAGCTTTGCCATTTGCGTGGGGGAAGATTTTGCCATGTCTCTGCTGTGTGGACGAGGCAAGACGAGGTGACGAGTCGGAGTTCGGCGAACTGGCGCATTGATCTGGACTGGTTGAATGAACCGTATGGTGGGAAAGTCATCAAAATATCCGACTCAACGCACACAACAGGAAACGGGTTTGAAACACGCAGTAAGACAAACCAGGGAAAAGGCGCAATATAATAGGGCAGAGAAGAACAGGTATCGCTGAGGTCGATGTATGCAAAATGAGTCGCAGCGCGGTTGTTCATCACAGCAATTTTCATCCATTTTTGTATTGTTGTTAAATGCTTTCAGTCCACTTATTTAGCAAACGATATATTTAAAGAACTGATGAATTTCGAAGATTTGTGCACTCGCTTAGTAAGGTGATAGGAGCGAAAGATTGCAAATCTAACCAGGGCAGTTGAGGCGACTCAGGAATTTTTTGGCTAAGGCAGTTGAGGCAAATTGAAGTATTTTCAGGCTGCGGTAATATTTTAGGTTAAGGAACTCCAGGTTAGATAGTGGCAACTTGAAGCATGATAGTGATGCTGTTCACGTCACTGGTCACCGTTCAGCTGGAGGCGTGCAAGCTTATAGGGCAATGCTGACTTCGGTACAGTGCAGTAGGTAGAAATAAAGCCTTTCTTTTACTTGCAGGGTGAATATGCTCAGCTTTCTGGTGTGCGTCGAAGGGGAAGAAGCGGTGATAGCAGCTCCACTCAAGGTCAGGCATGTTTTGCTTGTACTGTGCCTATTTCCCTCTTGTTTTGTTTAGGACAAAAGTAGCTGTTCAGTACTATAATTTATGCTACTCAGATAACCAGCTTTTTTAGAGGAGAGCAAGAAAATCAGACTACATTGGGGTGGATGGGAATGCGAGAAAATTTTTCGATGGGATTTGAAAAAGGAATGACGTTAAGATTCGATCATTTTATGAATTTTTATCGATAAACAGATTTCTCGGGAAGTTCGGCTAAATTTGAAATGCTTTGTTTGCGTAAGGCCTGAGTATGTATAGGAATTGTACCAGGAATTGTAACTATTTATTGCAGCTGCTAGTGTGCTAAATTGTTCAGCAATGTCAAGGAGATAATCTGAGGTTTCTATCTGCATGATGGAACTTGTAAATCGCAATGATCTTTTATCCGCGCATGTGTTAACACAAAATATGATTTTTGTTATCCTGTAAACCGAACTGGAATGTGTGGGAACAGATCCTCGCCCCTTCGAGGGGTACCCTTGTACAATGTACAGGAAATTTCTACTCCCTTCTATATATTTCCACTGTTGGGGATTTCTCGCTGTTCGGTTTTTGTGCCGACAGCATCTGTACTTCCCACATCTTCTCAATTAATGAAAAAAACTAAAGGTTTTATTGTCTTTGTCTGCCGTTATTCAATGTATTACTGCATATCAGTCCTTCTGAATGTAATTTTGCTCCTACCATCCTACGAGAAAGTGTGCAAAGTGCTGGTTTGTGCTAGTCATGGCAAGGTATGGAAGATTGAAAATTATCGTATGTATATGTGAATATTGTAGAGCGTATGATATGTGAAGCAATAGCGAAGACTGTTCATTGTAGAGCAAATGTCGCCATCATCAGCGTGGAGCATGGAAAGGGCACGTACTAGCCCTGAGCATTCCTCTTGTGAGTCTGTTGCGCAAGGTGATTCTGGTCGTCACGACGAGGAACTGGTTGTCGACGAATCAAGGTACAGTTTGCTTGGCCATTCCTGCGCCTCGTTTCCTTCGCGCGTTCTCATCGATGCTTTGCCTTGTCCAAGAATGTATACAAATGTTAGGTGAACTTTTATCAATTTTCACTATTGGAATGTTCGACGACAACCATGAGGTGGTTGATTCAAGGGATTGTCTTATATAGAGCTTAGGTCGGATGTAAGTAATGTTATGGTGCTTGTATAACTCCGGATATTATGTTTAATGAAAATGCTCTTCATGTTGCCTTATAAATTGCTGCGGTCTGCATGCAAGGTGTTACACCTGTGATCGCAGATCTACTTTATTCGACCTCCCTTCTCTGTTATTAGTGTACCTTGCACTTGGGGCATGCTTTTAATTTCTCTTGTTGGCGCGGCTAATCACTTAGTGGATCATTATCATGATGCTTCAGCTTATTGCGTTAAAATGAGTACCTTAGTCTTATTTGCAATTACCCCCGTTATACAGCCACATGTTTAAATGCTGGCGTTCTATTTGACAGATTGTTTGTGGCGGATTTTGGCCGTTTTGTGCTAGCTAATTTGGCGCCTTGTAGAGCATTGTTCTATTTTATAATCAGGTGCGTTGTGGTAAGGCATAAGACCTGTGCTGAGGAAATATGTCGACTTAGCTTCATTCGAAAATGTTTCTTTATAAGGAAATGGGCTACATTTAGTTGTTTATTGCTCAAATCAACATTTCCGTTCTTCGAAGAAAGTTCCACTGTTTGTTTTAATCAACCATTTTGTGTCATTGTTTTATTTGCGACATCCTGATTGAATGTAGAGATTGACGTGGCTGTCGTAGACTTATTAGCTTGTTCTGATAGTGGATTTCTGGAATTCTACTAATAAGTCCTTTACGGTCGGTTTTGCCTCTCCTACTCGAATCGTTCTCATGAAAATGTTGATTTATATATGCAGCACAATACTGATTGCAGAACAAGGAATTGCTCGAAGTGGTAGCTATTCAGGGTGTTGAGTATAAGCTGCAGATTAGAAATCGGCAAAATTGATGCCGTACCATATTGTGCACATGTTACCGTGCCCTCCTTTTTTTCAGCTCTGTTGAGCGCCACAACAACAGACGTCGGAAGGTTCCGGGATTGCAGTCTACTTCATCACGTGGCAGACTATGTGCCGCCGATGTTGGCGACGGACCGCTGAAGCCGAACAGTAGACAGCAGCACAGATCCATGAACGCATCGATTTCAGTCAGTTCGTGCACTTACGCCAACAGCTCGCCACGCACATCTTCGGTTAGTATCCCCATTTATTCAGTGCTTTTTCCAGTATTGGTGAAGAATATTGACCACGATCCTCCAGTTGTGTCTGTTTCCCATGCAGTGAGAATAATCATAAGCTTGTGAAATATTTAGGCGTGTTTTGTTAATGGGGATTTTTTATTTTTATTTTTATTTTTATTTTTTGTTTTTTGTTTTTTGTTTGTTTGTTTTTTTTTTTTTTTGAAGGTGAGTAATGTGTTGCCCTAAAGTAATTGCATATTTATGCACCTCTTCAAGAAACTCAAAAGACATTCACTTGCATACAAGAATAAACTCAGCTTTACCGAAGATGATAGATTTTAACGATAGGAAATCCCGCAGCATGCATAACTGTTGTACGGAGGCGATCGCTTTGGACTATAGTAATCAGCGAGCGTTCGTGGAAGAAAAGTGTTTAGACAGAAAACATTTAGCCAGAAAACAAAATCAATAATTGTAGTGCTGTATGGCCTGTCTACAGAGGGTCATAGATAAGCTTATCTCTTTAGGAAAGAAACTTGCTTGATGATGTTGCTTTGAGCAAAACAAATACTCGAAATGCCATTAGTGACAGAGGGCAATCGACGTCGTTGAACATCGGACACAGGCGCAGTAAAATCGCTGGGCTTGTATCCGATGTTAAAATGGATTCATTTCTTGTATGAAGATTCTTCACTGGAGCTTAGTATGGAAGGTGCTGGGAACTATTTTAGCAAAAAATAATTCATAGTCCGTTAACGCACATTAAGTGTTTATCTTTTTGTAGTAATGGGTATGGATGTCAAAATTAAATCCTTCTAGAAGTCTTCATGTGTGCCAATCAGAGCAGTGCTCCTATTTGTTACTTTGAAATGGTGTTTAATTGATAGTTTTTCATTGTATTATCTAAGAAGGCAATATTTGAATGCACAACGATGCAGAGACGAACGCTTCTAAAAAGCTCTACTAGCCTACCGACTACTTTCTTGTATCGTGATGATCACTCTAAATGTACTAAGATCTTTTCCAGAAATATTCATCACTGATTTGTATGCTTTAATGCAGTGTCATCTAACTATAGAAACGATCTGAAAATCACACAAAAAGCATTTGATGCTAAAACTTATCAGCTTATTTTCCTTAACGGCCAAATATGCTATGCTGCTATCACAAAAACTTTTTCTAAGACGGTTTTCTGTGGTTTATGTGAAGCTTAGGCAGTTCCAATGATAATAGCGCATTATCGTCTGTACTGTCTTTTTCATTTCAATGGCGAAGGTTTCCGTTGGATATGCGTTCAGAACGATGTAAAGTGAATATGGTCTTCGTTTGTGAGTTTTTAAGAAGGGTTTTTCTTCATTCGATTTCTCTTCTATTCGAAACAATCCCAAAGTTGGTTGGAACAATCTGAAAATCTGAAACTGGTGGATAGCTGTCTTACTGTGCAGCATGCATTGATTTTATAAATGAGCGTTTCCTCGGACACTAAATCAAAGCAAACATCAGCATGCAGCTAACAACAAAAGCTCAGCAAATTCAGCTCGGCCAATCTGAAACAACAAACGAAGTCTTTGTTTTTCAGTTGTCTTTTTCGTCATCTAGGAGGGCGTTTTCATCTTTGAAGCGCCCTCGAACTGTCTCACCGGCCGCAGTTGCCCGGAAACGTTTGCGATCTTCATTTTCGAGGTGTGAGCAGATCACCTCGTCAAAACGTGGCCGCAATCGTTCTGTGAGGCGTGAGCGTACGGCTTCCGCAAAACGAGTACGAACTCCGAGGGTGCCACATACGCCAACAACTTCACCTGAGACGTTCTCGGCTGGCAGTTATTCCAGCTACGCTCTTCGTACGTCAAAAGAAGGCCGTCTAAGACGCACAGCCAGTTCATCTGCATCAAGAAAACGGGTCAGCGCAGCATCTTTGGTGCGCAAAGCAAGGTCGCGCACAATGAGAATCAGGAGAACATCTGCTCGGGCACCGCTCGTAAAGAACACTGCTCAAAGCAGGTAAGTGTTACGACGATTGCAAAGGACACCAAACTGCTGGCGTAATAAAGAGCAAAAATGTTAGTGTGTATGTTCTAGTAGTCTTCCATCACTGGATCCGCCTGAGAAAAGTTTTTCGTTATTTTGTTGTTGTTTTTCTCATGGAAAATGCATCGAATAGGCTTATTATTTAGAAGCCTTATTCGTTTCTTTTCAAGATTTCTGGTTTTTCCTGCTGCCTAGCTCTCATTTCATCATCTGCGCCACCGACTTCCGTTTGCTTTTAATGTGGAAGTCTTGGTAGCCTATTAGATCAGCGAAACCACTGCTGACATCGTTTTTTAGATCCTTTGAGTTCTAAAGTATGATTTATTGCTTGCGTAAATATCAAATTGCTAACCGTGTGGGCGGGGGGGGGGAGGGAGGCATTGCTTGTATATGGTTATGATGGGTGACCATCACGGAATGGATTGGGCTTTATCTAGGGATTCCATCTCCTGCTTTCTTGTTTGGAAATTGATGAAGAGCAAAGAAGAGTTGGGGATAACGCTTAGTTGCTATTGCCATTTGCGACAAAGAAATTGGTGTTTGAAATAGAGAGTTCTTTGAATAGCGATCAAGAAGGGTGAGCAAGTTGGTCAGCTTATGCCAGTTCCTGCTTTTTATTGCAGACAAGGGTCCCTTTGAGAAGCGACAGTTGATAATTATTTCACTTTTTGTTGATTGAACGTCATTCTAGAAATTCGCTACAAGTTTGGCTTTAACTAATTTGTTAATGAAACTATGTTGTGGAGTCAGATATATGAAAGTCAGTTGTATTTATGAAATCAGGCTACCGAGTAAAGAGAGCGAAAATGAAAGTGTTTCTTAACAAAGACCAGTAGGTAAAAAGACGTTACATATTTCAGTTGTGTAAAAAGGAACACTTTAATTATAATAGATTTGGGCTAAAGATTTCACTAGAGCTGCTTTGAGGATAAAACCAGTACGCGGCGTTCCGGGTGCAGGACGAGCTCTTCGTCTGGCGATGGCTGGCTCAAATGCAGAAACCGAGTTGGTTTCACCTTCTCATTATTTAATCTCGTATTATTTTAGTTATCAAAATTAAGGTGCACATTTACCCATCAAAGTTCAATTTGGCGCTTACCACTGTATTTCAGACAAATGCTGAAAAATATTAGCGTTCAGTCGGCGGCTTTATTTGAGAGGCTTCAAGAGTGTTGTCGTGAAGTGTTGCATATGTCTGTCTGTAGGGAATTGCAATTATTCAAAAAAGTGAATTGATCGGCGTTGTTCGGTTTATTGAGAGTGCTTTAACGCTCTTTTCGAAATGCCGTTTCTCGTTGCCTTGAGGATATTCTGAGTCATCTCTCTTAGACCGAATTACATCATTTGCTGGATTTCTAGAAGATATTCTGTCTTGTTAAAGTAGTTCTTGAGAAGAGTTTTGCGTGCTATCTTATGTTATTTTTTCCATGCTTGTTTTTTCTTTAAAGAAAAATGTGGAATGTTGTTATATCTTGCAACTAACTTTTTGAGTCTATAATTTTGAAATCTCTGTGCGTTCTTTAAAAACCTATGTAATTGTTGTCTAATAGTAGTTTTCCTTTATGGCTGTTTATGCATTCTATGGCATTTTCAATTCTCTATCAATGTAGTTCTTCGATGAAGTATGGGATGTTCAGGAAAAGTGTGGCGCCGACATGGAGAGTTTCATCTCCCCAGAAAATGAAGCTCGAAACATTTGCTTACGAAAAAGCAGTCGAGGGAACCGAATCAGATTTGGAGATGTATGCGAGAGCCGTTTCCAATGCTCAAAAGGTATGTGTGATCTTTTATTAAGGTAGCTCCATGGAGCAAAATAAACCTGGGTGCAGTCAGTAATCAATGCAAAATAAACCTGGGTGCAGTCAGTAATCAATGCAAAATAAACCTGGGTGCAGTCAGTAATCAATGCAAAATAAACCTGGGTGCAGTCAGTAATCAATGCAAAATAAACCTGGGTGCAGTCAGTAATCAATGCAAAATAAACCTGGGTGCAGTCAGTAATCAATGCAAAATAAACCTGGGTGCAGTCAGTAATCAATGCAAAATAAACTTGGGTGCAGTCAGTAATCAATGCTTCAAGAGCGGCAGCTGTTGAAGCACCGACCACTGGCTACACCCAAGTTTCTTTTCTACACTTATAATTCATCTATATGCGATAAGCGCGCAATCGATGGGATCATCAGCAAACCGTTTGGAGGATTTTATTGCTATCGTCTTTGTGGCACTTTCATTATACGGTCATTCGAATAGTTGTCGTAAATTCCGCTGCGGTGTAAATTCCATTGCTATGATTCTGATGTTGCGTAGCGTCGGTGTCAATATGCTGGCATTCCTTCTTCTCCTAATAGCAACTCTTTCACTCCTCTACCCACTGCCCTTCCTCTTCCCACCCGCACATACGCTTTCTTTCGTACAGCTGATTCCGTTTCTTGACCAGCGTATCTGTCTTTATCTTCTTTTTTGGCAGCAAGACGTTCGAAGGATTGTCAGCTTGATGCGCATCAAAAGTGGCTTAAGTGAATGTTCTGAAGTAATTCATCAAGACTAATTCCAGAAGTTGGAAGAAAACAACGGTGTTCAGTCAAAGCGGCCAAAAGGTGATAAAGAGCAAGAGCGTGCTGGCTCACATCGTCTAAAGAACATTGTGTTCGGAAGATTCAAGATGGAAACTTGGTGCTCATCATCCTATCCAGAAGAGTATTCACGTCTTACGACACTCCACGTATGCGAATTCTGTATGCAATATATGAGATGCAAGGCGGCTTGTCGAAGGCATTTGGTACATATTCACTTGCTTTATTTCGATATCGTTCTCACATGTTATTTCCGAAATTAATAGGCAAAGATTGAATGATCGAGTTGCTTTGGCGTAGGATACTTTAGCTTTACCAGCAATTGCTGTAGTAATGGTAAATTTATTTGAAATGCGGAAGAATTTGTTCAATCGGAGTTATTAAATTTTCGAGTAGTACAAGAGTTTTTTATAAAATTACAGTCGGCGTGATCAAGCATATCCTCTTGCATGTTCTTTGTTCGGCAATTGGCTTCGTGCTGGAGAAGGTTTGTTAATTTATTTCGGGAAAAGCTGAAGAGAAGTTTAATGGGGTAATTTTGATTAAGCTTATCCGGAGCGCTAATGTGAGTATTCTGTAGGCTATAATTTTGTGACAGTAAAGAACTTTTTTTTTTCAGCTGAAATGCGTGCTGCGTCATCCTCCCGGAGGAGAAATCTATCGCAAGGACAATCTCTCAGTTTTTGAGGTCACTTTTTGAACAATTCGAAAAGTTTTTATGCAATTCGAAAATTTTTTCCACGTAAGCGCGTTATGACAAGACTAAATTTTTACTCATATATCTGTACGACTGTTTGCTTTTTTCCCAGAAGTTTCAACTTGAGAAGCAGTGAAGTTAGAGCAACGAAACTTGTTACGCATAATGCACATTATTTCATGTCGGCCTATGACACCATTCAAATTCACCCATCAACTTAAGCACGGTTATTAGGGTTCGAAAGTCGAGGAAATTAGCATGCAGTTTACTGTTGTTGGATCACAAAAAACATCGTTTTCAAATGATTTCTGCGAGTGGTCAGGTCAGTTAGAATATGAGAACTTTTTTTTGTATCTCCACTATTTACTGGATGACTTCTGAAATCCATCGATGGGGTGCATTGATTGCAAAAGCGGATTGTTTCTTCTGAAATGATCGATCGAAGTTCTTCAGAGCACCTATTTGCTTTCTTTTCAAGTGATTTGTTTTTGAATTTCAGGTGGATGGCAGTTTGTCGCTATTGTATTGTCAAAATATTTGCTTACTGGCAAAACTCTTCCTAGATCATAAAACTTTGTACTACGACGTGGAGCCATTTTTATTCTACGTCTTGACGCTAAACGATGATAGCGGCTGCCACTTTGTTGGCTATTTCTCAAAGGTATTTTTTTGCTTGTGTATCCTTTGCATTATCCCTGTATCAGTTTCTTTAGCATTATCTGTTCGGTTATTTCTTTTTATACTTATCACTTCTTGCTCGTCTTATCGGCAAATGAACCTTTGATAATTGCAACTGTCCGTCGGAAGTGTATTTGTAAAAATTAGCAAAATTAAGGTTTTTCCTGGTTGTGATGTATCAGCAACACACTGATCCAGGAGCATTCCGTATTGGGTGATCATGATTTTTAAATGAGCGTTGCAATCAGTTCAGCGTTCTTTGTTATGTTTGTGAGGATTTTCCGACTCTATACTTTTGACTGATTTCCCGTCTTTCTCATCTCAGTTACCTCCTGAAAAGAAAAAGAAGACTGCTATCTTCTGAAGATTTCGGAAATGTGGTGCTTTATCGGGCTGAATTTGCTCTATGATTATGATGCCACCAAATTCTCGTCGATATTTGTTGCCTGAGTTTTCTTTGGCTTAATAAGACGCTTCTTTATTAAAGTGCTAACGCTCTATGGAGCTGGGCATTTCGCGTTTCTTGGACGGATACATAAATTGCTCCAACTTTAGATGCATCCGTAAAAATCGCATGAGCACAGCAAAAAGGAGATACTGCCTAAAGAATGCAGAATAGGATGCAATATGTTGTCGGAAATACTTTATTAAACGGTGACATGCGAAAATGAGTATTTGCACAATGTTCTTTCGGGTGTCGAAAATTTTTCATTTTGTGTGAAAATAATTTTGGGATGTTTTTTTCTTTCATATGAGAGAATTTTTATGGCTCTTTTTCACGAGCTATGTACGTATGTACACGTTACTGAGGTTGCGCTTTGTGGAATGAGAAATAATTGTGCTGTGTGGGCAAATGTGGACAAATTTTTCACTTTTATTACCCCCTATCTTTTGCACAATCCCACTGTAATATTTATAATCTGCCTTACTGTTTCAAAACAGAAACGTTATTAGAAGGGGAAGGTTTTACTGTCGGCACTCTTCCAATTTTTGATTTCTGGCATTGCCTGAGTTTAGTGTTTTGTTGAACCTTCTCGAGCATCTGCTGAGGGAAATGGACTACTGAATTCCCTGGTATGTTTCCTGTCTTATTCTCGGGGCTGCTATTTTGTGTTGAAGGGGAATCTGGAGTTTGATTTTTCTCGAGCATCTAATTGATGCAAGCGTTGTTGACCGAACTCGTCTTTTATAAAAGTCGTCTTAAAATACGCTTGCCTATCTAAGGTGGCTAACCCATAAGACTGCTCTATGCTGATACTCTTTCCAGGAAAAGTATAGTACACAGAAGTACAATCTCTCATGTATCATGACGCTGCCCTGCTATCAAATGCAAGGATATGGTCGATTCCTCATTGATTTCAGTTAGTCTTTCATTATATTCTCTGCCGCATTTTTTTCTATGAAATCGCATTCAGGACGTTAGCTGAATTGTCTTGTCATATAATAAAATGCAAAAAAGCGTCCGATTTTTGTTTATAATTGTTTATTGCATAGATGTTTTAGCAAAGTATAGTGTCAGTATAATACGTATCGGCCTTACCTATAATACATGTTGCGTATTTCTGCGTCCTCTCGAGAGTATTATCGTGCATCATTTGATTATTCCATTTTTCCTGTTGTTCTCTGTGGCAAATATTTTTACAATGAACTAAAGCAGTACGGGGTTTGTGCAGATTGGTATTTCTGCTTACAAACAGAACAACTTTCTGAGTTGTGACAGGTCTCTTCGCTTTCTGATCAGTTACTTTTTGCGAAAGTATTTTTAGTGTATTAGAAATTGGAAGGCATATTTGCGTGTTTTCTCTTGTGGATAATTCACTTCACATTGAAAACTGCTATCAGTATTTCCAAATAGCAGATGGCCAAAGCATTTATTTGTTGCCGAAGGTTACGTCATTGAAAATTTCACTTCAACATACTCGGAGATCACATCTTCACACTGTAATCTCCCAGGCGCATCGACGCCGCTTTAGTCTTTCTTCAATGTTTGTTTATCGTTCTGTAGGATATATCCTGTGTGAAGTTGCCGTTGTTCGCAATGAAAATTGTAGAGTGGGAATGTTGTAATGAGAAGCACTCTTAAATTCACTGCTTTGACACGTTCTGGCAACTAGTGATCTCCTTGGTTGCCGTTGTGAAGTTATTTCTCTCTAAGGGGGTTTAAATTTTGAAAATATAGGCAATATTCTATTCCCACGATTAAAGGTTTTCTGTTATCGCGCCGAGAGGGGATGATGGGCACACCAGAGAGGCCACTCTCGGATCTTGGACGCATCTCATATTTGAACTACTGGCTTTCGGCGATATTGGAGCATCTCCATCACTCATTGGATCCAAACCATCCGAAGAAAATAACAATAAAAAGTGAGTTCAACCCTTACATCTGCTCTGGTCGGGAAAGTTGCGAAAGCGTTCTTTAACAAGAAGTCCTCGCCATAGTTTACGTGTTCTGAGTGGAGTTTATCGTCATTTACATGGAAAGAGTTATACTATCATTTAAGAACGTAGTATCATTAATGTGTACCCACATAAGTCGTTTTTATTGCCCTCATTGTGTGAGTCGTTCGTGTATTGCTGCAATTGCGACGGCAGTCGAATTCCGTGCTGTATTGCCGCAGGAGTCGATCGAAAGCGAGGAGACTACTGAAGGGGATGAAGGTGATGGAAGGTACAAGTGTTCTGGAATCTTCAAAATCATATTCTTCAATCAGTGATTTGTGCCTTTCCCTACTCTTCACGTTTTTTTCTTAGTTCTGAGCATAGCATCAGTGAAAAAAAAAGATTTGTAAAACATCGAAAACTTGCTTAGTAAAGACTGCGTTTGATCTCTATGAAGGAGTGGATGAACAAATTGCTGTAAGATGGGCGATTTAACGCAGTGACTTGCTGCCAATGTTGTTGTGTTTTCCTGGATTGTCATCAATGAGGCAACACCACTCGAACTTGCATCGCTTGAGATTCTCAGGCCAATTGGCGTCCATTCAGTAACTTTTCTAAATCTTAAAAAAATGGATACATGTTGTTTTTTGTACTCAGTGTTTATAAAATTTTCACTATAATATAGGTGTTGCTCGTGCGACGGGCATTTCAATTTTCGATATTATGGAAACATTGGAACCACTCGGTTGGATCAAAAAAGAGGACTCACAGTAAGTATTGTCATCATTTGATTTGCAAGGAAAAGCCCTTTATTTGACGTTTTGCGTGAATTTTCATCAAAATTGTCCAATGCAACCTTCAAAAATAGACTTATTCGATTCGCGTCATAAAGTTATATTTAGAAATATTATAGATGTTGTTTTATAGTTATTTTTGGAATAACAGAAAGAAACGAATGCTGTAACGACAATTAATTCTGATTCTGACTGCGTTCAGTTTTTTTATTTCATTGAAGATTAGCCAATCCTTCATTTGGTTATCGAATACCCCGCCATCCCGTTTTTGTAATGCTCAGTTTTGCGCTACAGAGATATTTATGGGTAGAGCACCCATCCTTGATGCAGTTTTTGCAAAGCGAAGTCGGTGCCTTCCGATTCAGTCTTCTTGAGCTGTTTCGTATTAGATTAAAAAGCAAGATGCATGAATAGTTTAGTTGGACATTTGACACTTTTAAGTACTGAAGTTGGTATTTTAATGGTGATGCGACGGATACAAGTCACTTCACCTCACTTGGTGTCGGCTGCTTAGATGCGTTGCCCTAATACTCTTTTGGAATGAAATTTACACCTACCAGTTGTCTTTAATCAATGATTTTCTACATGCGTTGTCAATTTTTTTAAAGATTCTCAAAATAAGGTCCAATTAAAGGTATGTAGGTTTCATGTATTTCTGATAGCGGTCGTTGCATTATCGACTTGTTTTGTTGAGCAGCTGCTTCATGGTATTGATGGAGCATATATCGTTTAAAAAATGAGATGTTTTGAAAGGTATGTGATGTCGGTTAACTATTCGATGGTGGAAAATCATTGGAAGAAAGCGTTAAGCAATCCACACCGCTTGTGGATCGACGAGTCTAAGCTACAGGTAAGTCTGGCTGTTGTGTTCCCAGCGGTTTATTGCCATTCCCGTGTGTGCGTATTTGGTAGTGATTGATCGAATTACGATTTCAACCAACTTCACGTGACACTGTTGACTGTACGTCACAGTAGTGATAACCCTTTCTGCATTTCGAATGTGTAAATAGTTGCTGAAAGTGCTATTGAATTTATTTCGAGGTTTTAGTTCCAAAGTATTTTAACATTAAGCTGTTTCAAGTGAGAAAACGACCTGCCATCGAAACCATCACAACCGAAGCCACCTTTCCAATGCGGAGTCTTATTGCAGGCATACAAAATATTTTTCTAGACCTGTTGAAAATCAGAGGTGCATTTGAAAAAAACTTTTTTCTTCTGACAGTATCAAGAGTTAGTTTTGCTCAAGGTGAGTGCTGCGTTATGATTCCCTCCTTATGGCAACCAGTGAATACATTGGCATCAACCAGAGTGGTTATCACCATTGCTCTTATTCCTTCCTTTCAAGTGAAAAAAGAGTGAATGGATGGACGCCGGTATTTTTTATACCTTCAGTGGGTTCCGAAGGAGTACACGCCATACAGCCCTAGCAAGGATTCGCGGTTGCGTTCCCCCGGTGCACCTGGTCCAAGCTTGTCGCCTAACAGATCGCCACTTAGCAGGGAAACTCGACAGCTACGTGTTTCGAGTTCTGCACGTGACAAGGTTTGTGATCTCCTCATATTCAGGGCATTTTTCTTTCGTGATGTTTCGTTGTTAAGGAGAAATTACAACTATAATACTGTTGACTGTAACATTATGTTAATGTATAAGTTAATAGTGGTTTAATTTGGGAGGTAAACGCTTGGAACAAATGACGCAAGGTAAGGACTCCCACTGGCATTTCTGCATGTTGATTTGCAGGGAGATTTCTTATGTTATAGAGCATGACAATGTTAACGACGGAGATTTGAGAGCGAATATCGCCGAATCTGCTTCTCAGAAATGCTTTTCACTCTTCAGGGCATACTATTTTGATTTGAGTGACTCCTGACTTTTCTGCAAGTTCGATGGGAAAAATGGAATGTTGTGATCCGTGGCTGCTGTCGAAAATGGTTCAAGCACTGGCAGATACTGTGGGATGTGATCGCCTGTCGATTTTTCATCATACTACTGAATAGGCGGGATTGGGTGCCGCATTATGTCACAAAACACTCATAAGTTATTAGCTTATCATTCTAAGCCATTAGTTGAAGGTGGCTAACCAGAGTGCAATCTCCGCTAAAGTCCTCGCTGACTGTGAAATTTTTTGCCATAGTGCGCTCAGCGGAAAAAAAAAGCTCTGCTGAGGGGTGGCATATCCTATAAAATCTAATGCCCAAATTTTCAATGTTTCCCATGTTAAGACAACCCTAAAGAATTGATGCCCAATATTTTCCTATATAACACTTCTTGCTGATGAGGGGAGTGATTTCAGTTGACATGGGGGGGGACGGAATTGGGAGGAGAAGGACAATTAATCAGAGTTGTGAGTCAAGTATATCGTAGGCCCGAGTTTTGCTCATAATAGTCACCCGACCAGAAGAACTGTAAAAAATGAATTCATATAAAGTTCAAAAAAGCAAATTTTTTTCCTAGTACAATATAGATAATATATTCCAGAAAACTGGAACGAAGCAAAAGCGTTCTCAGACGAGCAGAGATCGACTCGTTTTCGGTGATGTGAAAAGGGCAGGGATGTCGCCACTGAAACGTCGCGATTTATCTTCGGCGGATTCATCCGATGGGGAGGACGACGTAGAAAGGGCCTCCCCAATATCAAAAAACTCATGCAAAGGTTAATTGTTTATATATCTCGAATAAAGAAGCACTTCAAGGCCCGAATCCAGCTTTCACTTCCGCGGCAGGTGTCGCATAATGGGAAATTGTTTATTTGACACAATCGAGGTGTCGTTGTGTTTTTTCTTCGTTTTTGTTCGAAAACTCATGCCGACATTAATAGCATGTTTTCTACCTCCTCTTTTGTTTTTGCTTTTTAGTTTTTACAGATTGGCTTTTTAGCAAAGGTTGTAAATGGTATAGGACCATGCATCTTAATCAATTCCCCTTCAGTAGCGCTATAAAGTTTTTAAGGTGTTCTTGGGAGGCTTATTCCGCTCAGATTCACTTTGCTTCTGATGCAGTCATTCGTAGAAAGGAATGCGGTTTTTCGTGGATGAAAAAAGGTATTAAAGCTGTTTGTGACCACTGATTTCGCAGAAGTTCACCTTAAAATCGTTCTCTTGTTTTATTTTTGTGGAAAACGTGTTGCTGATGCTAGTTACAATTCGATTAATACTTTCAACGATATCTTCTCTTATCTAACCGCTTTCTTGCAGGGCAATCGCGACGGAGGCGAACACGTAAAGACTCGAGTGACGACGACGGATCGACCAGTGCTGAGGAATGCGTCAATGAGCAGCACATTCGAGGCAAAAAATATCGCACGCCACAAGGTTTGTCTTTCTGCATTATTTTTATAGGTAAAACCTGCACTTTATCCTGAAAATATTTGAGGTTGATAATGTATGTCCTTTGCCTGTGCCAGAAAATGTCATCCCGTTAGCCAATGCATCATCTCGAGATTCGTGAGCTTTTTAGGGTTATGTGCAAGAGAAGACGGATGGAGATGTTTAACATTGTTGCATGCATTACTTAAGCAAATCTACCTGGACTTTTTTTAACGGGGAAGGGGGACGAAAAAGTAGGGCTTGTTCTCAAGTTCAGAGGTGTTCATCTGTGGACCCAAGTGTTGTTCTTTCTCTGTAGTTTTTATTTGATTTCGATGGTACGTTTTTGTTTTGTTATCCAGTATTGCTCGCTATTTCACCAGTTTGTAAGTATATGTATCTATTTTTGTTTAACTGTCGAGGATAAACTGAAATTGACCTGAAATAAGAATGATATCTGCACTGTACCAGTCTACATAAGCAGCAGAAGCACCAACTTTAGTTTCAGCAGCGAGGGGTGCGCGAAGTTCGACACGGAAAAGCGCTGCAGGAAGGTCACGACACGCAACCGAAAAGTGCACTCGCAGTTCACAACCTCCCAATATCGCGAAGAAGCAAGTAAGCTCAAGGCGTCCCCCTATCGAACAAACATCTTCTGACAGCGGTCACTCTGGTTTGTCTATATTCGTTGGCTCATTGTGCAGTTCAACTGCAAATTCATCAGGACGCATGCGATAAATACTCATCTCTCTGTTGATAGGGGCAGATGGATGAGGTGAGGTTGATAGGAAGGTTTTGGTAATTTTGAAGAGAAGGAAGCAACTGTTCATATATTTTTATAGATGTAAAAGAGTGTTTCATGACTCGAGGGGAAAGGTTTAAGGGAGGATCTGTAAAAACGTGGAGAACTCACATGTTTTTTTTTTTTTTTGAACTCGTTTAGCCTGATCTTTCATGTTGTTGGTTTCTCGAGTTCCGTCATGAGGCTAACGTACTTGAGTGTTTCAGACTCAGTTAAGTTTGTGCGAGTTATTCACGTTTCCAGTTGACCCGTACAGGTTACGGGATGGGTCAAAACATCCAGTCCATCGGGTTTTAGTTGTTTGAGCTAGGGCGAAAATGGAGAGCTAATAGTACAGGTTGATTTGTGGCTGCGAATAGGGCCGCAATCAGCAAGCCTAGATTCCTTAGTAACACAACCCAACCACCGTCACTTTCAAAAAAAAAATCATTATGCGCCAAAGATTCGTTTTGTCGTCATTGCAACAATAAATATTACAAGTATGCAATTTGAATGTTTCTAGGTAAGTTGCTTTTGCAAAGTAGGGCATTCTCTATGGGTCTTTTGTCTAATGAGGTATTAGTTATGT
This sequence comes from Baylisascaris procyonis, assembly GCA_037389465.1. Taxonomy (NCBI): domain Eukaryota; kingdom Metazoa; phylum Nematoda; class Chromadorea; order Rhabditida; family Ascarididae; genus Baylisascaris; species Baylisascaris procyonis. Next base: position 7,285,958 of record JAZARR010000059.1, read on the forward strand.
TGATGATTCGTTTCTTAAGTATAATGAAGATGCTGCAGAGGATGACGACGTACAAATGCCAAGCAAACGATCACCAAGGAAAATGAGAAAGCGCATTCCTCGTTCCGTGAAAACGCCAACGAAGAACATGCGAAAGGTTCCGTTTCTCTGCTTCGTAGTTTTTGCTGGGATTTCCTTGCATGTTTTGTCTTTCCGTTTTGAAATTGAAGCTGTAAAAATTCTTTATTCACTTGTAGTTCTCGTTCTCCCTCGTTATCTGTTTTTCTTCGCTTATTTGTTGCTGTATGAATTTATTCTGGCTTAAGTTAGGTTGTTGTGCAGCACACTTCGGGGGATCTATTGTTGAGAGGAAGTTGTGATGCATATTGAAAATCGTCTGTTTGCGATAATGGCGGAAAAAAAGATATTCATATAACCTAGAATGACTCCTATTATTTGCGGGTTGCACAGTAGGAGCTTCTAGGAATTGTGCAGTTAATGATGTCTAGTCAGCAAGTTTTGAAAAACCAGTTAGAATTTGAGTCAGAAGTGAATACTTATTTGACTTCAGATACCATCGAGGGAAAGTTCAGTCGACACTGTCGAGACGGTGGCAATGCTAGTTGGTGATGAGGTTTGATTTCAGATGTTTTGTTTATTAGAGCGTGGTACAAATATTCTGCCGTTTGACTTTGTTATAGAACCGTCTCGCTACAATCGTTGTCCTCAGCGGAGAGATGCTTTATATTGTTCGTTAATAGGGAGGGGTCTCCGTCTTTGAAGCTCTGTTTGGATTAGCAGATGCTGGTGCAGTTGCAGACCCGCTGAAGCACTCCTAGATTGAAAGAGCCAATGCTATTGACCATGACCATCGAAGTCTTATTTGTGCGATATGTGACAACTCTTGAATGTCTCTTTCGTCATGCCATGTCTTCCTTATTCTGTGATATGAAAAAGTGGTCGGTGTGGTCGATCTGGAGTAATAGCCTGCTCGAAATTCTTCCAAAGATAACTTCGTTCAGAAGTCACTGTGAAGTGCTGATTTGTTGTTATGAAAGCGGTTGTTTGATCGCTGGTCAAATCAGATTCAGTTAACGAAAATTCACGAAGTGTAAGTGGTGTTTACAGGATTTGGCAAGGGACGTCGACTCAGTTATGGCGCTCTCTAGCCCGAACGACGACCCCAAGAGGGATGCAAGAGAGCGCTCTTCGGGTGCAGAAGGTTCAACCGAACTAGAGCGGTGAATTTTCTTTTCGGTGTTTATTGTCGAATTATTGTTTCTGTTTAGCTTCGCTGCGAAATCTTGAGAATTAGCGACCATATTTTTACTTCGCCTATGGAAAGGACCCATACAAAAAAAGGAGACGTCTCCCCTTTGCTTGTTTGCTCTTTATTTTAGTTTCACTTCACTTTTTTTATTTTAGTCATGCAGTTTTCGAGGTTAGACAATTTTAAAAAATATTTTTCTGCGATAGTTGCAGTTTTAGGGTTGAAGGAAAATATCGAGGGGCAGAGTTGCGTTAAAAGTTATAAACACCGCCTCTGAACGTTGTTTTTGCAATGGCCATAAATGGGGTTATGCAGCAGTTCAGGCAGGGCTAAACGGTGCATTCACCGATGATGTTTGTCGTGGTTTATGGAACAAACAGTAGTGGACATCTCAGCTGTTCACTTCCACATCTGTTTTATAGTTTTTCCTCCTCTTCAATAACAGTGTTGCATCTACACTTCCCCATACTCCTTTTAAGAAGGGGAGTGGCAACGAGTGAATTTTTATTTAACCTGATCTGGTTCATTATTCTTTCGCAAGTCATGTGAGGAATTGCTGTTTGCTGAAGTTGTTTTCGTACTGTGCATTTGTATTTGCTAAAATTTTGTTTGTTGTTACTCATCTGTATCTCCCTCTGTCACTCATCCAGTTTGTCGAGTTTAGATGGGCAGAATCTATTGGTGTTTCGTCATCCTCGTCGAGTCTTCGATGCTGGTATTCGCCACCAGCTGAAAGTAACGGTTCCGAAGTGACCGAGAAAAGGTAATATTATTTCTTATCATAACGTGTTCTATTAAATGACTTCTTTTAGTGTCTCTCTTCGTTAATATATATCATTTATTTGAAGGATGAGGTCTTCGCCGTAGTATGTGTGTGCGTTCTTTTTATAGTTATTACTTGCAAGCAATCGAAAGTTTCTGCTTGATCGTTGGAAGTCTCTTTTATTAATAAAAGTTTTGACGGCTAATTTGTGGAAGTGTTTAATTCAAGATTAATTTGTCTACCAGGAAATTAAAGTATAAAAAAACAAGTCAAACAAGGTAGCAGTTGAGGCGTAACACCAGCCAGTTCGAATGCTGATTTTCTTAATCACCAACTTAGCATACCGCTTTTTCGGCTGATTTTTTCTGCATCCGACGATTGCGCTATCCACAAGGCCACACTGCACTCACAGTGCATTGAATTCAGTAAAGAAGAAGTCGTTTTATTCAGCTTTAATCATGTCGCGGTTAATGATGAGAAAGCGACTGAAAACAACGACGTCGGGAATAAGCATGAAGCCGATGAGAAGTGTAAAGCTGACGGCGAAGATCGTAGGAGTCTATCGAGGTGAGTGTGGCCTACACGCACTAGTTTGCATCCTGTTTCCGTTGCTTCAATTCTGTGCAGAGAGAGGGATGTGTAAATGCTCAAAAATTGCTTACTTGCATTAACATGGAAGTCGTTTGGAGATTTTATCATGTTCGACTGTGAGTATTGTCAGAGATTTTTTGAGGTAACGTTTAATGAATAGTGGGGATGCACTCATTGACAGTGTTTTATTTGGGTTTATTTGTTCGTCGGCAAACTGCTTTTCCTATTTCATTGTTTTGTGTCCCTGTGATAAGAAAACTATTTTGGTTGCTAGCATAGGGTTCATGCTGCATCGAAACGTTCCCATCAGCTTAATAAGTACACTGATTTTAGTTGCAGATGTGATGTGGAGCTGGCAGTGAATAACGACGATGAAATGCCACCTATGTTGGAAGCGGATGGCGATATTCCGCTATGGCATCGATCTCCGGTGGAGTCTCCTGAGCCAGTTGCTGTCATGGAGGTGAATTTTGTATCGTATTTATTCTTTTGTGGTTGGTTGGCTTGTAAAAGTACTGACTCATGGCGAGCAGTGAGAGTAAGTGCCGTTGTAATGAGCGAACGTGAGTGCTGACGATCGTGATTTCAGTTTCTTCGGAAGTATAGCTAAAGCGTTCGGTTTTGAGGTGAATTTTTTATTAGTTCACGCGTTGTAACTCGTTTCTAACGCTATGATGCTAGCTTTTCATTTTTGAATGAGGCTTTATAAACGAGAACTGGTTTCTTTTGCCTTTCTGCTTCTTTATTGAACAGGATGTTAAGAAAATGTTTTGTAGGAGTTATTTGTCTATTCTTGTATTTACTGTATATTGCACGCCTAGGCAGGGCGCTGGGGATGGGGGAGGGGGGGGGGGGAGTTTGCAATTGCTTGCTTTGCTTCTCTTTTTCTCCTCAACTGTCTTTTAAGGAACTCCTTGCCTAATTCATTAGCACTGACAGCAATTAGATCCGGTTCTTTATGCAGACGTTCATTTAGTCCCCATCCACTTCCACGGCAGTTACCTCTGTTTATGATGGCTTGGAGTTGATCCTTTGGTAGTGATGCAGATTGTCATCGAATTAGCAGTTGCGATGTGCACTTTAATGTATTGCGAGGCACTGCAACTAGTTTATTTCGCAGCGGTGCTGGAGGGGTAGGCATTGGTGTCTGCGGAGTTCGATTTTGAGTGATGCAAAGATAGCCTAGGTCAATTCTGTTCGCTAGGAGTGGGAGGAAACAGGTGAAGCAGATAATACCTAGTAAAGATAGGAGGAAGTGGGTATGCATTAAGGAATAAGTCGAAAGGGAAAGGATTGTGGGAGTGTCGAAAGAATAACGTGCAGCAGTTGAGTAGGTTAGTGCCACTATCGGCAGATGAATTAATGGGTCTCGAGCCCTCGCCGTTCTTCACACTTTTCGTCTCATCCATCATCTCATATTGGGCGCAAATGAATGCTCTGTCATTAAGGTGAGCTTTGCGACATCGGGTCCGAATTCGTCAGAGACGGGTGTGAGTGGGGATGGTTTGCATGCGCTTACCGAGATGCCTCAGTTACGTGCAAGTGCAGCCGGCACTGAGAGTGTTTATGATGGCGAAGACGAGGATGCTCCACCAAGATTGTCGCCGAATTTCGCTCCCGTACGTTTCTTATTTCGTGTTTTTCATGCTTGTTTTTACCTTTGGATGAGTGTACGAACTTTTCTTTTGAACGCATCAAGCAGATATTGTGCAAGGAGTAACTGCACAACCGAAAAACAACTAGGGTGAGGGGCCTTGGATTCAACTTTCTAGTATGACTTCGAAATCAGTTCCGGATTTGAATCGAAGAAGCGTAAGCAGAGTCGATCTTGAAGTTTTGACTTGGACTGAAGCCGGTCTGTCCTTAGTATTGAAAAGAATTGAAAATAAGGCGCGAAGCCTGGGAAAAGTGGTCTTCCTGATTTTTTATCCAACGTTAGTGAGAAAATGGCTGCAATAATTCTGCACATAAGGGCGGAAAATTTTCTCTGATGTTTGCTTGAGAAAGTGCAATCTCCTCATTAAAAAAAAAAAAAATTTATTAACATCACATTGAGTCGACATAGAAGTTTGCACACGATGGCGAGGCCATATAGCGGAGCTTGTTTAGATATTAGGGACGTTTTGTTCTATACTTTGCTGTTCTTTTGTGGCACCTGAGAAGTAAATTTTCATGTCTTGCTTTTCTAAACTGTCATACTGAACACTTTGGTGAGTCCGCCTTTTTTCTTACGATCTTCTAGCTTTACCTTGACTTTTTTCTTCTCACTGAGAAATTCAGCGTTTATATAATTGTTAGCTCACAGTTTTCGGGGTCGGTTTTGTGAATGCTGGAAAGGTTCTGTTGTTTACAGCGGTGACCTTGAAACGTTTGTTTTGGGTTATTTTTGTTGGTGTTTTTATGCCCATATCAGACTTTTTACTATTTTTGTTCTTATGACCACAATTACTGTAGGAGAAATCCTCAAGCGCGCTTGAATCAAATTTCGGCTTTGGCTGCGGCGATTGAATCAGGGATTCGTCCAGTGACTTTGGTTTTGATAGAATTTTGAGTTGTGATTAGGTTTGAATGCTTCATTCAAAGAAGTTGAAAAGCAGACGAACCTTTGTTTTCCAATTGATTTCATTACTGATCTGACTACTCGGGACCGAGGTTGAGAGTGTCGAAATTTGGCTGTCGAGGATCTCAATTGCTTGACAGATTTAAAATGAGCCGGGATTAGCGTTCGTCGGAATCCCCAGCGGTATCGTTGATCCATTGTTGCAATAAGGTGGCTTTCTTTTGCTAGCTGGTAGGTAACTGCGTTAAACTTTATAGTTATTTCAGTGCATTTTTTATTGGTTCATTCTTTAGTACACTGTGTCATTTCACATTTGATCTTGGCTGTGCTGTCTTCGTGTCAGTATGTCTGATAAGTGAGGACAGATACTGCGATTCACGCCTATGGCGTGCTTTTTTCTGTCAGTGCTGAAGCATGTAAACGCCTTTGAAAAATTTCTGAAAGGAGGGTGGTCTATATTTAATTGGCGAGGGAGGAGAGACCCGCGCAGATATTTGAGAGAAAAGAAATTGAAAATATAGTGTAAGTCGCGCAGCGTCATGCAAGAAGTAAGCGCAAGATTACAGAAAGGGTATGTGGAAAAAGACTGATTGGGCAGGACGGATTATTTGGGAGATAGCGGCGCATTTGTTCTTTAGACGATCTTTGTGGCGCAGTACTGAAGAAACGATTCAGAGGTCCTAAAGTGAGTGCATATGTCGCCATCACAAGCAGTTAGTTGAGTTGGAGGTGTTAGAGTGATCTCCAGATGGAAGTAGCTGAAGAAAATAGTCTGAGTGGAAGCGAGACTGTTCCACAGTGGGCCGACGGAGCTCCGTCTATTGATGGAAGCGCTAATTCGAAGAAAAGATCCACCCGAGAAGCGGTCGATAGTTCGCCTCCACTATTGGCCAGGTCGACGTCACAGACAACACCGCCTCAACCTGTTCTCCGCACAACATCGACCACTAATACTTGTGAAATGGTTGGCATCTTTCTTTTGCGAAAATTTCAAAGAAATCTTTCCACTTGTGACGTAACTGAACAGTTAGTAGTGATGATTACAACATTTTTTCTGTGAGGGCAAGTAATGAATGGAGGATCCTAGAATTTCTGGAATTTTCAATCCACTCAGTGCTTTTTCGCAATCTGATCACGTCTCTTGAATTTCCCCAGATTTGTGGTCAACCCCCTCATTTGATGAGGGATGGTGGTTTCCTACATGAGCTCTAACAGGTTCCCTGAAGTGCATACCGAACTGGGGTCTTTACAAATCACATTTGTTTTCAAAATATGCTTCTTTTGGTGCAGAAAGTTTGTAAAGCGGTATTTTGCAGTATCCAGGAAAGAAGTCGCAGGAAGGAGATGCTTTTGAGGTGATTTACGGGGTTGGGCTCAGAAGTGCTCACACTCTGGGCATTTTTTATGAATTAGGACATCCGAACGTATAGATTTTGATTATGGTATTGTACTTCTAAGCTTGATCAAATCAGTAAGTTCTCTCATAATCTGTCTTTACAACGAGCACAGATGAGGCGTGACAGGCTGGTGAACTACCACCGGTGCCAGTGAGATGTGGCAGCGATCCGCATACTTATGAGCTCGACCCCTCGCTAAAGCAAAATAGTATTTGCTGTTGCGGAGCTATTTTCACTGGATGAAACCCTGTAGGGGAAGCGAGTTGGCGAACAGCATGAACTGCGACACGAAAGCCAGGAAAAAAAGTCTAGCTCAAGCGAAGGAGTCACTGTGGGTGTTTTTGCAAGGCGAAGGGGATTTCTCACTAAGGAGGACTTTTTGAAGAAGGGTTTTAGGCAGGATGGAAATGGAAAAGCCTAGAAATCACTCCATATTGTTGCCCGCAATGAAGACTGCTTTGGCGAGCGGAGTGGGGCGCCTTCTAAACACTGCTTTTCATGGTTTCATTTCACAAGGGTGTTACCATATTTGGTATGCATATGCTTAAAAGCCCTTATTTGTGAAATTCCATAGCGATGAGCATTTCTTTACCAACTGCATGGTGTAAAAAAGCTTTCCTCTCCAACGGTTCCTTATTCGAAAGGTCGCACCAGCTGCAACTCTCAGTTTTTTCTTGAAACGGCGTAATATTTGAAAAGGGACTATATGGTATCAATGAAATAATCTGTGGCAATGTGAGATTATCATTTGTCACATACGCTTCTTGCAATGATGGCCAGACCTCTGAATGGGGAATTTCACATTTTGCAGGTAAACTTGGGTGGCGATGCGGGCAGTGAAGGGGACACGAGTGAATCAGAATGCAATGAGAGCGTACCACGTGCTAGGCTGGACTTGGGCGCACGTACGGTTTGTGAGGTGGCCACTTTGGATGCTGAGCCATCGGCTTTAGATCGGCCTCCCAAGGCTCCTGCGATGCTGACGCAGCCAATCGAAGAACATGAAGTATGTTTGTTCTTGTTGCTGTGGAGTGATGCCTTTTTGCTGCCTATCAACCACGGCATTTTTTTGCGACTTATCTTTATTAGGAACTTGTACCCTTTCACCTGCCGCAGACAAAATAGTTTTGGCTAAGCGTCTCACCTGTAAGAATGAGGGGTATGGGTAGCACTTGATCCAGTAGCTTTATAAACCTATGAGTGAGATGTGACTTTGCGATATGTTTACTACTACTCCTTTTTGTAAGGGAAATAGATATGCTGATTATGTTTTAAAGGTGGGAGTGATAATCTAATGGCAGCCAACGGGGTGTTAATGTTTCGATGATAAACAGTGATAGATAAAACAGGAAGTTGGTGTCTCCAAATGTTTATTTGTATTGTGGTCAGACAGAAAAAGGTTCACTTGAGGAGAGTGCATCTCTAGAAAGTTCTTTTTTATTTCTTTTTACGCTGACTTTCCTTACTGTGAGACAAGTTCTGGAATGTTTTCAGGGCAATTCATTTGCTGACGGTTCTAGCACTTTTGCTAAAAAGCATCCGCAACCACCACCTTCGTAAGTTCTCTTTGATTTTGCTTCATTTTGTGGTCTGTTGATGGTTTTTGCAAGAGCGCTGCCATGTCTTTGATGTTTGTATCTGAATGGGCATATGTGCCTGGTCGAAAGCCACGGTGAAATTTGGTAGCTGTTATTTATGCTGCATGGTTTGATTTTCTGAGCCAGTTTGGATTCGGTTGATTATGAACCATTGACATTAAATACATAGCTAATTGTTTTTGGGAATTTTTTTAGAGCAACGATCGTCTAAAACCGAAACAAACTTTTAATTGAAGTTGTGGGCACCACAGAATTGCTCAATGTTTATCACCTTGTTGTTAGTCTCTTTGTACGCTTCTCCATTTTTTTGGATGAAGTTTGTTTGTTTGTTTGTTTGTTTGTTTGTTTGTTTGTTTTTGCTGATTTGCGCCTTTAGCCAACATCTAGTTAGAATTATGCTCGCAGTTTTCAGCATTTAACATGTCGTCTATAAATCTATAAATTTGTTTGGGTGATCGTTTGCTGGCATCACCGCTATCAACACATAAATCTGTAATTGTTGTTTGCTCTCGTTGTTGAACTAGGTGTTATGTCTCAAATTTTTAGTCATCTTCAGTGGCACTACATTACTGATGAGGAAGTGTGCAGTGCGTGGCTAAAACGTTGATAATTGCATCTGCAGACATCGAGATTATAGAAAGGGTGACTTGAAATTTCTGATCTGAAACTCAGAAGATAAGCGTTCTAGGTAAAAATTGAACAGATTTCGGGCATCATCCCTTTGAAAAGGAAAGAATTATGAGTGAAGCGATTTCTGGTTGGCATTAACTTTAGCCACTTCTGCTTGCCAGTGCAGTGGACATTACCGGACATGCCTCTTCTATCTCCGCCGAAAAGTTGTCATTTCGCTGGCATTCTTTACCTATATCAGCTGCATGCGTTACAAAAGAGTTTTTTTGCTATTTTATTTCGCGTTCTTTTACACCGATAAATTATAGGGCTGTAATTTGTGGACAGCCTACGTCGAACGTAAGCGAGCAGTCGCCAGTCACTTCGGTGAACGTATCGCTATCCGCTGGTGTATCCTCACAGCATTTTATGTCACCTCCATCTTGCTCCATCCAGCAGGTTTCCTTTCTTTCCCTCTGCTTGACTTACTTTTTACGTTTTTTGCTAAGTGAATTCGTTTACACACTGTGGAATAGTTTGTTGCGTTATTTCTGCTCTGTGCAAGGCAAATCTTCAGGTGATGAAGGACTGTGTGGAGGTTCTGAGTATATATTTGAACGTTTCATCTCACCATGGATCAGCAATTGGTCTAAAAATTGAAAGTTTTTACAGAATATTCATTTTATAATTTTCGACAATATGTCCTGGCATTCCTTCTTATCTGTGTATATGCGCAGCTAACTCGTTGATTAACGTTCGTATCATTTCGGTCGCATTAGTAATACGTTGTTTGTTTACTGCGGAATATGATTCAAAGTAACTCTACAGTGCCTCAGATTTAATATGATAAGGATGATGGTTGCTTCTTTTTGTTTCTCTCGAAACGATGGTGTAAATCATTGGCTTTCAAGCATACACCGACTGGTTCACATCAGCGTCTTACGCCTCATCAACAAGCTGAACTGTGTAGCGCGAGCCCAAGTAGCAGTGTCTACCTGAACGCATCTGAAGGTGGTACGCTACAACACTCGAGTCCGACAACTCCAATCCGAATAGCGGCACAGCAGCAACCGCCTCATGGTATGTTACTCTTGTAAACATTTCTCATCTCTGCTTCCTTGCTATTTATCGTGTTAGTAATGTGACAGCTGTGCAAAGTGCTTTGCTCATAATTTCGGTTTTAAATACGCCGGCTGACGTTAAGCGCTTGCTTACGAGCAAATTTTTTTGTGCAAGCTATAACTCATCAGGGCAGAAACTTCGGTAGGCTGCGATTTCACTGGAAGAAAATGATGTGTTCATGACAGAGATGGCGTCACTTCGTTAGTATTTTCATCAGATATGCGCAGCTGCGCAAAATTTTTGCCTATGGGCATTGGTGCTTATGCAAATTACGCACGCTACACACTTATACAAAGTGTATAGCTGAGCTTCGGTCTCGTGTGGCGTGAGAAAGTTGATGCGGAATCAGTTTATTTTGATAGCTGGCACTTTACGGTGAGCGGGTGCATCGTCAGCCTGGAATTTTATCCCGCTGCTAGGTTACCGTTTTCAGACTATTATTGACTGGTCTTTGCGAAGTAATTTACTGGTTTGGATATTGCAGAGACTGAAAACGTGCTTATTGAGTTATGGACTGCTGCCTTTTTCTGCAAACGTTTCCAGATCAGTTCGAATCTCCTCTCATCTTATGTGGGGAATGAAATGTTGAGCGTTTGCGGAACGCATTGCTTCACTTGTGATGCATGAACTACAGGGTGGATTCTCTGTAATATCACTTTCCGAGGGCATCTCCATTGACAAAACTATGCTTGCTAGTTGAGCGTCTCCGACTGACATGGTTATTGTTGATATTGGTTGTTGAATGGAACGTTTACATTGAGGCGGATGTGGGAGACCAACTTGCATTATTTAATTATGTGGTCATTGAAAGAGCTTCGCCCTTCGGATCGACGAATCCTGCAAGATAAGCATGGTAGAAGAGTTTTTTTTTAATATTTAGCGCCACAGCTAGAAGTTTCTACTCCAGCAGAAACGAGCGCTTTCGGAAGTCCATCTGTGGGCAAGCGGTGCGAGGAACCGAGAATGCAGCAACCGTCGAGCACGCATCCTATGGTATCATCGACTACATCGACAAGTTCTTCCAAGAGGACTTCTCCTCCAGGATCTTCAGCACTGGGTCATCAACAGCATCAGAGCAGTCAGCGACGAGTTGCTTCGAAGAAAGAGCTGGTGAAATTTTGTTTCTATTTGTTTTTGCCCCGTATTTACTAACTGTTTGCATTGTCCATCTCTTTTCTGCTATGTTTTAGCTGTCCATCATTCATTTCAATAATACTTTTGTCATCTTCGAACTATGGTCTCTCATACTGTCATCAAAGCTAATTCGGATTATTTCCAAATGAGTGGGCAATGAGTGAAAGCTGTCCACTAATTTGGCTTTTAGTCTAGGAACGAACAACATCTGCTAGAAAGTGGGTGCGCAATATTGATGGCGATGTAAAGATCAGCTTTCTTTCTGTTCTGATGCCTATGATCCTCAGCTGCTTTTAAGCGTCAGGTTTATGTTCACTGGGACGCTTTAGAGCAACCTTTAAAGTAGTGGGTTAAAATCTAATCAACGATACGCTTTTTACAGTTTTGGTCGTATCATTTCAACTTTAAATCATTGTAAATAATGGTAGTGGGATTTGAAGTTTTCTGTGTTATGAATCTTTTTTTATTGATTGATACAGAAGGGATTTATTCAGAGTCGTTGTGCTAAACAACAGAATTCGACGGCATTGATGGTCGCACCACGAGCAAGCATTAATGCAACGTCGACAGCCGTTGCTCCATACATGCTTAACACGCCGGCGACACATCAGCCAATGCAGCATCAGTTGGGTACTTCTCCGCACGGCTCTCACTCGCAACCACGTTCGTTCATTTTTATCTCTGACTTTGAAGAGTGGTTTATTTCTTTATTTTACTTTGTTGGGTGTCATAAATTTCTTACATATTTGTGTCAACTGCTACGAAATGAACGCTCTGTCAGGGAGTGATGTGTCGCGCTTCGTATAAAAATGTTGACCTTCCTCATTGATTCGATCGTCTTTCTGTAGATCCTCCCAATTAAATCTTTGTTGGGGGATATCGTTGAGGTGTTCTTTCGCTAAATCACGCTTTTATGCGCCTTGCCAATTGAAAATCTCCTATCACTGTATCATGCTCTGCTTATACCGGAAGTGTTCTGGTTGCTTTGTCAATAGAAATTTTATGTGAAACTGTCTGCTTATGGAGGTCATACCAGTGTAAGTGTTGTAAGATTACTAGCATACGAATCAAGGCTACAGTCGTTGCTATTGCCGAGTCGTGCGCCGAGGAATGTTACTGTAGCTTAAAGTTGAGTCTTTCTTTTAAAATAACAATTAAAATGCTCTCGGGGTGCTGAATTTACGACTTCCCATTTCATGGTCAATTTTTGGCTTCCTACATCGTGAACTTCGGTTTAATTTGTGCCAGCGAAAAGCATTTTGGGTTTCCTCTACGTCTTTCAACATTGCTTACAGCAATGAAGAAAGCTGTCACACCACTTTCGGGGGTCCAAGATAAACTAGATTTACTGCACACCACACATATTTGATGAAGTTTCAGTCGCAGGTTTGTTCTGTGGATAAACTAAAAGAGCACCGGGTAGGCACATAAAATGAGTAGATGTTATAATTAAGTAGGTGTTGCGTAGCAATTTGACAGAGGAATGCTTCCACATTACCGCTATAATATTAGATGGGTGGTGTGCACAAGGAGGGTGAGGGTGAAATTCGACATTCGAGGGTGTTTCGCCAAAATAAGTTGTATTTCAGCAGCTTATTATCCAACCGGCTACGGTCATGCGGGTCCATCTGCTCATTTCGAATCACAGTTTTATACGGGTTCGTTTTCGGCTGGTGGCTCTGCAGCAGGTACCTACGCCGGTGCACCGACTGGCAGTTATCCAATGAATATGGGCTCGATGGGAAAGTCGCACTCAGTTTCGACTGCGATGCCGAATTCATTCCCTTCATATGACTACCCGAACAGCATGCAGGTTTGCTCATTTGGCGATTTAAATTTATATTTGATCAAGTGTATTTTTTTTTTCGAAGATAAAGAACAAAAGGCAGCGGAAGCGAATTCAGTGCCGAATGCTGTTTTTAGAAGTAGCATGTCATAAATGAATGGAAGAAGAATCGTAGATGGGAACCAGTGTTTAGAACTTCTCATACCAGTAATACTTACCTGCTTTTTCTCGCTTGCAAAATATTTTTTCAAATGTGCTGTGCTCAAAGAAAAAATTGGCTGGGGCTTTTCTTGAATTATTTCTTGAAAAAGTGTTCTGTTGCTTTTAGCTATCAGAGAGTCGTCTTCAATTTTCGATCAGGTCCTTAATTTTAACTGTTTTTATTTAAGAGGGAGGTTTCGTGTGTGCTTTTTTATAAATAAGCAGAGATATGATCGTGTGGTTATTCAGCCTTGCGCATTTTTAAAAGATGCTTGAGGATGATAGATGTTTATGCTCTTCAGGACATCATTTGAAATGAAGGGAGTTTTGTTATTTTTTAAATGCCCGCGTGTAGTTCTCTCAACTGATAGTCATTGTTTGATGAATTGTGTGGTGGCAGTCTCTGCATTATGTAGGTGTGACAAAAATCGTGAGTGCAGGTGGGAGTTCTTACAAGAAAAAAAAACTGATATTTTAATCAAAAAGGAGATAAGATGAAATGGTTGCAGGCTTACACTAGATGTGTTTCACCTAAGAATGAGCATTATTTTAAGTATGGGAATTTCATGTAGATACGGCAGGACTGCATGAATGCATGACGAACAGTACCTGTTCCTATAGGAGGAAATGAAATATGAGGAAGGGAATTTGCAGCCGGCGAGGGGTGCTATGCTGGGAGCTACAGGCGCACAGTCAGATAGTCCTGGCTCCTCACAGACAATGATGGGAACGCATTGCGGTGCTGTTCAGAACGGTAGCACTGCAGCCACTTCTGCCTCTTGGAGGTATGTTATTTCATTTACGCTTTCATTGCAGCCTTAAACGCAGCTTAGCTAATTTATTTCTTATAGCGAGTGGTGTGTTCCAGTTTGAGCGAGAGAGAGAGAAGGATTGTAACTGCTAGTAATCGGAAATATCGTATCGTTTCACTATCGTATTCCCGATTGACTTATCACTGGAAGACACATCTTTCTATGCGTAGCAAAATTTCGATTGCTCTATTGCGTCGTTATATGTCTGAAAATGCAAAAATTTCACTTCGGAGAAATAGAAAGTTGTTGCTCCATAGTCTCATCTAAGAATTTGTCAAAATAAGGAAAGATGAATGGGAAGCATGCCAAGCCTCAGATATATGCCGTGAATTTAGGCTGCGCACAATTCCTCGAACATTCTGTTTCACTGGCCTCAGTAACTGTCGGTGGCTCTACTTTAAAGATATATGAGCTTATGAACAACAGCATATTTTTTAGACCACCAATATATTAACCGAGTAGGTTCGTTATTGGCACAGTTTGGAGCGTCGCAGCAGGAAGTGAACGCACCTCAGTTAATCGAAAATAAGTGCATTTGCTCGGATGAGAAGATTAACTCGGCAGTGTTTATGGCTATTGTGGCTCACACGGTGCCCTCAGAGTTGTGTTTTTAAGGTACGCGAACAGTTCGGCACCATTTGGCAGTGGTGGTTTTATGGACGCGTTTGGTAGCAGCGTGCCTCCAAGCGGTGGCAACGGGCAGTTCGCGCTGCCGAATCAGCTTTACCCGCAACCGTACTACTCGTACCTCATGCCGATGATGCGCAATGATTGATGCTGTTCACTTTATGTTTGCTGTTGTAATGCACTGAGTTCTTATCCCTAAACTCATGTTATAGCTGTAAATTTTTCCAACGTTTCGGTTTAACGCCTCACGGCAGTTTCGAAATTTAGGATTTCTCGACCTCGTATCCGGCTAGAAGTTAGTTTTCGTTGATAACAGTCGAGTGTGAACTGTTCCGTTGGGAGAACGAATATGGTAGACACGTCATCGTTTTTAGGGAAACCAAAGGAACAGCACCGCATAATAAGAGGTTCCAAGATTATTTGGGTTCGCTTATCCCTTAAATCAGTTGAAGTATGTAGTTTGACTCGGCGAGGTATAATTTGGTTATATTTTACCGTTGCTTCCTTTATTAACGCTCATATGTCTGGTTGTATCATATCGTTGCTTCCTTAGTAACGCTCATATCTTTTTTTGCATTGTTTGCAGCATATGTAAATATTCCTTTCATGTATCGAAACTTCTGTTCTCACCTCCTGCAATGCAGAATCAGCCCATTCGCGATAACAGTAATTTTGTGACTGGGTATCTTAATTTCATATTGCGAAGATAAGGCGGGAGCGGGTAGTGGTGCAGGTTCGAAACTCGTTTGCAAACAGTACCGTCACATTCATCGGAGAGTTTTATTATCGCATTTGAGCGAGGTTGATTTCAAATTTTGAGTTTTATTATTGTCGATTTTCGTTGCAAACTGTATATATTTTCGTTCTTTTTTGTATGTTTTTGTAGTATTCTAACGCCAGTGAGGCAACAGTCTTGGCGCGTAGAGCATAGCACTGTGGCAGTCATGATGTCACTGTAAACATATAAAACACGAGCTGTGCACGAAATCTGAGGCATGTGGTTCATTGTTCACTTTTGTTGAGGACGTATTAACGAAATCATTTGTGCTATGTTGTGTAATTTTGGTTGTGTTCACAGATTTTGGCACCTTTCGCCCTGATTATGTTCATTCTTGAGGCTGTACTTAGATTTTGTTTGTATTGGATTGTGATGAATTTCTTCCTTCTCGTTCCTTTGTGAGGATCGTTCTTGACGTCGTTTCCATCTAGCTGTTCGCCGCTGTACCTTCCCCTTGAATTCAGTTAATGATGCGCACCGAATTCGTTGTTTTTTTTAATCTTTTATTCTCTAAGATTGTTGCAAAAATTTTTAAAGTTATCATAACTTTTTATTTATTTTGCTAATGTTAATATGAGTAAATGAGTATGTTTATTTCATTGTTTTGCATGTGTTATATTTTATTCATATCTGAGTTAATTTCATATTGTCTATCTAATATTCGCGTCCCATCGTCTTCAATTTTTGCATCTGTACGCGGTTATTTTACTTGTCTTGTGCAGTATTCGCTTGTCTATTTTGAAGTCGCTTGTGGCTGAGGCCGTCACGTGCTGTGTTGCGTTTAATGTAGTAGTGAATGTATATTTTATAGCGGATGGCTGACGGGTGTAAGAAGGGGAGCGTTGCAGTGGAGGGGATGTTTGCTTTTGGTGACAACGCTTTACTGGTGTTCTCTTGCAATACTCGGGTGTCGCCGACGTGCAGAAGCACGTCGTTGGCATCTCCTTGTTCGATGATCTATTCGTGTTCTAAAATTCTTGCAACATGTGTATCTTGAAGTGTTCGCACGCTTCCGATCTACAATAAACTTCGCTGTGTTTGCAGATCCATTCACTTTGCTGTTGTTTTCTGAAAGTACCGTTGCAAGAAAATTGGCTGGATCCCTTTTTCCTTCTTATTTAGGTAGAATCTTCCTTATGTAGAGACCCTCTCCTTCTTATTTATGTGTGCCTCCAACAGTTGAAAACGTTTTTAGTTCAAGCATTCAGCGAGCGTGTTGCTTGAGAGACTCCAAAATATGCCGACAGCACTTAATTTAAAAACTGGCAGGTTGACAAAAATTGCCACGAGATTTGGAAGTCGGGAGGGTGCAGGATGTGCAAAACGTTGATTGGGAATCCGGGGTGCCAGTAAGAAATAACCAGTGGACTACTTTTTCTCAGTGACCTTATCGATGACCAACTAGGGTCGATTCAACGTGGCAGCGGATGCAATGCTCGAAGCAGTCTCCATCAATCCGTCTGTAAGTGAACCCATTGGTGCGGTGACCGGCTGAACTTTCCGTTCTTCGGGAGTGGGTGGTAACTTATGCCTACAAAGTACTTTCGAGGTAAGACGTGCAAATAATCCATTGATAGGTTTTTTGGCTTGCCAAACGAGACAGATTTCGTTGGATGTGAGTTCGACCAAGTCAGCCCACTGTCATGCGAATATTTAACTCTTCAACGGCAGGAAGGTCTGGGATGACCCCCACACATTGTTTCAGTCATAGTTCATCTACTTCTTTGCTTTCTTTACCACGCAACATGACTTTTCTTGTCTTTTTTCTTTATGATGATCGGTTACAGTACAGAAAATGCTCATGAGCGAAAAGGAGTAAGATGACATTCATTGGCGTAACGAATATTGCATGCAAATGTTTATACTGAAAGCTAATGTGCAGACATGCACAATGAGGAGGTGCAAATTTAACACTTAATAAAGAGGCAGATGAACGAGTTGAATTTAAGCAAACGAAAACTGCCCAAGGTGGAAACGAGGGGGAGGCTGACGTCAGATCACGACGACATGTCGTCGACCGTTCAAAAGATTTGGAGGATGGCGGGCGAAAGTGGCGAAACGAACGGGTAAACTGGTCGTAGAATATAATGCACGTGACGGGAACCTTTGGAATGTAGGGACGTATATCTTTTCGTTGACCATGGCGATGAACACCCTCAGCCAGTACCGATGACAAAAATCCTGCAGCGGCAGCAGCTGTCTCTCGAACAGTACTGACAGAATGATGCGTAATAGTATTCTTCTGGTAGATTCTCGATTGACTATATCTTGGCTTAAATCGCTCCCGCAGAAATATGGTGAATATCTGAGACTGTGGCTTGTGAATTGCAGAGTGATGTGAAAGCAAGACAGATGGATTGGAGAGGTTTTTTACCTGGAGTTGGACCAACTGCTACAAAGCAAGTAGTTGGAGCAAGGAACCAACTGCTCTTCGAAATTGTTAACCCTTTTCAGAATGGCGTTGTGGTTGATAGACCAGAATTTCCTCGTGTTTTTGCATCAGAAGAGAATAGGAGTGCTCCAATGGTTGTTTAATGTGGTATGCGCGAAGCATCAGAAGGGCTCAGTTTGATTCCGGTGCAGTTTCACCTTTGAATGCCGCAGTATCTACCGTCAGATAAAGGTGCGTGTTGGGCAGCCCTGACCGACGCCTTCAATCGTACGATGTTTAATTGGTCTTTCTAGTGGCGGATTTTGGATGTTCTAGCAAACTGATACATCTTGTGCGTGACAGCAATCAGCGTCTGAGCTGTGTGTAATCATTTAAAGAACAGAAAGATGAAAAAGTAGCAGTTCACCCTGCAGCTGGCGAATGAACTGCACGGGAAGAAAGAGCGGGAGAGAAGGGATGCAGGACCGGGTCATCCAAGAAGCTAAAGATCTCCGGATTTGTCTGCATAACGACTACAAAAAGAGCGGTTTCTGCGAACAGCATTCACAGATGTTAGAAAGTGCCGGATTTTGCCCGTCTAAACTTGGTTGAAGTGTAGGAGTTGATTTGGTTGATTCGTTTAGAGTGTTTGTGTATCTTGATGTTCTGAAATAAGTTTGATCTTGTGCATTTGTTCGGCACCACACACGCTGGTGAGCTGTTGGGGAGCGACTGCTATTTGTTCGTGACCATCGCATGCACCCTGAATTTGAAAACCAGGAACTTGGCGAGCGTTAGAGATAAATCCAGATTTTAAGCTCTCAGTTCCATTTCTTCGTCTTTTGATACCACACGATCAAGTCAGCTGTCTAGATGTCCTATAGTAGTTTTCAAAAATAATGCGAATTAAAGTGAACTATCAATTAAATGGAATTTGGAAGTTTTTAATGCATTCCTCATGGGAAACCAAATAACCGCTTCCTCCTGCCCCAGGATTATCAGACTCTTGGTTATTCTAGTATTAAAGCCGGTCGGAAACGAGCCCGCGGTTGGAGTTCACTCGCAGCCAAGAGTTAAGCCTGGTCAGGATAGGAAATGAGTTCAGGAATTTGAATCTGCCATGCGAGATGGATTCATATCAAGGCCTTGCTGCTACTCTTACATGTGAAGAGTCGACCTGACAAGTAGTGATGTGGTTTATGCGCTCCAAACTTTCTAGACTTGTTTCTAAATGACCCAAAATAATTTTCTGTCGTCCTTCTATAAGTGTGGGAGTGCTGAAATCTTCCTTCTAGCGAAACTGAGAAAAGTGCTGAAGTGTGCTGTCTCGGGTGGAGTTATTTCTTAGTTAAATGGATGCTCCCTTCAAAAGGAAATAAAATTTCATATCTACCACTCTCTGCAGCTTTTTTCTGGGGCAAATTGCCGCACTACGCGGGCAAAAAAGCATGGATGAGTTGCCAAAAACCACCTCATCAGCCCATCCCCCTCACTGCTCCAAATTGCCGCACCACCCACTTTTCTACCCTATTCCCGTTTAATAAAGGGAAGATCAGACTGTCTTCTTCTCATCTGGTTTTGTGAATTGCAGGATGCAGTATGGCAACGTCGTGGCTGTGCGTACATAGGCGTTTATCTGCTTCTCTCCATGTTCGTATATCCGATGCTTCCATCTCGCAGATCACTGAAGCAAGGGTTACCGAAGTTGTTGGGTAATAACTTACTTCACAGCCGATCTCTATACCCTTTGTCACTTCTATTCATCATATTTCAGAGAACTTATAGGCATTTAAAGGTGTTTGAAAAGTGTGCAAATTTTATATCGGTCAGGTAGTAAGAGACGAATCTTTTGCGGTAGAAATATGAGGATTTCAATCAATCGAAATTTGAAGGCATAATCCGCATATTCTATTATTTGTTAGTAAATAATGAAACTATTTTGGCCAGATGAGCGGAATGCAAATAGCACCTGTAACTCTGACACACCGCACTTATTTAATAAGCAAAAGACCGTTGCGGATTCCCGAAGTCAAATGTTTAAATGCAGAAGGCAACCACTGTAGTTCGAACGCTTGTTCCATCAGAAGTGTTTAACAACATCTCTAACAGGGTCATGGGGCTGCTCCTAATCTGCAGCTGTTCACTCTATTTTTCCTGTCCGCTTACTTCCGAATGACAGGGCACAGTCCAATAAGCAAGACGGCTTGCAGCGGGTCTTCGGAAATTTCTTAAAGGGAAAAAAGTGCTGAAGTGGCCCTCCGAAAAAAATTTTGTTTGGAATTCTTTCGTCCTTTTTTGGAGGGGAAAGGCAGTGGAGGGAGAGAATCCTACGAAAATATATTTGTTTTGATCTGTGGGTGCTCGTGCACCTGTGTGTGATACGCATATCCAATAACTTACGTGATGTATACACATAAAAGTTGTATGTTTACCGTGTTGTAATTATGTAACGCATATGTATTCATTCATCTGCCCTTATAATACTTATAATACTGTGCACCAATATATAGTGTTTACAAATAAAGAAATAAATACACTTAGAGTAGATTCGCAAAATTATTTGCAATTTCATTCGGAAATTCTCTAATTTCAGTTTTTTTTTTTTTTTTGCAGTATTATTGACTTTACTATGAGGAATCTTTATAGAAAAAACATGGGACGTAACACAAGGCTGTAGCACAGATTGATGCAAAATGAGTTTAATAAATAAGATATAGGGAACTGCAGAAAAATTCACCATACTGTCTTGGAAATAAAGCCTATTTGGACTATGTCAGAGCACCGAAATCTGCGCATCACCCCACTTCCAGATAAGATCCTTTCGGAAACATGTCTGTTTGCAGAATGAACGAAGTTCATAAGCACTCTTCTAAATAAGCTTCTCTGTTTTCCTATCCTCTTCGAAAATACACCTTATTTTTGATGATGATAAGAGAGCAAATGAAAGGGGATGAAAGAAAGGCTGCTCCGATGTGAATGGGAAAACGTCTCATTATGCAATCACTTAAACACTTCTTTAGTCGAGCCTTGATTTCTAGCTGACTCGAAAACAATGATCGTTGATGTTATGCACACATGTAAGAATAATTATCATTTACCTCTACCAGTAGTGCACAATGCTTTAGCCGAATAAAACTTGTTAAGTGCACTTAGAACTACACATCACGCCACCTTGCTGAATATACCAAATTAGTCTATCATCTGCGCAACAACTTTTGTTTTGTAGTCATCTAAGATTTACACATTGTCATTTGCAGGTGCGCATGAAGTACACTCACTCACGGCGCCATTGCATCACTTTCACAGAGTGGCAATACTTGGTCACTACGTTGCCGTAGCGGTGTACGCGATGGAGCAGCACCGATTCAGAAAGTGCCACTTCGTTCGTTCCATTGCTGCAATCCGTGATCGTGAGTGTGAAACTACATTCAGAGGTTATAAACGCAAGAGATGTTCTGGTTTCTTTGAAAATATTTGCGTTCATTTATCGTTTGCATTTGCTGACCATTTGAGAGAAGTACCAATCCCTAACCATCGTTCCATGAAATCTCCATTCTCCTATATGCTACTAAAATCGTCGGGGCTAAAAAAGCAACTTCCACAGATGGGGTTTGCTTTCCCACTTGAACTGTTCTTTTCTTCGTACCACTGATCCGTCTCAAAATTTCAGTAAGCCTTCATGGCAGATTTTCGGACTTAGGTTTCTCATATGGATAGTTTGAGCTGCAATAGAGCAACCATCACCGAACACTTGTGATGGAGATGAGAGCGCCGCCCAAGGCTAGCGGTTACAAACAGTCGATCGAGATGCAGAAAGTGAGATGATGAGCGATCCCCATAGAGAATACTATGTCAGCGAGCGAATAGCGTTGAATTTCTAGCGGGCGATCATTGCGTGGAGCAGCACAGTTGTGATCGTGTGGAGGTGTTGAAGTGCACCGATATTGTGCCGAAGCCATTGCGTTTACTGGCCGGTCATCGCAACGCTCCGCACCTCATAGGCTGCCCTTCTAGCCATCATTGTGCATCGGCCGCTTTTCTAACGATTTTGCATTCGTTTTCATCGCTTCACCATATGACTGTTAGCATAGCTATAACGTTACCTGTTTCTCGCCTATTATCGTCAGGTGTACACTCAACCACGGTACTGTTGTTTAAGGTACTGTTGTTTAGAAAATGAAGACCTATGTGGGAAGGACATCTGCTATGAGACTAATCTGTAGCGGTTGCATTTTTCACCAGCCATGCTTCAATTAAATCGTTGCCAAAATTACGAACGAATTCTTATGTAACTTCTTGCAGAGTTGATATTCCTAATTCTTATCGTGTACTGTCCAATTTCATGGTATAGTGTTCACATCAAACTGAAATTTGTGCATACCGTATAATGCAGTACTTTAGTAGCCTTCCAAAAATGCAGTGAGTTATACTGCATTGTTCACTTTTCGAGATGGCTGAGCTTATTCGCAAAGGCAGGAGCCGGCAAACGTGTGGTACATGCGGCACAAGAAGTAAAATTGAATGTAACAGCAGAGAGTTCAGGATGTTTTGAAGTTTGCAAGTGGTGGTGAAATCTACAGTTGTAAAAGAACAAGGTGTGGAACTGTTCAATTCTGCAAAGAGAAAGCATTCGTATTCGCTGTGGCGAGATCGTATGCGCTGTGCTTGTGCCTGTCTATTTGACTGTCTATTCGATAGTTCCGGCTTAGGATACAACCAGAAATAAGAAGTCAGATGCAGACAAAGTGAGTCATAGATAGTGTCACGACATTTAAGTTGCCTAAGCCGATCGTGACATAAGAAGCAAAAACATTTTATCGTTAATCTAATATATACAAAATTTGCTAATTTTTAAACCTAGGAGGAAAAATATCTTTCCTTAAAATTTACATAGAACGATGATCTTTAACAAAAGATATTTTGTATCGGCTAATTCTGCTGAAGTTTGTTCGCAGTTTGTGGGACGAAGTGGTATAGTGAGCGTAATTGCTAAAACACATTTTGGGCAATCCTCTCTGACGTATTTTTTTGTTCGTTTATTCTCGAGTGGCGCTGATGACATCTAAATATTTTGTTCATTTTTTTCACTTTCGTCTTTTAGCCTTCGCTGACCTCAGAACTGTCACTGATTTTGTATGCTGGTATTACATTTTAAACACTGCAGCGCTCATTACTATTGTAATATTTTGGCCTCCTTCAGTGAACAGACCTCTTTGCCAGTAGTTGATAGCCTGAAAATTTTGGGGCGTTTTTATGCTAGGTTTATTTCCGATATATCGTATTTCTCCGCTTACAAGCCCTTCCTCTCCCGACAATCCTCACTGCTCGAATACAGATCCGTTTTGAAAAGTTTGAACGCTGTAGTGTCTCTCGAAATTCGCATAAAATAAGTTGCATACTTTTCAAAGCCCTTCTCGGGAGAGATTCAGTATTTTTAATGGCTCATTTATGTTGTGACTCTACAGTTTATCCATACTTTCTAACTGCAGGTGGAACCCACACAGTCTCCTAACGAGTGTTGTTAAGTCTGCAACAGACATGATTCGCGAGTTAATTTGCGTGAGACCTAAAGGTATATAATAGTGAAGTGCAGATGCACAGTGTTTTGACGGTATGATGCAACACGTTTGGACTTCTTAAGAACGAAGTGAAGTACTGTCTATGTAGAGATAGTTTGGACGCCGGGAACACTGAAATATTCGTAACGTTTTGGAAAAAATTAGAGTGCAGTATTGAAACGAAAAACTAATATAATGGCATCACTTTTGTCTGCTTCAGTTGCGTTATGATTCGTCGTACTCTTTATTAGCTGCTGATGCTTAAAGGTTGCATAAAAATTTCAACTGAAATTAATTTTTGTGATGGTCGGTTGTGACCAAAAATTGGAATTTCACGATTTTTACAGCTGCTAAATTTTGTGCGAAAACCTATTGAAGGGTATTTTTCAATTGTTTTTTATCTGTTCAAATGAAAGGTTGATTAGATAGATGGGCTGAAATGTAAAAGCGCCCAGCATGGCAGCCTAGTTGGCTGATTTCCATTCGTTTGCTTCTACTTCCTGTAATTGTCGACAGCTCCTGTAGCGCTAAAAGTGTTATCGTTTCGCTTTTGCCCTCTACTTGCTGCCGTCAGAACAACGCTGATTCAGCGTTTTCATCAATTCGTCGGGTGGATAGATGTGTCAGACAACGAAAACATCGATGATAAAACGTACACTCATCATTCTCGTGCTTTTAGCCGTGGAGAACAAGATTTGATGGTCATGTCAGGCTTATGACATTCGTTGCAACTGCCTACCATACTTCTCCGATTACAAACCCAAGTGGTTTATGGCGGTCTCAGTCTTCAAATGCGCACGTATATTTAATTTTCCTTCGTTAAATCATATTCGAAGGATAAGATTGCATAGCCGAGAACGCTGAGGAGCGTGAAAACCATCATCATTCCCAGCGCCCTGGTCAGAGGACTCCTTCCCGAGTTCTTACCCCCCCCCCCCCTTCCCCTGGCGTATGCTCAGTCACGAGCTGAATGTGGATAGCTAGAGCTGGCCAACTTGTTTCACAGGATCCACTAATCCTTTCTTCTTCGTCTTGTTCCCTTCGCCTCTCGCATCCCTTTCTTAGTTCAGAGCCAAGCGCTTTTTGATAATATGAGGTTGGTAGATTTCAAAAAAACCATTTAGATTTAAAACGGCTCGTTTCCTGAGATCTAGTTCGAGACCGGAACAATTTAGGTAAAGCATAGCGGTTTGAAAGAAGGTAGGCCACAGTCTACTGAGGTGGACGTAGCCGTGGCTATTTTGGAACTACCCAGTTCAAGATTTTTAATCGA
Source organism: Baylisascaris procyonis (assembly GCA_037389465.1). Classification (NCBI taxonomy): domain Eukaryota; kingdom Metazoa; phylum Nematoda; class Chromadorea; order Rhabditida; family Ascarididae; genus Baylisascaris; species Baylisascaris procyonis. The sequence continues at coordinate 7,310,387 of JAZARR010000059.1, forward strand.
CTTCTTGTGGCTTTTGCCAATTCGAGAAATTGGATATCTCAGACCAATATGAGTTTTGTAATTAGTGGCGAGGTAAGGTGGGGGGGGGGGGAGCACCTATTATTTTATTCGAGTTTCGTTATTAGCCCGCTGTAGCAGTATTCGCATTATCCCATTCAGCCGATGCGATAGACAAGATTGATTGCAACTATCGTCACAGCACGCTTTTGCGGAAAAAAGCCTAAGTTTTAATTACACCGTTGAAGTTTTCGTGAGAAATTCAAAAACCTGAATTGGTGTGAAATCCATATTTTAGCAGTGACGACTTTGAGTGCTTGCTGCCGTTTTATGCAAAGGCTTTTCAAGTGACCACGTCGAATTTCTATTGACCAGCGGTCACCATTACGTGCACAGTTGACTTGACATTTTCGCACGATGATCTTCACCTCGAATCATCTTTTTTTTCAACGGCCTTTGTACGTACAGTTACAAGCAATTAGAATGCTTGCACTCGTTCGACCCTCGATAGCCTGATCCATCGTACTGCGTGTCAGGCTGAATTGAGCTAAAAAAGAGCTTCAATGTTTAGCATGTCTATTAGGCAATCTTTTTTCTTCATTCTTTTTTTCTTGGTGCTGTTTTCTAGCAGTTGAGCATTTTGGAAAGCTCCGTAAAGTAGCACTTCCCAGAGCTGAAGGATGCCCTCAGGGAACTTGCAAACTCTTTGTAGTGGATATATGACCCATGCAGGGCACCCAACAATTGAAATTTTAAACTGTTCTGTTCTGTTTGATCGCTAGAGGATGTTACTCGAATAGTCGAATAGTAAATATCGTCTATTTAGGAACCTCCAATTCGGAATTGTTGAATAGAGGACTTTTGCATTACTGCCAGCTGGAAAATTGCATTGCGATTTCACCCGCTGTCTGAGCAGCGATACGGTGCGCTGAGCGCTTCGCTTCAATCGTATGGGGGATTAACAGCTTCGGCACGCTCGCCACTGTAACATTCAATCGATCCACCCGCGCATTGATGTTTTCTGCAGCTGACAGATCCCTGCAGCTATTTCCTTTGCTTCGCTATCGCTCGCTTACGTTGAATGTCCAGGGTAAGCCGGGGTAGGTGGGGGGGGGGGCTTGTTGGAGAGTGACCCATAGGTTACAGTCGTCATCCATAGTTTGGAGCCCTCACAATTCTAGTGGTTTCTCTGAGTAGTTTTCTTTTTGCATGGTACGAAAAATGATATGTCTAACGGTTTTTGTTGTTTTCTTTAAAATACCGATTGTCTTGACATCACATTTCCTTTGCGATCTTCGAGATCGGTGATTTTACGGTCACCTTAGTCCTAGATGGGATAATGAGGTTAGTCGTAGGATTATTGTACGGTCGTCATTAATTCTTTTAGTGCTTATAAATGTCTGAATTTTGATTGGCTTCTGTTACATCGTTAGTTGCTGAATCGTTCATATGCTTTCCTCCTTAGCCTCCGAATGTCTTAAAATGTCAAGCGTTTTTTGTTTGCTTCATAATTGAAAAATTGTATCAAACATTTCAGTGAAAGCAAGGAAATTCTCTTTTTTTGTCCTGTCAGAATAGATACCGCGGGAGATTTTCTGTCTACCTGTTCGCACGTTTCAACTAATATTCATTTTTGGTATTGTTCTTGGAGCCCTGGAACGATCGAATTCACCGGAATGGAAGGACTCTGTAAGCGTTCAGGTCGCTGCTAGACTTACTAGTGAGAGTTCTCGAATGCTCAGATGACAAGAATACCTTTTTTGAAGATGAAAATTCTGGTTCATTTTCCCTTCCCTCTCCCCTTCCCAAATGGGCTACGGCAGATATTTTTGATCTTATAGAATGGCATTTTCGTCACTATTTTGTTTAAAATCCCTCGTTAGGGAAATTTGATGTCGCTTTGATGACATTCTAACGAAATATATTTTACATGGTAGTGTCTTGAATTCTTCAGAGCCACTTTCAAGGAACAGCCCTGTACTCTTCGAATCGGTCATTTTCTCTTCAAATTTATCCTTTACCTGCAGTCCTTAAGTTCAATTTATCTACTAGCAAGCGTTTCGGATAACATGTCCTTGGCATTTCCTCTACAGAACGTAGTGATATTTATGAAGGAGGTATCGGGGCTTTGCAAGTTGCAATTGCAGGAATTCGTGACTGCAGTTGTTAACATTATCAAATGCCAGGGGGGGGGGGGAACCAGAAAAATTCCAGTTGATGCGATCAACGCCTGGAAAAAGGCGCGTGACGTTTGCCTCTAAGTTAGCGTGGATTGAGCTCGTTTACACCAGCCGCCTCCCCGAAATACCCGATTACGCCACAAATTGCTTTCTCGAGTCCCGACATCTGTCTAAAAAAAACTTCTTTGTTACACATCAACTTCGATAATGAATATCTTTTACGATTGAACATTATTCGTCTTCCTGCGAGAGACGGCTTAATATATTGCATCAGAAGACTTGCTGACCATTTTAGTGCGGAACAGTTTTTTTGAAATATATGAATATATTTCGAAAATTGCACCGCACTAAATTTATCGACGGTTTGTATATTTTTACCGGAAGGTAGTTTTTATGTGACCATTTGGAAACTATTCTCTCCATTATTCGTTTCAAACTGTAGCGCAATTTTTACTGCAGAGGATGTGAATAGTGAATTTGTGTGTCTGTAGTATCGCGACGATTTGAAAGAGATTGCTTCTCAGAATCATACTGCAAAAAGTGCCTTCAAATTCGTGAAGAAATTTGCTGACTCTCTCCTTTAAGTCGTCCTGTTGTCCGCTTTTGCAACGTTAAAATGTTTATCGCTCGTGTTAGTGTTTCTTCCGGATGTATGTCCGCTGTTGGCTCTTCAAATTCTTTTCCTTCTTCCCTCCTCTTATATCCGCTATTACGCAGTTGTGTATATGTTTTTATTGCATATCAAAGCAATCCACTTACTGATTTTAGAAGGCAGTTTCTGAGGAAAAGTACAGGTATAGCTTAAGTGGAACTATGTATGTACAATATGAGCTGATATTGTCAAGTGTAGTGCATAGCGTGCGTTGAAGTTTAGTCGATTGTTGAAGGTATTGGATAATATATTTTAATGGATCGCAGTTTTGAAAAGCTTACGGCTAGTAGGTTTAATGAGAAAGAAAAAAAATTTCACTAATAAGGGCGGAATCATCAGTATTAGTGTGTCAAAAGTAAGCTTTCTGCCTGTTTGGCGGGCCGAAGGCAGAAGTGGGAGGAGGGGAGGGAGCGGAGAGAGGTGGAAGGAAGCCGTACCTCTAACGGCGGCTCCCATCTTATGCCAATGTGTTTATTGCAATGGATTACCGACAAAGCATAATCGGCAAGCTAAACGCGCTGCTTTTATGCTTCAGTATGTTAAGCGATGCTCGTGTTGAATAACGGTTAGAAATATTCTTTATGCTTCATTAATTGCTGGTAAGTTAAGGATTTATGAGTGATGTGGTTACCATCTAAAAATGAAGCGATGACATGTCATCGAGCACCGATCGTAAAACCACCTAGCACGCGATTGCATAGCAACTCAGTGGTAAATGTGCGAAGTAATTGAGTCACCACGTAGATATTATGTTTGAGCAACGGCATACATTGTTGCCCCACGTGGTCCAACTCGTTTATTTTATTGTTTGGCTGTTTTTTCCAATATCAGTCATTTTCCTCTCAAATGTACCGTATTCGTCGTTGCGTAAGAAAAAAAAAATAATGAATAGCCATCGATCGCTTAAACTGCCATCCAGGTTGTTGACATTTCCTACTTCATTTCTTCCTCCATCATTCCTTCACTGTCATCGTAGTGTTGACCATCGTTGTATCACTCATTATTGTCTAGCTGCGCAAACACCGGCTAACGGATGCCCTTCCTGGCATCTTCCAGTTCTTCGAGTTTCAGAGTCCTACAGTATTCATACGATACTTGGATTATAAAATGAAATGGATTTCCCTTCTAACTTTCGTTCTTAGAGTACTCTTCTAGGTTATTATTCATGTCGCTGCCATATTCGTTTTTCCTTATAGCACAGTAAAATTCCTTACGAGATACATGCTTTGTTTTATCCTATTGTCCCCTTAGCACATCGAAGCAAAGAATTGTCACAAAAATTCGTATATGAGGGACTTCCGCGCGTAGGCAGAGCTATCCAAAATAGGGAGGCTGCGCCTAGGAACTCCGCATGAGAAAAATGTTTTAACGTGCCAAAAAAACGACGGCTGACGAGGTCGCAGATTGCTGTAGTTGGTTCTTCAAATCATCAGTTGGAATAAGAGTTGAGTTTGCGAGGATACAGGAGACGAATAGGTAAAATTCGGTTGTGTTCGAGAAGCAGGTCAAAGAGGTGGTCAGTATAAGTATAATACTTTTTATACAAATCACAGCAAGTCACATAATAGCAGAACGCAGTGTTGTTTAAAAACTGTTCACTGCTATTCAACATGGATTGATGGTAGGAAAACCGAGGCCTGCTAGTCTAGCTTCCGTTTCCTTCTAGTGCCTGTTCAAAGTCTAGTTGCGGCTATTTCCTGAAAACCCCGGGATCTGCGGCCATACCTCGCTCCTTTTTGTTTTTGGACAGGCGAAAGGTGATGAGTTGGTTCGAAAGATGTGAAGAGGTGAGACAAGCAGCAGAGTAGATGGGCTGTTTATGTGCGGCTGCAATGACTATCAAATTCACTGAAGCTGCATGCCTTGGAGGAATGAGCAGCAGATCAGCTAAGTGCCTCAGAGATATGAAACTATTAAATGAATGCATCGCAGACGTGGCGTATCGAGAGGGTTGATTTGTCTGGCAGTGCTGTGGGTTGGGAACTCATCGAATCGCAGTCATGCTGTCCTTAAAGAATTCTTTGAATGTGCAAAATTTTTTTTGTGCTATGATATTGTAATTTTATTGGTTGTGTCGTTTTCAAATTTTGCGCATGCCACCGAACTTGAATTGTTTAAATATTTCAGCGCATCGAACCTGAAGTAAACTTGCAAAATACTTTGTGATTTCAAATGGTAAGGGGCAGAAGAAGGGTGCACGGCTTCTTTGAAAGCAGCAAGGCGGCGAGTGAAGGGTAAATGGGAGAATGGGTAAGATTGCGGAACGTGGGTCTTGTTGCATTGATCTATAGGTAATGAGCTTTTTTGATCTGGAGATAACTTTTCGATGTTCAAGTCGACATATCTGCAAACGTATTAATAATTCTCCACATTTATTACAAACGCAGCGCAGTTCCATCTCAAGCTCCATTGCAACGTATCACTCATCTAAGCAAGAGTAATTTCTACTGAAGTGAAATTAATTAAGTGATGGGATTTTGTTTTCTAATTCAGTTTCTCGCATTTCTTTTCAAGGGTACATTTGTTATCTCTTTTGATTGGAGATGCAAACTTTGGAGCATGGCACCACAGGATTTTATTCCTGAGTATCGTGCATGATAGTGGTGGTGGAGTGGAGGTCGGCTTATATGTAATAGTGATTCAAAATCGATAGAAACCAACAGGTCGGCTTATATGGTTGTTTCGATGCACACCGTGTGGGGCGAGTATTTGAGCGCCAATGACAACGCTGAGAGGGCAACGCGAACAAATGCGCACAAGTTGGGAGTCAAAACAACCCAACGACTTTTAGTAGCAACGCAAGTTCGCACCTATCGAATTTGTACCCTTTCTGGCTGTTCTTCCTCTCCTCCATCTACTTCTTCACCTTAATAGTTTACTCCATCACCATATTTGGCGGCACACTACGCCTCTGATTGACGATCTCTAACAAGTTTTATGTTTCGTTGCATTGAAATGTGTCGGCCAGTTTTTGCATTTGTATGTATCCATACGTAGCATCATCGCTAGGAAAGTGAGTGTGGAATTTTGTGAGGATGTTTGGTGCAATCGTTTTGTAATCGTCGTTCTATGAAGTCGAGCAATATATAAGTATGAAAACGTTTAATGTTTGTTAAACGGAACAGAGGCGCTAGAATTTGTTAGAGATGCCGAGAAAATAACTGTGTCCTCGTATGAAGGGCCCATTTCGGCGATAGGTTACTTCCACTGCTTTTTAGCCATCAAGCGAAGAGAATGTAAAGGTTCGCCTGTGGCCCGGCTAAGCCTAGAATGATGAGGCTGATACGCCTTGCCCAAAATTAAACAAGGGGCTAGCGTGACTTTTGCAGAACTAGTGAACTGAAAGTGATTGAAAAAATAGTACTGCCGTTCGTCATCTTAAAGAGTGTTACGACTTGCGATGAAATATTGTACATTCGTCAGAATGTGCGTTGAGCGCTCAGTTATATGGCGTCGTGTTTGAAGTGTACTGTTTTCAGTGAGGAGTCGAGTTGAGCAACGACTTTCAAGGCTGCCGAGATGGCGCAGGCAGAGGTTGTCACAGTGCGTATGTCTCGAGGTAACCTGGAAACACCTTGGGGATTCGATATTGTACCACCACTTACAATCTGCAACGTAAGTGCATCGATGAGTTTCATTTCGAAATCGAATTTCTTATTATGAATCCTTCGTTTTGTTCTCACATTTGCCGAAGCGTTTCGCAGACAAAATATTTTCCTGTGGAAATAGCGCATACATTTTTGTTGATGTAAATACATTTTCGTTATGACAAGATTTTATCAGCAACAGTTGACACCTCATCAGAGTTCGTCATGGCGGACGAAAAGTGGAAGCCAAATTGAAGTACCATGCAATTTCTAGTGCACTCACAAATCCTCCCAAAAGTCTAATATTTTCACTTATGGTTATATTAGTGTGGGAATACTTTTTCCCAAAATTTGCTAATTGCTTGAGCAGTGTTCATTCGTAAATTGGCATCTTTTATCCTGTCTTCTCCCTTAATTTCAGAATGCTCAGCACGTTACTGTTTTCTAAGCTTTATAGTTTTTACCCCGAACTTCCGAGGGTCTTTGTTTTATCGGAATTCATGGCGGCAATTCAAAATTTGAAGGTGCCAAGCTGTCCGAGAATACGTTTGACATTGCAGAATTGAAATTAGCGTTGCGAGCGTGTCCTGCAGGCATAGCGGCAAAACTTACTGTTCCCAAAGGAGTTTCCAGTAAAATTTCTACTGTTTTGATGCGATTATTGGAACCATTTCTCTTATTCGTCTTTTCACTATATGATGATACATCTATCATTGAAACTATTGGAGTTTACAGTCACTCTTCCTCTCCCTTCTCACCCTCTAAGTGGAAGGGGGCAAATTTTTAGGACAGCTTCGAATTGGAAATATTGCTTCTAAGGTTTCAATAAGATATAAAAAAGTGCAGGTAAGTAATAAAGACAACAAGATTTTGTTAAAATCGGGAATAAAAGTATAGGTATAGGATTTCGATGTGTGAATTGTGAACGTGCCAGCCAGTGCTTCTTTAGATGAGTTTAATTTGTGATCGATGTAACTATCTGATTCGATCCAGAATCTCTCCTATGGGCGATAAATTGTTTTTGCAGATTCATTTTTAGCTGTAATAGCAGTTTTCCTGCCTTGAGCAAAAGAATGCTTAAACCATTATTGTATTGCAAGTGAATGGTAAAACATTCGATGCACTATCTTTTCGGATAAGCTGGATATCGTTTTTGAGGAGTGTCATTGACAAGATAGCACATTTAAATCTCTTATCGAAATATATTCGATACAAAGTTTAGGAGCGTCTGATGAAATAACGCTACAGTGATTGAAGGATATTGAAAAAGATTTTTTAAATTCTACTGATTCAATTTGAAATTTAAATCACCAGTACTATAAAGTGGATGAGTTTTTTATTGAACGTTTTAAGTGTTTGTTTAAATGAGATTCCTTTGATGATACACAAAGTTTTGTTGAACTCATTGTATTATGCGATGAAATTCATTCCTTAAGAACTCAGTTTTTCCTTTTTTTTTCTAATAGCATACCTGTACTGTATTGCCTATTGGCGATTCATTTATTTCTCTTATTTTGAAGAAAGTATCCACTCTAAATCTTATTTGATGCCGACTGCTTGCTTCGATAATAATTATGTAGGAAGGTGATGTGAGGCGCAACTGACCTCTTGTCTTTCACTACTGCGTACTGTCAGGCTACTGTAAGCCGGAAATTATTTAGGAGGAGATTATTGCCTTAACCAATGCCTTGCTTGATGCGCTTGCAGCTGCTTAGTTTCTGACTCATTTCCGCATTGATTCACATGATTTGTCTTTCATCGTTGAAACGACCACAATCGCATGATGACAACTGCATGCAGTTGATTTAGGATGCGATTGTTTTGCATATTTAAGTGAGCTGTTTTTGTGGAACGAATGTCATTGTAGCTAAAAGCACTCTACAAATAAAGTCCCAGGTGACCGCAATCTTTGATCTCCTTGTCCCCCTTTCTCCTTCCCTAGCCCTTTCCACACCTTCGTTGTTCACTAACGTCGAACAATTGGGAATATATTCACTACAGTTGCTAGTGGTCTTAACGACAAATGTCATATTAAAAGATGCCTTCGATGTCTATTGGAAATTATCGACATAAATCCATATTGGTTAAGAAGAGGAAGAGGTTTAAGGATTAAACAAAGTGAATTTACACTCGTAGTAGCACTGAGTTCAAATTAAAGAGGTCTCACAACATGAAAGTCGGCAGAAAACGTCGATCTAACGCACTGAATCCGAGTGTTTATTGGTAATGAGCACAAAATGTGATGTAATTGCTGCCTTCTTAGACATGTGTTATGTTTCTTTTGTCTGCCAGGCGGGAACCACAATTGCAGCTGTGTGGTCGTGTGATTGGATAGCTAGGAGGCGGCTCGCTTTACAGCATCAGCGATAGCAGCACAAAAGCATCGCATCGTTGCTCACAATCGCTCTGCCTACGCACACCACAAAACGCTCGTAATTGTAGTGCAGTTATTTTTGCAAAAGCCCTCTATCTTTTCAACCTTGCTCAGCAATGGTCATTTTTTATAATACCAAATAGAGGGAGACATTTGAAGAAATATAGAGAATATTCCTGTTTGGATGAGCAACAAAGAACACATACAGAAATTGTGCATCACTGTATGAATTGCTTTTATTTTTGCACTTGCCAGTCGGCAGACGTTATCATTGGGGTTATATGCCCGACACTGTGTGGAATAGTAATAGTCCGAAGAGCCGTCTTACAGCTCATCAATAACGGGGCCGTTCAGGAACTCAAGAAAATGAAATGGTGCGCACAAAAGAAACAATAAATACATAGCTAACCGAAAAAAAATCGTCGAATTATTTGTATTGAAGTGTAGCGACCGAACACTTCCTAAAATATAGCTGTGCGCAGATTTATGAAGTGAGATGAGCCTCTTTTCTTTGAAGGCAGATTTGATGCAACAAGTATCCGCATAACGTTTTCAGATTGAAGTACACTTGCAGAATTTTATCCGAAATTGAGCGACAGGAGTGATGTGTAACTGTGTTCAACGTCCATATCTAGAGCTGTAGAATTGCATCTTAAAAGTCACGGTAGAGACGCATCATTGCCAGTCGGATTACGATGACGGAGATGCCAGAGAAGAGATGAAATTCTCTTCGTTTGCACACTGCGAGCGCAATTATTTTTGCATTAGTGCACGTTTAGATAGATTTAGTAGCGTTTAACTCGACTTTTGAGTGGCTAAAAGAAACGAACCACCATGTTTGTTGCTTGAAAATTGGTCTGAATTGGTTGGCACATTGAAGGTGTCTGCAAAGCGTGCGAGAAACTGCTTTGTATAGCTTCAGTTGTGGTGTCGCTGCGAGTATTTTGTCTGATGCAATCTCTGAAAAATTTGCTGCTATGCAGCACACCTTGACCTCATTTCACACCTCGATGACCTTCACGTTTTGACACTTTCGCTTTCCATTTTCAGTTTTTCGTGCACTTTCGTTGTGTAAAGCTGTTCACTGTCATCAGCACTTAATCGAACTCCGCCACCACCACTCATTTCTTGCTTTTGTATAATTTCGGCACTACATGATTGCGACAAAAATTTCTTAAAATAGTTGCGTTGTTGAATGTCCCCTTCTCATCACGTTCCTTGCGGGTAGCTTTGTTTATCTCGCTTATAAAGGGTGGCGGACAAGGGCAAATATCATAAGATAAAAAAGATGCGGCTATGTTCAGCGGGATAGGGATACTGAAAGCATTGTTTGGTGTTTCGCGTCTCTTTATAGCGGTTATTTCGTTTCGTTCACATTGGCCGATTAATTTTCGCAGATAATTTTGGGCTAGTTGGAGCGGTAAAAAATAATTATAACTGAGAATAAGTAGAAGAGAAGATTTAAGAGAAGCGGAGGAATCGCAAAGAAACAAACAAGAAGAAGTACAAAAATAAAGAAACCAATAAAGCATCATGCAGTCGTCGTTATCTTGTTCTATCTCTTGAGGAGTCATCTTTGGAATGTGCAAATTTTCTTACAAATACTGCTTTGCGTCCTGATCGTCGACGGCATATGAATACCAGCAGAATGGCCACAGATCATGATCATATTGTAGTCATCAATTGAGGCATGTGGTACAGTTTTCGTTGCCCTGGACAAGCAGTTTACCCGAGTAACGAATATCAATAACAGTAATAGTCCAACTTACCGACGTGACAAGTCAAAGTGTTTCAGGCACGTCTCCACACGTCATAAGACTGGGATACTGAATGGGAATTTAGTGGAGGAGCAAGGCGTTGCGAAGTGAGGCTTGCTTTTGAAAGGGAAGGATGATTTGCATAGCTGACTAAGGGACAGAGAGAGTATTCGACCATAGAAAATGGAGAATGGGACGGGGATGCGGTATTCAGTTCCCAGTTTCTGCAAGGAGTAGCACATCCACCATATTACCAGCAGTGCGTATATTTGTGAAGAGAATGCCACAGTTGCCGAACAGAGAAGTTTATATGATCCAGAGTTTGTCTTCATGTTGAGATGCAGAGTTTTCGGCCTTGTTGTTGAAAGAGAGCCTTTCCGGGCTGTCAAAGCGAAAAGATCTCAAGATTTGTCGGAAACGTCTATTTCGAGGATAGCCTTGATTTCCACTTTGTTTTATGGACACTAGAATTTCAAAATAGTGGAAGATTTTCAGCTAGCAATTTTCCTAATATATATTAGCGCTTCTACAGCCAAAAAAAAAAAAAAAAAAAACAAGAAATGTTAGCGCTCCTAATATATTACGACTCTCATAAGAAGATCCTTTTTGGGACATTTCTGTAATTCGTGTGGATCTTTTTTTGCAATTATTTTGATAGAATGATAAAATTTTGGGTGTATTATGAATGTTTTATGTTGCAAAAAATAGGCTGTCTTTTGTAAGATGTTTACAAAGTGAAGAAACTAATCCTACAGTTATTTAATGCAATTCATTTAAGCACATTAAGAGACCATATTTAGTGAAATCTTACCTTGTATAAAAATAGGATATTTCTCTAATAGGCAATTGTTCCCAGAAAATCATCACCACTATCACCACTTAGAGAGAATACGCTTAATGTGAACGGCAAAAGACTACAAAGTAAAACACCTCGCATAGTGCCACTGATGTTTCACTTCCTATCTCATTTTATCAGCGTCGTTTAGGGCTGCACACTTCAAAAAATAATATTGTTGAAGGCATGAAAAATGCGACCAGGTTATCAACTTTGTGTTTCATTACACAATGATGCATTTGTGCATTATGTGGATGTTTTTGTATGCGAAGCGTTTGTTCGTTAGCTTCTCATTAGAACTAATATTGTAGGTTGTTGGCGGCTCTCTTGCGGATCGCGCTGGTCTGCTTAGTGGCGACACTTTGGTAGAGCTCGAGGGACACGAAAATTTAGACCTCATCTTGGCTCGCCAGCTGTTGTCGAAGGCGCAGCACAAAGTCGAATTAGTTGTGCACAGGTCTGTCATAGTTTTCTCTGATGACAGAGCAGTAATAATGGTAGTGTTCTATGCAGGTAATAGTGGGAAGATGTGTCCTCTGCAGACCTAGAAGGGGAGTGGATAATTGGAGTCTTTGCTGTCCGCAGCCGACTTGAGCAATTGCAGGTATTCTCTAAGCAAGAAGAGAGGGATGGGAGGGGGGGGGGGTGATTCTCGTTGCCTCCGCGGTGAAAAAATGTGCCACAGACGCTTCTAGGAACCCACGGGCACCACCTTTGTGGCCGTTGACCACTGAAACAAACTGTCAAATTCAGCTGTTGTCAGTTTCATCACTTTCACTTCATACGTGGTTGCGCAGATACGAGCAACCTCAGCAGATCCTATTTCAAGTAGCCCGCTCTTGCCCTTCCGTCATTTTGTTGAGTATAGCGACGTGTCACTGTGTCAATCTCTATGATGGGTTACTGCGTTCTGCTTGGGCGGACATTCCACAGTCGCTGTTCGTACGCTTTAGAGAGAAAGTCGCAGGTGAGGAGTAGTTACTGGCAAAAAGCGATCAAAAATGTGGATTGTGGAGTAGTTGTCGGGCAAATCGTTAAGTGCGGTGGTCATGACGAGTGCAGATATGGACGGTTCGAGTAGAAACATGCAAACGCATATCGCCGTCAATGAAGTGCTGAGGAATTTTCATAAAAATGTGCACGTTCTATTCGGCGATAGTGCGGCCTCGATTCTGAGCCGTACGGCACTCGTCAGTGTCACTTATTCGAGATCATTGCATCGCTTCAAATGGTTCAACTTACGCGCGCCCCTAAACCCTGGTAACAATTTCCACCTCATAATAAAAGGAAAATTGGGAAAATGTACTTGGACACTTCTGTTTTACAGCTTCAAAAAGAAGCCATAGCTTGCTTATTAAGTCCCCCAAAACAAACTTTTTTAAAAGTTTAGTTGGAACCGTTGATGCCGTAGTTGCGTTCATCTCGTCCAACATTTAGAAAGATCGTCTATTCTTGGAATTAAAAGATCAGTTCACCATTGCTGTGGATTCGTTCATTAGAAAGGAAATTTCAAAATTGATGGTCGTTAAAGTGCTGCAAATTTATTTCCTTTTGAAATTTTGAATTCAGATGCTTTATTCCTTAACAGTACTTAAAAATATCGCTAGAAATATGATAGATTTCGATGTGCATTGCATTCCTCAGAAATTTCTAGCCACTTTCTTGTTATATGCAAGTTTTCTCATTTTTATTTTAATATTTTATCCCAACTAATATTATGCATTATTCAACTCGTGTAACATGTTTCTAGTTTGCAATGTATTTTGTTCGTTTGTTTCACTAAGCAAAGAGGGGCATAAATTTCAAAAGCAGTTAGTGGACATTTCAGACAGTATTGCTTGTTGCCGTAGTACAATGCGGTACCACTCTAGTATCACGAGCCTCTATCTATGTTACGGTAGCATTTCCTTGTCGAAAGTGTTAGTAACTCCATCTGTTACTGCTTTTCTCACTGTTTCGAGCATAAATCCCAAAATGGGACCATTAAAATGACGTTGATCAACGCTTTTGCATGCTCTTTTTTTCATGCCGTCTAATATCTTCGTTCAGTTCTTATTGTTCTAAATTCTGGTGCTGCAAATGCTCTCATTATGTCACATTTTTTTCATCATATTAGCCTTTGCGAAAAAGCGAGTTTTTGCATGCCAGCAAGCTGACTAGATACGCTGCTATACGTAATTTTAAAGTGAATGTTTCTATTTGCTTGCAAAACAATCTTTTCACAGTATGCATGCTTTTCTTTTGAGGACCGGAAGTGAAGTGCACCGAATATGGAAGCCGTCTATAACGGAGAATACCGAGTATAATCGCTTCCAACATTCCGTTCATAACGTTGGCCAACAAGACGCAATAAATGCAAATCGCACGAGCAGTGTTCCCTCGAACACCCCTGCCAATGTTCCTCTGAAAGTCTCGTTGGAGCATCACAATCAGGTAATGCTTATATTTGCCTTGCTTTGTTCAAAGCCACTAAAATATAAAAGAGCTCATCAGTGTTGGATGATTTTAGTCAGGCTAGAACGGTTAGTGAACCTTCCAACCAACCACAGTTCCAACGGCCAGATGTTGGTAAGCTTAGGTCCATCAACTGCACGTAATATATATAAACGCGTATGTGCTTATACATACATATACAACTATCTCTTACAAATTTTTTCTCTCCACTGTTTTTATTTAATCCTACATAGATCATTTCTTCAAAAATTAATTATGAGCAATTAATTATGTGCTGCTGTTGCTTAAATTGGGTAAGCTTTTGTCAGTAGCTGTTACAGATATATATATATATATATATATATATATATATATATATATATATATATATATATATATATCAATAAATTCTCCTTTTCAACTTTTTGTGCTGATAACACATGAGTAGCTTAATGCTCTGGGGACCAGTTGTGGTCTATTTATAGTACCTTTTTGTCGTTTTGTGGTTTGAAGATGCAGTTGATGTAAGAGTGATTTTTTGATCTCATTCAGGATACCAAATTTTTACTTCCATCTACTGAAGGATTTGCTAAAAAAACTTCATAGTTAATCGCATATTAATTCATCGTTTTTCACTCTCTTTCACAATTACTATTTGCTTTAAAACCTGTTGTTAAATTAAAATCAAAACTTTTATTGTGAGAGTTTTGCTTTCGAAAACTATGGAATGGTGAAGAAGCAGAATTTAAGGAGTCGGTGAATATCCCTGGCTTTAACGTGACAGCACAGCCATACGGTGCCCACCAAGAGGTGAAACATCTTCAATACAACTCACCAATGCCACTCTACTCCCCACAGTCGGCCGCTGAACAATATCTTCAACAAACTGGCGGTCTCTTCGGTACAGAGTAAGTTACTGAAGAATGTGCTATAAAAAAAGACGGTTGCACATTGTATCGCACGTGCTTGACTACATATTGTTCTCTTATTTGCGCAAGTGCCACCCACGTTGCATTCCACAAGCAACACTTCACGCACTCCACGAACATAACATATCCCAGTTGCTTCGATTTTGAAGAACGCTAATGAGATGCCGTCAGATGACTGGTCCGTATGAATATAGTTGGTGCGATAAGGGCCATCATACCATTACATGTTATCACCAGTGACTTGTTTCTATGTTATGGTGGCTATAAATGAACTCTAGTGTTGGTGACCGACGCAGAAAAAAAATCCCCAAAAGGGAAGTTGGGCGGTGAAAAACGCGGAAGGTGACACTAGTATTGAAGTCCACACTAGGTTTTCCATTTAGAAAAAAATTTTAATCTATCCATTTCATGCTGAAATGCTCTCTGAGTTCTTCATGCAGGATCCTGGCTAATATCAGAACATTTCTGTTTCCTTCTTTGCTTTTAGTACGCTCCACTACTTTTTGCTACCATATGGATAAGCGATATTCTTGTGATAGAGGGCAACATCATCGTTCTTCCTTTTTCTTCTATAAAGCATCTATTCGGAATATTTTCAATGCTTTCTAGGTATTTCAATGGCTAGTTGGAAAGAAAAACGGAAAGGGGATAAGGTGCAAAATGTACGCATCTTTTTGCGGCTTAGTAATTCAAAAAAATCTGTATTAATTTACAAAGCAGTAGTTTAGCGAATGAGGATCTTGCAAATGATATGGAAGGTCGAAGCCCGACCCCTCTTTACCTTCTTGTTGTTATTTTCGACTTCAGTTTAAAATTGCCGGTCGTTCATAAAATTTCTTCGTTTTCAAGTGATTCCTCGATGATGAAATAGCCTTCGCACTTATGAAATTGTCATAATTTATAATTTTTGGGGATTCAAATTCTTTTATTCTTTTTATGCACTGTTTATTTCGACTTAAACCTATTTTCGAACGCGAAAGTAGACTGTTTGGATAATTTATGAAAATTGAAGTTACACAAATTTTTTATTTAACAGTGTTGACGACAAAATTTTCAGTTAGTTTTTTCGATAAGAGTTAGCTCTAGCTGAAGGGGAAACGTGAAACCCACAATCGCAGATTTTCCCCTCGACTTTTAATCTAAAGTTGCCCTCCTTTTTATTAAATCGCTCATATTTTGAAATGCTAATTTCATCAGGTGTTGAGTGCATTTATTAGGAACATCTTACAACGGCTCACACCGGTCGATCTATCGTCGATTAATGATACGAGCGCATATTTTGAGAACTATGAACCATCGATATGGGAAATGCAGAGAACCCATTGTTGAACGGAAGCGAGTTGATGTGACCACAAGATAAGGGGACAACTGCAATTTATTGTCGCGAGTGCGCGTTCGCGGTGACCGAATTCATAATTTTCGGTTGGCGTTCGTATCACGCTGAGTTGTGTACCCATTATCACTGGCACAAGCAATGAATCCCAACCGCATTTCATTATTAAGACACGTGTACGACTGATTCTTGCCGCATGTTGTACGACATTCAGTGTTTGTGTTCTGCACTGTATTGTATTTGCCATCGCCGACAAACATGTTGTTTGAAGGGGTTTTCATGACCTGTATCCTCGGTGGAAAACATGGAGTGAGATCCATTTTTTCGTGTTCGATGAGATAATCAAACGGTGAACGAGTGCTTCTTGTCCAGTTATGGCGACCGTAAAGATTTCCGAGTCATTAAGAGCTTTTTTAGATATGAGGATATTGAAAATCATGCATTGAGAGGAGCAAATCCCGCGTAGGCCTTTTGAACCATTACGGAGTCGGGCACTGAGAAGCGCTCAGATCCCTAATTTTTGCAGATGGAAATATTCAAATACCAGGAGTGTACGGGATTGTCGTTGTGCCCTGTAGAGCGCTATTCAAATTGTTTTAAGTGAGCCTTATCATCGGACAGACGTTTGTCGATTTATTCTTTCGAAGTTTATTTTCCTCAATGAAGTTGAGAAATTTCACTTTAAAGATCTCAAAGGAAAAAGTCGAATCTTTGTTAGAGATCTAGAGTGGTCCTATATAGGAGTGTTGCAACTGCGAATTCACTGTAATTTCCTCTTAAAAACAAAACTTATGGCATTGTTTAAAAAACCTTTCATTTTTTCCATTACGGCATTTGGCTGTATCCTCCCAAATCATCCACCTTGTTAACTGAATTCGTTGTCCACATTTTTTTGTCTTTTTTTTCTTCCTGCATTATATTGTGAGCTATTCACTGGCACACCTTATAAAGAGGATATCATTATTATCTTCTGTTTAAACCTCTATTGAGACTTAAAGAGAGATCTTTCGAAGTTTTTTTTCAAGACTCAGGGAAAAAGAACAGCTTCATCTTGATCGCAATAGGGCATGCCTACTATTGATTAACGGCTTCGCCGATGGCTGTTTTCAGTTGTTCAATGAAGTTTCGCAACAATGTTGCAATGCGAATTTGAAAGGATTGTAGTGCAGTTGCAAAGCGCTAACAATTATTTGGAAACGGAGTCTAGATAGTTGTGGACTTTGAACGACACGAGTCTAGAAACACTGAGTCGTAAGTGAGGTGCAGTTTTATTTAAACAGTTTGCAGCAGTTGCTGCTCTAGACTGCTAGCAATCATCGACCGTCATGTACGCCTAAGATGCTGCGCTGGCATACTAGCTATTTCCTTCTGCGCAGGCAGCACATTTTCTTCGCATGCTGAAGTGGCTGGTTCACAGAAATTGAGGTTAAGATGAGACAAAAAATTTATTCAGCATGACGTCATGCTTTAAGGTACATGGTCAGCTCTGGAAGCCACAAATTTCTCAGCATTTGAGAATGAGGACGTTTCTGGGAATGGGTCTTTTAATTCTGAAAAGACAGTATCATTGAATGATATATCGAGTCACTAAAAGAGCTTCAGATAGGAGATAAAGAGAAAAGAATTTGTGAAAGAATAGGTCTTATGCGTGAGTGAGACATTTTCTACCTGAAATTTAGAGAGAGGGTGGATCATTCAACATACTGAAGTATTTCAAAACTTTTTACCCTTTTAAGGGATAAATTTTCATCAAAATAAATTTCTTGTCGATGCTGCAATGCACTCAGTTAAAAGATAGTTTTCAGAAAGCCTTGAAACAGATTTTTTCCACGAGGCATGAATTTCGAACGTTGTCATTGACGGGCTCATTTTCTAATGTGAAAAATCGATAAGCGGGAATAGTCGGAGCTTCATTTAGAAGGGATGTTTATGCTCGTAAAAGGCGTTTGTCGATTCAGGATCTGAATATTCAGTAGTGGTCAACACCCATTGTTTGGAACATATCGGTCTACACAAATGCACAAATTTTAAGTGAACATTGTGGGCGGATTGTGCACCTTTTTGGGTGGCTTGAAGAGAAGTGAGTGGAAGGGGGTAGGGGATGTTGTATAGGATGATACGCCTCACTTGAAGAGAAGTGAGGAGTTATTTGCTCACTCACTAATTGTTTAAATAGTGTCTTGCGCTTTACATTTCGCCGCTTGTTGGCTTTCGACGTCACTACCACTTAACGCTTCTGTCGCATGTAAGCGCGAGCTGGAGCTCGAGAAAAGGATATGCTAAGCTCGGTACGTTGAACGCCAGCTTAAGCACCAACATTCATTTGCATTGTCCCGTGAGCGGCGCAGAGGAGCAGCGCATTCTGCTTTCCAGGTAGGCAGTTTTGCTGCAGCACTCTCGGCGCTTTTATGTATTGAAGGTTGTCACCCAGTTTTTGTTATCTTGTCGTTATCGTCGGAAAGTGTTTTCCAAAAGTATTGCGTTTCCTTTTCCAATTAGTGGCATTTGCAGCAACACATTTTTTTCCCTTGAGAGTTATTGCCATTGCTTCAGATTTCCGATTTAAATTTACACACGCCCTTCGATTTAAATTCATTAGTTCACTTTTTCGTATCCACAAGATTCTATTCGTCCTGACATGTTTGTTCTCTATCTTTAAGTCAACAAGCTTGCTGCCGTTTTCGACCATACTTTTGTCTTTTAATTGACAGTGTTCTGTAATATTGTCCGTTAAATATCGTTTATGCAATAATTCATAGAATTTCCCTTAACCGTTATATTTGGGCTGTGTTAATTTTTACGTATGGAAGTCAAATAAGTTCACAATTAGTTTAACTTCGAAGCGGTGTTTATTGGGAACCGTACTGCTGCTTCTAGCATTGTATATAGGCAATTGACTTTTGTGCTGCAGTTGTCTTTTGCAGCCCGAATCTTACGAAAATGAAGGAGGCGCCTTCTTATCTCCGCTCGGAAACGCTTCGCTTGATCCAGGAAAGTGAGCAGGCAAAGGACGAGTCATCACGCATACGGTCGGTGCAAGCACCTTCCACTAGGGACGGTAATTTTTCCCGTGTTTCTTCACTTTTTGATTTTGCATTAGCGCCACATCGCCAAATTTTTCAGCAATTCAACGGTGCATTCGTATTTCAGTTGTTCTTTCCTTGGAATTCAAGGAGGGACATTGGAAATCAAGGAGGGACAAATATTCTTGCATTAGTGAAAGCCAACGAGGACGAGCTTTCGCCGAATGGTTTCAGTCGAAAAAAAAATGATACCATACTTAATCTACCTTATGCTTTGAGAGTCAGGAGGGGAATTGCGTTTATTCTTTGTAATTTAAGGGTTACTTTTTGCTGGCGACTTTTGGAAGAATTTAAATTTTTTAATGTGCAATATGCTTGATCACGTCTTTAATGGGCATCGGGTGCTTTTGAGGCTAAGCAGTTTTTAACGATTATATAAGCATAGCTTTTTTGCAAACAGAATCCTTCCTTATGGTGTATATTTTGCGAGCATTCGAGAGCTTCAGTGCAACGATTTAGATGATGCTCGCCCGGCGACGCAGAAGGCATCCGCGCTTCCACAGTGCTTCTTGTGTGGTCGCAATATTCTGTGAGTTTATTTATTTATTTATTTATTTATTTTGCCTTATTTGTATTCTTTCAGTTCAAAGTTTCAACTCTAGATTTCTCCAAGCGCCAAATGAACCCTTTCGCAAGCGCTGTCGTACGTAAAAAACGATTGGTTGGCGAAGTTGTTTCAGCAGTTCTGCACCATTCTCATCATAAAATCATGTGTTTATGCAACGGGAAAAATTTCGCCTTTTTTTGTTGTTTCACTGGTGAAAATTCGGTACAAGTCCATCTATCAAGATTTGAATGGAATAGAAAGGATTGGTTGAAAAGACGTTCTCCTTATCGATATTTGCAAAAGTAAGAGGAACTTTCATTACTGCATTGCTCTTACGCGTCATTAACTTGCCTGTCTGTCATCACGTACACATCGCCGATTTAATGTTGGGATCAACCGACTACCTAACAGCACAAGCTACAACGGTTCCAAATTTCTGGTAGAATGGGGAATGGCGTGTTTAATAGTGTCCAGTGCCATTTCTTAAGAGTTCTCTGGAATGCGTAAAATGATGTACCTTTATGAACTCCTGAGAAAGTAAACACACAGACCAGCCGATATTTGCACCGTTTCCAATGCAGAAATACGAATTGGGCTTACAAGGATGAATATTTGTAGTTGATTCATCCACACGTCATGAAAATGCTCATGGTGCAGGTGTCATAGATGCAATTGTTGCAATGCGAAAAGGACCGGTTCAACGACGACGTGGATGAACTGTTAGGGTTTCAGAAACAGTTTTATTTGTATTTTTAAAGTTCAGAAACATTCTTTTTATCTTTATGTTTGAAATATCTAAATGATAACTTATGAATGCCATCTGGACACCTTTGGCATTGAGCTCGAGGCCCCTCATGCCTCTACTGACGAAGTTGGCAACCTTCTCAGCTTTAGACCGTCATGTTAACACTGGAAAAAAGTCAGGAATTTTGTTTTTTAAACGCTCATTTTTGTTTTTTTATCCTCAGAAACGCTGCGATGAAGTTTAGTGGAAATTTATAAATTTCTGTGTTTTCGCAGTTACCTTCCCCACTATTGCGTCCCCTCGAGTATCGTATGTCTAAGACAAAGGAAGCTGATTTTGAAAGTCGAGACTTCAATTAGAGGAATGATTTAGAGCTCATGCGGCAAGATCTTGAACTGTGAGATTGATTCTGGAATCAGAGTTCAAAAGGGACTTGCACGTCTTCCGCTACTCTTGCAATACGGTGTGTGCTGATAAACTGAAAGTTCACAGTTGTGCGTATTTCGCTAGACTGATTTATAAACACAATAGTTCACAGTAGTACAATTTTTTTCCTATACCTGAAATCTATCTGCCTGAAAGGCCCTGAAAAGCCCGGAAGTTTTGAAAATGAAATGAGAGTTCTTCGCCAATTTTTTTTTCGCATACTTTATCAGCAGTACTAGAAGAGCGCATCCTGTGATGGTACCATTTCTGTGGGCGTGCCACTTTCTGTTTGCTTTATTTTTCAATATGCGGTTTGCTAAATTTTGAAAGATGTCATATGTCGCAGATCACGGTTATGCATTCTGAGGCATGTGATTTTCACTAAACACTCCCTCACCGCAGCGAAGGCGCTTAACGGGAGGGAAAATATTTGTGTGGCGACCAACTGAGGCTGATGTTGAGTTGCATTTTTTTTTTTTTTTTTTTTTTTGAGGAAGTAAGAGTGTGCTCATAGAGGCAGTCGATTATGAACATACATTTAGCAGAAGAAACGAGGCAATTTTTCTGTTTGGCGGATGGCGTTGATATGTCGGATCTGATAAGAGTTTCATTTCGGCATAATGGTTGAATCATTTGTTCATTGCTTAGCAGGTTTGAGGCCGCGTTGGCAATGCTAGATGTTCCTCAAATATGTCACCTAATGAAGTGCTAGAACAGCACATGCCTTTTTGAAAAGAATTGTGTTATGGCGAAGTCAATATACCATGGCTGTGATCATGAAATTTGATGGTATCACTGATCACTTCACGGGTATCCATTCACATACATTATCACGTGATTTGTCAAGATTACTTGGCATGCAAACGTGATGCGCATTTGAAAGCTTCACGCTGAATTAGGAAAGGGGAGAAGAACTTGTCATTGCGTTATGACATCAAACGTACGGAAAATTGACGTATTTCTTTGTTTCTTCCTTTTTATGTTTTTCATGTTTGTACGAAAAACGAAAATGCAGAAAACTCATATTTGTATAAGAATGTGCAAGAGCATTTTTGCTCGGATTCTTTTGGTTTCGTTAAATTTTTCTCGTTGTCTTCGTCTCACTTGTAGGTATTTATCGGTTTCAAACCTCTTAGGGAAGTAAGTCGTAAGCATGATTCACATGTTGATAGAAGTTTATTTAAAAGGCGTGCCTTAAAGCGTGGAATATTTGGGATGCATGAGGGTGTTGCACGAATCAGCAAAAGCTTCACTTGTCGATGGTCTTATGGTGAAGTATCAGTGAGCGTGACTGTTAGCTTATCCAAGCATGATAGTCCCACCTTGACGGTAACCGCTTCGCGTTCGTATAACGTTGCGAGCGCCACGTCGTAACGAATTGTTCCTCGCAGTAATAAACTCTAGAATAAGGCTCGATAGACCCGGATGCATGGAGGCCAACGTCGATAGAGAGCGTTTAGGCCGATCCATCTCACTGTCGTATAAACCTTAAGCTATGATCATTTATCGCTTTCCTTCGATCCTAGAAGTTATGACTCCACCAGCCGAGCACATTGTTGCATGCTTCGCTAGTTTCATGAGTCTTGCAGTTCCATGTTCACCCACTGGCTTTCAGTTGTTTTCGACCGTATGGCTAGTTGATCGATCGTTCTTGAAAAATTAATTCGCAAATATGTTTATTGTATAAGCCATTTGCTGCATTTCCTACTTTTTCGATTTCCTTCACATTACGGCACATTCCGCTTTATTTAGAAGCGCTTTATACGTGAAGCATTGATGTTGTAACGTTATTCATCCGTTATACCTACAATATCGGTAAATAATATATTCTCAGAGATGATAAACCGTTGTTTACTCCAAGATCTTATGAATGTAATGAGAACTTCGCAATCGATGGAGTCGCTTAAATAGTAACTTTATAGTTTCGGAACTAAGTATGGATTTTGAGGAATTGTGGGCGTTTTGTCAGAATGAAAATCCAGATATTCATCAAGTGTTGAAATGTTTGCGAGAATATTTTTTTCTCTAATTTCGATCTTTGAAAATCAATAACACTTAAACCGAACTATTTATGAAATGGATTTCTATCAAGAATTTCACGTGATGATTATATTCTTGTTTGATGCAACGCATTTTTGAAATATTTCAGTCGTGAAATTTTTAGAGAATTTCATTGATGCAGTGAGCATACAGATTACGCATTGTAACGTGGAATTTCTGCGTGTTCTTTTCGAATAGGGTTTTTTATGGAGTTTTGGAGTAAATAACCGCTTCAAGCATTCTACAGAACCCAGATTCTCGTATCGTTCAATTTATGGGCTCCTTTTATGTTAATTTGAAAGTACAAATATGTGGTCGCGAAAACATGTAATTCATTTTAATCTCCTAATGAATATTTTCATAGGTAAATATCAAAGACAAAAACTATCAACTAGCCTGTGTCAAAATCGAAGACGTCCATGTAGCTTCGCTTGCCGAACGGTCTGTTGTTGACAAGAAAAAATGCCTCACAATACTGAAACAGTGCTGTGTTCAAATAACAGATCGTCATTACATTCACACCTGTAACTACTGGGAATTGAATAATCATCGGAATCTCACTTTTATTATCTTTCAGTGAATTTGTTTTTCAAACTTTATCCGGCGGATCCACTCAATAAACATTGTCGCTAAATCCTAGAAATGACTTCCAGTGTCTTATCTTTCATATTCTCATTTACGAGAATGTTTAGAAGGTAAATATTGTTAGCAAATGCTTAAAATGAAAACTGTTAATGAACATGCATTTATATGCGGTGTTCCTTTCTTCATCAACCGTTAACCTTCCCATCTGCAGATCGGGAGTGTTTTGCACCCCAACATTGCATTGTCTTTCGACGGGGAACGAGTAATTAGTGAAGCATAAGTTGATATTGAATAGGAACTTGAAATGGAGAGAGTTGAAGCAACCTGAAATATGCAGAGCACAAGGAGTAGAGTGACCGTAGCTGGACGAAGGGTTACGCTCATCGTCGTTGTTTAAGGGGAGTGATGTGTCGAGCTTTCGATCGTACGTTACACGCCGAATGCTTCCAGTGTGCGACGTGCGGTTCGTCGCTGAAGAACCAAGGGCACCACTTCGTTAATGAAAAATTCTATTGTGACGTACATGGTCGTCAACTAAAGGGGCGTGACGAATTTCGTTCGACAACATTGCGTCCACAAGGCACCATGTAAGTCAATTCAGTATGGCGTTAATCCGAACAGAAGCCTTCTCCTAATCCTAATTACTTCCTACGCCATGTCTCAGAACTATTTCCAAAATGTGCCTACATGGGCCAATACCCATATCCGATATTCTGGAGCTGCTTTCTTAGTAAATACATCACTAGGCATCTCTTAATCCAATTACTACGTTGTTTTGCAGACAAGTGTTGAATTGGTTCTGATCACATCTATTCCAGTGATGATTTATCAAATTCCAAATTTGTTTTTTTTTTCAAAGTATCTCTGATGAAATAAGCTAGTTTGAACGTTTCCGCTAACGTTTTGAGTGCAGATGCAATCTTCGAAAATTTTTTGTGGTATGAAAATTCTAGTTTATCCTGCTGTAGGAGTTAACAAGCCTTTCTGCAGTGGTGGTGGATCGCAGACCGTAACGAGCACGAGAAAAACACAAGAGAATGTACGGGCGTTCTATCAACCGGATATCATGGCTCGTCGACCACTTTCAATTAGTCCAACTCCATGGAAGACGCAAAGTCCAATCAGGTTTTGGCGATACTGCTTGTCATTCGTTCACCTGTTGTAGTAAACCCGCTCACGACTTGCTGCTAGTTCTTGGGACAGAAGCCACTACGCTTCTAAATTAGTTTGACATTTCGTTGCAATCGGCTATAGTTTTATTCGTATTCCGAGCGTCATGCGGTGCGGGTGCATTGGCTTTCCTCATTAGTATTGCACGTATATCAACCGATTTATGTTAGCGACTTGTTTGGATATTATCGATATGCTGTTCTAATAGCCACCTGAAATCTGATGTAAAAGCTGCAGCATTCTCGCTTCTGTTTAACACGGCATTAGTGAGGGTGGCGGAAGCACAAATACAGCGCAGCGAGTGAAATAACTGTGAAGAACTTTCTGTTTGTATACTAAATGATATCTTCAGGGCGCATTTGAATCAGATATTTCGAATCGAGGAGAACGAACCATTCAAGACTAGTTTTGCTGAGGGAGGACCGGGGGATTGGGAGGGAGAGGAGGTCGAAAGTATCAAGTGTGAAACCATTTACTTGTATCAAATGGATTCTAATTTACGAATATGCGTTTAAGTTGAGGGTGGTCGATTTGATTATTTGGGCACCAGGCTAATTTTTTATTATTTTCAGTCCAAGTAACCGGGGGGTACCGTCATCGGCGACTCATTATGGCCAGGATCTCAGAAATGAGTCTTATTCTTCGTCGACGATCACCCACCAAAGCAACGGTATGATCGAATTAGTTCAGAATTGCGATCGGCTAGTGCCCACTTGAAAATTTCCGCTTGTTTTCATTCCTTATCTGGCACACAAATAAAGAAGAGTTCAAATTGTTGTTTTCAGGGCAAGCGGCTATGATGCATTGAGTTCTAATGTTTTCCTACGATTATTAACTGTTTTCGAAGCTTTTTGCTCATAATTTTTTAATGAAGCTTACTTAATTCTTCATAATTATTTCGAAAGCATATTGAAGAAGCTTTTTCATTTGCATAGGAAATATGTTAATTTCAGCGTCATAGTGAAAATATTTCAAGTTGATGGCAGCAAAAGTGGCGCGTTTATTTTTTATTTCTGTTTTGCTAGAAATAATAACCGAAATATTCGAAGTCAAAGTTCCAGTTAAATGTATACGAAAGAATTTGATAGCGTTTGTTTTTTTCGTGTATAGCGTAACACAGAGTCTTGAAGAAAGCCAATGTTGCCTATATCCCATAAACTTTAAGGGTTGTCAAAGGGTATTTTTATGTGACGTTTAGTTGTACGGTTGCAGTGACCACTGACGGGTGATGGCTGCGGCGATTGTCCACAAATGAAATTCTGATACTGATAGAGTTTCTGAATGAGGAGAGATTTTTTTTTTGGGGGGGGGGGGAGAGGTTATTTCGTAATATTCACGAGGAATACGCGATGAAATAATAATGTGATTTGTTTTTGTAGCGTTGCTATTATACCATTTGAATGAATTCAGAAATAGGCATTTGTTCAGCCAAGTGGATTTATCGTCATCGAGCATCAAAATGATTCTAAGTGCTGATTTCGCGTCCCTTCACTGAGTTTGTTGCTTTTCTTTCGAATATTCTTATCCGAACAGAATCCTATGTTTACATTGAATCAGTTTGAAAGGAATGGGTTGGACTTTTAAATAACGATTTGCGAAACGTCTTATTAGCAAATGCTTCTTTATTTGAGTTAATTTCGGCAGCATTTCTAACCTTTATGTGATGTTGACATTGTGTACGTTTATTGTTGTCCATCGAGTGCATGGTTTTACTATGTGGAAGTCCTTGTTGCATCGTATCGTCTTATTGACAGAAGTATTCGTTTAATGAGGCATAATGAAGGCACATGCAAATCGTTGATTCACTCGGAGATGGGCGATTTTAGAAATTGAAGATTTTTTTGGCCATTTATTCTTTGATGAAATTACTCGATGCGAATCATCTGATCGTTTAGTGAAAATAGTATCTTATTTCAAATTCATTCGATGATAACTTATAAGGATCGTTGAATCCTCGCCAGCTGAAAGCAGTTCGTACGATTGTTAAGGTCTTCAAAAAAGATCTTTTTCAAGGTGAAGAAGTCGAAAAAACTTTTGAAGGCTAACAAGCCGTACTTGATTTATTAGTAACAGTCTAGGCTAAGTAGTCGAAATGTTATCCCAAGTTTCTTGATTCATCTGCGCTGTTTTTTCTGAAGGGAAAAGGATTCGCTACATTCCCCTCTCTCTTTCCGGGTTTGCTATCGTTTAGTGACCTATGTGATTTTGTGGGCATCATGAGGCTTTTGGATAACTGTTCCATCCAAAAAGTGAAAAACGTTGCCAGAAAACTATGGCAATTTCTCAGCAGTGTTGTGCGCATGCGTTACGCTTCGCGAATACTCTATTATATAAGGAAGCTGAATTTGTGTGTCCGTCAGTATTGTCCACATAATTTTTCCTTGTCCGTTTGCACTGCTTATTTTCGTTAACAGGTTCGGCCGAGGAGCACTCACCGTACGCGATCCCGCATCATGTGCCGTTGCCGCCGCAGATTCGGGAGGCGACTTCACCACGAAGGCGACCTTCTATTCGCAGTTGGCCGCCTCCATTAAATTTGACCGTTAAAAAATTTTGGCGTTTTCATCAACATTCAGCGTCAATGAAAAGCGACCATCAAGCCATCTCCCTTTTAAACTATATAAACGAACTTGATAAGGAAAAACACAGACCGCCTAGCCCGAAGACAAATCTCCTAAGGGGAGATAGTTCAATAGAAGTAGAAGACAAACATAACGCAGGTACAAAGCCAGTTTCAAGAGCAGTGCGAGTAGTCAGAGAAGTTTTTCCGAGCGAAAGAAGAGCAGCCCGTGAGAATCAAACCACACCGACTTTCAAAACTAATGAGGTTGAAAAACTTTCGAGGACGAGAGAATTGCTGTATGTTCCTATTGAAACGAAATCATCAACACAGTCACAAGGCTCGTCGTTGATAGATGAATGCGAGCAACGATGCGCGGAGTCATCAGCTATTTCGAACACCGCTTTGATTTCTGAAGACGATGTTGTCCATAAATTGGGATCACGTAGTGCCCCATTGCCTCCAGCAGGAAGATCGTTAAGCACCATCACCAACGCAGATGATGATGTATCGTCGATTGCTGCAAAACAAACGGAATGCGTACATAATGGCAAACCGCACACTGAGGATTCTTTGTCTACTGTTGCATGGCGCAAATCTTATTACGCTAATATTGGTGATCCGTTGCATGTTGTGCATGCAGAACACTCATCTGCTGGCGATAGCCGCAGTTTGCTAACACTTGTAAGCGAATTGCGAGAGCGAGAGATCGCAGCTGAACGTTTATGGAGTGACAGGGCAGGAACTGTGGAGGAAAGGAATTTGGGTGTTGAACAAGGATCGATCATGAAGAATGGTGAAAGTGGCGTACTTTGGTCGCCTGACTTCAATGTGGAAACGGCGGAACACATGCGGTTGAGTGCAGATATGGAAGAAGCAGAACTGGATGAGCCGCATGAAAAGTGCGTTGATGGAAAGGATGAGAACGTCAGCTTAAGGAGCTTACCTCAAAATGGTAATTGTGTATCGATGAGGGATGCTGAAAAAGTATGCTTGGAAGACGTGACAAACAACAATCTTGGTGACCGTAAGAACATTAATGTTGATGAGATCTTAAGGGACACTGAGGAGGAGGAGGGGTGCGTAGGTGAGGATGTGCAACATATAGCTGCTGAGGAAGAGCGGTGCATAACTGAGGATGTGCAACAGGTAGCAGCGGAGGAAGAGCGGTGCATAACTGAGGATGTGCAACAGGTAGCTGCGGAGGAGGAGCGGTGCATAACTGAGGATGTGCAACAGGTAGCTGCGGAGGAAGAGCGGTGCGTAACTGAGGATGTGCAACAGGTAGCTGCGGAGGAAGAGAAAACCACAAAACTTGAGCATGAGCATCTGCAGGGCATGCACTTGCTCAATGAGCTCGATACCGTCGACCAGATCATGCAGAGAGCGCATATCACTAGGCGGGCGCGTTCGAGAGCGGTTCTCGCTAAGCAACGAAGCGAGGAGGCCGAACGACAGCGTGACGATGATATCGCTCGAATCGAGTTGTTCCGACAGCGAAATATCGAAAGGCTTACAGAAATTAGCGAAGCCATTTGGCAAAACGACTCTTCTGCTGATGTACTGGTCAGTAAACATTACGCAGGTGTAAAAGAGAGTCCGAAATTGTCTACCCAAGAAGGAATTGATGGGAATTCAGCACCTGAGACCATTTCTAGGCAAAAATATGAGGTTTTGAGTGAGGAAGAAAAGAAAAGAAAAGAGGAAGAAGCGCGACTGCGCGACGAGAACGATAGGCGCATTGCCATTGAGAGTATCGAAAGGCATCAACGACAGCTGCACGAGCAGCAGGAGCAGCTTTCACAACTACTTGACAACGCCATCGCTTTCCTCAGGAATCTCGATACAGATGTGCTCAGAAAATCACCGGAATCGAGTTCATACGAAGGGTTAGCTCTGCTTGCACAAGTTGGCTTGCTAGCTTATACGTTGTGGTGCAGGATGAGATTGATTACTTTTCTATCTGAATTTTGAATAAGTGTAGGTTAGTGCCGTCGAAAAAGTCCGTCATCTTTCACGCAAATTTTTATGCCTTTGGGGATTAGTGACTTCATGACGTTCGAAGTATCTCTTTGTACTGTCGTTGGTCAGCCGTCAATATTGGGTGCGTTGAAAGCAGTTAATGTGCAGCGTGGAGGAAGCGTCGACCGTGCAACGTGATGGAGGTTCGATGGCATTCGAAGGAAACAAGCAAACTGTTGAACAGGACACCAACTTGGTCGCAAGTGATTCGTCCACTGCAAAGCGTCTGAGTCAGGGCGAAGCTGTTGAAACTAACTCGGAGTCTTGCAAACAGTCAATGCAAGAGCGTCAGTACTTGGAAACTCCTGCTGAAAGGATCGTGCGTGCAATACGTGAGCTCAGTGAAGAACGCAGCTGTAGGTCTTTGTGTTGCTTTTCCGTTGACCACTCATACGGTTTACTCACCGCACGAAGGACAATTTATGTGAAATTGCATTCTCATCGTAAACGGAAAAATTACCCTCCCTTGTGCGCATGTGATCAATTGCTTTTGCATGCATTCTTCCGTTCAGCGTGTCGTATAATCGTCCGTTATCTTCTTTCATATCTAACATTCTGAAATTTACAGTGCCTTTGGCTAGTGAATGTTTTTAATGGCAGCTAATTGTGTGTTCTAAAAGAAGAGATATGCATAGTGAACGCATAGTTTGTCGTGACGGAAGAGAGTTGTTTTTTTTTTTTGCGACATCGTTTGAAACGCTTTTGTGTGTGCTTGTGAGTGGGGAGGGGGGAGGGAGGTGATAGATAGGAATACTGAGTGAGTGGACGATTAGGGGTAGGTAGTAGAGTGGTCCCTCAGACGCATCTTTTCATTCCTCACCACCGGTGACTCAAAAGAGGAAATCACTGTGGAGGCGATTATGGTTACGCGAACAAACCGATCATTGATTCGTTCTTATGCGTTCATTTGTGCATGTAGCGTTTACCCATGTATTTCTTAATCGGTTTCCCATTAAAGTCGCATTTCTTTTTTTCGAGTGTGCATGGTTATGTGGAACATTTATAGAAAGAAGTAATGCTGTTAGAAACGCTGACGATGCGATACAAAATGGACGGGGCGCAGGGATGACGCTTAGTGTTCGTAATGGCAATGGTGTCGAGGTTTCACCTCGAAACGCATCAGAGAGCATCATTAATGCGCTGCAAAATCTCGAACTACGAAACAACTGTATGCGTGCTGTGCAGTTTCTGTTTTTTTTCTTGTTTTCACTCACACTTGAGATTCAGGATGTGCGAGTACTGACTGAGAGGTCATTGAGGGAGGTGGATGCCAAGGAAATTATCGTTTCCTCTTCATGGTTGATCGTCAAATTATTATGAGATAAGTGGAGATCATAAATTATATATTGCACACGCGAAACCCAAAAAAAAAGTGAACACTTCTAAGGAGAGGATATTCTAAAGAGTTCTCGAGGTTTCGGTTTGTTTTTATCCATTTCTTCCCGAGGGCATTTTGTTCATGACAGTAATAAAAGCAAGCATTTTCGTTAAGTTAACAACATAATGTCATGTGTGCATAAAAGTGTGTTTTCCTGCTTGCTTCATGTTAGGCATGTGTGATTTAGCCCATTATGCAACCGTTTGAATCAACAAAAATTAGTTTTCAAATGTAAGATGATGCTAAGAGGCAATGTTTTGCTGGTATCATAAGTGCAAGGGCGATCCATTGTGAATGCTAGTTACTACTCAAAAACGCGCTGCTATAATAGCATTTTTGAGCCATATAGCGCTAAGATATGAGTTCATAGAGCTTCGCACATTAAAGGCTTCTGTTTCAACCCAGTTACTAAATTCATTCGTGCAGTCCTTTCAGTAACATTACTTCTTTTCAGGTTGGTTGTGCAGTACGATTGGTTGTGTAATCCTTTTGCACGTTAGTGATCCCCTCACCACCTCACTCCTTCCCTCCTCCCCTCTAGTTTTGATAGACTTATTCGAATGGGCAAGTATTCTGCTATTGCTTGCCTCATCCTTACTCACCGTATTGTTCAAGCGTATCCGTTTCGACCCATAAGATATTCTGAAAATATTGAATTTCTAGAAATAGTTGAAAGGTTGCTAGCAGATTAATGAGTAGCATTTATTATTGTTACATCAACGACTGATTTTTCTCTTAAAAGGTGCTATAACACAAAAAAGGCAGCAGAGCAGCATTTTCTTTTTCTTGATTGGGTAGAGAATCTCGCACCTTAACTTAGGTAAAAGAATTACAGCCCTACCATAAAACCTCCATCGTTCGCTCCAGAAAGTTCTATAAGCTTGGTACTCGAAAAACTGTTATAGCAACGATCTGCATTTACACAATACATAATTTGAGTTTGTTACTTTGTTGTATGCAGATTCTCTCAAAATATCGGAAAAATATTTCGTAGACAGTCGTATTGGTAATATTTCAAGCGAGTAAGTTGATAGCCATATAGTAGGCTATGTGATGGATAAAGTTGAACGGAAATGAGGTGCGATAACTGGAATTATTGTTAAATTATATTCAGTAAACGATTTCCACGTTTAGTAAAATTCGAAGGATTTTTTTTTCAGCAAGTACTAACAAATTCATGAAAACAACTTCCACAACGCAACAGCATATCCGTCAAGGTGACGATTCGGCGAGAGGCAGAGGTACACTCCAAGCGCAAGGTAATCGAGTGCCATTCTGCGAGCACTGCAAACAACAAATTCGGTTAGTATTTCCGCTTTTTTTTAATCTGAAGTTTTGCAAGCACGTGTTTCAGCTATCAAATTTCCAGTAAAATAATGCGTTCATAAATGCTACATTGCCAGCTACACTTTTATTGATTCTAATTGATAACGAATTCATAGCGAAAGTTTTTTCCATCTTTTAAAGGTGCAGCTGTTTTTTTTTGTTTTTGCATTCACACAATCGTTCTTAAAGGATGCTGGATCGAAAGTTTTTTCATCGAGTTTTAAGTTCGTCGAGCTTTGCCGGATGCATACGACTTCAGCGCAGATTTGTTTGAGAGTGAGATGAAAGACAAATTTAGGGTTCAATAAATACGAGCTGATGAGAGGGTGTTTAGAGGCGCTTACGTCCTGGCCACTGGATTGGCATGGTGTCCGGAACATTTCGTGTGTGCCAATAAGGCTTGCAATAGGAGACTTCTGGATATCGGCTTCGTTGAGGATAAAGGCCAGAAGTACTGTGAACAGTGCTTCGAGAATCTGATTGCGCCACACTGCGCTAAATGTAGTCGTCCGATCACCGCGGTAATTTTCTTTAGTGGTAATTTTTCTTTGTTATTGTACTCCGCCCCAGCAATTGTTCACTGCCCTCATTGTTTTTCGATTTATTCCAGTAGGTGGCTATGCCTGTTATTGCAGAATGAGTACTGAAAATTCACTATCTCCATGATTTGACGTAAACTTCAGATCTAAAACATATTTTCTCGCTTTCTTTTTGGAAAAATTCGCCAGAACAAAACTTTGTATGTGAGCGAAGGTGAGTATTTTAAAAACTTAATTTGCCCTGGGATGGGTAGAAGGAAAGAGAATGATATTTTAAATTAGTCAAGAGAAGTTTATAATTTATCTCAGGAAAACTTGTAGTTTGTTATACCGGGAATAAGGAAATACACCCTTTTATGTGAATCAGCGTACAAAATTTGAGGTGGTTATCTTCAGGGTAAGCAAGAACGCAGAGTGGACCACAGAGTTTCATTGCTTCGGTATTTTGCACCTTTTCAGTTTCGTTTAATTCTCCTTTCCTTTTTCCACCCTCCTTGCTCTTGCGCCTTTAGATTTCATTCGTCAGATTCTATAAATGTAGCACCTTTCTGCACGTTACCAACGAAAGTGATTATGTTTTTGGTAAATTGACATGAATGGCGAGCTACACAAACTGTGGTATGTTGCATTAAACCGCTCAGTAGTACTTTTTCAGTAGCAAATGTTTTAAGAGGGTATAACAGTGTGTAATGAATGCATAAGATTAAAAATTTCTTATGACTGGGAGACTAGTTTTTTTGTGATGTTTCATAACAGAGGTGTTTCACTATTTTTTTTTTGGGATTTTCCTGTTTTATATTTGCATAAATCTGCTTGTTTAACTCTGCATGCTAAAGTATTTAAGTTTTGAATGTGAAATATCCAGGTGCGATATTTATGCAAATTAGAATGATGAGAAAATTATTGGGAATTCTAAAGTGATAATTAAGTTAATTATTTCGCCGTGAATTGCCTTCCGTTGTGACGAATTCGATGTTGGGTTCACTGCCATACTACACATCGTTACCTTCCTTATTGGAAAAGAGCAGCTCATTTAGGGATTACAGCTTTTTTTTTTTTTTTGAAGAAAGTCTGATAATGCGTCAAGCTTCAGGATTGTCTGAACGCGTTGCAAAAGCAGTGGCATCCGCAATGCTTCGTTTGCGCGCATTGCCATAAGCCGTTTGGAAATTCAGCGTTCTTCCTCGAACAAGGCTTGCCCTACTGTGAAGCCGGTTCGTTCTTTTATATACAAATGAATCTTTCGTCATGTGCTGCTTGAAATTGCGTCGGAATCTTGCATACCTTTTGGCAATTACGCACGTAAATGAGATTTAAACGCCTATCTAAATCGAGAGAAAATTGAGGGATAACAAGGTCACCAGTAGCAAGGTCCCCTAAGATGGGGGTCCCTTCCTCGTGCTCAGCGAGAAACAGAAGCCCCGAGGTCAGACGTACGAATACGATGTTCTGAATTTCGGATTCGAGACCTAGAGTCGTATTTCTGCTACAGTTTTTCTCACACAGCTCGTGGGACCATTAATATGAGCGCTGATTGCAGTTATCTGCAATCGGTGAACCTAGCATGGAGTCACGGTTATTTATGTAAAAGAATGACCCAAAAGTGCAAAGTTTAGGCGGAAAATTTCAAGCTAGGATCTGTAAGCACAAGTTGAAGTTCGGCGTTTAGAGTCGCAAGATTTCACCGTTGTAGCTTTTGTTGTTCATCATTAGAACGGATGGACACGGATGCACAGACGTAGATGGACATGGACCCACTCAATAGTGTAATATTGATAAAGATCGTATGAGGACTAATGTGGTCGTATATTTGACGGGAAGCTATTGATGTTTGGTTACTTTAGCACACACAAACGGCGTAGACGACAGTAGTAGAAATTTGCTCGTTCGTGCGATTACAGATCCAGAACAATTGAAAGGCGAGCAAAAAATAGCACTTATCTAAGGACTGATGAGGTGTGGATGTTTTCAAAATTTCATACGCAAATATATGATTAACTGTGAACTGTGGATATAATGGCAGTAAATAATCGGTGGGATTCAGATTGGAACGCCCTTTTTACAACCAAGTGCGTTTCGTGTCATTATCCAATCGAAGCGGGTGACAGATGGGTGGAAGCACTTGGCTCGGCCTTCCACTCAAACTGCTTCAATTGCACAGTACGTTGCACGTTATTCCAACTGAACTCTTTTTTCGATCACTCCTCCTGATGAGATTACGATATCTCATCTTTGGGAATACTGTAAGACCGTTTCAGTTCGGAAAGTATTTCAAGAAACGTAACGAACTGAGACAACGGTTTTTTAATGCTTTTAGCTCAGCTCACGTATCGTCTAGCAAAATGCAGTTAATACACTGTAGTTCTATTTGGGTTCAGCCAGTTAAAAGGAGGGAATGTGGGAAAACTGATATTGCCTAAGTGAATGAGGTGAGAGCCTCAAAACCTTGTTAGCTCATTTCTTCTTCTTTGATTTAAGTGAATTTGCTCTCCTTAAAACAACGCGAATTAGCAGCATGAGATCAAATAAAAGCACTGTAAATAAACTAGGGTGCAGGAAAAGTATGCTAACATTTCAAAGATCTAAAATGGATATATTCGCAGAGTTGCAACGTGAATTTGGAAGGTGAAAGTTTCTACGCGAAGAACGGTGCACCCTACTGCAAACTTCACGCGTAACGAGGCTTACAACGTCGCGCACTGCTCTCACTTTTTTGCTATTCAAGAAAGTTTGCGACAACAAAAATTAGTGATAAACTTCTCATTTAAAAAATGTGTGCTTATTTGTACTGTATCCTCGCTTGTTCTTTGCAGCGCACTCTTTCCTTCAGATCTTATAATCCAAGGTAGTGGTATATTTGTCTCTACAATTCTTATATTAATTTTATGCAACAACTTTAAAGTATTTGTAACACAGGCGGCCTACTTGGAAATGAGCCTTGTTTTTAATATTTATGAGCTCGGCAAATCTACGTACTGCTTCTGAGAGCTTCTCCATGGATGCTTCCAGGTGAGGAGAAATCAAATATTGAATCCGAACGAGCTCAGCATATAAAATTCCAAAAAATACAGTGCATATACGACTCTAATGATTCGTTCTAATTGGTCCAGCATCCTAGGAGAGCAATTTTCATAAATACCTTTATTTGCTTGAGGAGGCAAGTTTTGCTTTGCAAATAAAACTTTTATGTGTTATAGTCGCAGAGGTAATCATTGTTTATGGTTGCTTAGTGATGCTTAGTACTTCACATTTGTTTCCACTTCCGTTATGTAATGCCCCCATTTTGCCGGAAAGGCGCGCAGTTCGTCGACGAACGCAAGCTGAGAACATCGTATGGAAGGATAAAGCATTTTGCGATGTCTTGGAAATGCATTTGCTATTAGAGTTTCATTTAGCACTCCGAATTGAGCGTACGCATGATACGATGGTGTAATCTGCACATGCGACATCATGTGCAGAGCTGCAAATGCGATGTTGGAAGAGGGAGCGAGGCAGGATGAAGGAAAGGCGGAAGGGGTGTCGAGGTCTTCTTGAAGAATATTAGAAGACAGGATTCGAGGGGGATACTTTGTGGTGCTCATTCCATAGAGCGCACCGCAGCAGCAGTCCTACCGGCAATGGTTTTGAGCAGTTGCTATGCCACATCCTTGACCGCCTGTGCGACCAATGCTCCTTTACAGTGGGCGTCGCCTGAGTGGATTTTGCAAAATAGTGGTGCCCTGTCTCTGTTTTTTCAGTGGTCGGGTCACAGAAGGAAGTGTAAAATGGTGAATAGTGTGGATTACAGTGGTGGATATTGAACTGAGTGATCTTCATTTATACAAAAAAAGAAAACTGCATATGACAACGAGGATATTATTTTCAGCATGCTTATGTACTTAGATATGCATACATAAACGACGCATATTCGCATAAGAGACCGCAGAATAATAAAGGAGAAAACGGCACGCTGATGAATTGGTGCAGGCAAAAGGAAATCTAAGCGATGAATAGCAAGTAGATGTAGGGATGAAGAGACAACACGAAGGAAGTGCATATGATTGCGCGCATGAAGGAAGGTGGAAGTACACATGCCACACGGTATACTAAATCGGTGAGGTTTAGAGAGCTTTGATATGCCTAGTATACCGCACAACAAAGGGCTTTCGAATAATCTAGTTTCAGTGGTTCTCAAGTTGAATCTGTTGAAGAGAAAGAAACGTACACACAGCGCAGATACAGTGTTGTCATAATACGCCTTGGATATGCAAATTCGCGAGAGCGTATAAAAAGTAAAAACGTCAACAGAATTCAGTCTCCAAGAATACTCACGAAATGCACAACCATACAAGCTGTTAAGCAAAAGTTCATCGCTGATAAAATGCGTAGACAACATGCGGGCAAACGAAGCAGCTGTCAACAACTCTACATACGCTGGATCGATATCGTTTCGGTTAACAGCTTTCAACGATCCTAAGCTGCAAGGTGCAACATTAACGCAAAACTGCAAATAACAGATCTCTATTCAGCCAAATGAAGCATTCCTACGTCAAAAAACTAAGACAGTTTTTTACAGAACAAGTGGGAAAATATGCCAATTTGCCCTTTCGTAATTCGACTCAACAGACCAAATATGAATCAAACAATAAAACAGGCATAACGATGGCGCTGTGCTGATTCGATAGAGTACAAAAGGCACAAAAAATTTTTGCACCATTTAGGCTGAGCCTTAGAAATTGCTGGATTAACTTGAAACTTATCTTACAAAAGATTCGTACTATGTGCAACCTATGCAGACTAACACTTACCTCTATCTCCAGCACTTCCCGAGTCGAATCGGTGGACAGGAACTCTTCCTTCCTTCCAGCCACCACCAACCTTCTAGGCCTCATTCTTAAATCTTCAAATCTCGGTCCTGTCGAAATATAGTTGTTAGTTGGGCCTCGAACTTCATATTCAAATAAATTGTTCCAAACAGCTAACAAGAAGTCGGTTAGGCCAATTCCGAGCAATATGTATAGCCACTTGCGTGCGTCACCCGGTCCATGCAAAGACAGACACACAGACTTTTCGTGGAAGGATTGTGGATGAACAGCGATGGGAAATATGCGTATCAACTGGAAACCTCTCGATAACCGATAACGTGCCAAAAGCAATTTGAATTTCGAAAAAACTGCTGCATCTTCAGAAGCTTCATCAGGGAATTTCATCTACTGCATCAATTATATTGGCACTCTTCAAAAACATGCCGCTAAATATTACGCTAATGAATGCGTACCGAGTTCAAATGAAGAGCTATTGGAGCACCGAAGTGTCGACCGTAAATGGACAGCGCCGCCCAAACAATGTGAGAGTCGGATGCCGAAACCACGATTGAACCCTTGCGACTGTGCTCGTCATATGGACCTGTCGTATATGTCGGCGCCGCCTGGCCCAGTACGCGCCTTATCGCCTCGCTAACTATTGTATTAAATTCCCTCTCCGATAAAACCCTTTCTGAATCACCTAGCTCCCTGCAAAACAATTACAGCAATTCAGCCTGAAAGAAAAAAAAACGAAATAACGAAAACATTAAAATGCAAAAGACGTGAAAACATTAGGCGCGTCATCATTTACCTTTCCCTTTGGACGTGAGGGCAGATTGGGACAAGAGTGCACCCATCCGAAAGAAGTGGCAGCTCATAAGCAGCATAGCCAAAACTAGGCAAGGATGAAGCTTATTCCATAGGCATCAAGCAACGTAGGGTCTCGTGCACATCTCTGAAAATTACCTTAAAACCGCGCGAAGCAAGCCTAACAATTTAATGATGTCAAGCACTGGAGTTAAAAGTTCCTAAATAAGTATCCATAACACTCCTCCTCACAGTTCAAAGTTTACAATTATTCCCTAAATACATTTTAGAAATTTGTGCACTGGTATTCAACGGAGATTTGAAGTACAGCATTTTGAAAAATTAAGTTTGCTCTGGAGGAAGAAAAACATAGCCTTTTGTATGAAGCAGGGCATTTTTGAAGGCATATATTGCTAGAAGGGGAAGAGGTGGGGAAACATATGCTTTGGGGTTTGGTTTGTGGCGAAGTATGAAAAGTTTGAGAATCACACTGCTTCGAAAAAATGAGATCGTCCTACGGAAGGGAAATACATCTTTTTATATGGATCGTGGCATGCATTTTGGAAGGCCAATTTTCTCCGGAAGAGGTGGGATGTACCGTTTTAAGCGAAACGGGACATTCCTAAAAATTTACATCACTGCGAGAGAAGCGAATTGCATTTATTTGTAAAGATCACGGTATTCTGGAAGATTTAGTTTACCCGAGACAAAGGAAATAAACCCGCTTTTGCTGTAACTAAGGCAAATTGTGAATCATGCGAATGTAAAAATAAAAAAATAAGGAAAACTTTCGAACAAAGCAAAAAACCCACACTCTAACCGTGATTCGCCACTGTTCGTCAGCGCCTGGCATGCCATTCTTCATTCAAGGCAACCGACGTCCTGACCAAACGCCCAACTTCTTTGAAACCAAGAAAAGTGCTGTTTAATGATGATGGTGGCACGCGCTGACATGCAACTTCGAAGAGTAAATGGACTCGATGCGGGTGACACAAAAGAGAAAAGGGAGAACAGACATCTTCAGCAGTTCTAAATTTGTGGCTCATCCTTCTGCACCCTAATATTTCCCTGTCGTTATATTAGTGTTACCTACACCTTTAACTTACATTGACCATTTTATCCTTCCCTATAACCACTCACTGTCCCATTATATGGTCGTACGCGTTTTTTTCGGAGGAGATTATCGCCATATGCTACTGTAATAACCATACAGTTATATGATCAAGGGCGTATGGAAGAGCGGGGCTCGGTTAAAATACCCTTACGAACAAACGGGAAACAGAATTGACAAGGGATGCGAACCTTTTTCGACTCAGAAAGCCTATCGCTGTCCAAAGGGGATCAACTTAACCTACTAGCTTCAAGTTTTACTGCTTAAGATATTTCAGCTCACTTCGGTCGCCTCAACGTTAAAATATGTTGGATCGTTTCGATCGCGCCAGCCTGCCGATTTTAGACCCCGCTACGCCCACCATAAAAGCTTTCAGACCATATTGCTGGCTTCAGACACTCTCGGTTTCCCCGCCTTTCCTAGCTTGTTCCACTCGCCCAAGTTCGAAAATTGTTAGCGTTCTTTATCGTCCCTGGCATAAGTTTACAGCAGGCTTCATTGCCTTAGGTTAAAATTTATTGGCTCGCCTCGCAAATCCTACCTTACAAAGCAAATGCAACGGTCATGGAAGTTGAAGTTTTAAGTGCAGCAAAAATGTTTTAATGAGACTTTCAAAAGGCTTTGTTCGAAAAAAACGCCTCAAAAGTTACACTGGAGACACAGACCCACCCCCTTATCCGCCCAGCTTTTCTCAGCTCTTGAAAATTTGTTGACCTTTGCCTTTATAGGGTTACTTGTTGGACAAGATAACGAGGCAACATTTCGATGGATAACGAGTGTTTTGAAAACCGATGCTCTTCTAACGGTTTGTCAACTTTCAAGCCTGTGCCATAAACTCCCAATTTGCAAATTTCATATTTGAAGCTTTCGATGTGATGCATAATTTTGGTGATCTGCGAGCTTTACAATCTGACAACTTTGGCATGTTGACACAATATAACTACTGACTTCTGTAGAAAACTTAAAAAGTACGCCAATGCACCAATGAATCAACCTAACACGGCCAAAACCCTCCGTATTCTGCAAGACTATTCAAAAGTTCACCACGTTATTATCAAAATTCCGTCAAAACTTCCTTTCGCAAATCTCGAAAACGACCAGTCAATGTGACGTTCAAGAAGCCGCTGGGAGAGAGGCAAGTATTATATAGTTAGCGAGGCGCAAGATACAAATGTCCAAGAAGGTGTCATCAAATAAGCAGGCACAGAAGTAAACAACAACTACGCTCAACCAACTTCCCTACCCGCTGAGCATCGGCAACGTACAAAGGTAGCCGTCATCACTCAAGTTGCACCACAACTGACGTCGTATTTAAGATAAGTACAGCGTAATCATTGCTCAACAGCCCCTAAGAATATGTAAAAAAAAATTAGAAGGAACGGACGAATGAACGACCCCTGTGACGAGATTCCCATTCTTAAAGACATGAACTCTTCTAAGTTGTTGGGGAATTAATCAGGCATAGGCCTAAAATGTTTCAAGACTGTCCCTCTTTCGCTGACTGCCAGCAGAGGTGGGAAGAAACAATTTGAGCAAATCGAAGATGCATACCGTCCAAGTGGCAGATGGAAAGCCAAAGGCTGTATAGGTAATACAATTGCCCGGGCAAAAGCTTGAAATACTCACGACCTGGCGAAACAACACCTGACTTATTAAAAGTGCAAGGCTATAAAAAAAACTTGGACCCCATAGTCGGACTACCAGCTCTTCCACGTCCACAACTGAGTCATTTAAGCGAAGCCAGCTGAGTTTACACAATTCCCATAAATTCACTGACTTGTTTCCTAGTTTTACATGCAAAAAAAAAGTTCTCTCAACAATATTAACAACAATTGCCACAAGCTGAAGTGTTCGAAGGTACACTTTTTGGGCTATGTGAAGCACTGCAAATGAAAAAACAACAACTAGGAGATACATCAATTTAATGCTGATATAACTGCAAATATGCCTTATAGGCCCAATAATAATTTACACATCATAGATGCTGAATGATAAATCCACGCCTTTTCGGTTAAAAAAGAATGTTTTGAGAGCATCACGTAGAAAACGTTCAGCACCGAGAACCATATACAACCTACAGCGATAACGAACACTTGACACTCCCGCTATATACAAAACAGTGCCAACAGAATATTTACAGAATTCAGTCGTGAGACAGCTGCAATCCTGCTTTTACGATAAAGCGTAACCGCAGGAACAAGGTACCGGTTAGTCGAGCATTTACAGCATTGTGAGACCATCTCCATTCTTGCAATGAGGATAAAAAATAATTCTCTGAAAATTTATAATTATTTTATTAGTATAATACAAGCCTGAAAGAAGAACAACATCTGTAATAATTACTGTACATAACATCTAGGATTTTTGAAGTTGGAAATGACAAACAAAATATATATATATATATATATATATATATACATGTGGAGAGTACAGCAGATAATTTGAAAGTGATTTATGTCAAATATTATCTGCAGAAATCATTTTAATCAGCCATCGTTCCTAAAGGTTGTAAACTTCTAAGGAATAAAAACTTAGTACCTCCTTGCAGCACGCAGCTTTTACAATTATCCACAAAATTTACGCTGAAATCTCCGTTCTTTACTCAAAACGAACAAAAGAATTGAGCTAAACTCGCAGATCCTATGATGCAATATCGTCGAGTGTTGCGGATCGACATTGGTTGCAAAACAAACGACACAAAGAATGAAATAAATTGAATGGCAGCATACAGTAAAAGCAAAGAACGAATGTGACTCGAGCAAGCTTGCATTTGTAAACATTACAAATCAAAACAGTAGTTCTCACACACCTTTCAAAAGTATTGCAGCAAAATCCGCTGCTTTTCCCACGTATCCTAACTATGTTTATTGAAAATTATGGGTAGCAACAAACGACGTGAGAGACAGAGAGAACTTGAGAAAATAGAAATGGATCGCTGGAGCCATCCGGAAAGTGTGGGATTGTTGTCCTCAGTCTCCTGTCTAAAGTACAGCAGAATGCTACTGGCAGACTTCTGCGCCGTGTATCATCCGTTCGAGTCACCCGGATTCCAAGTCTCAAGGTTACTGCTGGTGGTGCATCCCAGCCACCCAATCAGCTGTTTTAGTCAGGTCCCAACGATGCTATTGGCGGTGCAGCGCCGCCCCAATCTAACCTGTCTTTAAGCGTTACCGCACCATCAAGTATCGGTACCCTTAAGCGTAACTCGCCGTTAATTCAATCATTTTTTTTTTCCAATGCAGTCATCAACGCTGCACTTTTGACCGTCTCGAATCGAGCAACTGTGCAAGCGATAACTGCTTCTGTAACGGTGAAATCAAAATTGAGTTCTTCGAACAGCATTTCAACTCCCATCGTGTGTTGTTCCGTCTGATCTGCGCATTCAACTTACTTCATTTTCCAAATTGTCACGTATTAGGTTTGCAATCTCAAATAACGCATTGCAGCGCAATCTATGTAATAAAAAAAAACCGTCTGAAAACCGGCTAAAATATTCCGAATATTCT
This sequence comes from Baylisascaris procyonis, assembly GCA_037389465.1. Lineage (NCBI taxonomy): Eukaryota > Metazoa > Nematoda > Chromadorea > Rhabditida > Ascarididae > Baylisascaris > Baylisascaris procyonis. The sequence goes on from JAZARR010000059.1 coordinate 7,353,093, forward strand.
CCAAACCAATATGATAATAATATCAGCATAACTCGAGGATTTAAACAATCGTTCATTATAAAATCAAGTTCAATGAGTTTTATAGTCGAGCTTTTTTCAGCTTATGCTCTTAATAATCCAACTTTATAACACACTTCTACACCTTATTAACACTGCTGTTATGATCCATACTGTTTTATATATGCTGTGTTATGGTTCATATTTTTTGTACGACATGTGCTTTTCGATCACATTCATAAACTCCTCCTTCGCATCTTTGAAATCGGTTCAAGTTCAAATACTGCATTACAAGAATGAACTACCATCAAGTTATCATCGTCTGTTATCTTAGGACAATAGCTGGGTGAGAGCGCTGCAGCCTAAACAAAGTAAAATATCATCGAATTTACTGCCGTGAGTTTTTTAAATCACTGGCTAAATTTAAACCATTCCCACAATAACCCGAAATTAAGCTTTTCATATGCATATCCAATCCGCCTTGTGCCATGGAGGCTCCGAAGTGCTCTCATTTTTGCGATTAATTCACCAATCCAAAGATAGACATTAAAATAACAGTGAGCTTTCCAGTCAGGCGAAGCCCTCCTGTTATTGAGTAGTCGACTGTTCTTGATACATTGTCTGAACGGCACAAAGACTGAAGGTGCAAGGAAGTGCTCGTAATGAACGACAGGTGAGAGACTACTGAAAAAGGGACTCGTAATAGCTCTTGGAGAGAAGCAGAAGACATGATGTTCATTGCTATTACTGTTATGATAACAATAAAGACAAACAACTGCTAGAGAAAAGCTACTTCGAATAAACCTGCCCACTTCAGAGGTGTGATGTAAGCCATTGCATCGTGTCACTATTAGATAAAATTGAAAAACACACGAAAACATGTTCCAAAACGTACCACTAGGAAGGCATCAGAAGAATGCTAAATTCATCAATTAGAACGGAGCCCTTTTCTTCCTCACGACCAACGTACTTCGAGTGCGTTTTGAAATCTCCAACCCGAAATAGTGCAAGATGCGACTCATCTGAATGTCACCGTTTCATTTCAACGTCAATTTCATTTCAGATGAATTCTAGATTGCAAACCAAACTCTTCTACATCGGCGTGAAAAATGATGCGAGAACAAAATAATTCTTAAACCTCCACAATGTTCGCTAGCTATGGCTATAAACTTTTTGGAAAAAAAAAACAGGCCCTCTTTTTCATACAGAACGAGTGCTTTTAACCGGCAGGGACTTTTACAGTCTACTGGTCGGTGGTAATGAAACATGGAAAGTTCATACCGTCCACTTCTCATTTTTTTACCTCAAGAACAGATAGCTTGAGGGTGTACCTTTCAATGCGCCGACAAGCTATCTTTCGAACCTTCACATGAAAGCATCTGCGAATCTCCGTCTCTAATTATCAAACAGCGTCGTTATGCAATAACGTCTGAGCACTCTATGTTGACTCATGGCAACTACAATCAACTGTTTCAACTTAACCGCAACCTTTTTGGTTTTTCAAAAAACGTACACATAACCGTTGACATCGGTGGAGTTCAAAGGCAACCATGAAATCGAAAAGAACAAGATATTTTAAGTTATGACCAACTTCGTATCATAATAAGCCCGTTCAACTGTGTAGGGACACTACAACTCAACGCCTTCCCTTACCATGTCCGACGTGCTCTTCAATTGCTTCACACCCTACTGACCTACACGGAAACGAGCAAAAAAAATTCCAAACATACGATGTTACTGCTCAACAACACATACGACAACCATCATCACAGTGGAAAAATTATTAACAGTAATCGAATCACGCATTCACTTATCTTTATTGAAAATTAACTTTTCAGCACAAATAAATACATATTTCAGAGAAGATTCCACTAACGAATACAATTTTATGGTTTCAGTTTCCTTATTCTGCTTTGTCTCCCTAGTCCAATTCAGCAGTCGTTCGTATTACACTTTCAGTCCCCAACTGTCTCATTTCGATCTTCCCTCTACCCTATTCTCTCACCTGTTAGTTCATTAATTTGCAATGATATTCTTGCAGAAAGCATACCTGATGAGAGCGGATCCACTGATAAAGTATGAGCTCCCTTTGATTGTCATCGCGCACAAAACGTTCTAACTTACGTTGTAGCAACGCTAACGATGTGTGCGCTCTAAAAGCAAAGAAAATGTGAGCATCTCACCAATAAATGTATTATCCACGTAACCGATAGGAAAGAAGATGCGCAAAAGGTAAAATAGTACATCCTTTTGAGACTATATATGTCATTTTATTTACCATTCATATTACATGACCCTCTCAGATCTTTGTTCCAATAAATTATTGAAGCAACTACCCAAGTTCAACACCTTATGGAAGTGAATCAATCATAATTTAGCTGCCTTCATCTGTCCTCTTTCTATCCAACTGCTCTTATTCCTTACCAATATGTGGAGACACATTTACCTAACTGATCAAATGGTTGCATGCTTACTCTAGCTTATATTACACCACTTGAGATAAACGAGTAAAAGCTACAATTTGAAAGAAAAGATTGATACGTAGGATGCCGATGGAAAAACAGAAACCTGGGCACTCGTTGCTGCCGCCCACTGGAGGCGTGGGGATCGTGGGAGTCGTTAACGTGAACATCCGATGGGTCAACCCAATCGGATTGCTCATCATCCGCTTCTCGGCCATCTGAAGAGTACGTCTCTGACGACGACAGTTCACTCGTTGAATAAACTCCGTCCCAGTCCATCGACTTCTTGCCTTCAAACAGAGATCTTAAAAATGATAAAACATTACCAAACAAGCTAAACTTATGCTTCAGGATGGCCTAATTTAAACTGCATTGAAGGTGATGCAAAGAATTATGATGGTATAAAATGCGCTTCCAGATGGCCTATAAGACGGAATTTTTCAATCGAATAAACCATCCAGAATGAGCATAAACCGAAGGAGGATCAGGATCATCCTCGGTGCGGATGCGCCTGCACGCTGCAGATTCACTCTCCCTTATGTGCATAGAGGGAGCTATATAAAAAGTAGCCTTGTGATATGTTTCATAAAAAATTGAAGTCATAAATATCAGTGCAGAATCCAAAGATGGCCTTAAATAACGTTAACGATGCAAAAACAGTGCATCGTCATGTGTTTACAGAGAAAAAAGTGACCCTCGCTAGAAACGATTTTCACAAAGAAGAAAACAAGACTCTGAAAACGTATATACTAACATTCAAAATTTGTTCTTTTCAAGCTGGTCAAAGGTGGCACTGAATCTACTCCTCTGTTTGGAATCCCTCTTCCTTACGCAAACGATTAGTTTACAGAAGGCCGTTAACTGTTTACAGTTTTCAAGCGCAGTACATCCGGAACAACACGCCTCGTTATTGATAGTAGGATTAATGGAGTAGCCTGAGCCTCGACGATAACGCCCTGCCAATTACTCAAGGATCCATAATCGAAACCTTTCCTCAGGCTCTATCTAGGATGCTCTATCCCAGTCACTTCTCGGGATGTGGAAGCGCCGGCATATAGTCTCACAGATCTCTCATCTCAATCTCCTTCCACGACCTAACCAAATTATGTTGGTTCAGGGCAAAAGTTAGAGTGATAGTGTGGCAATAATACAGTTAAGCGGATTTCAGACGAGAAAATGTCGGCAAGGCCACGGTCTCTACATTAATCGAAGACAAGTTATCTAGCTTATTTAAATCTCTCTGCACTTCTGCTGCATAGCACCAACGGTACGGTACCTCTGCCACGAGGTGTCCTCTCCACAAGCAGTTGCGACATATGTCATATGTGCTGCGCATGCCTGTGTCTTGTAGTATTGGTTTTATCCATAACCGTGCTACAGAACATTTCCGCCATAAAAAGTTGAGCGGTAAGTTAGCTGCTCAAACCAAAAACCACATATTTGGTGATGTGTTGCCTCCTATCATTAGGCACAGAAAAGACAGTATTATTCTTAGCGTAAAATAAGGAAAACGCAAGCCTTTGTCGTATGTAACCTCTATCCCTTAGAGAACATCAGTCGAGGATTTGTGCATGCATTACGCTTACCGTTTCAAAGGAAAAACAGTGAAGCCACGACGCAGCAAATTCTCTTAGTCTTGCTGGAAAAAGCAATTTCGAAGCTTTGATTGATCGTTTCAACGGTCATTTATTTTCTGCGACAGAAAGACGCAAAATTCATCTCAAGAATGGAAACATTCACCAAATACTGCGATTCTAAAGTGCAGACTTCTGAAATAATCTCATAATACGATGAAATGGAGAGTGAGTGTGGCACAGTGGAACGGATGAAGAAACAGGGGATGACAGAAACTGATTTCTATACGTGACCGGCAAAGAAAAGCGCTGTCGAATGCTCACGTGGAGAGTGAAAAATTAACAGAAGTCTGCAGTACGGGGAATAGCCATGCTCTGCGCACATCTTTACCGGTAGCTTTCCGATAGAATCCTTTTCGTCTCCCTTCCTAAGATCCCTATATTTTATGTTGGCCATAGCTGACATCAGATCATTGCAAAAAGAAATCTTTTTATCTTTTTTTGACACTAGGCTAATTGCACCATGCCGTTGTAAATGCTCCGAAGTAAGTATCAATGCCTACTCGTCACTTCTTTTTCATATATACCTAGTAAAAATATTTCTCGAGAATCGGTAAATACATGAAAAACGGAAAGACCATAAGTATATAAAACGCACAGCTCACTTTGCACTGTTCATGTGACAGTTCGTACCTGCGAAACGTGACTGCTTCATGGACATGCCTCCTAGTAAAGGCTTATGCATGTGGGAAGCGAATATTTCCCATGAGCCTACGAGGTCACCGCTGTTATCGTTAAACAATAGGAATGTTGGTGTGATGCCATTAATCCGAATAAGTATCTTGATCCTCAATTGCTGCTTTATTTTACGTAAGTGTGCTAAATTTGATTCATGCCAGATTCAGACAAATTTCGATTCACTCAAAAGCAGTGTAACTAGCATACCGTTAGCTATAGGTGAGCTCGATAACGGAGCAGTAGAGGGTACATCCACATCCATGTAATCGGCCGGTCCACGTCTCGAAGTTCGCTTTCTTCTTCGGCGGCTCCGACTAAGCGAAAATGTGCCGTTCTCTGTCTGGCTATCTGACTCGATAGTAACCGAAGCGACCTGCTTTACAACGGCGTGTTCAATCTCACTGTCGTCGTCGGTACGCATCGACAGATTAACTTCAGCGCTCGACAATCTTTGCTAAAAACAGATATCGCTGGTACAATAAATCGTTTCACCTCTATAAGCCCCGAAAATTAAAGCGCACGCATTTTTCAATACGAGGTGAGCTTGTGGAGTTTATGACTTTGAAAAACGAAGTTGTCTTGCAAAAAGCTGTGAATCATCATGAAGCTGCAGGCATCGTTTAAAATGTTATGGACCTCGTATATAACAGCAATAACATATTAAAATATGGGATCTATTTAGTGGAGTAAGCACTTGCCACCATCGGTATGCCCATCCCACCCGCCCTCCTCCCTTCTCCCATTTGGGAGTGATAGTGGTGAGTAGAAAGCATCTCAATTTCACCTGCGAACCACAACAAAGTCGAAAAAATTAAACGAGAAAGAAAAAAATTTGTGGAACAAAGAAAAGCTTTTCCATCCAATGACCCCTCTGCCCCTCCACTGTTGTCAAGTCAAATCTCAAACGCGTCCGTATATTGGGAGATGTAAGCTCACTGCTGTTGCTCATAGTCGAGAAAGCGTAAACTGGTTGCAAACGCGCACACTAAAAAGAGAGCCATATTATCAATGCACCGACCGTAAAGTCGGTATGATGTTATATGTACATGCTGCCAACGGACGAGCGAACTCGAATTCTTATCGAAGAGATAAAACATGGTCAGAAAAAGAGTAAGAGAGAAGACGAGCAAACGATACGATCGAGCTACGCATATGGGATATGCGATGAGCAAAACTGCTACCCACTGAAAATGCCACTAAGAACAGTTTCCTATGTGCTCCCATTATAGCACTTTGTTATCTCATCTTTCTGCGAGCACTTATTTTTCACCTTTTCACGTATAACCTTTTGCAAATGAAATTCCTTTTTAAACTAACGTATGGAATAAGCCACTGGCCGTTGTACTCAGATGGCTAACAGTATTGCTGATCACGATCACGTATAAGGCACGACCTACTATTTGGAACGAACGAAATGAAGCATGCAAAAACGTAAAGACTGACAAATATGGAAGGAAAAAAGAGGAGAATATGGTATGTATTGTGCAAGAGAGAACAGTAGCCTCATTCACTGGTCGTATAGGTAGGTGAACACCTAGTTTTCTGCAGCAACATTATATTGATGCGTTGCTGCAAGACAATTTTCAGCGGGAAGGGAACGTGAAGTTGAATCCTTGCTGAAGCTGAGATTTCAATGAAACAGTAGGCAGGAAGGACATACCTGGAATAGAAGCAGTTTAGCTGAGAAGAGCTGGATCAAAGGATCGTGAAGCAGTTCCATGCAATTATATGCAAAAAAGTTCGCCCCACCACAAAGTTTCTTTCGTAAAAATCATATCGTGAAAGAGTATAAATCGATTCCAATGATCCCACTGCAACGATTACTAATCATTGAAGCCTAAGCGATACTTCGCAAAAAACGAAACCGCAACGATACGAATCAACGTTTTGAACCTGTCTGTAACCTAAGCTGTTTTGACTATTGTTCTTAGTTTCGGCCACCATATCCCAACAAGAACATTTAAAATGTAAAAAAAGATTGAGGTTTCAATCTAGAAACCTCAGGGTGAAGGCGAATGTCGTGTGATCTTGTGCTGACTCAAGGAACTATTAACTATTCTTCCAACAGCCCCTTTGCTGACCTATCTGTGCTCAGTATCTGTACCCGTTTTTTACTGCTTTCAGTAAAAAACGGAAGCTTAAGACAGACTTCCTAACTGTGAAGAGTGATTTTATTACAACATCCTCGAAGCGTCTCGTCCCTCTTTATCTCCACCTTATTGTAGGCATTGTACTTGAAGAGCTAAATGCTCTCTGGCCTCACCTAAGTACGCCATACTGTTAAATATATGCAGCCAATCGTCTTGTTTGCGTGCTTTTATTCAAGTGTGCACTTCTGCAAGCCTCTTACGTTTTTTGAAATTGGGATAATTTGTTGTTGTTTAATGGTACAAACACCTACTTTTTGTCAAAAATTGAGTACCGTCACACTACGTGAACTGAGATATCTGCCAACTAGTACATGCCAACGAAATAATGACTTGCTGAGTGCCTCTCATAGACCACCAGCACAAGTTCCCTTACACTGAGACGCACCGATGCACTAAGGAAGCGCTCCAACCGCAAACACCTATACTGCAAAACACCGCTGAGTACATCAGTAGCAATCAAACCCGCTTTCGATGACGCATACGTCAACAATTTTTATTGCGTCAAAATTAACTTCATCTGCATCAAACAAATGAGGAAGCGCCTCAGAAGCTGACATAACATAAACAAACGTCACCCAAGTTATCTCTCTCGTTTAACATTGACAGGCCAACCGATTACCCAAGTATGCAAGAAATAATGACAGTATACCAGCAATACATTTTATTATACAACCAACCGGTAAGAGAAATCCTCAAAAAGATAAATGAGAAGCTGCAAATTTGAAAAATATAGGTAAAACATCTTTTACTATACTAACAATAAAATACTTCACAGCAGGTTACTTCTCCCGTCATAACGACGAGAACCCCGAAACGACAGCGACATTAAGATACAGCAAGTTGCCTTGACCTATTAGGATTTTCCTAAAAGACGCTGCGCTTATGGCTGCTTTACTTCCTATTTTGAGCACCTCTGCTTTTGGGTTTGGGTCTTCTTTCCATAAAAATACTCTTTCTGCAAGCTTCCATGAAATGAAATTTATGTCCGTTTTCATGAAAACGGTTTGTTTGATATATTCAAGGCAATCTGCATTCGTCTATAACATGTGGGCTGATTGCGAAGCATGCATTAGGGCAGCCAAAGACATTTCGACCTTTTTTCTGAGGTTTCAAACGCATAGCACAATATTTATTCGCATAATAGCAATGTCATACGAGAAAGAGTCTTGAAGATTCAATGAGGGCACCTGTGCAGGTAAAAAAAATTATATTGCAAAGCGGAACATAACAAACGGCGCAATTCAGTGCATTCTTCACCGCGAAAATAGACGTGTTCTTGCTATCGTCGAATTCGAAAACTTTCGATGTAGATAGTTGCAGCACAAAAGCGAACATCACTGAAGAATGGCCTGCTAGTTTTCGGGAGAACCTTCGTCTGGAAGCAGTGTGGACAAGAAGGCCACCGTGAAGTGATGCGAGAGAGGCGATGCGTCCTGAAGGGAGATGGGGGGAGGAGGGAAGCCTGGAGGATTGTCCCTGATTAGAGGTTGTGTGCAGTCCATGTCAGCGAACAAAGTTCTCATAGCACAGTATTTTCCAAAGTGGCTGAGGTATGCCCCCTGCCGAAAACATGTTCAGTATTTAGCGTCTTCTTCTCTGGTTTTATGCGTTTCACTGGGGACAGATGCGACTGGCGTCCCAACCCTTAACTGGGGGAGGGCTGATTTGGGGCTCATAAAAAGAGATGCTATTGCGAGGATATGAAATGAAATGTCGTGCAAGCGTCGTGAGTTCCTAATCAAACACCCTGGCAATTCTGCATACGCGAGGCGCCCGTGAAGACGTCATGCGTTTGCGTGTGTATGTGTGTGCCTGTCTGCCGGCTTGTCTGTCCGATAGTTTCAACTCCGATATAACTCAGCTATAATCTAGACCATAGAAGATTCTTCCATTCTAGCTTTCAGGTTGGCACATCAAGTTTGAAGGTAATCAGAAATACTCTAATGTCCTTCGAAATTCGCCATGGGAAGGCGCTTGAAACCATCGAGCCCACAAAAGAAAAAATTTTTATAGAAGCATTGTATAAGCGGTTGGTTTGCAATTTGCGTGAGAAGTTGCTTGATAAGGAGTGCAGATTAATGATTTGGAAGTCTTGTCATTTAATGTCAAAAATTGTACCTCTTTGAAGAAAGCCGAACCAAAAAATTCAGTCCAAAGCGTTCATTAAATTACAATGAGCTTTCTGGTCACCTTTCGTTGGACGTCAAGATGAGCCTGACATCAGATGATGACAGCTCCTGTCTTCGTTTCCAACGGGCTCTTCACGCGCTCTCTCTCTCCATCAACAACAAAAAAAAAAAAAAAAAACCGACTACGTCATTACCATTCAGTACAAGGGAAGTTTGCACAGCCAATAACTGTTCGGTATCGCTGCTATAGCGTTTAGCTTGCGATAGCTTATATACAACAATTCGAGTCTGACTGGTCGGTCGTCGTTTCTTTCTATACACCGAAAAAGTTTTGCTGGAAACCGCAGGTGAAACCACTTCATGTGCAAAAGGAAATCACTGCACATTCTCGGCTTTCAAAGTCCTCTTTATTCAACAGAATCGTCTTCATTACAAGAAGGTCAATTATTCCAGCAACCGTTGAAGCCTTTTGTATCTATTTCCAAGGGTATCGTTATTGCTAGGGCACTATAAGGTATTTGCAAGCAATTAAGAAATAGATGCTTCGGATTCAAGAAAGCTTCTCTCGTTTGAGAAGTAATAATTTATTTGCTCATGAACATTCAACAGATAACTAAATTCAGCAATGAGTCGTAACTTCCCTCTTCCATCGTCGAGAAGGTTTGTGAAATCTGCAAACAAAACGTAGCAAGAATAAAAATTAAGATTATCGCCTCTTATATCCCTCATTGTGCCTATTATCACTTTAGAAGATTCCGACGCTCTTCAATTGCTTTCTTCTTGCGGAATATCCCCGCTCATTCCCACAGCTCATTTCTGCAACGCATTTAATGATGATTCGATTTGATTCTTTCCATTTTATCGCCTCGGTTTTTGCAACAGTTTTGATGCTATTAGTGTAGTAGGATCGAAGGAGGTGTTTTGAAGTTCGTTTGCAGATGCACATAGCTCCATAACAATTTCCTTTCTAAATGCCCTCAGCATTCGCTTCAAGGATAGTTGTGTCAGCTTTTCCATTTCGAATTAGTACTTCACCTCAATCGTACTGCAAACGACCTCTCATCCGAGCTTATGATCCTTCAAAACATATATGTAAAAATGTTTTTGAAGTAGAAGCTGATCGTTAAGGCGAGGGACGAGGAAAGGCAAATGAAACAACATTTCTTAGTGAGCGTTGGCATACAACTAAGCATATGGCAGAGCACGTGAAGTGTTGTAGAAATGACCAAGCAAGAACAAGGGAATATATACAAAATGAATGGAAAGTGTCAATAAAACTAGCCTCGGCACCCAGCCGATTTATTCAGAAGGATCGCCAAAGTGGCTATGTTGAGAGTGCGGAAAAGGCCAAACGATGTGCGCAAATGTAAACAAGAACCTGAATAGCATCTGTCGCGAACACGTCTGCACATCACACCTGATCGCCATGCTGCTGAGCGTACTTCTTGATTATCTTTTCCTCTCTCAACTTGACAACTTGCATGAAGTTGTTTACCTGCAAAAAGCTCAGATAAACCAAATGCTCGCCACGGACACAAGTAAAACTAATAACTTTTCACAGAGTAGTTCAACTCCCAAAATAAGGGACATCCGCAACCACTTATGGGAGACGAGAAACATGGGCGGTACCAAAGAAGCCGAGAGTTTTCCACCTTTTCATAACAGCAACTCCATGAATTCAGATATCCTTTCGTACGGAGATGGAAATGATCTCTCGAATTAGATTTGAAAATTTTTGATAAGGTTCGAAGGTTAATGGCGCGAAATCAGCAATAGTCCGGACGAACGAACAAGAAGTACCGCAATCGTTAAAACAAAAGAGAAGATCGCTGTATGAAAACCTACCATAATTGTGATCGGCAGTGCCAAAACCATAACACCACATACAATCGCACCGCTTCCAACAAGCTTGCCAGCTGTAACACACCAAAAATAAGAAAGCAATATTACATATAGTGGATTTGTTTACTAGGATTCCCAAACACATATCCGCATAACTTAAAACTTGAAAGGATGATGAACATCTAAAAATGTGAATATGCTAGCTAAGCATGCTAATAACGCCATCAAAGAAAACTAGACTTTTATCGTATATAGAATTTTACGCAAGCATACTGCAAAAATATTTATTTCATATATATACGTAGATAAATTGTGCCTCTTTCAATAAAAAATGCTGCTTTGTTGCAAATCGAATAGACAACATACCAATTGTTTGCGGAACGCTGTCACCATATCCAACCGTCGACATAGTAACCACTGCCCTGAAATGTTGAACAAACTAAATAAGATTTTTGAATGAATTCCTTCTTAACAACATGTTACAGACGCCCCACACTCGTCAGATTATACGGATCTTTCAAGGTGGGGCGTTGGGACCACAACGAACTCATTGTGGTTGGCCTAAAACGTGTTATAGCTATAGATATAGTTGGGTGACCTCCATGACACCTGCAATGTGCTCATACGCCTGGGGGATGCTTTTAGTTATATCGTCTTCCATTCTTCCTGTCAGGGCTTGGAGATGTGAAAATTACACATTAAGCGGAACGTGACTAACCACCAAAATGAAGCAGGAATTGAAGTGAACGTAGTTTTCGGTTCGTCCTTTTCAAGGAAATAAACAAGTGTAGAGAAAAAAACCACAACAGTGAGCATGACAATGGCCACCATTTGCATCTGCTTTTTGCTCTTCCGAATCGTTAGTGCAAAATTTGCAAGACCTGGAATACACTCATTATTCACAGTATTTACTTGCTACCCTCTCTATTCATAAATCTCTACCTCGAATGGACGTCGATTTTCAAAAGTTCCAAGCGCGGAAACTTCTTTTTATCTGGAACATAACCCTCTCTATGCCAAATACAACACAATCGTTTTCTACTTCCCTCTCGAAAAAAGTTGTTTTGAAAGCGCAATAAAAATTTTGTTCTTTGTGAGTTCTGTCTCAAATGTATAAAGCATCAGTTTGGAAAGGTGTGATTACTATACGTCTAGGGGATTTACAGACAGGAAAATATGACGGAAAAACGTCTAAAAACTGAGCACACAACAGGGAAGCAACTTTCTCGAAAATTTGCAACTGCTACAAAGCGCTTCTAGCAAAGAACCAATGTGCACATCGCAATACTTCATTTCGCAAAGCGTGAGTCGCGAATACACACTTCCCCTTCAGCAAAAATTTGGGCAACATAAAAAACGACATTTGGTTAATAACAACTTCATTTCTGATAACATATGTTATAAAGAAATAATGCCGCATTCACTAAACTAATTAAAAAAGAACGATGGAATAGTGACAGTGAAACAAGCAAATTCTTTTACTTCTAAATTTTGCAACTTTTAACGGAGCAAAACTTCGTCACTTTTTACTTTAATTATTAGAACCATCAGCTTTGCAGCATATATCATTCTTCGATCGGCTGAGTTCAAATGGTTGAAACGGATGCGAATTTCTTATCGCTTCACACTGCTCATTTGATTTCGATTGCCACTTACTGAACGCTGATAGTTCTAACAAAATGAAATGAGCTGGTGAAAACCACAGTTTGATTGAAGCTCCGAGTGAGCTGCACTGCACAACTCGCAACTTACCGACGTATCATTGACTTTTATTGACAGATCGAATAAAACATTTGGCTAGTCGACGAATCAAAATGAAGTGACCTGGTGAAAAGCGACCGAGTTTCGCTATCCTCACCACTCGCAACACCCTCAGAAGACGTACAGTCAAAAATGCCCATCGCACCTTTCTTACGTTCTCGCCACTGATGCCTACCTCAAAAAAAAAAACGCCCTTCACTAATATATGAAAAGCCATTCATCTCAAAACGCACATCACACCTGTACTATAAAATAGTTCCCACATTTACTTGACGCGCACCACCTTTAACTCTCAACTATAGGATTAAAGGAGGAAAAACTTTCTAGCGACGAATGCGATACAGGGAAGACAGGAACACCGAAACTTCCTCAAAAATTTATGCATAGTTCCGTTGAAAATTTTGTTTGATTTAGGATACCTTAGAATGGAAGTAGACATTTCGCAAAACTTTTTCTCTGTTTCCCCAAAAAACTGAACTGTCATCGATTTTCAACCACAATAACTGAGTGCAAAGAAGCGGAAAACAACCAGGAGGTAGCCAATTGGCTGGTAATTAAAAAAAAAGTCATTACAAAACTTGAAAGGGCAGCAAGTACAAATTCTCCAACACTAGATTGCTTTGAACAAGTGTCACGTTTCTCACATTTTCAGAAAGAACTTCGTAAAAACATTGGTAGACAAAACCTAGTGACACATTGATAAGCAGATAAGTTCTTCTGTCTTTCTACGCAAATTTCAATTGAATCTCCATTCCCCCGCGAGTTCTAATTCATTTTGTGTACATCCTAATGCCGTCAAATTCCACAGTGGAACTCTAGAGCATGGACGCATCTCAATGGGGCAATTAGCTCTCTTTTGTTACGCTTTATACGATGAGTTTAGCTTAAAAAAGATTTAAATTCAGCAGGCAGCCAAGATCAGCACTGGTCGAGCAACCAGCCTCGCGATCTATTTACACGTAGAAAATGGGGAAAGATAAATGGTGGGAGCGGAGAGGAAAAGAGGGATATAAATCCTATCAGGAACCTAAACCACTTAAGTGAGATTCTGAAAAGTGGAAAAATTCTGAAAGCTGCGAGGAAAATAAACGTTAAAATACGTACAACAATAAGCACGAGCTCAAAGATGAATGGTGCGATGGCGAGGAAATCGATGACATTCAAGAAATCCCTCACAAAGGGCCACTTCCGTGGTGCAACCGTAAATCGAACAATGTACTCGAGGGTAAAGTAGACCTGAAATGAGTGCCACTTGTTATCTCTTTTATTCCACTATTGTCTCTTTTATCCCATCCTGTAATGAGCACCCTTCTTCACCTCTTTTATTTCACCTAAGAAATGTGGTACTCATTCGATGGATCTCACACCATTCAACAGCAAAACGGAAAACATTCTTCGAGTGGTAACAAAAGATCAGCAAACATCCACGAGTGCTCAAAAATTGTAAGTTTACGAATTAGGTCAGCTATACTCCGCAGAGAGGGTTTATTATCGGCAGCCTACTCGGCCGATCCATGGTGACCGTCAAGGTTATATCATCGTTCCACTAGGCAGTGGCATAAGCGAACACTGTAGTGTTGTATAAGAAGCGAAGAATATTTCGAGGAGATTCCTGCGGTCTTGTTTGGAATGCTATCATCATATGGTAAACAAACAGCCGCAACAAAAGATATCCTTATATAATTTCTGGAGATCCTCGATTCTCCATTATCGTCTCTATGCTCAACTTTTTCTATAATACTATCGCTATCTGCTCATTCCTCTTTCGTATTCCCAGTCCTACAAAATTTCCAGCAGTTAAAAAAAGCGCTTTCCGCTGATGCTCACATGAAAAGACCATCGGAGAAATCGCATTCGATGACTCTCCACATGTGCGCGAGAAAATCCCTCCCCTCCCCCCCCCTTCTCAAAAAAAAATCTTTATAAATAGCTAAAAGAATATGATAAACTCATTTAATTTTGTGTGAACAATTACACGGATACGGAAAAGACGATTAAATATTGAAAATTGACAGAAAGGTGGATTATGTGGGAAATTTGTGAACTTAGAAGAGGCATAAGGGAAATTATTTATGCTATCCCGCAAGTGCGGGATTTGAAGGAGCAAAAAGCGACACAAATGATAATTTTTCTCCTAGCAACGAAAACTTTTTGAGAAAGACCGGTCACTCGGTGTTCATTTATGCCTTTTAAGTAAAGAGTAAGATTGCTTCAACTTAAAACACTTCTCTAATCACGTTTCTGTGAATCACAACAAAAGATATCTTTTCTAGAAGTCATTCTGTCATAAACAGTCGTGCAAACAATGAATGCGATTAGTTCTTCTGCGTTTTAATTATTTAGAAAAACGTAAAAGAAAACGAGAAAGTCCTGCAATAATAGGCATTGAATGAAATAAAGGATGCTTTAAAGGAAAACTTCAAGATGGAGACAAAAATTAGCTGACATGGCAGAAAAAAAAACAAAAAAAAACAACGCCCATCAATTAAAATTCCTAAATAAGGAGACCACACGATTACCGACCACACAGATGTTCTCGATGTAGTTGAAGACCGGATGCTCGACCATTTCAGGTCCCGCATCATCGGGGTTTCTCGACCCCACCTTTGAACTAATCGCCCGTCCATCTACCTTTGGATATGTGGGATATGTTAATGATGACCTGAAAATTAAGCTGCTTTAGAGCTCGAATTTAGGCGAAGAAAATCTCCAGCGGAAAGATTAAGAAAGATTTCTGTCTACTGCATAGACCTTAGTTTTACAGCTTCTTTCGGCGTATTGTTGAGGGTAACATCTGTAACAATTACCCACAAAATGCTTCAAACAAAAAACAACCTGCACAAGGCGCGCATAAATTGGCATAAAGAAGGTTCGCAATTGTTCATCTGCAATGCGAAAGAGAAATAGCGTGACCTAATCCTAATGCTCGCACTCCGGGAATATTTAAAACGGGAAAATTAATGTGGTCCACAAACCTATTACATGCTCTTCGACATCGAATAACAATAGTTTCTACTATGAAAGACTGCAAAGCTGATTGTGGGAATACTTACTGTGTGGTGGAGACTCCTCCTTTCGGTCGTTCAGGAACTTGAAATTCGGGAATAGAGCCAAGGATGAGCGCCGTAATAGAAAGAACAACGAACGAAGTGGATGTTATTTCGAAAGCTTTCCACCACCTAAAAAAATGCGCTGTTTATGCTTAATACTCATTACTAATGCATAAATAACCTTTCCTATAATACTGCTCAGAGATCTTCGGCAGATTATGCACTCATAAAGGCTGTAACAGGTTGCATCTATTCACCCCTATTCGATAGCAACGCATTGCAAATGCAAGAAAATAGATCAATGGAATTTTCACGTTAGTCATCAAAAATCATAAAAGTAATATTTTACTTTTAAAGGCATCAGTCAATGGTTAGGTTCCAGACGACCAGCGAAACTCTCCCAAGAAAGAACGAGATCAGTTCAACGAGTGTGTCTTTAACTGGTTGGCAAAACTACGTTTGTTATGACAAGTGGATTGCAAATGAAATGTCAGCAATGCATAATGTCAGCGAATGGCACATTAAATTCGTTCAATGCAACATCGTTAAGACCCACCTGGAAGAGGTATGCCCCTCAAGAACGTACCAAAGCCTTCGGCGGAACTTGGCGCATCGCAACCCGATAAAGTAGTCCTTTTCCTTTAACAAGAAACGATTTCAGCATTTTCCTTTAGCATGCAAATAAAAATTCGCTCTCGGCAATCAGTGAGAAGCACTGTCGCACACAAACCGAGAATCTTTCGCTCCTATAGGTTGAATGCACTAAACTCAGTTATGCATATATCATGCAGCAAGTGATGGATGCATCGGTGGATATGTATGGCAGTAGCATCGCTCTATGTGAATCCTACAAGGAAAAACAGAGAAATAACCAAACTAAACTCATGATTATAAGAAAACAAGTTCAAGTATTCCAAGCAAGAGAATGGATCGATTTGGCTCTGTTTTTAACCTTTTTCCCGCCATTACAGAGTTAAGCCAAAAAGTTGTCTAATGTAAGGTGATGAGCGTATTTTTGCATGTTACAATCGAAAAAACAAGCTTGCTATTGCGTCAGAACTTACTGTCACTATTCCACGCGAACGGACTCACGCTCATCACTTGCAGTACATGTAATCTTAGCCTCTATCATTCCAGATAATATTTTAGTGTAACAAAATTTTATCACTGTTGGACAATGTCGCTCATTGTTTAACAAGCGATTGCCACAACTTACAGATCTCGTTCTGAAATAAGGCATGTTTTTGGCGAGATATTTTACTGATAGTGGGGAGGAAAGCAAGGGGACGGGTGCGGGAACATGCAATGGGTAACATACGTGAATGATGTGCAACCTGCGTATACAATGCTGACTAGAAGACAACATTTCGAAAAACAACTTTAAATTAATGGAAATACTCAAAAATTCCGCACTGAAACCTTAACATCTCTCGAAAGAATGCGCAAATTTTAGAAAACGTTTGAACATGCTCACATATTATTATGTTAATGCCGACTTGAATCTAGCTGAGATTTTAACCATAATCATTATCTAATGATGAGTAAAAATACTGCTTGCAGGGGAATGCGAATCCGCGACCTTCTGCTGGTTGGAGTCCGTCTGTGAATAATGTTTTCACTCATCACTAAACAATGGTTATCTTGAAGTGCTGCACTAAAGAAAAAAGTTTATTCCTTAGTTAATTTGCAAACAATTGCGATACAACTATTAATTAGCACAAGAAGAAATCACAATACAACGATTTCTTTCAAAGAATTTTCCTCCCTTTGCGTATTTATTTCAATGTTCCATTTTGAATGCTCAAAATATTTTAAGTGTTTATTTCTATCGTCAACATTGGATGAGTTTCCTCTAATTTTTTTTTGTGGCTGGCGATTTGAAATTGAAAAATGAGTTCTACATTTAACTGACGAAAATATTCACGTTAACAAAAGCAATAAATCACTGAGAAAGAAATAGGAATAAATCAGAGTACAAAGTTTTTAAAGCGGTTTTCAAGTTGTTGTGGCTGAATGCAAGAAAAAATGTGATAGAGCTTACTAAGAGTCTAATAAAAAAGTGGAGCCTGCAAGGCTGACATCTGAATGAAAAAATTCTAAAAGTAACGACTATTTGAGTACTTGAAATAGCTTCTGTGAATTTCTGTATTATACAATGCTGGGGGGAGGATGGAAGCTTGAAATAGGCAGATCACTGCAGAAGAGTGATACTGATCGATGTTGCTTGATAATTACTTTCTTCGTGGAGGAGTTGCAGTATTTTTGTCTATGGAATGTTTTTAGTAGCACTGTGCTCTGGAATAATGCAGAAAAAGGATCCTTTCCGAGAACGATGAGATCTGCGAAGAGAAACCAACGGAGGTTTCCGTAAGCATCATAAATCCAGAAAAAAAAAGGGAAGGATCCGCTACAAAGTGCGAACCTCCCAGAGAGACGCTGAAATGAAAAAAGGCTAACTGAAGATTCGGAAGCAGTTTTCGGTAAAATGCAGTATTGGGCAAACGGTGAGCAGCATTCATCCATTTTCGATTTGGAAACCGCCCAAAACCGTAACTCAGCCATAAATTTATCGAAGCAAAGATCCTTCGGAACATGCAAACGTCCTGTGGCGTAGAAATCGTAAATTGGATCGAAATACCTGCAACACATAATGTAAATGAGTTATAAAGTAACTACTCCAATATCTTACGCAAGCGACAGTGTTGTCGAAATGCTATCCCACTCGAATATTCTAAGAGGTCTGTTTCACAAGTAAACAAAATATGATTATAAAATAAGGAAACTTATAAAATAAATGCATAAAATCGATTTGCAAAAGCGAGAGTGAAAACGCGGTGGCATACCTATAAAATCCGAATGCCTAATTCGTGCATGCATTCATTCAGTAGTTTTCCTGCTGCGAGGGAATTCATTTAGGAAACTGCGAGTCAACACGCAGCCCATTACAACCAACCACTAACATCCTTCTTGCACGTCAAATATACAGGCCGGTAAGCCGTTACTCGGGAATTTCAGCTGGGTTGTGGCTATGTGCTCGCAGAAAGTTGAATTAGATTCGTGGATATGCTAAAAGAGGAGCTAAAAGCTTGCTAAAAACAGCAGATTTTCAGTTCGTTTCTCTTTTCTTCTCACACACTTCCATACTCTTTTCGCTACATATAATACAATAGAAAATGCTCAACTCGTATATTAAATTGCAGCTCGCTTTTTGGCATCATTTCGTAGATTCGATACTCATATCAGCAAAAGAGTCATTTCGAAGGAATGCACAAATATCGCTTCAATTTTCAAATACGCCAAAATTTTGCTGCATTTTCTTGCATAAATTTGCATAATATGCTATTTTTCAATTTTTTATTCATTGTTTTTTCTGCAAAAACAACGCAATCAACTGCATGTTTCTTTCTACAACCGCTAGAATGTAATCAAAAAAATTGTTGAGGATTGCAAATTGCAGTCAGTTGTGAGAAAAAATACGTTGTTCGGCGATACGTCATTGTTTCTGTTGTTTGGACAAGCGTTTCTTCTCGTGGGCTGAAATGCCAAAACTCGGTCAGTCGGCTCCATTGACACGCCTCTCTACTCAGCCACTTTACAACCAGCCGAATCATTCATCTCCCCGTAAGTGACGCCCGATGTTGATCAACCGACTTGTTGTGATTCTTACTCATAACTGAGTCAAGCTCATTCCTCTTCTTACTTTTCTTCACTTCCTTCAACTTCCTTCACCTGACAGCAAGTTTCACGTTTCTTGGTACTCTCCATTTGCGAATTAATCGAATTTTTGCTACCACCCACCTCCCGTCAGTGAAAGATGATTGACCTCCCTGGTATAGGCAGCTGCGCTAATATCTATTGTTGTATCAACATCAGCACTTTTCCCAATCACTTTGTCGATTTCCAATGGTGTAAATCCATCGCTTGATCGTATTTGATTAAACAACTCTGTTATATGCACTAAAAACAGCTTGTATTATAAATGTTCCTCTTTTAAACGCATACCGCCCCACTTGCTAGAAAAGTAGCTGCTGCGAACACATAGGACGGAAATTTCGAACATTCGACCACAGACACTAAAGCAGTGAACATCTGCTCTCCTGCCCACATGAGGACCACATCTGTGAGCTGTGAGGGGGAGGGGAGAGGGGGGGATGGATCACAAACGTGGTTCGTGAACGAAGAAGGCTGCCCAGCTATGATTTATCACAGTCAATATCGACCGAATAAAATGTTAAAAAAACGAACGCTCATAGTTACATTTATGATGTTAATAATTTGAAACCTCATAAAAACTCGACTAATATTATTAAAGAAAACGAGTAGCTCAACTGCACTTCAGAAACAATTTTCTGCCAGTTTTAAGCGGTTCATAAAGGTGAGTAAGTGAAGAATTAGTGTCAGAAAACTTTTATGTCTGAATACACCTTATGCAGTGAACTAATTCATTTATTGGCATATCCAAGACATCAAAATGTAGAACAGCAAGGATTGAGAGGGGGAGAGGTATTTATTCCGACCAAATGGGAAGTTGCACAGTTCCATAATAATTTTTTTTTTTACTAAATTTACACTGGTAAAATTTTACAGATCACTGGCCGTCATCTGAAATGCTCACGCCACTAACAACCCAACCCATGGAATCATATTCGGCTTCCATCCAATCGATATCAACTGCATTATCTGACTACACATTGGTCTCGGGTTTACAAAATAGTGGGACACATTTCCAAATCCTTTTCAGAAATCTAGAATGTTATCTTCTTTAACGACGAATAGTCAAAGCGTATGATTGCCGACGGTGGCTAAGAAAAGGTGATAGTTCGGATTCCTCATGCTTGAACTGTGGACTTCAAAGGATGTGAAGAATATGAAGCTATAAGTGTTTTGCATCTTTGCACAGTCATCATATATCTTTCATCTGTCTGTAAGCGTACCATCCTGGTTGAAGTTCCATAAATCTCGAGATAGACACCACTAGAACAACTCACCTGGGAACCCTCTCAAAAAAGTATTCATCCGACTCCTCGAAATACCAATCGGCCCACTGTCTGCGATGCTCGTGATTCATACGAACAAATCGACCCAACAGTGTCATTGGTCCAAATTTTATAATGGAGCGTGTTCGAATACGATAACTGGAACCCCCAATATTCAGTCGAAGAATTGTATCCTTAAAAAATATAACGTTGAGTTACACTCATAGTGCATTTTAATAAAATACGTTGACATCAGGAAGGAAATCACTCGTTGATGGACAAGCTGGAAAAAAGATAGGACAGAAATAAGACAGAAGTCAAGATCTGTTTCTCTTCCTCTTTCTCTTTCTCTCTCCCTCAAAAATGATTAACTGAGGCAGCAAGGAAAATTTAAAGGAGTAATAAGCACCGGTCGACATTAACTTAAACCTCTCTAGAAAGAAATTGCTCGACAAATTTCACTTTCCAATTTATTCTAGCTGTTGAGGTGGTCAAGCCAGCACAAACAATCAAGCCACTCAAAATATGGTGTATTCTTCTGTTACATAGAAAACCTTGTAAAGAAACGATTCGTTATACAACCCATCTAACGCATAGAAATGCGAACTCAAATAAAATGTACCTGCACATCTGTAGCGCGAATGCTTGTCTTGTGCTGAAGATTCTTTTCAGATGGTAGTCTTGCTTCAACGTCATCTGAGAGTGTGTCGTTCGCGAAGCGCGAGATATTGCTATCGTGATCCAGACTGGTACTCTCATTTGCGTATCTTCAAATAACGAAAACTAAGTCTCACAACTGCAAGAATTTTGCATGAATTTCTTTGTGCAGACCATTCTGTTATGTTCGTAATACTTTGGAGAATAGAACCTGGTCTGGCTTCAGCCTCGTCAGAAGCAATAACTAAATGTTTTCGGAAAATCCCTAAAGCGTCACATCTGTCGCTCTGCGGGCTGCCTGAGGCACATATCGCTTCATACTGAAGTAGGTGGGATGCGTGCCCACCGTCCTTTCAGTTAGAAATAGGGGTGACCGTCCTTTCAGTTAGAAATAGGGGTGACCGTCCTTTCAGTTAGAAATAGGGGTGACCGTCCTTTCAGTTAGAAATAGGGGTGACCGTCCTTTCAGTTAGAAATAGGGGTGACCGTCCTTTCAGTTAGAAATAGGGGTGACCGTCCTTTCAGTTAGAAATAGGAGTGACCGTCCTTTCAGTTAGAAATAGGGGTGACCGTCCTTTCAGTTAGAAATAGGGGTGACCGTCCTTTCAGTTAGAAATAGGGGTGACTAAAAAACTTTCCCAGTTGCCTCCATCTTGATGAAGAGGAGCGGTTTTTACGCCTCTTTTCGTCCTTGTTGTTAGAGGGATTCCTCTCTATACAGTTTCATTTTCCCCTATCAGTTTGGCACGGACGTCTGCCTACACTTACAATCAACGAGACTGGAAGACGCTCAGGAATCTTATCAAATATACTGCAAAACTGATGATGTTCTCCTGTGAAGAGCTAACAGCCCGCATTTATAGAAGTACATTAGAGGAATCGAAATCCGGTGCCTCAAAATGATAGGCGAGCTGGTCCAACTACGCGCGATGACCGAATCGCATTAACACATTTAAAGTATTTATCGCAGTTTTGGAAAGTTCTCAACTCGCGCATTTCCCATCGTCATATCCTATCCTTGATACATCGTCATCTTCCCCTTATCATTTCATCGGAGCAAGCATACAAGCCGAAGAAACGATATGCTCATATATTAGATTGAAAATGAGTGCATGAGTTGACACTGGCAGAATTTCGTATTGCTTTTGACTAGTTGTTCACTAATCCCTAGTGACTAAACCAATTTGCTAATGGTCAGCTTCGAGGAACGACCAAAGTAAAAAGAAATGAGTATGGGTCATGGACTCTCAATTCAATCAAATGCAAGCAAAAAATGTAGCTTGGGTTAACATGAGAATAAGGCTTTATGCCAGTCTTTGTGCTAGTAATGCTTTTCAGAAATACATTAAAAAATTACTTCCTATATATGTAGCTTGCTTCCTCTCGATTGGTGCCGTCTCTGGCATTTGCTTCTTCAGCTTCTCGTATGGCGATAACGGCGCCGCCACCCGCCATCTGACTGCAAATTATTGCTGAGATGGCCACAGAAATCGCAACAAACTCTAGTAATTTTCACTCACTCTGACCGAACTATCATGGTTCGAAACGTGCACAACAGAACAAGAAGCAGCATTTCGTAAATCTGCTATCGTTTAAAAAATTCTTGTAGTGCCAAGTTTTGTTGTATAGTCAATTCAAATCCTTTTGTACTTCAAACGCTCATTTGTGTACTGAAAGGTGAAATAAGGTGGAAACCGGTAGTTCAATTCTTGTGTAATCTGGCTGAGGTCAGTCTTTAATATATTTCTGATTTCAGTAGTAACTTTTCTTTGCAACGTCAAAGATAGCAGGGGTCCCACTCTCTCTATGACAAACAAAAACCGACTTAACTTTACTTCATGTTTCAATACATTATTCATTGTTATCATCTCGATGAAAATCTCCCAACATTTTGGCCAATTAACCGTTTTGACAGACCCAGTATATCCGACTGACACTACATGCAACCCACTAGGAGACAACAACAATGACATGTCTAGGTCCCCTTCTTGAAGGCTATATTCAGAAACCTTTTCAAGCCTCTACCTGAAAAGTGTCAGAAGGTTGCAGTAACCTGTGGTGACATAATCCTTTAGTCTAGTGCTCCAGTAAATGGACAAGCAGTCTTTAAACAGTTACATTATTGCGCAGCAAGATGATAAAAATAAGTGTGAAAAAAAACTTTTTCTGAATTGAAGCCCTTCTTGGACATAAACCTTCTTCCTTGAAATCTTGGTGGTTTCCATTGAAAAAACGTGGTACTTTTAAGGCAACAAGTCTACACAACAGGATCACAACAGAGTTACTTATAAGAAGGCTTCAGAAAACAAAATTATAAGTGAGAAAGTTGTAGTAATCGGATGGCTTATGGTCGATTAATGATTACTGATTAGTGATGCAACCCCTAGCTGTTAGAAGGTGAAACTATAGAAATAAGGTGCTGAGGACGGGATGTTTAACAGATGACAGTCAATTAACTGCATCTGATAGACGCAGTGCAGTAAGTGCGTTCAGAAGTGGAAACTAAGGCAAGTCTCACACATCTGAAGAGACGCATATCCGTGATAGCTTCCTGCAGATGCCACTGCTGCAGCTCGCCTTGACGGAGTTTATGGCATCCATCTGCATGTCACGCCTCGATGTTTGACGCTGACGTAAGTCTTCTTCTCAGATAAATTCGCAACAGCCGGCGATGATGCACTAGACACGCTGTCATGATAAGGCAGGCTACGGTGATAAACCAGGTTGCCGTGATGTGTAGTTTTTTGAAAATTGCCAACGCAAGACGGCAAGTCGTTTGCATATTTAAAAAATAACCCTCTCCTACATTACTGACCGCTTGTACAAGTCAGAGCTGGGATTGCAAGCATCATGCATCTCCAGTCACCTGAAAACCCCTGGAAACGAATAAATAGGTCGAATAAAGAAATGTGTGTTCATAGCCACACAAACACACAGACGTATGACACGTCTACAACATACACATTCGTGCACACAAGCGTAGTCCACACCAAGAGCGAAATTTTGTCGCAACAACTGGCAAAAAGCACGTGAAAAATCCAAGGCCGTTGTGTCAGACAAGAAGATATGCGAGGAAGAAGCCTAGCAGCGCCAATGACTGTTTCCATCTTGAGACACTGACGTCCGTCGCTGGCTATCCTGCAACATCACTTTCCCCCTCCACCCTTACTATTAGTACTACTTGCCCTTTTCGCCCAATTGCTGCAATGAGCCCTTTCTTTGGAACGGTACTACGCAATCCCTCCCTGATTGGTGACTATGTACCTTCCTCTCGATCGGTATAATATAATATCGCCTTCCCTCCACTGGTACTAGTACCACTCTAGAGTGGCATTGGCGTACCTCCCTTCTCGACTTGTATTAGGTAAACTCGTTGCAACTAACTGCACCCCAGATGAAATGGCAGTTCAATAACAAACGATCTTCCAAAGAGTAAGGATTTCAGAGACGATCCGGCAATACAATAGACTAAAAACGTCCACTAAGCCAGTACATCCATCCCCACGTAAGATTCATAGTGTTCATTAGTGTATTCAATGTTCATTCATTGTTCATTAGTGTATTTAATGTTCAATCATATGGAAAGATATGCTTGTAATTGACTCATGAAATATGCCGACAATGTAGACGTTATAAATATGGAAATAAGAAATAAACAGAGGGAAAAAGCACCTTTATAGGCGCTGTTATGAGTTGTGAACAGCAAGGACAAACAAATCAAGTAGGTTGCGTGGATCCGCGCAAAAGATTCTACTTGTATGCGTCATCGATAAATGAGAAATGCATCGAATGCAATTGTTTTATAGTCTTTCCTCTGCAACAAATCTACAGTAGGGTTTTGAGTTGTTATGCCGCTAATATTAGCACAATTCTATTGTGAGTACATTTACTTTCGTTACTGGTATTTTTTGTTGCTTATGGATAGTCCTTGGTGCGATGGAATCGCATAATTATGAAAACGATCCTCTTCAAATCGGTCTCATCGGAACGCGTTTTCTACTCGGTACTGTTTAAAACAATTTCTTCAATGCAGTGCCTCTATTTCAATTTTGCCGAATGAAGCTTATACAAGTTAAAGCAAGCGTGCACTATTCTGTGAAGGTGAAACTGTTCCTAAACAAGTGGAACTGTGTGCCATGAGAGTGAAAGGCGGAGGGGGGGGGAGGGGAGTTTTTTGTTCTTTGAGAGAACGCTTTGAGATAATATATGTCCAATTAAATTACTAGTGCAGAAGGTTTTAATATAAGCCGCACTCAAAACGATCAGTTTTCATCTCTGCGAGGCTAAACATGAAACGATTGTTCATGATACGCTGAGAGACAGTAAATTTCAAATATGACTTTTTTTTTACACTTTTTAGTGAAGTAAACGAAGGACGACAACTGTTTTTTCAAAGATCCAAATACGCTTAGGAATTACGTCTCCCAACATTCACAAGCCAACTTTCAAAGGTAGTGGAACAGAAGCGAGTGGAACATTTGCGCGATAAAACGAATGGACTGCACCGCTAATTTCGAGCAAAGATGAGAGCAGGAAACCGAAGATTTTGAAGCTAATCAAGACGATCGAGACAAGTCGAGAAAATTAAAGCTAATAAACGCAAAGCGAACCGAATATGTCTAATTTAGCGTCCGTGAAGTAAGCCAAAGCACTTTGAGCTGAGCAGTGTCGACTTCAACTTGAAGATTTCCCCATCCGTCAGTCACTTTTTTCCGTGCAAAATGTAGAATCCTCTGTATTTCGTGGTCTGCCTCTTCCCCCTACCTTCTCACCTCCCATACGAGTTCAAAAATTCGAAGTTAATTAGACTCAAAGTTTCTTCTGGCTGCACATTTTACTTAACTCTCATGGCGAATCTCAGATACATTTGCACATCATTTAAACGAACAGAATTGCGTTAGATATGTGGTTAGTATTACACTCGCTCGATATTTCATGTTTTTGATCGTGAAAAAACAGTTCAGAGTGCTGCGGTATCACAATGACAATGTATGATAGCATGATCATGCCTTTTATTCGACATTGCTGAGGTGGCATTTGTGATTCTATCATACTTTAGCGGTGTCGTGCCGGAATTCTGGTTCAGGAATCTCAATTGTTCGTGATGCTCTAAATACGTAACAAGACTTTTGTTTCCTATATCAGTCACATCGTTCAGTGGGTGTTAGACGCTCATCGATATTTTTTGCTCACATGCAGGCTGCTTGCTTTTTAAGAAGGCTCCCATCCCCTAAGGCATTTACCGATGGTTGCAGTCTTCAAAACATCATGTACAATAGGCGAAATCAATTAGACCACGCTATGAAACAAGAACAATTCGGTATTTTGCAAACGTACATTATCACTGCCATTGCAAAACAAATCACAATGCTATGCAAAGAAAGAAAGACAACACCCAGATTTTGCTTTTGGCGGTTTACTATTCAGTGATAGCGATTGCTTCGACTTTCGTTCGAATGTTTTTCGAATTTCAGTTCAATCCTCTATTTAAAATACCCCTCCACTGCAAATTCGCTCAACGCCATCACGGTTTCATAAATGAATTGATTTAGCAAAGGAGAAGTTTACGTGCGTTTTATACATTGTGCCGAATAAAGAAAAGACCGAAGCAAGCCAAAGAACTGCAAAAAAAGCATCATCTAAAGGGCTCCAGCAATAAATCATCCCTGCTACTTTCAGCGTGGAAAGTGTTATTTCAAACTACGTCTTGTGTTTGGTTCCATGCCTTACTAGCTCACCTCCCCCACGCTAGATTTTGATCCACGAGGGTGAGAAAGGAGTGGGAACTAGAGAGGGGTGGGGAATAAGCAATATCACAAACGGACGCATAATTCGATCAGCCAATCACGTCGCAAAGCACCTTTTTCGAGCTCCTCAGCCAGAGCAGTGTAATCTCTATGATAAGTTAAGCATCTAAAAACGTTAAGAAACTTTATATTAAACGGCTTTTAGCCGTGTTGTCGTAATGCCCTTTCCATTTGAACGACCGTAGATTTCGCGGCCAATTCACGAACGATGCAATGAATGTTCTTCAAGACAGTAATGTTTATTTTGGAGATGCTGATAACAATTGCATCTTTCGATGGAAACACTACTTTCTTGTTCTTTAAGAGGCTAATCACTTGACAAATATTCTAGGATAAAGCCAGCGAATTCTGATTATTGCAACTGGAGATTCCCAATTCTCGACAACGGCGGCTCAACGCTTTCGACTCAGCTTCTATACACGCAGCTCCGAACACGTTGACGACAATGCCCTGTCACTCGAGAAGGCTTCAAAGGTATCCTAGCTTTCGAAGGCCCCCTACGACTTGGGATGTAGGACCTGGGACTCCCACGCAAGACCCACTTCAGAGCCTCGAGCACATCAATAACAATGACGTCAGTTCGCGGGCCTCTCCCCTCTCAGCCAATGCTTGAGGCCTCGAATCAAACATCAAAAACAGCGTCGTCCGTGCTGAGATTTTGCAGTTATCAATGACAATGGTGTCGACGTTGCGCGCGAACTCAAAGAAAACAAAGAGTTTACTGATCGGCTGACTAGAAATGTAGCTCATAAAGATATCATAGTTGCGTTAGCGCGCAAAGAAGTGGCGAGCCGTAAGTTATTGCAGGCATCAACTGCGTCAACAAGCAGGGTTTATAAACGCATTGCAAAGGTTCGGCGGCCGTCAGGGCGTGACTTCGAATGTTGGAATGCACTTTGTTCTTTGTTGTCGTATTTCGTGTTTATGGGTTGATAGTGTATCATTAGCGCAGATTTCGTTGTTCGATAGCAATGGCCCAGCTCAATCTCGTTTTAACTGCTGATGTTGAAGCTGCCTTTGTCTAAGAGTTGGTCACATATAAAGTAGCTCCCTTTTTTCCCTTGAACTTTTTAAGCGCCAATGTTTGTTGCTGTTTATGTGAGCGTGTATGTACTTTGTCGTTGTCACTGTATGCTAATGTTGGGCATCTCGTTTGTGCATCGCCGTTGTCAGGGTGGACGGATGGTCATGCGTTTGTTAAGTGCGTGTTTAACGTCGTTTTTCGTCTAAACATGATGATGTTTGAGGAGTGGTTCACAAGATAGTGATAAAGCTCAAACAAGAATCCCATGCACGGTGGAATGCGATGTTGATGCTGGAGGACGAGCTGCCTCAACATTATGTGGTGTTGAGTAACTGGCAAAGGAGAAAAGTGGTTGTTGGTGCACGGGGGCATCATCATCTAAAAAAGCTTGCAACTCAAATCGGCCGCGGACGAGAGTCAATGGACGTGGTCGTCGGCTCCATTGGTGGTCGACAGTGGATGTGGATCGCGAGCAAGACACATCAGTTCAGGTGCGACTGCGACAGACAGCAGAGGACGAGCAGCAGCACAGTCGACATCGAGCAACAGTGATACAGACTTTCCTTTCAAAGTGGTTTTGACTTTTTTGTTCAGTTTCATTATTTGCTCGCGAACCTCTGCGGGCATACTACTCTATCAGGAGGTCAGATCACTTATGCGCCGTACGGATCTCCGACAAGCATGAAAATCGGCGACTTTTCTTTTGCCCAGCATTTAACCACTACATGCGGGAACCTACTCGAAACAATGGCATCACTGATATCGCCTTCTGTTAGCCGTATTTCAGCCATATGATCTCCCCATAACTTCATACTAGGCCATTGACCCCCCTGGAACCAAATTTCAAACGATTTCTCAGAGCGTTCAGAGAAACTTCGAGATTTTTTAGTCATCTAAAAGAGTTTTTCAAAACTAAAACGAATGGAGCTGTACATTTTCAAGCCAACATTAACGAGTCAGGATGGAAAATTACAAGGGAAGCGAAGTGAGCTGGAAATTTTTTAAACATAGTACTATAGGTTAGGCGGCGAAAACTTCAACCTAGGTATTTTTCAGCTTATATGGCGCAAATTCCATTCATTTCCACCCCCATTTGCTAATAGAATATTTATCATTTCACTTTTTTGAGGACGCAGATTTCCTGCCAGGAATGATGTGATGTCCATCCTTTGTGGAAAGAGCAAATTTAAAAACGAGTAATACATAATCAACCACTCGACATTTCACGCAGTCTACTCGAGTGAAACATTCAGTTTGGTTTCTTCATGCTCTATCTACATATATGACGAATGAGTATCAAAGCCAAAAAAACACGTATAGAGCTCACCTCGGGATCATGGTGACTGCTCAACAATAAGCACAAGCAGTAATAAGTTGATAAATACGCACAAGCCGCTTATAACGGCAATGTTATTAGAGTGAAAAGAATGTGCGCTGGAAGATGAAGCAAGTGAGGTGAACTCGGGAAATCTTCAATGCAATAGTTCGATGAACATCACGTTCTCATAAAGGTTGCGTTCTCTTGAAGGGTCAACAAATCTGTGAAATTAACGGTTATTAGTCGACACTCCGATGAGAAAAACTTCGAAGCGGATAGAACGTTAGAATTAAATTCAAATAAATTAGAGAAGCAAAGAAACGCCCTACGATATATGCTAACGGGAACAAATCCCAAAACATTCACGCGTTAACTGGCGTCTGTCCCACACTATAACCAATTATCGACGATCGCCAGTTGCGTCACAGTCGCATTCCTCAATATCCCATCCCTATTACAAGGAAAGTTCGCCTGGCGCAAAACGATTCCCCATGCTCATAGCAGTTACGTATTGCTATAAGCATATCGGCATCTCGTGAGTTCTAATATCCACATCAAAATCTTCACTAACTCAATCACATTTCACCTTCAGCCCATTTTCAAATAATAGCATATTTGACTGCAAAAGCATAGTCAACATTTGAGGATGGTGTCGGTAGGATTGAGAGGAAAGAGGCTAAAAAATTTAGAACACTATAACTGATAACTGATTCATAAACCAAAACTAGTGCAGGAGAATAAAGGCAAATTTGAATGTTTCAACAGAGTCACTTCTAATAAGCTTCTGCTTTCTAAGAAAATCGAAAGAAACGCTTTAAAAAGCTCTTGCGCATCTCTCCCGTTAAGCATACCTAACAGTCTTCTTTTATTTTACTACAGAGGAAATTTTTTACACCATTCAAAAAATTTGGTAATACGAAGAGATTTTACGTTAAAATGCTAGTATGAATGGTATAATGGCACTTCTAGCTGACGAACAGACACGAACATTGGACCGGTATTCAGAGTCCTCAGTTTAGGCGTCTAAAGGCGAATTTCTTAAAGGCCAACATTAATGGATACCCTTCAGCCTACCACCTTAATATGAGCAAAATTAAACAAAAACGAATAAAAGATTACCATGGAAAACCTTTCGAACTTCAAAATTCAAAAGCTTTTTACACAAATGGGTGGTCCTTCAATCGAAGAATTCCTTCAAAAGTGAGCACCGAATCAAGCATTTTACCCACCAAGATAACTCTATTATAACGCTGACAGTTGAAAGCGAAAGTCCCTAGTATCTGTTCAGAAGGCATCCTCAAAGCCCATCCCCTATCCGTTCTCAGCTCTGCATCTGCCTTTTGAAAGGTTAAGCGGCAAAGTGGCATTACTTCCGACAAAGACCTTTTAATGTCGACCTGTTTATTGCTCTGGTTGGCAGCAATCACCAGTGCACGAGATTCGATCAGATCAAAGTGGATGAGAATTGTATATCTTGCTCAGTGTTAGACCATAGAGGTTTTTGCCAAGACATTTAAATGATCGCGTAAAAATGGTTTATTTAGTGAAAGAAAAGCATCGACGGGTTTCGGATGGGTTTCAGTAAATCTGCAAGCGCGACATACCGACAATTCAAACACACAGCGGTGATAACGTAAACGTAGCTCGTTTCCATGCATACAGTCTAAACCTCTCTTGAGTTCAGCTAACGTCTGCACACACAATTAAAGAGAGGCTAGTCAACGGCCCGATGCGCGTCGTGTACTTTTGAAAATCCCATTGAAAGCGAATGCGCACTTACCTACGCTCTACCAAAGCATCGCTCCACAAATGCCTTCGTCAATCTATCACAAAAAATACTCAAACGATTTTTTTCTTGCAAAAGATTGCGATATTCTTATATCAGAGAACTTAGAATTAGAGCTGTGCACGCAGGACACGAAGGAAGAATGTGATGGTTGGTGGACTGAATTTTCCCCTGGGAAAGGGAAAAGCTGGAGCTCTAGGTTATCCATTTTCAGTTGTCATATCAGCAAGGCGACAGCTGCGAGATTTGAGAAGTCAACGTAGGGTGTTTTTCTAACTCGCCATGTGCTCTTTTCCGTATATGCTACGTCATCGATTTTTAGTTTGTCCTCTCACAATCGACGAGACGCAGGTTTCACAGGAGCAGGTAGATACTAGGAACGTTACATGTAATTTCCCCCTTCCCCATTCGTGAGGGAAGATGACGTCCTCCCTTTCTCCACGCGACGTTTCCTGCTTGTAGCTTTTTAGCGAAACTTTAATTGCACAAAGGTGTTGCACTTGCGTAGGAAATGCACGTAAGCGATGTGGAATACTGCGGGCGACATTTCGACAACACAGAATTTGTAGAGAATTTGGAACTGTAAGTATCAATATTACGTATAAAAGAAAATGTTAAGGACGTAACAAATAGACAGACGAGCGAAACAGGCTGTGAATGAATAAATATTGAGTGTTTATAGCTGAGACGATTAGAGTGACTTTCACGAGAGCTTATTGAATGGGCATTAGCTGCGAAGTAAGCAACGTTTTTAAGATGATTCAATCACTCATCTCATGCTCCTCGTTAACGTTCCTCTTGTAAACTGCTCGCTACGAACTTGTAAATGAACACTTGTAATTCGGGCAATATTTTATTAAGTTCATAAAGTGAAGCATATCGCTAATGAGTACTACTAAGGACGTTTATAACTCCATCTCTTTTTCGTTATCACAAATTTCCGCTCTCAGCGGATATGTTTATTTACGCATTACAAGAAGACTCATTAGAAAATAATATTTCGATTTTCGCTTAAGTGTTTTATGAGTTTATTTAAAGCAGAGAATTCTGCACATAAAAAGTAAATTGAAGAAAAAGTTTCAAAAGAACAATGCAGTCACAGAGTCACAAATGCATGTGCACAGTGAAAAACCCTAAGCGAGCAGTTAAAACCGGAACAATGGCATAGGAAGTGAGACTATCAGTAGGCTTAGTCAAACCGAGCAAATATCGATGCCTGACAATCGCAGCCGTCACATTCAAATCAACAGAGTGCACTTTTCTATAAAATCATTTTATTTTACGTTTTTCTATAAAAGCATTTTATTTTAAGGTAAATGTACCTGAAAGCTGGTGAACACCTTCAACACAATTTAATATCATGTATGAGATGTTTTAGCAGAGACGATGATTGCGGAGCTGATGAATGGCTTCGAAAACGGCGCGTTTAATTTGTGTGTGTGTCTACATGCACCTGCCTTTTGGTATGACAACCGCAGACTTATCGTCGAAGCACCTGCCAATATCGCTTATTTCGAGACAACGTTCATCAATCGCCCACTTTCAAAACAATCTCTCTATGCCATAATACAAGCGCACAAATCATTTACTTAACGAACCATCGAGTCTCTCCATTCCTCTAAAAAGAAATGCCATATTATATGCAAACTGCTAAGTCCTCGTTGGAATCGGGAATGAGTTTCGCAGTTGAAAAGAATGAACGATTTTAAATCTTTTTCCTTGAACAAACTTTTTAAGGAATAGAATTTACCCTTTTCAATATAAAAAAGACAAGGATCTACAGAATGGTGAGGCTTCGGCCGTTCCTCCCTCCACCCCCCCCTCACCACTGCTCACGTACCGATCCCTTCCACTTCGCGTTCCTACTTCGCGTTCTTATCCCGGGCTTTGATGGCAAGCCCCCTCTATTTAGAGGCCCTGAAGTATCAGGCGGCGCGGAATCAAGCTGAACTTGCCCCCACTAAAGGAACTAGTTCGTAACAGTGCTGTTCAAGAGCTTCTGCGACCGACTATTTTCCTTTCATTTTCCAGAATCCCAAGTTCAAACGACGACATCCTGATGTTCGAGATTCTCCGAGGATAAATGATGACACCCTTCTGCTTGGGGATATTCGAGCACAAACTAGTCTCTGAGGGAACAGTACACAAAAAGCAACATCATACAGAGCCATCGTTATAAAGTCCTCTTATGAGAATAAGCTAAGCAAAGCGCATAATACTACACAATACATTATGAGATTGTGAAGAATGTTTGGCCGTAAGGAAAAGCAATAGCATTCATGCCGGTGTTGGATGTGGCTACGTACTAGAAATTCGCGTGCGCCTGGGCGGGGAATAGAAGCCTTGGTGGTTGCGCTGAGTGCAGAAGAACGGCAATTTGAAGAGGCTCGCTTTGTTTCGCCATCTGGCAGCGCTCATTTGTCGCGCAGTTCGACAACTGTTTCCAGCCGATGCGCTCATCACACCTATCAGCAACACGATGAGTGCTCGTGCTTTTGCACGCGCCGTTTAATCCCACGATCGACTGAAGAAATGAGCAGTTTTGCCACTTTATTATATTTCAGTCTTGGTGGTTATCTGTGAAGAAGCAAAGACACTTCCGACGCTAAAATACCGCCAAGGCACCATGATTGGAGACAATTTAGTGCAGCATTGCATGCTTTCACCATCGCAGAAAGGCTAATATTTTCCGCGGAACTGTCTAGTCGGGCAAGGTATAATTATACTGTCATTTTCATAGAGAAAGTAGTGCTGTCCACTCACCTCGGGTCCGTCACATTATTGCCTGTAACCATCTTAACCATTCAACTTTCTCACTTGCTGAGCCTAATATGCGAAACTGTAAAAACCAACTGAACGCAAAGACAAACACATCCAAAGGTACCTTTTAAGTGTGTCTGTGCGTGCGTGTGTGTGTGTGTGTGTCAAAAACTTGCTTTTAAACTACTCTGAGGTCGTTGGCGAAGAAAGAAATGACTCGCGTGCCCGAATGTTTCAGTTACTCGCCAAAAGAAGGGAAGTTCATCGACATAAAGAATCTTGCATATGTGTCGATCGTTGCTCAGATCTCTCAATAACAGAAGGATAATCAAAGTGCTATTTAATCTTCATTCCATTGATAGACATGAGTTGCACAAAGAATTCGCTCATAGATTCATATGTTCTTCGAATGCTTATAACAAACAACCTATCATGTGAATGCTCTATTAAGTCATATTAAGAATGAAATTCGAACGATCGATTCTTTCATCATAGAAGCCATAAGAAGTACGTAACAGCCGAAACATACTTCACATAGCAGACATACTGCTCGATTATTTCCGCCATAGGGAAAGAAAGAGGATATAGCACCTAACTCACACCATGAGCAGAGAATTGGGTTTTTGAACTATTCCGCGAAACTTTCATGAGATTATCTGCTCCGAAAATGACGTACAATCGAAGGTGCAATGCAGTGCGTGCTATTCATACTTCAAGCAAACTGGATGCTTCTCGTCGACCATAGAATGCCAAACAGTAGTGCTGGCGAATCATCAGCTAACGTACCGTGTCAGCAAAACTATCATGCTTTATGCATTCGGTATGAAAACTCTTCTGGTTCAGTCTAATCGCAATGCTCCATAAATTTCTATCATTGCAACAAAAATAGAACCCCGCCATGGTTGTTCTGTGGAGGTTCATGCACTAAACTTAGAGAAAGCTCGAAAGGCCTCATTCGCTACTCATAAAATAATTTCGAAAAGCAACACATCGTCGTAACTATAAACGCTATTTCCGGGTGAGTGAATTTCTTTCAACAATGGCGGTGACCTGAATTCTGTGGCAAATAAGGCAATTGGTTCCGCTGATATACTGAAAAGGAAATTTTCAGTCTTTCGATTAAAAGTTCTATATTCAAAATTTCGTCTGAAGCAGCAATAATTTGAAGCGCTGATTGAATATGCCGCACGATTAGCAAAGCACAAATGATGTAATAATAATGAGCTTGGAAAGGAAATACGTAATACAGCACCGGCCCATGCTACGGATGCTAGTTAGGGAACAACATTAGCTTTTGCAAAATTGCGCTATAAAAAATGACACCGCATAAAAGCGGAAGACACCACCATTGCACGCTTTTACAAAGTGCACCACGGCGATATCGTAGCTGTGCGTATGTATGTCCTGCTAGCCAGTGAAGCTCGATCTATTTGGAAATTAAGCATAACAGCTTTCACGCCAATCTACCAAATATATATATATATATATATATATATATATATATATATATATATATATATATATATATATATATATAAAGTTGTGCCTGGACAAGAAAAGGAGCGTGCATTTTATGAAGTTTTGATGGTAGTAAGGCATAGTATAATGCAGCTAATAAAATATTTGTGATGGTAGAGTATAATAGGACATAAGCCACGAAAATTTCGAGCTTTAGTGTTTGTAACCGCGTAGCTTATGAAACATTTGGTATCTTAAGATATGGAACTTTGGACGAACTGCTGAGATGGTTAAGTTTAACATAAAATGACTTGGAGAAAGTAACATGCACTGCATTATAGTTTAAAAACTATGGTGATTAGCACCACTGGTCCGCAGAATTGCTATTTCTCTAACAATGACCAAACGTCGTTTTTTGGCAGTGTTTCTTGCTGTCTCGAACTTTTGGAATTAAAAATGAGTTGTATATTGCTCGCATATGCAACTATTTTTCCAGCAAAACTACGTTTTTTTTTCGTGATCAGAAAGATATGAGTTAAATCTATGGGGGGAGAGGATGAGGGAAGGAACGCCACCTGGTGGAATTTCGACAGCGATGGGCTTTATATGCGATATTGTGTAACTTACAGAGATTCGTATTTTGCATTTTCGACGCGAAAAATATGTTAAATTATATACTGACATCGCTATTGCTTTAGGTATCGAAATTCTTTGAACGTTACATAAAAATTTGCAAGTTTCCCTACCTTAGAACGTTCTCCCATTGTAATGATGAAGCTTAAAGAAGAGCACAATTCTGGCACAGCCTCATTATTTTTCAACTTCAATGTTTTATTCGAATTTCTGTTCAAACTTGGCACTTTGTTTGACCGCATATGGGCGATTGTTTTTATTATAGACGTTGACCTCATCCAGCTCCAGCCTGTCCCAGGTTTCCATTATGCTTTCTGATTATAACCATCATAGTTAGATGTTCATTTTTGTTCTAGATTGTTGTTTCTCCTCTAACAGCTTTTGTCACGTTTTCCTTCAACATGTTTCTATGGCTTAGCAGAGCATTTTTTGATTCGCTAAGAGAAAACCGCGTTCCTAACATCCCGTACGAAGATGAGGTAGACCATGGGGCCCTATGATCCTTTCGGGGGTGGGTCCGTTACGATGAGAGCTAGGGGTTGTCGGGGTGCAGGAGGTCACCTGACGAGGCCTTTACGGGGGAGGGACGCTTTGACAGCGAATGCCGAACACTGAGTGCAGGGAAACAGTTCCTGCAGTGTTCCTAGCGAGCAAATTATTGCTACCAAAAAATGTGAACAGAAAAGCAACTCGGAAAATATGATAGCTTTCCGAAACGATTCCCTTGTTGAATATAATTCATCTATACAAAAACGGTGTTAGCAAACGCTCTGCAGCGAGAGCAGAAAAAAAGAACAATTGCAGCCAAAAAATCTAATTCGGCAGAAAAAAAAAACGTAAAACAGTTGTCGCCTATACAGAACAGCCTCAGATGTTCAAAAAGCTAAGAAATAAGCAATGTTATGTTGAACTACATCACTCAGTTCGCATAGAATACTCTTAGCCATGAATGCTTTAGAAGAACGGCATGCTTAAAACCGCACGCAGAGTTAGGTTTTGTCGGCTGTAGGCCTAAGGGAACAGTGAAGGGAAACGAAATTGAAAAACTTCTAAAACATGAATCAAAGGCAGTAAAAAGTTAAAATAAGACTAAATCTGCCAAAATTTCTAGCGCTATAAACGACAAATAACTTTGAGGTGACATCTTGAACGCTTAAACTCCTTCGCATTACAATGACACTTTTGAATTCTGAACATACATGAGGATTCCTTTCATTTTTCCAGCTAGTTTTGAATTGTGTCAGTAAGGCTGACTATGTGTACACCATAGATAATGAAATTAGGTGCATCGATAGGAGAAAAATCTTTCTAAGATGGGTGTTAAATGTTTCAACTCAAGAGAATGAACGATGCCTTCGAGGTGAGATAGTTAAAACCCACGTAGAGGTATTAAAGCCAAAAATAAGATGCCCTTTATCAGTGTCCAAGTAATATAGTAAGTTGATACTGTTAAGAAGTATGAATTGAATGAGACGGACGTCGTTCATGCGGCCTACTGAAAATGTGGATGACTCTAGTTTGGCGGAATTCCAATCGGAATTCACAGGTTGTGGAGCGTTGGCAATGGTCGCAAATGCGTGGGATGACGGAACACTTCAGCAACCCATTTCAGTAGAAAACTGTGCAAGCATGAGCCTCATAGCTCCATTAATGGTTTTGTACTCGTCTCGCAGCTCATAACGTTCCTGACCGATAGCTGCACTATCTGTATCCACTCAAAAACGAATGCTTTTGAATCTCATTCGGCTAAACCTGTAAGTGTGACGAAAATGAGATTCAATTCTAATGTCCATTGGGTTCCACTATGAGGGTGCTTTCTTCAAAAATCATCAGAAATCGAGTAGCTCAAAGAACAAGCATCCGATTAACTCAACTGTCTCGAAACTCGCTGATTAACCCCTCAGTCTCGACAGACAAGGTTCATTGAGAATATAAACATACCACCGTGAATAATGCTTCCTGCTGAAATGTTGCCCTTCTGGTGACTCTTCATGCAGTTAATGAGTTTTTCGCTTGGTACATCACATCCAAACGGGATCGTTGACGTCATTTCGGTCGTTATGAGGGAGAATCTGTCTGAAGCAATAATGAAATATTTATATGCAACCACAATAACGACATTTTTATGCAAGAAATCTGCCACTAGCAGGCATTAAGCATCGTGATTTTGACTACACATGACTCTAGAAAACTTGCAATTTTTGACAGAAAGAAATTTGTCCATGGAAAGGCTCGACGCAGGATGAATTCGGAACTAGCTGGCAATGCTTTGGTTAGAACTCGGCAACCCAAACGAAGACAGAACATTTAGATGTGCAAATTGGCGAAAACTATTCGAAATTAACCTCTAATTTTTTCTTAAACTATCGCTTCTCAGGTAGCAATGCAGATATATTCATTTTTCTTCTTTGAACAGTAACAGTTGGTAAGTGTACAATTACCTCTAGATGATTACTTATGTGATTAGCTTAGGACGTATCC
Source organism: Baylisascaris procyonis (assembly GCA_037389465.1). Taxonomy (NCBI): domain Eukaryota; kingdom Metazoa; phylum Nematoda; class Chromadorea; order Rhabditida; family Ascarididae; genus Baylisascaris; species Baylisascaris procyonis. The sequence continues at coordinate 7,391,696 of JAZARR010000059.1, forward strand.
GATCACTTCGATTACAACGCTTTTAAAATTGGCGCAATAACTGCAACTGCTTGGAGCTTTATTACTTTTTGCATCGCTGAGGTATTAGTAAGCACCTCAGCTCATATAGGAAACACCCCCTTTTGTGCTTTAAACCGTCTTCATAATATGGGGAAAAAGTTACTTAATCGACAAACTACTAGATCGCAAGAGTATTTTCAGCGCACATCTAAAGAGCACCAACGTCACTTGCGAACGTGTTTAGTGGCTAGTGGAATGTTCTGCGTGAACGCCTTCACGGATGTGTTTCATAAAGCAACAGAATATACGATAGTCATTGACACCTTTTTCTTTATTGTGCACAGCGGTCAAAATAAAGCATAGTTCCAATGAGACAAGATTTTTTGGCATTTATAGCTATACTGCAAACGATGTGTACTTGAGCTGAACACTTATTGCAAAAAAGCGGAAAACAAGCGATAGAGAAAAGGTTGAGTAGGGGAGGGGTGCGAGGATAAAAGGGAGGAGGAAGAAGAAGAGAGATCGATAGCTTTCATTTTTTTGGTCTACATGAATAAATGAGGACCGGATGCCTGAAAATTTGCTCCATTTTGAAAAGTTGAGTTTCGCGACAGCCAAAGAACTTTCATGCAACGGGGTTTAAAAGCTTTAGAGGAAATAGAGAAATCGAGGAAGATTAGACGATATGATTTTGCTTCCTGAAAAAGGGACCAGAAATTTCTTCGCCATTCATATCTTTCTGTGGAAGAAACAACAAGCATCCGTCTTTGGACTTTTAATGTTCTTTTTATTGACAACTCTCTTGTATATATTAGACAATAAGTGCTTTGTGAATATCCAGTGCTATCGATACATATGATTTGCATAAAATGTTCGGCAAAGCTTGACCTATAAATATTTTCTCACCTTTGCTTGCATCTGTATTGTGGTATGTGTGCAGCAACAAGCATATTCATCTTGTTCAGAATTTGCACTTCTCGTCGCACATGCTGCTGTTTTCTTGATTCAGCAACACCTCCACTTTGTATCCGCACCTGAAAATACTCGATCCTCGTTTACAATGTTTAGTAGTCACTATCTGAATGCGCAATATGTGCTTTATGGTCTACAGTTTGGTTGCGGATTCAATTGACTCGATTCTGCTCAATTCAAGATGATGGTTGAAGGGTCATCAGGCTTTTAGGAATCATAAATGAAGATCAAAACCACTGTCGTGATCTACATCACAATTGACTGTTAAATTCCATACGTGCTCAGACCTAACGATGATGCTTTGAAAAAGACGGGAAAATATTTCATCTTCAACTGCTGCAAGCAGAGGAAGAAGGAAGACCTTAATCTGCATAAAGCAAACATGCTAATTATGCTCGACATGAAGGCAAAAGCAATGTAAAAAATTGCAAATGAGCTATGAGCACACGAAGAAATTCTGCAAGACATGTCGACGTACCCTTATGCTTGAAATGATGAATGAAGTCGAGAACTGAGTGGAGATAAAACTCCTCGAGGCATTTCATGAAAACAGAATGCTTTCTTGTTGCATCGGCGGTATGTGACGACAGCTTATTCCATATGTAAACAACTCTGCACTCGAAAGAATGACGAACGGTGCTGAAAGAGTGTGAGCAGCAAATAATTTATTCAGGGCAGTATATAAAGTCCTTTCTAATTGCTTCGAAAGCTCAACTCGACGGTTCTCAGAAGTCGGCGAACGAAAAGGTGAATAGGATGCTCGGATTTTTTTGGTCTGCCGGATATCTTGGGGAGCTATTAAAAACTGCTTTGAGCTTACTTCCTTGCAAATTTATTTAGGGTTCGCTGCCTGAAACGACGGTCATAGGTCGTCTTTTAATGTTGACAGGCAGCTACTGACCCTAAGAGACACCTAAAATCAGGCCTTGGTTACCGCTAAAAATTAGTGCACCGTGAAATCAAAACGTTGTAGGTAATTGACCCCTAATCCACAACGATTTTCGGAAGTTTTATAAAGGAAATATGGTCCATAGATCACATACGGTAAAAGTATTATACTGAGATAATACTGATGTAAGTCCTTCATGTGCATAACGTTAGTATAGAGCCAGAGGAATATGGTGCCCTGGGAAAACGGAATTAAGAAAAGAAAGGTTTTTTAAGGCAAAAGCAAACATTTACCGGGTGAGCAGAGATGCAATAGATGACTATCAGGAGAGTAGATAGATGTTAAGAATGCAAGAAGTAAGACGCGAATAGATTACCTATGAGAACAAAAGATGAACACATTTCGGCCCTTAACGTGTGCACCTGAGTTATGCGCGGGCCATCGTCAGAGCAATACGCATAACCCTGTTAGTATGAGAATCTATATAGAGAGCTGAACTAATAGTAGAAAAATTGGAAAGGAATGGAAAAGTAACTTTTATTGAATGAATGAAAAATATAAAATAAGAAAATTGTAGTGAATATAAAAGTTGTAAGCGATAGCACTAACCTCATCACCATAGTTTGAAATAATAAAGGAAAATCAAAGCTTAAGAATGGTATAATAGAGGAACCACTATCTAAAATAAGGTACATGTATAATTTATCTATAAACCTAGAAATACAGTGCACAAAAGGATAAAAGTTAATGCATAGTGGGGCACATGGTCGACATAAGCGCACCATAAACAAATGTGATGATAACTGGTAATCGATAAACCTCATTGTAGATGTTAACCGCCTCGAGCGTACAGTGGTAACACGTAGAGCAATAGTTATTTGATCTGTGTTTAATACCAGACCTATCAAAGCAATATGAATAACATTTGAAACTCACTAAAACATTCTCAAGCCGAAATACTAATACAGAAACTGAAGTTAGGTTGCAAGTAAAACAGATCCATGGATGAAGGATGGAATACAAAAACCATAGGATAATTTAATATTATGATATAAAGTTAAGTGAATAAATGTTCCGTTGAGAAATGCAGTGTCGAAAAGCGTTGATCAATAAATCTTGGTATACATGGTCAAAGCGATCGCACTATGAAGTAGTAGCACAAGTAGAGCAATATTTATTTAATGTTAAACCTATAGAAATAGCTCCGTTATGCAACTGACTTTTAGGGTTATACATAGAAAAGGATTTAAGCAATACGAATGATTAATAAACATAAAAACTAAAGCTCGTGAAGGATTTCGTTAATCAAATATATGAGACCTGTCTGCGATGTCTGAGCCATCTCCGAGACATAAAGGAACATTTATTTCATGGATTGCAATGATACTGAAATTTGGCTGACTAAAATTACTTTGATATAATGGAATCTATTCTTTTCAGTTGTTCGTTTTCTCAGGCTTGAATTCCAGAAAAAACGAGGTGTACACTCTTAAAACCAGAATAATTGTCACCAGTCTACTTCCGATATTGTTCGTTATACTGCTTTCCACCGTAAATACGGCATATTGTAAAAAGCATCAAAACACATCATCCACGCGGCTATTCGAATTGTGAACGGTATTATCAACGTGATCGAACAATGGAAATCGGATTAGGCAATGCGAAACGTGCTTTCCTCGTACCCACAACAGATTCCAACGCATTCAGCATGTGTGAATGGAATGTAAAATTTTCCAAGATCGTTTTATGGACGCATCAAGGATAATCTTGCATTGAATAAGCTTACTTATCAAGGTGTTACTGGCATAAACAAAACACTTCAACTGAAACGAAAAAGTTGGCGTTGTAGGTGAGCCTTGTGATTGACGCGTTATCGGAAAGCGGCTGAAGTTACGATTGAGGACCGTCCTCTCGAAAAAATTTACATTGAGGAATGCAGAGTGCTGTATATTTTTTTCGCAAGCATACTAAGCACTTTGCTGCTCGAACATCTTTCTTTTATAATCTTCCAACGATGCTTTTGTCGAACTGAAGGCACATCACTGTACGAGACTTTATTTCTTCACTCAGACGTTCAGGATTGCCTCTGCAGCTGAAAAAAATCTAATCCGTAATAGCCGGCAGTAGCCGCGTAGTGGCATTCTGGAGTAGTGCATCGGCAATGTGCATCATTTTACTTGGTGACAGTTGCGCCGTCGAACGTGCGTTCTGCGGTGCAAGTGTCTTCGTCGAAGAACGTCCCACTAGAAAGAATGTTTAGGCAAAATTTTTGCATTTCCAACAAACTGTAGGCAGTTTCTCATAAAACATTTGCATGTAGAAGAAAGCGATAATGACTTGTGAAGCAAATACAGCTCAAATAAGCAAATAATATGACTCTGTAAGCATTATTACTTAAACCTCGAACCTTCTAAGCCTTCCTACTGCTGTCCACCTTAAAAGTTATGCCAGGCAGTTATACCTAAAGCGTTGCAATCCTGTCGGTTTTTCGCTTCTCATAGCTTCTTTTAGACAGACCCTGAATTTCGGGATCAGTTCGAGGTCCAACAGTTCGCTCATAGCGAGGCATTAAAAAAACAAGAAATACTTGCTCTACTGTGGCGGCAAGAGAAGCGATTAGAGGGGAATTATGTAACGTATGTTGCGAACAGAAGAGATGCGTGCGAGATGCACTCCGAAGTGTGAATCTGATAACACAACAACGCACACCGCATCGCACTTGCTCGCATTCGTTTTGTGAAGCTTGTCTTACGTGTCTTGTTCATCTGTTTTCTTGCATCCAATTGCTACCATTTAGATCGTCATTCAAAAACGATTTCATGTCACCGTGGCGGTGATGTACTTCTAGTTGCACTTTCTACGAGGAAACTATGAAAGAGAAATCGTCCTTCTCCTTCCTACATTTCTTTCGTTACGAAGATTGAGTACCGAATTATTTGTTGCACCTTTTGCCCACCGAAAATTAGGATATTCTCTTCGTAACTGATGAAGTTGGCAAAATATTTTATCAACACATCCTACAAACTGCTACATAATATACATGCGTTAGCTCTTATTGAGAATATGCAGTGAGCATAGTTTCTTAGATCGTATGAATCTCTGAATGCACAAAGCGACAACTTCAGCCTCATGTCCTTCCATCAAAAGTTCTGCTATTGAAGCTCAAAGTGCTTCGAAAATATCCAGAAATCTTTTGAAGCTTGAGGCACTCCGAAACAAGGGCAACCCGACTCAAAATTCTCGCTTCACCCCATCCTAGTGCTCACTTGACTGTTCAGAGCTTGTGAAACCTCAAAATACTGGAGGAAAAGGTTCCCAACTGCGGTGTTCTGTTGGTTTATAAAACAACGGCTTTACTCGGTGACCCCCACTTCAAGGGGGTCTCTTAAACGCTAAACCTATCTACCCATCGAATTTGCTTTAATTATCCTTGAAGCTTAAATAGCGTTATATGATTTTTTCTCTCACAGGATTGTTAGATGGAGGAATTCTTCCTCACTTCAGGAACCTATAGCCTTAACCGTCCGTTCTTCCTCTCGCAAATTCTTTGAGGGACACCCAACGAAATTGCAATCCTTTCCAAAGCAAACCGTATCTCTCTACAGTGGCACGTCTTCGCATTAGCAGATTGTTCCTCATTGTGCAATATTTTTAGTTAACTTTTCTTTCGAATCTTTTGCCCAATACTACTGATTGGTCGCATCTTATTGTTGACCGGCTGAGGTTTCCTTTTGCTTCCATTTTCCCATTTACATTATTAGGCGAAGTGAATAAATAAACATGTTAGGAGCATCGAGCACAAGTTCTTGATCGCTATTGCTTTGAGACATTTGGGGCTTTATTCACATAGTTTTATTTTGTATTGTCCGTTACTATTGTTTCGCAGAATGTTAGGATTTCGTGTTGCGCTGAAACTTGAAATTTTCAAACCCAAACACTCTGGCATCCTCATATTAATACCAATTTGCGCTCTAGAATCTTTGAAGGAAATATCGAAACTAATAAAAGGAAATCTTTCGTCATCAAATTTTATAAAAACGGGAGTCCACTGCATCAATCTTTCATCCTCGCCCAAAAAAGTTCTCTATAAAGGTTGCTGTTATATTTTTCTATAGACATTCCTCCTTATGTTCAAAAAACTAGTTCTTCTATTTCTCCTAATTGCTTCTCAACAATCCTACCAATTGTAGCACATAGCGATAGCAATATAATATACAATCGATATCACTTTACATTCACTTCTTCTCAGATGTTTTTATGTGATTTGTAAATAATGCATTGGAGCGTATTCAGAAAGCTGCCATGTCTTCTTGTGGAAAGTTATCAATGAAAAAAGACATTGTTTTCCTTCGTATCGCTTTCGATAAAAGCCGATTTTTTAAAAACCGATAAAACCATGAAAACCGATTTTTTCTTCTCAAAACTAAATGGCACGACTTTCATCTGCCGATTAGATTTTAACATGGGAGAAAGTGGTTCTAAAAGTCTTACTAGTCAAACCTTTATATATCATATACAGCATATGAGCTTTAATACCAGCCAAAAAACAAAACCCTGCCATAAGGATAACGTTTGGCAAAAACTGGATAGGTAAGGGTTATGGGAAAGGAGAGAGAAGAACAGACTCGGAATCCCTCATGTTTGACTGGCCGAACCTGCAGAATCGCAGGAGGCTCGCATAATGGCTTTAGATCGCCTCGCCTAGACGTCGATGCGATGTGGCAGCCAAATACTCAGACTTGTGTGGTCCAACTGTTGCAGCAGAAAACAAATATTATGTGAAGGAACTGCGAAATCTCGATGTGAAATGATTTGGCAGAATGTGAACGCCGAAAAAAGGGCGGCAAAAGAAAATTGGGGAACTGGTGAAGGAAAACAATTCTATCGAGGCGGGAATCCCGACAAAAAAGAATCGTTCCCCGACCTTCGTTTAGAAAACTATTCAATACGAATTATGAGATTGTTTATGCCGATGCGCAATGCGTTGTTTCCTAGTTGTTGCTTATTTGCTTCTAATCGCTCCCACTAGCACATTACAATGGAGGAACTGAGGCGTATTTGTTGGCTAAAATTGTCTAACACTAATTGTTCTTCCAATTTTGGTTGCCCTCAGGTGAAATTATGGCTGAAGACGTAAGAGGCACGGTGATAGTCTATTCCATTGTCGGATGTCCACGATGTGATGCTGCGAAAAATCATCTTTCTAGATTCCGAATTCCATATACGGATATTTCTTTGGACAGTTTCCCACAGGTTAGTGGGATTTAATGTTCATTTGTATTCTCTGCAGTGCAAAATTACCATAATTCAAGGAAATGAGATGCCAGATTTGGTGCTGTCCAGAATGATGTGCTCATCACCTATGCGCACTTTCAGTTGAACATCCTGTTCATCCTATCACTCGTTCGTGTGCAGTTCGAAAGAATTCCGTTGCAACTAGCGTACATTGTCTTTTAATCAAAGCGATAAAGCAGCTTCCATGATCAGCTCTTTTAGAACCAACCGGTATAATCAAAGGCGATAGATAGATTCTTTTTTGAATCGAACTTTTTAAAGTGTCGTGACGAGATGGAGCGTTTGTGTGGAAACAGTGATGTGCCACAGATATTCTTCAATGAGGTGCACATTGGCGACGAGGAAGGTCTGAATGCACTGGTGAGTTGGTTAGTTTTACTTGTTTTCAGCAGTTTCCATTTTTAGCTAGCTTGATAAGACGAACAATGAGCACAACGTAAACATAATTACCGCAATCGAAACAAAGGGCAACAATATCGTAGCAGTTCAATTGACATGTGTTCATGCCCTTGGCTGAATTTGCACGCTTGAAATTGTCTTGCATTTGCCAGCTTATATGTGTGCAATCTCACAACAGACAACAGCCAACTCGTGTATTCAGGGAAACGCCGATTCTGTTGATAGCATTAAGTCGGGTCTCGCGTGCGTAATGGCAAGGGTTTCTCTTTCATTGGACGCAAACTTTTTCAGATCCAATATGAAGTTATACCTGCTGCATCAGCAGTACAAGCCACTGGGCACATTTCTGGTCTTGTTTGGTCTAAACTTTTTGTCACTCATCCCATCCTTTTGTTTAGTACTGTCTCCATACCAAGATTTTCACTTGTGACTCAACCATCTGCCAAAATTTGCTTACAGAAGACTGAATCTATTTGACGGAAGTTGGCCATTTATCACTATTTCATCATGCAATTTCAATGATAACCTTTCTAGTATGCTATTCGGTGGCTTCAGGTAAGGGACGTTGCAAGGTTCGACGCAATGATGGAAATGCTTCGAACAGAAGAAGCATCACGGGCAGCACCGTCTTTGCCACAACCACAAACTTCACTAGACTGCGTAGATGAGGACGAAAACTCGAGCAGTAAGCATTCCATTACAAAGCAATTGTGCTAGAAGAATGCTATAGAGACTCCTCGCAGACTCCATCATCCATACAATATGAAAAGGCGAAAAAGAATTTCAAATTTTTCAAAGCTTCAATTCATTTACTTGTTTTGTTCACTTGCCACTAGTTTCAACCCATCAATCAGGGAATGCATTCGATGCAGTTTCGCTGAATACATGTGATGATCTCTCAGGTTCACTTTTATTCTTGCTAGTTTCCGCATTTACGAGTATAGAATTTGTGCTATTAAATTTGCATATGCACGCTTTCGAAGAAGTTGGATGCGGACAACAGTGAATTTTCGGCGTCAAATTTGTACAAGCTGTCACATTTATAAGTAAACGTTTTATTAGCAGTCATATTATTGTTTCTGAGCATTTGTATTGTTGGCTGGCCTGAATGCCAGGACTACGAAAAGCACATGTCGTGCTCCTTTGGCGCACCTCACGCGTTTATTACGTTTTTATGGCACCATAAGACCAATAACTTCCTGCCTAATATTACCGGTAATTTTTCTACTGTATTGCTACAATATGTCGATTTCTGCAGTGAAAAGCTAGTCGAGTGCTGTTGGTTGTAACTATGGACGAAAGTTTCGATCGTCACTGAGTCGTGAGCCATATTGTCAGTTTTTTAAATTGGAAAAGCACATCCGCTGCAGAGTTTTCTCAAATACAACGAATATGCGTTAATTTCTCATGCGAGAATGTTGCATTATTGGTGTGAGTTGACATTGAAGGATGCTATTTAAGCGAGTTCGATGGAGGGTGTTTTCTTGTGCATACCGAACGAATATTCGCGTTTAGTGGCAGGCATGAAGAAGGCGAATATTATAAAAGACAATCGTGTTGGTTCGACGCTTTATCGGAACTCCTTCAAAGGAGAGCACTTCATCAGTTGGATCATGCAGCAAAGACATTTAAGTGAGACTTTTCCAATTCTCTTCTCTTATGCTTATTATTTAGCTATTTAGCTGTTAAAAGCACCTGACCGAATGTCGCTTTGCTTATCGCAAAGAAGGCTGTTAGGTTTAGATTTACTCGTAGGTAAAGAAACATCATTCATGAAACCAATTTAGCAGATCGCTGACAATTAATGAAACATGCCTAATAATGCACTTATATTTTAACCTAATCTAAGATTCCGCAATAAAATTAGCCTTTCTGATCCTGTCAGTTGCAAAAGTGTTACCCGAGGTACAAATTTGGTCAAATCTTATAGCTTTGATCATTGCATCAAAACTCTAGCCTCAGCTCGTCATATTGCATTTTGCAGGCGCCAATTCCCAAAAGCGCAAATACATTTTGGAACTGTAATGGGAACGAAGAATCAGAGAATTACTTGCGAAACTTATAGCATCTTTTCTTTACAGAACTGAAAGACGCTCTCGAAATTGGCCAGGAGTTAATTGAACGCCAACCTGGATGTCAAATGTCCAGAGAAAGCGGCGAAATATTCAGCCCGGAACGGTCAGTAATTTACAGGTTTTCCAGATTTGAATATAGCATAAATACGAACATAAACATAAATGTCGATGTATATATATATATATATATATATATATATATATATATATATATATATATATATATATATATATATATATATATACCACGCACTTGACCATGTAAAGTGCCAAGTGTACTTAACGTAACCAAGTTAAGTACACCTAGCCAGGTTAAGTACTACTGCTTCAGTGACTATTCTAATACGGCATTATCAACAGTGGGCGTAGACGTGTCTTTATCGTTACTCCTCTGCTATTAATATGGGAGCTAACGATTAAGGTCACAGCTGAAAGTATATCTGTAACATCTAGTTACTCAATGTGCTGCCCTCATTTTTTTCATATGAGCAGTATTGTAATATCTCTGAACCAGCAAGAGGTCGTAATAACGACATTAACAGATATGAACCATTTGAGGTATTATCAACTCCGAAACGAAGAAGAATCTGTAGCACTTAATACAGGTCTCACCATCGAGCAAACTCTTCTAAGCGTCAGAGAGCTAAATCATATGCTTATCGCAGTTCTCGAACCTCTTTACGACCATATTCTCACCGAAGATAGAAAGGCATGTTCTTAGCGTTTCGTTTTTCCGACTAAGAAGGAAGCCGTAGATGAGGAGAGCGTAGAGTATTTGGAACGAAATGTTTCTCCGTTAAATGCTAATCTTTTTGGTAGCTGAAGCGCAAAAGCAGGGTAGCAAATGAGTTTAAAGTCATTTAAATTGTAATGTTCAAAACATAAGCCATTTCAATCAAATGGATTGATCGCTGTGCTGCATAGAATGCTGCTTCCTGTGGGAGCAGATGGCCCAGAACTGGAGATGAAAATCGCTGGAATTTCGCGAAAATTACAGTTTAAACGTTGCAACCAGCAGATTTTTATTGGTCAGGCATTTCTCTCGTGCTGCAAATGTCTTCGGCCATTTCCAGCGTTCGTCAAGATTGACGTAAGGACTGTGGTTTAGCGATTCCCACAGGTTTCGCAGCATTTGTGCTACATACTCAATGATCAACACTCTAGCAATGCGATCATGTAGCGTAATGAAGCTTGAAATCGGCGATGTGAGATGGTGGTTTTCTTTGAGTGATTTCATAGACTATGTTCTGTTAAATATTTTTATATCAAAAGTATGACCCGACATTTGGCACTCCTTACATACTTTATGTTGCGTGAATATGCATGTACTACACCTGTTCAGTGACCGCGCAGTATCCAATTTATAGTTTTATGGCCGACATTTATTCAAATTTTTCCGGGTTCACGAAATACGATGAGGTATATCGGCTTAGAGGGTTTTTGAGGCTCTCGTTTGTTCAATTCTAGATTGCGAGCCGAACTAAATTTAGCTACATCATAAGCCATTATCGAAGTTTATAACTAATGATGGAACTTACAGGCAATAAAATATGTCGGAATAGAAGACAACGAATATTTTCAAGATTACGTCGCACTCAGCAGAGATATTCAACGGCTCAACGTTGAGGATGCTAATCGATGGGAAAAAATCGCCATCTTTGTGAATATTCACAATATTATGCTGATACATGCGTTCACAAAATATGGCTCACCGAACGACGTTTGGCAACGAAGAAAGGTTAGAAATACAGTTGTGCTAAGGAAAATCTTTTAGGTTTTCTTCGCATATTTACTTGCCTACAGCAAATCAATCGACAATAAACGAAGCACATTTAACTGTGCAAGTCAAAACGATGCAATTGCGGTAACAAACCCACTCGCCAATAATTGCATATGGTTGACAACTTCTTTCTCTACTTTGCTGTTTTCATCTTTTGTATTTAACGGTTGTATTGCTATATTTTCAAGCTTCTCAACAGCACATATTACGTGATCGGAGGACAACTGTACTCACTGCAGTCAATCCTCAACGGTATTCTTCGAGGTAACAAACGCGGAGTTAATATGCTTTGGGAACCGTTTGGCAGCCAAGATCGGCGTCTTCACGTAAGCATGGTTTTCTTGCAGTATCATTGAATATACTTAATGCTAGACGATTCCCTCCCCAGCAGTAAACAATAATGTGAAATCATTAAAATAAAGTCAGGTCGCTTCTCTCTTGCGGAACTGCCATGTTTAGTATCTTTGAAACGTTGCCACCGTTGTTTATGGTCGAACAACAGCAAGCACCTCGCACTTTTTTTGCTCCCGTCCGTTGGTACTCAAAGTCGGTTGATCAGGCGTTTTCTGTTGTATTTCTGGGCCCATTGCTCTTTTCGCGTTTATATCTCATCGGACACAATACGCATCAAACAAACAACATCTAGAGAGCATACACTTCACAATCAACCAAAGAAATTCCGACAAACATCAATCAGTTTATAAGCAATGGAATTGCGGATTCGAGGGATTCAATGAAAAGTTGCATTTGAATTGCTCATTTCCAAAAACCTGCAAAGCAAACAACGGTCACGAGCATTCTGTCTCATTGGTGAGTATTTGGAAAGTCGTGAATGAAACATTATGGTGACTAGTAAAACGTTAATTGCGAAGTGCAATGTACATCAAAAATAAGGCGCAACGGTGGTTCCGGTCTTGATACGACACTAAGTAGTAGATTCGCCCTGAATACAGATTCCATTATGTTACGCTGAATGCTGCGAACTATCACTGTCATGTAACTCCACATTTCCTATTCAAACACCTCACCATCTCTACTTATGAAATGCCTGGCGCATCCATTTCCAGTTACTTCCTTCCAGCTTAGCACCTCTTCCGACAGTTGTTTTTTTCGAGATGTTATTGCTCTTTTGCTCCACCCCAAAACGCTTGGTTCAACGCGATGGCCCGTATTAACCCCATCCTTTAAGGGTCAAACACTGTTATCTAGAAACCTTCCGCAACTTTACACTTCCGGCACTGCGCTCAACATCTAGTTCATATTTCCAGTTCACATTTCCCAATGCATCAAAGATTTCTGTTATCGCCTCAAGATTATAAAATAGCAGAATTTATGAGCAATCCTAACCGATGATTCATTCTGACTATTTTTGCGGTTGTTTCAGTTAGCGTTGAGTGGACCAGAACCGTTGGTGCATTTCGCGGTGAATTATGGCACTAGGTCGGGGCCCCCGATTCGTCTTTATTCAGTCGAGGTTTGTTCAACTCAACTCTGACAATTAGCATTGTTATTAAATGCTACTGGTCTTAAAACATAACTCATCTCAGATTTTATAGCAGTACATAACGGGGGAGGGGAGGAGGTGTATGTAGATGAATGTGGGCTGCTAGTGTAGGATGACAAGGCGAAACTTATGGGAAGATCCTGCGACTAAGAAAAAAATTTGGCTTCTTCTCATGATGTGAACGAAGCACTCTTCAGCTGCAGCATCCTCTAAAATTACGAAGGTAATAATACTGATGCGAGAGTAGTTCCAGTAATACATCATCTGAACCACAAGAGCTATGCCGCTAAAGCACCCAGTCGAATGGTGGTGATTGATGAAATTGCAGAACGTCATTGAAGAAATGAAATCCGCTGCAAGAGAGTTCCTTTCTTGCGAAGACAACCTCCTCATCGACGTCAAGAAATCGACTATTTTCTTACCATGTATTTTCAATTGGTATGCGGAGGATTTTGGTCGCTCAAAGAGGAAGGTAATTAATTCCTTTATGATCATCGTAATCGATCACGGTCTGCAATAATTACTTATAACTATCAAGTTTTGTTGCTAACAGCGAACGACGATGTCGAATTTAGCGGTCGGAGGGTAGCATTCATCAGCATCGTTAAATCTGAAAAATAGGAAAATAGGACATGTTTGGAGAGTGTAGTCTTAATCAACATTTCCGCTAAAAATCAAGGCACATTACATACTCAAGTACGGACAAATGTGTTCACACAACATTCATGAGTACACTGATTGTTACCGCAGTGGTAACTCATTCCATCAAAGGATGCTCATCGGCGTATTTATTCACTGTTTAATATAGAATCGATAATGCTTTAAGCTGATCCAATGGGTGATAGATGTGCTCGACGAAGGCGAAATGAAGGCGAACCTCATAAAGATGTGTCAAACAAACGCGTTTGCGGTTGATTACCTCCATTACGACTGGACGCATAATATCGTCTAATAAAGGTTCAACGTTGCTTAACGAGATATGCGAATAAGTCGTGCTTCAAGACACCAGATCCCCAGCTGATGAAAGCTGATCTCAAGACGTCTTTTTCAGGAAAGATAAACAAACTTTGACAATAATTTTGTCTTTGCTCAATACAGAGAACGTCATCAACGTTTGCTCAGCCTGTACCACCGCAACACTGCAGGTCTGTAAACGATCGAGCGAACATTAGCAACACCTAAACACTATTTGTTTATGCAGAAAATTATCCTCGGCTTTTCCTTATTTTCTATAAATCAACCGTAAGCTCGATGGTACCTTGCGAACCACAGAATGTTGTTTTCCTTGGAGTTGCAAGAAACAAGTGTATATTACCGTATTTATAACAGCACAGACCAATTTTTTAACGCAGAATACCGCAGCGTCACAACATCAATGAGCACAGCACGACTAATGGAACAACAGAAACTCCCTGTAGATGAGGTATCCTTAATTGCATTTAGCTAACATTAGACTCGGAAGAAAGGGTGAAAAGGGGAGGGGAAAGAGAAACAGCGTAATAAATCAGAACTATTATCTGAAAGAAGACATCGAGGCGGTCCACCATAATCGTTTGACAAATTAGAGACACAGGGAAGGTAGGTGTAGCAACTCGACGCAGAAATTGCTCCAAGAGGTGAGTGAATAACCAGACTGAGATAATTAGACTGTCAGAACGATCAGCCGTTATTCTTCAGACGCCAACAATTAAAGTTGGATGCGACATTAATCATTATACAAATGAAAAAAAAAACGAATGAATGGGCACAGTGACTGGGCAAAGAAAAACAAACAGTATTTGATATAACTCAATCAGATAGAAGTTGACGACCAAAAAACATGGATGCAAATAGTAACTACTTTGTCCTCTTTTTATTTCGCCCAATATTAAAAAGCTTGCAAAAATAACAAAACATGAGAGTAAAACAAACCGCACATATGCAATTACCTTCTTTCATGCAGCCGTTCATGGCCCCTCTTGTAATCTCTCCAGTGACACATCGTCTCGACTGCTAGTCAGTCCTCTTCTAAGACCGAAAAAGTAAACCAGTATATAAAACCTCCCCAATTCCTGGTGAATAAATACGACAATAAATTCATAACTTCATCACTTTCTCCATTATTTCAGTTGGCATTTACAACTCTACGAATCAACGAAATTGATAAATGAAGCAAAACAAAATGAAGAAAATATCTGAACATCATAAATGCATAACAATAATTACTACTTCACAAAAATCGGTTCATTTTGTTCCAATTTTCGGACATAATTGAACAACGCTAAAAAGAATAGGTCGGAGCGGCGGAGAGGCAGAGGAAAGCAAGGAATCAAATAACGCGAATCGCGACGTTGCTCAGATTCTTTCTGAGGCACAACGTTGGAAGGAATCACCCCTTCATGACTAAAAGTGATAAGAAGAGCGTTTGATATCTTAGCGATCCGAACAGACTTCAGTTCTTTAGGTGGGAAGCCGCGTTATTCTAAAGAATTATTAGTGGATGACCACCTGAAGGACGGAAGACGGAAGTGGCTGGAAATGCAATATACACAAGAGCCCAAAGCGAAGCAAACAGACAGCATTCAAAGCAAGAGGTAGAAATAAATATAGAGAACGCTCAAGAGCACAGGTCAAAATACAGCTTTTGCATGCTCATTGGTACTGTTATCCCCACAGGCTTTTCTATTAAGCAGATCCATTAAACTTTTTAAGGTCAAGCTTGTGGTGGATCGATGGTAAACTTGACTTCATAGTCAAACTTTTTCTAAAAGAAGCAAAACATGCCTCCTCCATACCATATCTGTTCTGCTCCCTGATAGCTCCCAAACTGAATCAATTTCTCTCCTCCCCTTCGATGATCGCCCGTCAAGAAACAACCATCCACTTGGTCCTCTTTGAGGGTGATAAACCAAAAAACAACCCGCCGCATAACTCTGCGCAATAAATTCGGAATGCGTTTACAGCTTAAACCTATTGCCGAAAACGTGAGAGAATTTATTGCACTAATGAGAAGACGACAGATGCGATTGGATAGGTTCATATCACCAGTGACGTCCTATTTGAGATAAAGAAAACCTTTGTACAACGACGATCCGATGAAGTAAAGCTCCAGCAAACGGATGAAGACCACACTGCCGTTGACGTATGACCATCTCTGGAAACTGGAAACGCCAACCGACAAAGACCATTCATGCACGAACAGAACATGAATGGGAAGAACTAGCCGAGCTCCATGACCTCAATAAACGCGACTTTCAAAGCGCAACAATAGATGGAGAATAATTCGAAATTGGCAGCATTGAATTGAACAGAAAATTCATTTTCTAGTACAAAACTAATTAAAACTATAACGAAAACCAAAAACAAATACGAAAAGAAACAGGAGAGCGGTTGCAGAGGAAGAGGAGAAACAACGACGTTCTAGTAGCCATTTCCAACTCTAAATCAGAGACACTGAGGAAATCAGTTACCTTTCGTCCTTTCGCAATCCGACGTTTCAGTGCTTCTCAAACGCTTATCGAATAAAACAAGCATAGGTCATAGGCGAAGCAATGTTACTGCTTCTTCATCAACGCTTCACATATACACATCTACATATTTAAAAAAAAAACTCAAGTTTCCCCTGAGAAGAGGAACCATTTGACTGTATAAATCCACAGGAGAAGGGGGCAAAAAAGCAATTACATCCAAAAAAAGAACGGTGACGTGCATAGGAAAAAAAATGTTCTCAGCCTATCACTGATAATTACGAAACATTTGTCAACGGAACCCGCCATTTTATGATAGGGAACAACTAAAACGTAAACGCTTAAGGTTGCAAGCACCTGCAAAGTTGCCGAATAAAGGAAGCGCACCATGCCAAACATAAACGGTTGATGAGCGAATTGGAAAATGACTACCTAGAAAAAAAATATTCCTTCAGCCGTAAGGAGAACGTTTTTGTGCGTGTGATAGCTCTGACTTCACTTCCTGTCCTGTCAAGGCAGCTAGTGCAATAGATTTGTTTAAGGCCCATCAAAGTGCTTTTCCAAATATTCTTATACGATCTACTTGGAACCACGCAAGTCTTCAGCGCCCCTTACCCTGTAATAAAAAAGTGACCCTTAATGTGTTATGATTTTTCCAGTGCCGATGGTAGTTGTTTAGAATATTTTACTGGGCAGTAAGAGTCCCATTAGTTTGTATGAGTAGCCTGAAGGCAATATTCCATGCTTTTGGCTTATTGCCAAAACTTAGGAAGTAAACCATTACACCTTGTGAACCACTGAGGGCAATCGACCTTCCTTTGAACGTTTTTCTCGTAAATCCGACCGTCCTCGACCTATACAACCAACTTTGTAATAATAGCTCCTATTTTTAGGTTCCTGCCAAAAATTGAAAAGTGAGCCTGTAGACTGCACCACGTTGGGATTCGATGGGCCCTCCACAGAATTTAAATCAGATCGTCAAATGTCCTTGACATGTACGGGTAACCTCATAATACGCCGTATACTCATGACTTAATGTCACAAGTTCAGAAATAAGCCGTTCGCCTGACCTTTTGAAAACAAAACGTGGGTTCCTATAACGTTTCCACCGAATCCCCTGTGGTCGACGGTAAATCGAATGTATCAACATATCAGAAAACATAAAAATAAATAAATTACGCAAAGAGGGACAATTGGAAGCGTCACAACGGACTCGTCGGCGAATACAGTTAAGTGATTTTTCACTGAAACAAATTCTATGCAATCCATCGAGGGAAAGAGGGATGGAAATGGAAAGAAAGACAGTGAGAGAGGAAGAGCACAGAAGTGCAATGTGCATAACGGATAACGGCCTCGAACCGATATGGACCAGTCGTCCTCCCTTTTTCCATACATGATTAATAAAATCACCACTCCTGGTCAGCAAGACGAGTGGCACATTGTCCTTTTCTAAAGAAATGAAGAAAGGACTAAGAAAAACCAACAAACGCGTACTGAAACTTGCATAAGACCGACCTCGAATCTGTAGGTTATGAAACAAACAAGCAAAAATCCAAGGCAAATATGATTGAAGATGGGTATTGTATACCACAAACGAATAGCCCACAAGTACCGGAATGTTGGCCGGATATAACAAGGTGTAAAAGTTACTGTAGTATGCATGTCACGTATCTGGTATGAACACATCATTACTCGCGAGGATGTGACTCGTCGTAGTACCGTTAATCGTCACTAGTTGCTCGTTAGCGCATTGCTCGTAATTAGCATAAGTCACAATGTCGACAGTCGCGTCCACCGTAACACCACCGCCTGTCGACGTTGGATAACTAGTAATATCATCCAGCAAAACATCCCGCTTACAGCGTCGTTTATCATAAAACCTGCAAGCAGCAGCCATCTATTTCGGCCCCCTACAAACAAAACCAAAAATACAATAAAGTACAACTGATGCAAAACACTAATCTGCCATCCAAGAAAATAGCAAGAATGAGTCCGTTAGGCATCGTTAATCTGAGGATCACAAAATCTGAGCATAAATTTTATCAGTCCGATGCCAGCTCCCCATGTGAAAATCTCCATTTATGCTCTAGCACATCTCCGACCACCTTTACCTCGTGCTGAAGGAACTGCAAGTGCCCTTAGTTGTCGTCTATAAAATGTGAGAAAAAACCACCTTGATACTGCATCAAATGTCCAGTGACACTTATGTGCACACAATGCGAAAGAATGCATGATTCGCTCTCAGGAGTTTCTTTTTAGCAGCTAATACTTCAACATAAAAAATTGGCGCATGTTTTAACCGTAAGGCGCAACCAACCGTCCAACCAGGTGAACCGCTGAAATGATGTCCATTTGGCGAGGTACGACTGTCATTAAACTCTTCTTTGGACTCCCCAACAATAAGACTGCTTTTGCAATTACTACCTATGCTTTGGCCTTCTTAATAAAATCTTGCTGCAATTTCTAAAGAAGCGTTGCAATAAAACTATGCAACAAATATATGAGCATATCGCAGATGCCATGCCAAGCCATCACCAAAAGCGTTATAATTTTATACGCTCAATTTCATGAGCGTCTTATTGTTTGTATCTCATGCAGTCGCATATTCTTGCTCGACAGTAAAAAGACCTTTGCAAAATGCCTCGCAAAATACTGCCAGGAAGCCGCTGATGCTGTCGGATTAGATCCTGTACTTCTTCTTTTACTCTTCGCTTTACATCTTCAGGTGACGTCCCGGCTATAAACTTGATCGGTTTCCCAAGATGAGTTCTGCAATATTATTCCTCAATTACAGCATGCCTGTGCAAAACAACATTCATTTATGTTCAAATCATTTAAAAGCTTTTATAGAACCCTCCTAGAGACCGCCTTCCTTCATAAAATATATAGGTGTTTAGTCTTTAAGCAAATATTCGGAGACGAGATCACATACAGTGAGTGGTCTTAACTTTCCATTTCATCAAATCTCTTCTGTCATCATTACTCCACTTCACTAATCACTGCCGCCAACAGCTGCACTCCGATTCTCAACCAAAATAATTCTGCATGGCGTTGGAGGCACGAAGGAAAAGCAATCAAATTACTGAAGAAATCGATTGATGACACGCCCAAATACAAAACCTGATTACTAGGAATACAGCAGTATTAGTTTCAACCCCCTCCCCCATCCCCCATAAGCACAGATAAATAAGCAAGAGGAAAGCGAACATCATTTTCACGGGAAAACCGCCATAGATGGGGCATAATGGTAGACGTGACTTCTCGTATATCCATCGGAACATCTCTGAAAACTGTGTTCTTTATAACATGTTGATTGATTGCCAAATAAAAATCGCATCATCACAACCAGCAAATCCTTGTAACGCAATACCCCAAAACCCATAGCACAATTCAGCTCTGCCAAATCACAATAAAAAATAGACAGTGTGCAATTAGGCACTTGAATACCCCAATATTCCACCAGTCTTCTCGAGGCTCATATTAAAGTGTACCTCGTCATAAATGGCTAATGACGATAATTACACATTGTGAACATCTCGCAATCTAGCAAGCAGTTTCATCTGCTGGACACTACAGTGGGTTTATATAACCGCCGGTTAGAATTCAGTTTAAGGGCAAAATGATGTCTGTTTTTGAAAACAACAATGGAAAGGAATACTTAGTGTGTAGATTCTTTCATGGATCACCTCTCCCTCACATCGACAGTCAATAAAAAAGAGATTACAACCACTCTCCAACTGATCAATCGAAAGAAATCAAAAATCAGACTTCTTCCCCATCGCGGTGTTCTGAATGCGTCTCGACAATTCTCAGTGAACATCGGTATGACCGGCTGCAAATACAAAAATTACTAGAGATGAGCACAGACGAGCAATTCTACCATTCGAAATCTCAGCATGATTGCGACACAGTCGATGAACGGAAGGAAAAGGTGGGAAGGGAGTGAGGAGAACAGGAGATTGCGGAACTCACTTTATGGCTGTGTGGCCATAACTTGCAATCATATGTCGTATCGCAAAAGTAAGCCTAGCGTAGAGCAAAGCCACCCCCCCCCCTACCTTCACCTGCTAGAATGCCCTCTGAAAGAAACATATTAAATAAAAAAATCAAGTTACAGAAGTCTAGATGACTTGTTGCACTTCCCCTGTGGTTCCTGATGGTGCAATGACTTGCCTTCACAGTGTCGAAATATGTACAGTTCTTGCGATATTCGCAGTCATCTGATGTATCGAGCATACTATTTACACATGATGTGCTGTGTTGGTTACACTGCACAAGCTTTACTTCTGAGACCTCCTTCCATAAGTTCCTAGAAAGCGCTACTAACGCTGACCGGATTGCTTTCTCTTTTCTCAATTACTTGTTTGCTTTGCAACAAACAGTAATATCAAGAAAGTATTGTGCATCATCCGCGACGTTCTGAACTTCTAAGCACAGGTACTGGAAGGGATAGCAGGGAATAGGAAAGATAGGTGAATACGGCGAATGGGAGATATTTTTGCTAGGGAGAAGGAAAATGGCCCCTGTTAATAGCTGGGAGTAGAGGTCCATTCGTATAGACATTTTCATCTGCCGCTGAAAGACATTCATTAAGCAGGTTAATCAATGCCATAAATGATGACTTCAATAATAAACGAACCGTATCGGCTCCTACGACGACTTTCGCGAAGCCAAGCCGACGACCCCACATAATGTTATAACGGGAAGGATCCGAGAAAAGAGCTTCTCTTACACCTCCAGGTGCAATACACAACAAATGCCCGTCCTTTAATCGTGCGATACAGTCTTCGACGGTGCCCGGCGTTATGCAAAACACTTTGCAAATCATGCCCCAGCCTAAACTTAACAACTATTCAACCAATATGTTGCAACTCTCGTCAAAGCAAGTGCAATCATTCAACTGCACTTAAACCCTCGAGAGATATGATTGAAGGATTTATATACCCTGTAGCACATAAATGGCGTAATTAAACATTTTAACAACCGCATCCGACAAAGACATCTTTCAATCGTTACATGCTGCAAACGGAAAGATGTGGCATAAGGCTTCGATTACTCTCTGAACATGACATTCTGAATGCAAATGACATGCGTAAGATGAATGGAAAGATGTGGCACTTATGAACACACAAAACAATGAAGAAATAAGAGATAAAGCCTCTCACTACTACACCTGCTGAGTGAATATGCCAAATCTCCTTCTTTTCGTTGCACTGCCGATAGCAGCGCTTCATTATGGTTTCCTGAATGGATATAGTTAAGTGCACTCGCTGATCTGAGGTGAAACTTGCCGGGCATCTTAAAGATGAATTTGTCTCCAACGCAATGCAACGTCCTTTTTTTATGAAGCATACACTTCGCAATAACGTAGTAGACATCGATTGGCAGTGTGCCGTGATAATAAAGAAATAACGCCGGTCCCTCATCTGGTACGTTCTCTATACCTTGTATCTCATAGCCTAAACAAAAAGCATATAGAATAAATAACATATTCTTATCCTTGCACCATCTTCAAGACAAACCACCATTAAATAAAAAATTATATAATAGCAGCCGATTGCAAGCACAGCAATGTCTATAGAAGGGAACAAACAGTTTCATGAATAAAGTGAGAAGATTTTATGCGCTCTTTGAGCCATTCATAAAAGCAACAATACTATACATCTCCGGCAAATGAATCGTTTTTATTTCAGAAAAAGAACTAGAAGAGAATAAATTTAAACGATCGGAAGCACTGCAACAAAAACTGCCATAAATAACCAAGAGGAGCGTAGAAAAGAATAACGTACCATGCCATACATGCCCTAACGCATCCCAGAATGACGCAATGCTGATACGTGCGCCATCCCAAAGGCTGCTCGCATATGCTTCTCTTATTCGATGCCTCAGTCCATAAATGTGCAAGAAAATCACGCAGCCGTAGATAAAGAACAGTAGAAATATAGGAAGGACGAATGCAACGAAAATTGGCAGAAATAGCCACGCCAGGTACTGCAAAAAGATAGAAAAAATCGTAAGCCAACCAAACTAAAAGCAACGAAAAGGACCTACATGCGTTGGTATTCCTATTAGCTTCTAAATCTTTCTTCATTGAAACATGCCAGAATCAAGCGTCTGCTAATAGAAGGTTATCCTCTTTACTTCCTCTTCCTTCGTCCCGATAAACCAATCAAGTTAAACAGAAACAAATGAGAACTGCAACAAAGCAAGAAAGACACTCAATTGAATGCAGGAAGTACACTATCTCAATTAGACCGAGACAACAATGCACTCAGACGTTAGCAGTTCGATGGAAATCAATGATAACGGATGCGCAGCAAACGCAAACAACAGCGTGATTCAACTGTAGAAAACATATCGCTAACCCGAACAGTGGAACGCGATCATGCGCCTAGTTTTATTTGCAAGGCGCCCTTTCTTCATATACGTATCATCAAATCTGCCGGCTACTGATAGTGCCGTCTTTCAACATTCGAAATTGGTACTTTATATTCGCAAAAAGCATGACCGCTAAAGAAAAACCCAAAACAACTGTAACGAGATATTAAGAATGCGCCACAATGACAACTCCAAAACGATAGCTAAACGATCGCATAAAAATGATATATGCATATTTTCTCAGCCAGTCTATATAAAATTTTAAGAACCCAAACCAACGAGGCGTGTTACATGAAAGTCTCATTCTTGAAAAGTTTCATTTGCAATGAGAAGGCAACTATCGACAGTGGATACAAATGAGAGGATGAACTGATATGCAGCACACACAAATACTCACCTAGATTGGTAAACCAACTATAAACACATCCACATACGCAGCGACACTACTCCTTCTTTAGAATAGTTGCTTTCTTAAACTGTGCAATAAATGCATGATTAATAAAAAAAGAGTAAAAAGCAAATGCTCAATAAGAGAACTGAAAATGAACCTCCATATAATCCCAATCGACGTAATCGATAGCCCATGATATCCACAGCAGCAATACTTCAACGTACGGTTGCAACCAAGCGGGCCAAGACATTTTCTGAAGCTGCTGTAGCAGAGGTTCTACCCACATTCGCTAAAAATGCCATCTGTCTTAATAAAACAACTACGGAAAAAAGATTCGTTATGAAAATAACACAGTATACAAAAGTCCACAGCCTATAGAAAAACAATGCACTATGCTCGACTCACATAAATCCCGAGCACATCAAGTTCAACAAAAAAGCGATTCCTAAACGTCCACATAAAGGTAGCTTTACCTTCATATTGAGATTCAAGACCGTTTGATGAAGGCATCTACTGCTTTGACGAATGCGGTAAATCACATGGCGAGTGGAGGAGTGACACGTAGCTAATGTTGAAGTACATGAAGCTAGCGCGTGTTTCACTGCATACCTCCCTGTGCTCTCGCCTTGCGAAATCTCCTACTATTTGCAGGTGACCGCTTGCAATTACCTTCTGCTCAAGTATTATTACAAACAACCCTACGCTTCGTTCTCAGTTGCGCCCTTTGTGACTCCAATGAGTTGCCAAATCATGACAAAAAATTTCACAGCAACAACGCTCAATACGTTTCCTCATTGTCCAACTGACTGTGAAAGTCACCAAGAAAATCATTTGTTCCTCATCTGTTTGGACAAAAGATTCCATGACATCCTTTTCCCCAGTAAAAAATAAAGCGGATCGAAGAGAATTGTTTGTGGCTTATTGCAAGGAAGTGGTAGAAAAGATCAATTTGAAGAAATTCGAAGGCTGGGAAGCCATAGTCTGCAAAAAGGAGAGGAACGAATCCGAGGACAACATTTATCTTCAAGAGTGGAAAGATCGCCACAATTGCCTTTCGCATTTTTGGATTCGCCAATCAGAAGTAACGCATGCAAATAATAGGAAGTCGTTCACTTCATCAACATCAATTGGAGAGCTCGCAGGGTTTTCTACTTCGACAACAAAATAGCAGACATCACTGACAGACATTGAGCGTTATCGACACACAATCATGTACCGCCAGCACGGCGTTCATAACAATTCCCGTTGACGATGTCACAACTTTTTTCCATGACCCTATTACGCATCCTGCAATTATAAACCACGCATCCTACCTAGTTTTAACAAAATGCGATTGAATATTGTGAATGTAAACCTAGCAGCATTCTGCTACCCGACCAATCGATTCGCTGAAGGAAATCACCTTTGTGCTCTTAACAGGAAGTTATTTACCTACACAAGTATTGCATTAGCGGTTCAGCCCAACTGCTCTTTTTTGCACACACATCGAACTTCGGTATGCAGCGACGCTAACTACCATGCTTTCTGGTCATCAAGTGCGCTTTTCGTCTTCAGCTTAGAGTTCCACGGTGAACGCCGTTACATCTGCGATATACCGACTTAACACAGAGTTTGTCGAACAGCAATGGGATCGGTTTAATGCCTAATCCTGCGAAGAAAATTTCCAGTCTAAGCAAACTTGCTCTCAAGCACTTCTATTATTTTCTCTCAACATGTCGTTCAAGTCATCAAACTGCACTAGTTTCCAGTCAAAATTCCATACCTTTTCGTATGAACACACCACTGAATAAAATTCTTCACCCCGTAGTGCAGGTCTTTCTAACATACTCAGAATAAATTCAGCGTTTGCATAAAAGTAGTCGCGTTAACAGTAGCATCGATACACTGCAGAAGCAGTGTTGATTCCACCCTTCTTGTTAGCATCAACAAACAATCATCTCTGTCAAAACGATCTTATTACGTGTATAAGGCAACCGATGGTCAGTTATGTGACCATAAGAAAGACCCATACTTCAATAGCAATCAAGTTCGACTCATAGAAAAACTTCGCATTATAATTCGTGAGGAACATAAAAAGGTTTCACTACTTCAGTGCATCTTTGAATTGGAAGAGGAAAAGTAATTCGAATTAATATCACCACTGAACGGTTAAGATTTTTTTGCGACAAACTGCCTCAAAGCACAGTGATCCATTAGGGTCTTGTTTGCTCACCTATCAACCGAACTGTACACTCCTCCGATACCAAAAAACGCTCTCTATTGTTTGCAGCGCTTTCTACAAAATTTTACTCTCAAATTCATTCTCTCTGCTATAAGCCTGAAACTGAAAAAAAAAAAAGAATATAAGAGAAGCAACGCTGACGTCCGAACCACACCTTCGCCCTCAGCAGTCGCAGCGAAATTAGAGGAAAAACTCTACGAATCGATTCAGGCCCCCTGCAATAACGAAATGCAGGAAGCGCTTTGCTCCATTTAGCAACTGTAAACTCCTTCCCACTGCACTATGGATATATATATATATATATATATATATATATATATATATATATATATATATATATATATATATATATATATATATATATATATAAAAAAGCATGATCAGGTAGCATTCATAGCTCACATTTAAAAAAGATACATTAACAAAAATAAGCATGAAATCAGATCTTTGCATAGTTCAACAGTTACATCTTGACTGCAAATGCGAAAATATTGTCGCCACACAGGAGAGCTGTCAGCAGACAATAACGAGAACTAATTAACTGAGGTTATTCAAATAACATCACCGATACAGACAATAAACGTTTGCAACGAAATTCAAGTGACCTCGTAAGGAGAGATGAGGGGGGAGGGTGGGGAGACAATTGGTTTCTTTCGCTTTGAAGCTAGGCGAGAAAATTTCGATTTCGTTAACGTGCACCCAACTTAAGCAGGCGGAAAGCCTCACTCTGCACCTGAGAAATTCATTTAGGCAAAACAGATCTAATAAGAAATGAGCTTGAAATCGCTAAAAAACGACTTGCGACAAACTCATACAAAGAAGCATATTCAACTGCGATGTCCAGCTCCGCATACTACTCGATATTTCACCTTCTCGCTAAATTTTTTTCTCCAAAACATTACCATATATAATGGCTTCCGATCATTCAAATTCAATAACAACAGTTAAAACTGTCGCTTTTAAATGACACAAAAAATTTCCAAGGTGAGCAAAGAGGAACATACATAGACAAAAATCCACTGAGTCATTAGTGGGTTAATCCATACTTCAACAAGAGAATGCTGTACGTAAAAATGCATTACAGTGTGCGTCAAAATACGCATATCTATCTCAACAAGAGAATATAGCCCGAAGATATTGGGAGCAGCGATTGCAAAGCTCGTCTCGCCGCCTCCCTCCCCCTTTTCTTGCTTTAACTCTTCTTCCAGCGGTATTTTGTGTTTTCGAAACAGAAAACCATTCTGCTACCGTGTATGTGGCCTCCATTCCCCATTGTCGTAGATTACAACACGACAATTACTGTTTTCCAGTTCAAGTTCAACTTGTGCAGTTTCGAAAGGATGTTCATTCGAAGGCCGTGTAGCCCGCACTTCCATGAATCCGCCATCCACGGTTCCGGAGATGGGAATACGCAACTGAAAAAGCTAAGTATTTACGTTAGCAGAACAGATTGAAATCTAGAAAGCAACCAGGAACAAAATACAAGTCAAACCTCTGCAAGATTTTAACCGTTACATGCAGGTTTTCCGATACCCAGGAGAAGATTTTAACTGGAAAAAAGCACATGAAAATCATGGAGTCATACATACTTCGTAAAACACTTCTTGAAGAAGGCTCTGTTCTGAAAGAAATTCAATAGTGCATTAGTTTATGACAGCTGAAGCCATTCTTAAGACCACTCTAACCAGACCACAAGGAAACGCCTGATAAAACACCTCCCAATATCAGGTTGGCTGTGTTGTGAAGCCTAAGGTGGGCAACGATTAAGCAACTCGGTGCATGGTCTTTCAGCTTTTTAAAATACCTCATAGACGCCGCTAAATATTGCACTTCAAATCCATATTGAGCATATGAGGAACGGAGTCTCGATTAGCCCAGATCCCAGGGAACACAAATGCCTTTACCTCGGAAGTGAAATCGCTTACGTAGTTCCTCCTGCGATCCGCCAGATCAACATTACCCACAACAATAGGGGGCCCAAGAGTATTTCTTGCCTGTTCATGTTCGGCAACAATCTGCATCGCCTTCCTAAAAATGTACAGTTGAATATACTGATGCAGGTGTGCAGAGGCACCAACTGCTTGCAAATAATTTGACAAGAAATATCTTCTAGTGTAAGGACCCGTTTTCCTCACTTAGTACCATTTGATATTTTCTAGCCTTCAGAGTCTTCATCTCTCTTTTCAGTTCTAACGCATAAAAAAGTTTACGAACGAAACCTTTATGAATACTCCATATTACTAAACCACTCCAATATGAGCAAATCAAATAAAACCAATATCTCAATTTGTTAAACTCATCCAGAAACTGCACGCAGCTTCCATGTTATCAAATAATCAAGCTTCTCTTCAGAAAACATATGTTCTTCCCTCACAGGTATCCGTGGAAACGTGCCCTCTCTGGAAAAATGTGAACGTTAAAGACCCAATCGCAATCCCCTCTTTTCCTTTAATTATAAATACCCACTTGGGATTGGCAAACACTGAGGTCCCCCTTTGCCGCATCGTCCATTAAGTCTGAGAAATCAGCAACAAACTCGATATTAACAGTACGAAGTGAAGGCTCCCCTGAAAACATCTCAGCTCGCTAATTTTCCACACATATAAACTCGCTTCCTCAATTTTCCTCTCCATTATATGTGGGTTCCGAAACGTGTCAATAACATGTTTTCCCTCGTCCCTCGAGCATAAATCCGCTTTCGAAATGTTAAGAACACTATAAGCACTTTAAAAGAAGAAATATGTTATATGAAAAAGGGTAACTCTGAAATTGGGGCATAAATGGAGGACCTTCCTCCCCTTCCAGTAGCGTCTTAAGCAAAGCCACAGGAGCAACTGCTGGGAATTGTGTAACCGTGACTGGAAATATGACGTGTTCGGAAATGAAACAAGTTCAGTAGCAGTAAAATGTTATTTTTTCAACGAAGAAACAAGGAAACGCCGAAAAGGGACCTGAAACGTGAAACAGAGTCTGCTGAGAGCAGCAAAATGAAACGGAGTTTGAAATATACTCATAAAATACGATCAGCCCGATTTACACGCCTGTGCTTCACTCTCCAAGACCGCCTTTTGCAGGTGAGAAAAATATACCTGTAGTGAGGAAGTGCTCGAACCTTCCGTTGGACGTTTTTGTGTGCGAAGTAAACAAAAGTAGAACCAATTATGAGAGTGCCTCCGGCGATCTGGAGAAGTGTTGAAGTCTTCACACGACCCAAAACACTGCTCATAGCACCTGACTTCTTTCGTTAAAAAAAAAGACAGTTTTGCAGAGACGCAATGAACAGTGCTGTAAACTTCACAAATGAGGGACAACGTGACAAAAGAATTCGATCACACAACAACTTGTAGCCATTTTATTGGAAGGTGATCGTGATCATCTCGTCAAATATTGGCCCCATTCGATTATTCACCACATTATTATAGTGTGCTGAAGACTGATTTAGCGATCCAGTGACCCTTGTGGAAGCTTATGCTATACTACAATTCCGCACTGAACCATTTCAAAGAAATCTGCCGATCCCTTCTAGAAATATGATGAAAGGGTACCAAACAAGGGCGATTCCCCATATTTCATCAGTTAAGTGTGCCAAAAAGATTCCGTGACACCCTCTTACATCTATTTTTTGCTAACTATACCCCTTCTACTGTATACGATTTGCTGCCTTGGCTATAGCATAAGAAATGAAAATTTTTTTACTGCTATCTTTACTTCACTTTCTTTGTTGTGAGGATTTGTGTCGTGATTGTCTTTACTTTAAAAAATTTGCTTCACTTTCCACCTCCTTTACTTCGCTGCCTTTACTATCTTTCGTAGCATAAGAAAATATTTTCACAGACATTGGTGTCGTGAGGGCTAATTAAGAGTTGGCAGCCCTGCAGTAAAATGAGGCATACGCACAGTTGAAGTGATACCTATGCGATGCAGCCTTACGTACTTACCTCCTCCGCATACGACTGAATCCCCTCATCCATTCATCTTTCCTAGCATCCAGAATTGCAGATCTCAGTTTAGATATGAATTCGGTATATCACATTTAAACTTGGCAACCTAATCCACGTATTTCAATTCAGCGGCCTTTATACTATTTACTATATTACTCCAACCTCACATAAGGCAGAGTAAAAGAAATGATTCTTCAGCAATAAGCTTGCACCATGTTTCAACTTGACAAGGAAAATACTGCAAGCGAAGAAATGACTAAGTCTATGAGCAGGGGATATGAGATGACGAGGCGTTGCTTTTCGAGGATGGCTTCGTTGTATTGTCCTGCAGTTGCTCACATATCCTTTTTTCATCCCCCTACGGTTTAAACAACTTTTTTGAAAAGGGGAGAAGACATACGAGACCCATCATAAACTCTACTGACCTTATTTAGCTCAGAAAAGGACACAATCAAGACAAGGACTTCCGCACCGATGCAGCTAAAAAACTTCAAATTATTCAGCTATACAAACAATGCAATCGTCCCCAGAAAGATTCAAATACAGCAATCAGGAAATCGTGATGGAACTCCGAACATGCGCTTCGTGACTGTTTTGGCGGAAAGCCGTGGACTCTCTATTGTGTACCAGACCCAGGGATCCCCACTGCTCTGGCCTAAGTGTGGGGTCCTGGCGAGGCTACAGGTTGCATTGTTCTTTTCTGGGAAATCTGTTTCTACCGCCAGCGTGTTTTTGTGGGTAGTCATTGGCCCATGTATCAACGGCGCTGGCTCCTCTTTTTCTCCAGTTCTTTTTTGTGTTAGTCTGCTCTCTTATTACCTCTCATTTCTTGTAATTTCCGGTATTTGCATTCCGCATATGTGAAATAGAATAAAAGATGTTGAAGATTTTTGCTGCGTCGTGACAGTCATTAAAAAACGAAATAAGCAAGACGAAGATAAATGTTGAGACGAGGTACATTTCGTTTCGGTTCTATCGGAGATGCAGTCCAGTTACAATTCACCACTCAGTTTTCCACCAAAGCACTCCGGTAAGTGTCTTTTCATTTTAAGCGTCTTTTTCACTTTTTTTTCGTCTGCTTTTACAAATTTGCACTGTCGAAACCGCAGACATGGCCTTAGTCTCCCACTCCACCATAAGTGGAAAGGCATGACCAAACCAGTTGGAACGTTGTCCATCTTAGTCATTCGACTTTATTCTTCGAGCTGGCCTCGCCATGTTTCCTCATGTGTGGCCAAAGCCTCGCTCGACCACGTTTCTTCACAAGTGGCTTTTGTACGCATGTGCACGGCCATGCTTCCTTTTTCCTTCGTGTCTATGCGCATGTATGTTGTGTTCATGTATCACACGCTAGTAGTTTCATCTTGTAAACGATCGAAGCTGCAGTTATAAAGTGACATCAATGCTAAAAAACTGAAAAAATGTGGAATGTCAGCGAGTACCGACACATCGTTATGAAGCAGCTTAATGTGTCCTCCAGTAACGACGACCAGCAGTTGCACTTCTGTGTCCTCAATGGTACAAAAAAGGAGATAGAGAAGGATCTGATGAGATGCTATGGAGCATGAATATAAAACATGTTGGAATCCCCATATCAAGTGCTATTTTTCTCTTTTGCTGTATTCACCACCGAAGCAAAGGGTAAGGCTTGAAGCTGAAATGCAAAGCCACCGACCCTCATAGTCGGGATCCCTTGTCTTTTTTTTTCAAGCCAAATGGTAAATCAGAGATTGTCCCCACAAGCGTTCTCAAAAAAAAAAAAACATCTCCTCGACTAGCTAGTTTAGTGATGTTTAATTGATAATACTGCAGCCATTCAATCACGAAATTTATACGTTGAGCATGTTGTGAAGAATCTCGTATTCTCGAGGGCCTCACATTATGTGAAGGTGAAGTGCTAGAAGGGAAGTGTGGCAAACTCGATTTTTTGAGGCTTAAATCCGCAACTTTTTGCACTATTCAAAACACTTTTAGGGGATAATGCAACTGCATTTCATTTAATTGCACGGGTTGTTTGATTTGTCGCATTTTTCAGCTTAAAATGGAAAAGACGACCGAAAAGTTCCTCACATCTCGCATTCCCTCCAGCCTTCACGGAGAATTTGCGGCGGTGGCAGAAATTATTAAAAATGGAAATCGATGCGAACGAAAGAGTTATACGGTATTTCATTTCCTTTGCATTTTAAACTGCCCCATTCGGGAATTCACGATCGCTGCTTAATGGATCTGCTGATAATCAGAGTGGCAATCTTGAAGCCAAAAAGTTGGTTGGCAGTCTAGAAATGAAAGCAGCAAGATAACTGTACCTCTCAGACCTTATGTAATACTCGAATTTGTAACAAATGGCCAGCAAGCGACTATGATGTTGAAGTTTTCTTGTGGAAAGCCATTACGTTTTATTGCCAGCTGTCTCATTTCTCAAGGTTGACAGTCCGTCTTATTTTGGCGAGGCTCGTCTGCTTCCATATAATGCTTACGGCGGCCACATGCTTCTAGCTTCCACAGCAGTCAGCAGATACAAACAAAACAGGTAATGAGTGACGAGGCGATGGTTATTGAAGACGAGCAGTGGACATACACAAAACAAGTCATCGCGATCCATTCAGTTCTGAAAACGCAGTTAGAACGTTTAATTTGTCGATCGTAACTGTTAAAGTTTTAGGGAATTATTGCTTGATAGCCTCATGTAGGGAGAGAAGTCGAGTCGACCTTTGACCCATTTTAAACAAATGCAACGTTTCACCACTTCGGTTTTCCATTCCTCGTTATGTTATCATTTACTTTGGTACAATGAAAAGCGTTTTCGAGAGCATCTGTCTGATTCGTCCTGGAGGGATCTTTGTCGACGCGGGCTAGCGATTGGAAATCTCCGTCTTGTATCGCACAAAGTAGAACCACTGTGCGGGCGTGTTGTCGAGCTGGAAACTAACGATTCTGACCACTGGAGCTCCATGGGCACCAGGTTCAAGCGAGGTCGGTTATGTTTTTGAATATGCCTTCACCTTCCGAGTTCTCAGAAATATTTCCCGCATAGTCTTAAATTTCTAAAGTTCTTGGGAATGGGGCGGTGAGGGAGAGAACTACTGAGAATGCGCATACATCTAAGTAGTATTTGCATAAGTACACATGTATATATTGTGCACGTGTGAATGTGTATATACGTGCTTAAATTTATACAGGTGTATCTAAGTATTCGCATATTGAAACATAGGTGTGCACCTCGAATGAGACTCAGATGAAAGGTATAGAAGGGGTGTGTAAGGATGATCGCGAACAGTCCAACTCGAGCGAAGAAAAGGGGAGAGTTTCGAAAAATGTTTAGACCGAGTTCATACTTGGAAGAGCACTCAAAATCAGGGCAATGAAGCGCCCCAAAAAGGCAAAAGGAGCAGCGAAATATGCGTAGCAGATGAATTAACACAATGAGGTAGTGAAGCAAAGTGATAACGACACGCGGCCGATGTTTACTGTGAGATCTGAGAGAAAGTATTTCTAACGATGGTGTAGCAATCATCCTTTTAAGCTTCCCCAAAGGCAAAGCTCCAAGTTGTCTCTGTTGTGAGGAAGCCATGGGATGTCCTTCCTAAGATTGTGCACCTGCCTGCACCGATTATAAGGATCCGTTAGTGAAAGCAGTGAAGACTCGAAAGGTAAGCAGCAAGTTTTGAAGTTAATTGCAGGAGTGCCGTTGGTATTGTGCAGCGGTGAACGCATCTCTCATTTGGGGGAATGTGTACTTCTCAATGCTTCGGAAAGAAGAATCCGATTGAAGCTGGAGGGGCGGGCTCCCGAACTAAGCGTTGAACATTCCACGAGTTACGTTCTCATACCATCGGTGACGGCCGGTGTTCTTCACTCTCTCACAAAATTTCTTTCGGTGCCTTCTTTCTCTCTCTAATCTCTTCACATTATTCTTTCAGCATAAATGATCAGGATCGGCAATAGTGAAAACAGAGACAGTACAACTGCATACCAGGGTATCAGCAGTATATACCGACATACTGTGTTGCCGATTCGTTTCGTTGTACGATTAGTCACAGTCATTGCACTAGTTATCAGATGAAAGCCGGATCGCTGTATTTGTATTTAAAGTTTGCTTTCTTTGCAACGTTTCTGTTTTTCCTTATAGAACAGAATTAACAGTGCAATCAAGTGTGAGGACTATTTGAAATTTCACTTAAATTAAGGTAATCTGCTAACAGAGGATGTAGTAAGTGATTGTGTTTAAGGAATCGAGCTCGTGGAAAGGCCTTCCGGGGGAGCGAATATTGCAATATGCCTATCGCGCTGTTCCTATGCCAGTCGTCCATCGTGGTTCGTTGCTTATTGTTGTTCGTTGTCGGCGTACTCTACTTTTGAAGAATGAGTGTATCCCTTGGTCCGAATTTGCATGAATCTATAGTATATCCGTCCATCTCCCCTCACATTTGAGGTGAACTACGCCGATCCTAACCGAATTTGCAGGTTCTTACCCTTGCCTGTTCTAAAATCAGGTTCTAGAAATTTTCCTTTCACTGAAACTCCCATATTCACATCCAGCTAGGGATGAGTTTTTGCAAAACATTCACTCAGATAGGTAAAGCGGGTTTTTCATCTAGGAGTTTCGTTACCCGTAAGTTGATTTCATGGCCATTGATCTCATGATAACGGTACCAAAGTCGTCCTCGTTTGGGAACGTCAACAAAAATTTCAAAAATTCGTGACTTTTCTTGTAGTGGAGCAGTTTTGAGGCAGATAGAAAGTGATTCTCTATCATGGCTAGGCAGCATTCCCCTCTTTGGAATAGCCCTCTGAATTTTGTTTATATATATATATATATATATATATATATATATATATATATATATATATATATATATATATATATATATATATATATATATACATATATTTATATATATATATATATATATATATATATATATATATATATATATATATATATATATATATATATATATATATATATATATATATATATATATATATATATGTTTATATATATATTATATATATATATATATATATATATATATATATATATATATATATATATATATATATATCATGTTCTTTTTCCAGCGGATGAATAGGCACAGTGCTCAAATCTTCGCTCATTTTGGGGAGAAATATGGGAAAAATTTATGAAGTTATCTACATACGAGAACATTTGAGGACTGACAAGAAGGTTGAGAGCATGGGAGTCTCTCCTGTCTTCTATACGTTAAATTTCACAATATTTATTCATTCTTTTTTTTATGTGGTTTTTTTAGTATTGGTCTTTTTACAAGTGTTTTTGTAACTGTTGTTTGCTGTGTATTTTTCATCTTATGTGAGCATGATCTATGAAAAGCTTAAGGGCATAAAGGCAGTGATTCTTTCGTCTATAGATTTTGTTTTTTCTTCAGAGTGTGATGTTCGATCTAAAAATGGCACTTTTAATTGGAAAATTACAAAAGAATATAACAATGCAAACGTTATACTAAAATCGATGCGTTGATGTGTGTGTAGGTGATGTGATGAGTTGATGTGGTTACAAACATTACAAACAATATTTTAGCTCTTGCTGTTATTTATTAACAAGCAATCCCTGAGGAGTAATTGCAAATATTTTGATATCTAGTTGCTTGTTGAACCTTACATCAGGCTCTCCTGACTTTTTTTAGTTCATTGCAGATCGCAAATTACGATGTATTCAAAAGTTGAATGATGATCAGCAACGGGCAGTGGCTGCTGCAATGAATAGAAGTCGACCGATAGTGACCATCCAAGGTCCACCGGGTACGGGCAAAACGGCTGTCGTCATCGAAATAATTTTGCAGGCGATTCGCGCAAAACAAAAAGTTTACTTTACAATTGTTTTCATTCCTTCAGTTTCTAATTTCGTCTTTTTTGATGATAGCGATATATAGGGGACAGAAACTAGTGTTAAATTTTGTTGTGAAGTTTTCATTGATCCCATATGAACTGTGATTTAATTGCTCCCGAAATGCTAGACCATTTGCTCTTTCAAAGCCTAGAAATCGGTTAAATTTGTCGCCTTACTGGGCAATCATTGCGCGCCATGATTGCTTTCTACTAGGAAGTAAATGTCAATTTGGGTTTGAGTGGAGCGGTTGGTGAACTGCGGAGCATTTTGACACGACTGAGTTAAAGACGGTCTGGTCATCGGTGCATCGGCATTAAATTTAATAGTTTTTACTTCCTGCTTATTTAATAAAAACCCCATCTGATCTTTGCAACCTGCTTACTTTAACAAAAACTTTTTTCTCATTTTATGTGCTCGTTTGTGCACCATCCAATCTGGCGATTGAAAATATAATTCGACGTATCCGTGACGAGACCGAGGCATGTCGAATGAGCTTGGATCCGAGCATCTCAATGGAAGAAGACCTCAAAGAGCATAATAGCTATAGCGATCTGCTACGTTTGTATGAGCAGCTGGTTAGTTGTCAGTGGCTTTCCATCGATGCGATCGTTGTGTGAGGAAGGAGAACGCGTGTGGCGAACCGAAACCGCAGTCTGTCCTTGACCTTTTTTTTTCCGTTCTTGCATTCATCACCTCATGTTTTAGTTTTGGTCACGTCTGCCCTCAGACTTCGTCACTAGGCTTTTCGATTTCTTTTATCTCAGCTAGTGCTTGTATCAGACGTCAGTATGCCATAAGCTGGCGAGCTTCGAAAAGTTCCTGCTACCATAGGGTGTCTATAAGTTCCGTGCGTCCATGTGTGCACGTGTACGGATCTGCTTGTATACATGTGTAAATGCACACAGGACTGGTCTGTGCCAGTACTTCAGATACCCTTCGTCCATCTAAGTGACGTTGCAGTGGAACTCAGTGCTCCTGGCTTGGCATCTAAACTTGAAAAGTTGACCTTTATAATTTATCGCTTGTTAGGGGTAGAAGGCATGCACTTTAGATCAGCAAATTAAATGCCCTTGACACATATAGGTCACCTTTTATGACGTAAAAGTAAGTTTTGTGTCTATTCAATTGTTGAACTTAGAAGGCAGGTTCCGTGTTAGGTTTTTCTGCGAACTCTATTCAGCGAAATTTTTGCATTGGTGCGGACGAAACGTCGGTTTGATGCTAATTCATAGAGTTATGGAAAGGGAGAATCAACTGTGTTCCGCAGTGTTCGCAAGA
This sequence comes from Baylisascaris procyonis, assembly GCA_037389465.1. Taxonomy (NCBI): domain Eukaryota; kingdom Metazoa; phylum Nematoda; class Chromadorea; order Rhabditida; family Ascarididae; genus Baylisascaris; species Baylisascaris procyonis. Next base: position 7,428,134 of record JAZARR010000059.1, read on the forward strand.
AGTAGTCAGTAGCAAGGGATAGTACATCTTGAATTGGAATTATGTGACTTTTGCAAAAATACTTCAATTTTTTGAAAACGCTCAATGCTTTCTTTATAACACAATTAAATTCAGCAAACGGTCGCTTCGACTCGTTTGAATATATTTGGCTGATTAATAACACTACTCAACAATCAGCTTTCTTCTAAAATATAACGTTTTACTCAAGATTTTTGGAAAGCTTGAGTTCACTGGCAGTGAAAAATTACCACTTTTTGTGAATTGTTGAAATCCCTCGAGAATTAATTGCCTGAAAATTGCAAGATACGATGAAATGATTCATCTTTCGGAAACTTTTTGCAGCCTTGAAGTTTTCATCGGGATATTAAAAATCCCTTTTCTTTTATGGGCCGGTGTGGAAACTATGCCTTAGTTTCATCGAAGGCTTATGGTGCAGCTTTTCCAAAGTAGCCTTCAATTGTGATTATGATCTGTTACTCATATTGGAACCTTATGTATGAAGTTGTATTTCACTGTTGATAAGATGGCTAAGACAGTTTCCAATGGTAGAAAAAAACGGACATTTTCAGCAGTCCAGAAAGAATCGCATGGTCCGCAGCAAAAATTCTTAGCAGTTAATAAATCCTTCATCTCCCCTCAAGAAGTATTTCTGAAATCGTATTCCCAGCAGGATCCAGATGAGCAAGAAAGGTTGTGATTTTCATTGTGGGCAGTTTGTAAAACTTCTCAAAGTTTCTTTTTCCAAAAAGTTTCAGAAAACCTCGTCATCCTCGATAAAAGTGGATCGCATTTTCGGAATCAGACTCAAGAATTGCGGTGAGATGTGCTTCGTTTTTGGTGTGAGAAAATTCATTTTAATCGGTCAGTTTAATTATTTTCAGAATGAATCAATTCGACTGACCGGGGACTCGTCGACCACGCGGAAGATCTCCCAAGAAGCTACTCATCTCAGAGATTTAATGAGAAAGGTGGATCTGACGATCATAGCTTCTGTTTTTATGATCGCATCCGCCTATTTATGTCATAAGAAGTCGCCATTTTGTTTAAGGATTCGTGAATGAGCAAGTGAGGTGTTACAAACATCTGAGGAAGGCGACCAAATTGAGGTGAAGTGGGGTAAGGTGATATTAGCCTACTGAAAATGTAGCACATTTTGGTACGTTGACGGGGAAGAGTATCTAAGCAGCGGTCTGAATGAAAGAAGGGGCGGCCTGTGAGGAGAGGCGTTTTCGGCACTGCAGCTTCCAAGTGCTGCAGACCTTTGTTTCAAGTTTATCACTGTGCATGCAGCCCAAGCTTTTTTAAAGTTTAATCATCATTGTTACAGAGCATTATAATCGAGAAACAAGTGATTTTGTGCACAGTGTCTAGTGGCTCATTGCATACACTCAGGGGGCTTGGATTCTTTCCGGACGTGGTGATTGTTGATGAGGCGGCACAGGCAATGGAGTGCGCAACGTGGGTGCCTCTGCTGCAGGCTCCTCGCTGTGTTCTGGCCGGAGATCATTGTCAGTTGCCGACTGTTTTACATTCTAGCGAGTATGTTGTTTAATTCAAAAACAAATAAGTGGAATGTAAAGGAATTTAGCCAAGGAAAATATGAGAAAGTGAGCTTATTTCACAGCTGTCAACACTTCGCACATTATCTTCCTTGAAGTGCTGTTTCAATTAAATTTAGCAGATATGTCAACAAAGGAAAAGAAGAGCTAGTTTGTGAGCCAGCGCGCGGTTACAGCGTTTCGATCTCCGTAGAGCTTTCCCGATGTGAATTAGTATCCGCACTGATTGTTCTAAAGGTGTACCATTTTAGCACCATACGGTTTGACTTATGCCTTCACGGTGAAGGAATAATCTCATTGAAGGAGAGGAGCCGCAGAAATTTACAAAATTGGATACAGGAAGGCTGTGGAAAGCGAAGGCGAAGTACGAACTGTGAAATAATGGAATTGCTGGCATAACACGAGGGGATAATAAGATGAAACTTAAATTGGTCTGGTTTGTTAGATTTGACCGAGCATATGCTTTGGTCTCAGACGCGTATTCTTTTTCAGGGCCATGTCGCAGGGGTTGGGTACGTCTCTTATGGAAACGCTTAACAAGGAGTTTGGCTCCATTGTTAACCACTTCCTGAGCGTTCAGCATCGTATGAACGAAAAAATCATGAGGCAAGTATTCGTTTATTTTATCGCACATTCTATATTTCAGACGCATCGTTAAACTAACTTCCTTCGTTATCTTAATAACTTTCTTCAGGTGGTCAGCCGGTTACTTCTACGAGTCGAAATTGCAAGCTCACCATTCTGTTGCTGCAATCTCTCTGAGGTCAGTTAGTACGTCGTGTTTCGCTTAAGTTTATGATCTGGGTAGGTGCATCCGCGGACCATTCGAGTTCTGCGGGGTGCTGTGAACACTCCAGTTATCTATGTTAGTGGTAAGTCATTGGCACGTTTAGTTTGAATCCTTATAATTAGTCACTTAATGATCCAGTCAAAGAATAAAATATTCAGAATTTATAAGGCGTTGTCAGAGGCAACGTTTCTGTTGACTATATGTTGGGAAATTGCTGAGTTTTGATCATACAGGTTGATCTATCAAGGCTGTTGAGGTACTACCTTGTGGCATGTCACTTCAGAATCCCACGCTTCTGGTTACATACAGTGAAAGGTGGAAAAGGTTGACGCATGCGGTTTGATTATTTAATTGCTCGTTGTATTGTTGCTTTCTTCCGCTATACATCGGATGGACTATTCATAAGCGATAAGCGAGGGTTTACCATATTGGAGTGTTGTTTGATGATAATTGTGGGAACGATTTGGCGGGGATTTCTGCGTCGTTCAGTGACAACAATATATCGGTAGCCGAGTGCCATCCTTAATCGGAATTTTTAGTGACATAAGTGCGATCGATGAATCAGATGTGATGAACGAGCCGTTGTTAATGATCGATACGCATTCGACATCGCGTCAGAGGGGTCTCAACGCATCAGTCGAACGCATCCATCAACAGTCATATAGGAATCATGGTTAGTAGGTGATTGGCCCGTTTTTTCATCGATGCACTCACTCCGCTCATTTTTCTGTTCACTTGTGAGAATTTTTATTCGTTTTTTGGGGATGCAAGCAACTTGCCATTGATTGCGGACGTAATATTCGCAATTTAAAGCAATTAAGAAGGAATCTTGGAATGTCTGCAGGTGAGGCAGAAATCGTGTGCGCTTATGTGCAGTGTTTAATGCGTATGGGTGTTCGACAGTGTGATATCGGTGTCATATCGCCCTACTTTGCACAGGTTCGTTTTATTTCCCCTTTCTGGAATTCATTTACAGTTAGATTTGACCCTATTAGGATGAGGGTCAGGAAGTAGTGGGGAAGTTGAGTGAGCTCACCGTTTATGGTTTCGTACTCAGAGAAGATCACTCACTTCTTTATGTGTCGCAATGACTTTGTACAAAGGAAAAAATGAACCGAAACGGATGGAAACTGATCCGTAGTGCAAATGTTCTACCGTGTTCGTTGTTTTTCGAAAACGCAGAAACTAAAGGGAGTAAAAAAATAAAATCTAACATCAAGCCAAAACCTCCACTTTTAAAGACCGGAGGCAAATTATCCTTCCAAGATGAATTTACCCCATAAATAGCTAAGAATAATCCCACCCGGGATATCATATAAATTAGATATCCATGCCATGGATGAAGATTTTCTACATCTCCATCCGTCCCTCAACAATAATGCAGCACCGTGTTCGTATCACTTAGACGCATAATTGTACTGTGCTGTGACTCTTATCTGGGGAAAAATCGAGAAGAGGCAACTTGAAAGTGCCCTTCGTGGTTTATGCTCTTGCCTAAACCTATCCATTCTTCGGTTAATATCGAAAAGAGTACGCCAATCCTTTTCAGCGTGTCCTCCTCTTTCTCTCTTACACTGCATCTAAAAACAGCTGGTAATTGTGCTAATGCAGCCTGCTGCCTTCTACGTTGGTTAGACGACAAAATTTTCCGCCTCGGGGAGAACCACTCAGTTGAAGACCTCAATTTTTGAATTTAAATTGTCCTTCAGCGACTATTTTAATCGTTGTTTTTATTTTGCTGATGACAATGATTAACACAGTGTTGAATCAGTCTTCGTCATTGTATTATCCGAAATTCGCTACTTCATCAGCATCACAGGTGGGATGACAGTGTCAGTCGGCGCGCCATCTGATCGTAGTGTTTGGAGCATTCATGAAATATCCTGTGATATGCTTAGCCATCTCCGTATTACTTTCTATAGATTCATTTCAGTATTCCAAAAGCAAAACAAATACATGATGACATTGATGGACAACAAGATGTGTGCCGGCGTTTCTTGTGGAATACCCATCTGCGTTGTGGGAAATTTCCACGAAGGTCATTTTTTGTGAGAAAGACAAGCGATCTGCGTGGACAACACATAGAAAAATTTCCTGTGAACTGGCAGACGCCAACACTGCACTAGATGGAAGCGGGTTTGGTGACGTAGTGGCACATTTTGTACAGTGATTTTACGGGTTTTGTAGGTAGAGCTTCTTCGAAAAACTCTCGGCGAGGAGGTTGTGAATACGGTAGATGGTTTCCAAGGACAACAACGTGAAGTTATCGTGATGTCACTCGTCAGAAACAACTACGAAGGTGAGGTGTTTGTTTGCGACACCTCGATTCATGTAGTCATAAGCGTCATCTTAGTTGCCGTTAATTTCATTGGATTCAGTAAGTCGTTATGTGAAGTAGCATTTCTCTTATTTACAAAAAATACAATTGATTCAATGAACGTTTCTTGAAAGAACTGCTACATTGTTTATAAAGAAAGAAATGGGAATGGGATATATGTTTCAATTGAAAAAGAAACTGGGCTACCACATGTACATCTCACTTTGAGACGGCCTCTCATCTATCATGAAAAAGTTTTATGCCGCCATGCAAGGAACATATTGATAGACTCTACGAACTCAGGTCGAATAGGATTCCTGAGCGATGCGCGTCGTTTAAACGTGGCGGTCACACGTGCGCGCCGGCAGTTTCTATTGGTCGGGAGCTCGTCGATGATGCGACACGCGGAGCACCTACGCTCCCTGCTGGAGTGTATCAGAACGGTCGGCAAGGTGTTACGTCCCAGTCAGTTGACATTCCTTTCAACAGACGCACCCGCCATAGGCCAAGATGTTTCTGGGCGATAATCAGCTCACAGTTTGAATGGGGTAGCGTCCGATGACCGCAGCTCAGATGTCTCTTCGTTTTGCAGTATGCTATTGCTGATCAGCCAAGTGTGTTGAACAGAAGGTGGCACGTCCAACATGCAGCTGTTGTAGTTCGACGCTTTTTGCAAACAGCCATTCTCATGTGGTCTCTCAATGGAAATCCACGAGGCAAACCACGAAAACTCGTGTGCTGCTAGAAAAGGCTGGATGCAGATCAACTTAGCATACTTTTGTCTTTGCGATTTAGATTACTCCCTAATAAAGTAGACAGTGCGCTTCGTTTCCCAGCTCCGCTGTTTTGTTAATCTATGCGTGTGAGGAGGGATGCGTTTTGCTTACTTTATGATCTTACCACTCGAGTGATGCCATTTAAAAAGTGAGAAGGGACATAGCTTTTTCGAATTTACCATAGTTCATTTCTGCATCTGCGACCAACACTGGGAAAATATATAAAACTCAGATTGCGCCCTCGTCATAATTACGCAAAAAGGAGTCACCAGAAAGAAATTAGGGTGACAATATCCGAGGACGTACAAGAGATCTTTAGTAACTATTTCAGACCGCACAAAAATTCTGAGGAACAGATTGTAATAAGGGAAAAACTAACTTTGATCCTGTCTCTTGTACAGAGGTAGCAACTTGTTGTACAGCGCTTCCTTTTGTGCCAAGTAAAGCGGTCATAAAATAAATGCATTTAATATAGCTGACATTTCGCCATCACAGGCACAGGCCGGCGGAAATAAGTGAAGGTCGAGAACTGGGCAGTGGCAAGAAAACACATCGAAAGCCAAGTAATATAACACCGCAGGACATTTTCCCATTCTACGCTCATCCCTCTCAGGTGAAAGACGAAAAATGGTTTATTGCACTGGAACGTGAACTCTTCTTTTACTCTAGCCTTCGAATTTTAAAACAGCGGCCAATCGGAGGACCAGATAGCCCTCTGCTGATATATGCGCTCTCTTTGGACACATCATTTCTCGCATGCGTCAGCCCATGGCCATTCACGCGGTGCTTACCGGAATAAGCAAAAATCGTCTCGTTTGCTCCCGTCCACTCAGAAATAGATGGGGACGCTTGGTCACCACCGACTTTCTTATAAATTACTTCAACGAGCAGTGCGTAAAGTTTGACGGGCTAATAGGTTTACTAATTTTGTCGGTCACTACGCACATAGAGGGGGGGGCACGCTATCTGAACGGATGTTGAATCACGTCAAAGAGGATTGCCCAACACGATGTCGCCAGTTCTTCTTCACAAGTGAAAATGAATGATCTTTTTTATGCCAACTTGAGTGGGTCCTTTAATTAAAGGCTGAGTTCCACGATGCGCTATAGATAACGTCACAAATGTGGATCACTTTCATGCATATGCGTATTGCTCTTCACTGGCCGAGGGGGAGTTGTTTCGTTCGGTACGGACTGCTTGGGGTGAGTGTGGCATTCGAACTTGCTCGTCGCTATCGTCACTGCAGCTGTCTCGCAAACGAGTCTCGCTGTATGCGTCCTCGGGTCGAGAATGGAAATATTCATCCAGTGTTTGTTCATATTCAGCTGGTGACTCTTCCACTGCAGCACACAGTGCAGTTCCACATGAAGAACATTCCAGCGATCCGTTTCTTTCTGCTGCCTTTAAACCATTCATTTAAGATTGGTATCTCTCGTACGACCTATGGGTGGTAGGTTTTTGTCGTTTCAAAGAATAAGCAGTATTCATATTGCACTGATTAAGAAAGAAAAAACGTTTGGAGGCTATTCATGGCTTCAGTTTCATTTTTACACATCACTGCCTACGCAGTTTTTTCTCTTTCTAATTATCACCGAATTTCTCTCAATTTTCAGGCTCATGAGCAATATTTGTCAATATACTACAACAGTAACGAGCCCAGAAAGAGAACTAACTCCGAAAACAATCTTAAGATTAGGATTACGAGGCTACGAACGAGCAAGCAGAATTTCTTTCCTCGGATGACTTCTTTTAATAAATCAGAAACGTAGTTGTACCTTATGACTTGGATAGCGATTCTGCTGCGCTGGCAACTTCTGTTCGATGGCCTGAAAGTCGGGTCGAAAACTCTGCTGATATTGAGCAAAAGAAAAAGTATTGTGCATGCATAACAATAACTTAATGAGCTTAAGATAAAACACAAATACTATAACAACATCAGTCAAATCAAGCAAAGCCATTTGGGCGTGTTCGGGTTCCTTTCCCTCTCCTCCCTCTCCTTTTGCTATGCCACTCTCATAAACTTTTCGAGGAATTCACCGTTGACTAAACCATACGAATTCCCTAAAAACAACTAAAACATTTTAATGGATTTATATATTGTTGTACGTGCAGGTATCTATAAATCTATGTGCGAATTTATTTGCATTTATATATAATCATAAGCATGCATGTCAAACTATACAAATTACATGTGCACGTGCATGAAGCAAGGCACTTTTCCGGAAGGAGGAGGAGGGGGGGGTAACATGAAGTCTGAAAGCTCTGCTTTCTCTCCTCATAACCTTCAGCGGTAGAATGTCCCTCCCTTTCTTGATCAATCCTAATTGAAGTCCCGGAAGCAACAATACTGCTGCAATAAATGATGGAGCGACGTACCAGTTGACCGGATGTAGCGCGATTAGTAAATTCATCGGCCGTTTTCATCTCGATGTAGACAGTATTGTCGTCGGCATTGTCACGCGTTGGCGCGTTAAGTGTTAACACCTCAAATCATAAATCATTCCTATGAATACATAAATAAACATCAGTGATGGAGTGCTTGACGTGTTGTTACATATTGTCGTAGTTATGCGATGCTCCGCAACTAAAACACCTCTAGCAGGTCCCTTGCTAGAGTAGCAACCATTCGCCGAAACTGCACTTAAATCTGGGTAACGTTGCGATCACCTGCTGTTTTTATTTATGATGCGGTAGATATAAGAACAAGCAAAAAAAAAAAAAACAATACACGCGCTTATTTAACACCTAACAACAGAAAGACTGTGATCGTCCCAACACATCACAGTCTGATTATACCGAGCAAGAATAAGGCAAAAAAAAACCTGCTGAATATTAATAGCAGTGGGCGAGGCACGTCGATTAGAATTTGAAGTGAAAGAAGGCGTCAAGTCGTACGCATCAAGCTCACAGGCTGCCGGCGAACCAGTTTGCAACACACACGACTGAATATGACTGACTGGACCGTTTAGTGCTTCCACTAACGTCATCGTCTCATACCTGCAAACAAACAAAGCTGCTAGTTGTTCATGAAAACTACCTGCGAATCTGCGCAGAAGATATCTGTAGAATGAGCTACCCAGTGGAGGTAACATAAATGGGCTTATCATCCGCTGTGGCTGCGAGCGCATGTGAACAGATTTATCCAACCTCTTTGTTCTTTAAACAGAGGCAAAGAGAAGAAGAAGAGGACACTACAAGTGCACTGACAGTTTATTGATACACTGACTCTTTTAGCTACAAACAGCTTCATCTTAAGCCTATGAGAAGACATGAACACTGCCGGTTTGACAGTTTCACACGATTAAGAGCAGTGAAAAAGGAAAGGGATTACCGGGTCTGCGAGCGTGTCTGCTGTGTTGAAGACGACTGATCAGTGATTGATACCGTGCTCACTACTCGCATCGTTTTCAGCTGCAGAAGAGCGCGAAACGGAGAACGACATATCGGACAATTGTTTAGCTGCAAGTTTGTCTAGGTTAAAATTAAGGGTTTTATATGGAACAATCGTTGTTGTAAGGAATGGCAGACACTAAGGTGTGGTTTTATGCTTCTCTTGCAACTCTCGCTTTAATATCTTTAAAATCGGCAACTGCTTGTTGCCTACTGAAACAACAGCGTTCTGCACACTGGAATTCATAATCAAAGGCCGAGAACCAATTTGCGATGCGACTCCGCATAACGATGCTGGAAATCTACCCGGAAGATTGGATAGCGGGAGGACAGCAAAGGAAGCATAATGCAAGGACAGGAATTAAATGAGGATTTGAAGAAAGGCGCAATCAAAACATTTCATTCCTTACCTATCTCTGCATCAAAGTTTTTAAGAGCTAGAGGGACACCTTTTGGCGACGCGCCGCTAAAAGTGATGCATAAAAACTTGAAGCTTCAAAATCTTGCCTTGAATTGAATAGAGGTGGAAACAGAAGTGAGGAGGTAGAAGCAACGTTATCATTAAAAAAAAAAACGGCTGCCGAACACAAAACAGGCTAAAAATTGGAGTCACCTTCAAAGAATGTTGCCCTAACGAACACCTACCTTATATCGGAGAGTCTCTGCACAGCCATTACAAATGCACAAATGTCTGCACGGCAATATAACCGTGTCTCGGATGTCAGACATGCAAATGATACATTCGGAACCATTTTCATCGCTTAAGTCGTGGTCCTTATTCTCGATACCGTATATCTCTTGTAGAAGATAAACGACTCCATCCGCAACCTATAATTCTTCCTCTTAGACAAAGCCATAGACTATGCAATATTCTTGACTTCTTAACGACAGGCTGCGAGGTTACGGTATTTATAACCGGGTGGTCAGCTTACCAGTACACTGCTGATAAATACACACTTCATCATTCCCTCACTCTTGAAATGGGAACTTTTTCGAGATGAAAGGGCAAATGGCAAGGCGCAATTTATATCGCTAAAAGTGGCAGCGAAATGCTAATCCAACAATTCAAGTAAACCGTTCAGATGTACACAGACAAGGAATCTGAACGCCATATTTTTCCCAGTGCAGCTCATATAACAACAAGTTAAGAAGTGATGTTCCGCACACGGACTCAGAGAGATGGCATGCGGCTCATGGTTGCAACTATGACAGTCCTCCTCAGCTCATACGACAGTAACACAGATCATTCTGCCAGGCAATCTATACAACCCACCGGGTATTCACGGGCATGTGCATTCTTGGCATTCCACTAAAACAAGCTATGGTCAAATCTTAAACACCCTGCATTTTTAACGTCTGAATCAAAAATGAGCCCATTCCCATTCCATCTTGTGGTGGCACGACTATATTTGTTTATTGTTTCATTTAGAATTCTAGAATGATTACCAGTTTCTGCTTTAACGGTTTCAGCACAAGAGCAGCTGACTGATCGCTAGCGCGATCTATACTTGCCATCGTCGTCTGCACCTGTTCAACACCACAATCCACTGTACATAGCTCAATTACCACCGGGAAATAGGCACCACTCTCATAGTGCATCTGAAGATAAAAGAGGAAACGAATTCGCAGAACTGCGCATCAAGCGCAATCTTCCTATTTGGATGAAACAATCCTGACAAGATTAATTCAACAGCAATTCTGCTAGCAATATTATTAGCACAAAAGAGGTGAACTTTAACTCGTCGATGACATTTGTCTTCCAAAGAATCATTTAACAAAAAAGTTGAAAACTTCTGAATGAACAAAATGGGAAATGATACAAACTGAATAAGCCAAAATTGCAACTGGTGTTTTCATCTTAGCATGATCTCATTCGTACGCTGTATTAGAGAAGTGTGATTAGAAAAGAGTTGAATAAGCCTATGTGTTTCATTTTATTATCTAGATGAATTGTGGGAAGAACAGTAAATCACTGATGACACACAGGTATATTAGTGCTAAATAGATGGAAGTAAATGGAGTGAAAAAATAAATAATGCATACATTGGCAATATCGTATAAGCTGGGGTCAAAAATAAATTTATCGAAATGCTGCTCGGCACCAACATCGAAAAAATATTGTTCTGACGACCTCATATTCGGGTATTTCGATACAAACCTGAAATTTCTGTTCTTCATATTGACGCCAATTCATATTACTTTCGACTTATTGTTCTTGTTCAACAGAACGACCTATCCCACCGATCATCATCAAACACATTTGACCACCCAAGGAACTGGCCAATGAAAGAATCGAGATAAGGCACACAAGCGAACTGTTGTGGCCTGAATTCGAGTCAAATAACGCAGAAGCTAAAAAAAAAAGAAGAAAAGATGTTTCACTTACTGTACACGTCCATCACAGAAGATTTCTTTGGCGCAGAAGTGAATTTGAACGTAGCAAGCACTATCACAGTCGAAGTAAAACTCCAGATAAAAAAGATCGTTTGCTTGTTCCTCGTTTTCGCCTTCGTTCCTCATCCTTAAAACATATTAACGCAATCGGTGACCGCAATCAATTTTAATACGGTCATACTTCGCAACAACAAAAATTGAAGTTTCGAGCTTGAAATCACAGATAAAAATGGGCGTCAGAGGGCAGTCCATCAATGAAGAGAATGAGCGACGGGTTTTTTAATTTGCTGAAAACAAAGGAATCCTGCACAAGTGATAACAAATAAGAATGCACTTCAGGTTTTATTTGATTAAAGCAATTCATAAGACAATCTACACCAATCGAAGTAATAAGGCAAGAAAACGAGGTAAGAATCGATCGTAGTGCAACCACTTAAAGCTTTAACAATGAGCACGAATTAACCTCATTCAAGCATGCCATTCTCGGAACGGCTTGTTGTTCCACAAGCTCATATTGAGCAGGCTGATAATCACTAGATAAATGAGCTGCATTAGCAACAAAGTAGATGTTAGAATGACTAATGTCACATATATACACGACTAGTGTGAATTTATAGCGTTAATGACTAGTGTCAAGTGTGTATACATATAACTGAGTAGTGTCACAACGAAACAATCTCCAATATTACTGACTTGATAAACTTCACCGAGTCTCGGCGTACGTTTATAAGTGCGTTAAGCGTTCTCACTGGATCGGTGACCGCTTGTCTCGAGTAGGGGAACTGAAATGTTATAATTACTAGCCAACAGACCACTTAAAATCACTGCAAATGTAGCATTTCATCCCGTTACATACACCCTTTTCCGATTGGATATCAACGAAGAGCATACTCGTCGATGTGCTGTTTTCATTGCCTTTAAGGGTGAAAAATCCAAGATTACTGCCACTTGGGAATATTTATAAATCAATGTTAAAATTCAAAAAACGAGAAGTAAAACAAATGAGTTAAACGAAATAAATAAGAAACCTGAGCTGGCTTTGTGCCAAGCAGATCCAAATCACTATTATCACCGAATAAAAACGCTTCCGGTTTGGCGACTTCGTAACGTTCACCGCCCATCAAAAAATGTGAGCCGAAAAATGCGCCTAAACATCTTTAATTTAAAAATTAATCGCCAAAAATGAGCTATCTGATAGATAAGAGATTTTCCCTTTATTGTAGACTATCTTTTAAAGGGTCAAGCTCAGTTAGCCGCAGAAACTCCGCGCCAAATTGACGCTGTCAGTAAGCATCTCTTTCATGAGGTTTTTATAACCACCTTCAATGTTTATTTTGATCGTGGAACGCCGCTTCTCGGTCAAATATAGAACGTATATTGCAGCCAGTAATGAAGCATGTCGAAGAAACTGAGGAATCATGGAGTGACCGCATTGATGGGTGATCAGCTGTTTTCTGGAATGGAGGCAACGATCAGCTTTGGGGTTTATCCTATGAGCTTCTTTCGCAATGCGAATCAAGCGCAGGAACAATGCTGCAGACCGGGATTGAACCGTTGACTATCACTAAAGTATCAAGATTTATACAGCTGAGTGGTTGAGAGATAGTCGGCTCATTGCTGGAATGCACGCAAGAAGTTTGAATATCTATTCTGATAAATTTACTTTATTTGTTAATGAGAATCCTTTCAGACGCACAAATTTTCCGAAATGAACTTTCAAGATGAACAATTTTATGCTGGTATATTTCAGTTCATTTTATTTAAAATAAAAACAAGTGCAAGTAAGGAGACAATGTGATCTTCATAATGATGTTCTTCCACTAAAAAAACATTAAAGGACCTGTGCGACTAGAGAAACGCGGCATTTCACACTCGTCGTCATCATATTCACCAGTGGAGGCGGGTGATTCCGGCGCTGCGTTCCTTCGGGCCAGCGTAAACGCCTGACCCATCGAGAGTGGACACGCAAATTTGCTTTCACTCTTGTTCGCCTAGAAAGAAAACCGTTTGAAGCAACAGCCGAAGATGGCAAATACCTCGACGAAGCAAAAGCACAAGCAACACAACTTTAGCATAAACGACAAAAGAGTAATTCACAAGACAACCTTTAAAACGCTTTCGTGTCTTAATCACGCCGCTGCAATGTCCATACTTATGCAAATAAACCCCGTCCCTGACAACCTAAATTCAAACAACATTCATCGGTGGATTCAAGGACTCCCACAAGATGTATATCGACACGTTCATCCTGTGTTTGTATGTTGAGAGTGCGATAACGCGATAAAATTGGTATAACCCAAGCCAAAGCTGACCTAGTGGGGACAGAGTTCATTTGTATCAAACTGCCTAAACAATTATAACCTCAAATGTAGTCGGTTTATGTCTCAAATCAAAGATAGCAGCGCATATATGGTTACGTAATTGTGCAATCCACTCAACATATGCTGGAGAAATCTTTGAGAGAGAATTTTAAAATGAATAAAGCATTTGCAAATGTTTCCATGAGATTAGTGGAATAAGATCTATTCATAAAAATGTAATCGCTATCCCTAATAAGAAATAAGCACAAAAGAAGGAAGGAGTGGGGTTCTGAAACGGTTCTCCTACAACGGATTGAATATCTTATGGCCACGGGTTGTTGCCCAATTCTGTCCAACATGGACAGACAAACAGGCAGATAAACTTACGTGCACCCGTGTATGAGTTCGTTACAGTGGACATTTGGCTGAAATTTGTAAAAAATGTAAGAAAAATGCAGGCAGATTATTTAAAATTCTCTGATTTCATAAATGACCACTGCTTCTAGACTACAAAAAAAAGTAGCATTTCGAATTATGGTCATAAACTTCGAGGAAAGTTTTTGAGGCCTTACTGACGTATACTACATGTTATGTGATAGTCAGCAATGTATTTCCGGTTCTGAATGAAACATCCGCCCCATTACTAGAATTCCGATGGCAGTATCTGTCTCCATCCCATTCCCCATTCCGCTGGAGCAACGAGTAGGTTGGATGTGGCTTAAGCGCGAACACTACCCACTGACAAAGACTATGTTAGCAAAGAAAGGTTTTTGTTGCTGAAAGGTTTTTATGTCGAAATAAGTGCCGTCGTCGAATGACATTTCGTTCATATCAAAAGGTAGGAATAACAGAGGCAGGCAAACGTTGCAGCGGGTGAATGCATAACACGTGTAGTCAAGGTAGTCGGAGTTTATTCTCAACGAAATCCAAGAAAGTATTCAACCACTTGCAAACCGAAAGCACACAAATGCACAACCCACAAAAGTCGAACTTCTAAAAGACATGCGCACAACGCAAAACGCTCGCGTTGACAACATTTTATACAGAAAATTTCGGCGACCACAGCAGCACTGCACTGCACTTGTTTCGCATCGTGAAACAACGCAAACGCAATGTCCACATTACCTTTCACAACTCACAGGTGACAGCTAATGGTAATCGATGAAAACTTTTCTTTAAACTGATAGGTTGGAATAATTGGGAAAGGTCAAATCAACACCAAATAAATTTCGCTCTTGTGTTCTCGAAAGTGGATGGGACAGGCAGGATTGATGGCTGTGAGATACGGCACCTTTCACATTCGAAATTGGTGCGGCCTCATACGGAAAAGCAAACGCTGAATTTCGCGATGGTCGTTCGTTCAGTTTAGTGCTAGGGAAATGAAGCAGCCGATAATTTGTAAATGGGTCAATATTGGTTGCGCATCATGTGTTGAATAGGGAAGGGCAAAAGATGGTTTCATTGATGCTTTTGGTTGTGGAGAGTTATTACGTTTTGCAGTGATATTATAAGTGTGCGAAGTGCCGATCACCTTCGGTATTGAAAACGTCTGCAG
Organism: Baylisascaris procyonis; assembly: GCA_037389465.1. Taxonomy (NCBI): domain Eukaryota; kingdom Metazoa; phylum Nematoda; class Chromadorea; order Rhabditida; family Ascarididae; genus Baylisascaris; species Baylisascaris procyonis. The sequence continues at coordinate 7,443,215 of JAZARR010000059.1, forward strand.
TATTGTGGTTTGATGCACCTTTAAAGAACGATCAAAAATTTGTGGTTATCGAAGCATTTCCATTGAAGTTTTATTTCGCTTTTTTGAAATAATTACAACGTTGCCAACTTGTGCTCTTCTTAATGAGAGGGCAACATGCTCTCCCTCGAATCAATCCCCCTATCCTTCTACTTCTGACCCCTTCGTTACTCTTCGCCCTCTTTGTTGTTCTAGTGGTGTGACATGTGTCGTTATATTCGTTGACGTAAGCAAGCGAAGACGCTGAACATCATTCCATTCCTTTTGCTACCTCCCATCCGGTTTTAGGAAGAGTTCCAAAGTTTTAATGGATCTTTCTGGATCATCTCTCCCCTAGTAAAAAAAAAATGCATTCTGTTGTAGTAAAATATCTGTTCAGTTCAAAATTGCAATCGTTTTTCTTCCTCAGCTCTCTCTTTTGAGTCTCGTCGTCCCCATTCAAAGGTCCTAGCTGTGCATAAAAAGCGCATGTGTTCGTCCTTTTCCTCGTTGTGCGTGAGAACTTTTCATTTTCCTATATATTCCTCACCAGATGGTTTTCCAAAAAGCTTCTGATCCTTACATATGATGTTCCGTTGCCTTCGAAAAGGTTGATTGGCAGGCATCTGGAAGTCCCAAGAAGAACTTTAATCGGCCTGGATACATTTTGACTTAAACGCGTTTGTAGTTGAGCGACCAGCTGCAATGCAACCGAAACCGGGCTTAGCCACAAACATTCACGGGTTAAATCTAATCCAGGCCTCATTTGCGACCACATTTAAATTAAACTCATGACATCTTGATTAGGAACAAATGTGACTACTTTTATTTGAAGCAGAATGGTGACCTTATATACAGTTATAATTTAGAAGTAAATGACGCTAGACAAAAACAAAAACAAAAACAAAAGAAGTTAGAAAGGCAATGAAGTTATTCATAAATTTCTTCTTCTTTTCAACACATGCACAGTCAGCCCACGAACACTTGTCCACTTGTGTTTTTCAGCGTCTTTTTTTCACTCAAAATTTTGAGATAATCAAAGTGACAATTTTTGCTTCTGTGAAAAAGTATTTTGCCCTTTTTAACGATATTGTATTCATTCGAAATGTTTCTTTGAAGACATTAGATTAGCGGAAATGTGCTCCCGTTTCCTCTTACAATGTTCTCATCAAGAATTCCATCCGTTCGGCTGTTTCAATTATCAAATTTGAGGAAATCAAAATCTTGGCAAACATTTTTAATCATTGTCTTACTCTTTTGATTGTATTTTGTTTTCAGTATTTGTGGTTTCTTTCATTATGACATTAGAAATGACTCATCGGTGCTGATTTTACAAAGTGGACGCGTGGTTGGTGACTGAGAGGAATTAACCTTGGCTGCATGAATAACGGCAACAGCGCTCCTGATACTGCAGCTGGAGGAAAGACGCTCGAACTAACCGAATATGATGCGGTTAGTCTGCAATGAACGTTATTAACTGATGTCCTGCTGGAAAGAAAATCATGTAGTATGTAGAAAATCATTCCACTTTTTCTTTATTTTTTATTTTTTGCTGAACACTTTCTCGATTGTTTTTCTCTTTTTACATTGTTTTCGCAGTTCCCTTCATCGCTTTCCAATCTTTTCTGTCGTTTCCCATACCTACTTCAACCAATTCTAGATTTTTTTTCACCACTACCTGGAGTTTGCAATCTTATTCCTGAAAGAGAGAGTTCCATTGCACGTGCGCAAAAATAATTTATGCTTGTTTTATTAATCGTACGATGCCGTGTGTACCGACTCAGCGTTTATGCAGTTCGGTCCGGCGTTTCCATATTCCGTAGGAACCAGTTATTCAACATCTGGCGTTGCCTCATTCTTTTCCTACCCAGGGGCCCGCTTTTGGCATTTCTTTCTTCAGCCAGATTCAATGTTTGCTAACTCCTCCCAATTCTATTGTTTCAACGATTCTGGAAGGTCGAAGGTTTGTATTTTTCCTCCTTATGTGTATTTCTATGTGGTGACTGCTCGGACTATGCTTCCTCTCCCATCAAAACAGTCGGAAATGCTATGAATTCATTCCATGCCGAAGAAGTGCTCTTTCTTATGCCTGATATTTGTACGGCAGACATCGAAAAATCCGGAAGGTGGAAGAAAGTTAGGCCTATCCCGTACATCTTATCAGAAATAGAAAGTTGGTTTCTCAGAGTTTTTGTTGACTACCTCAGGTGGCCACAATCTCTAGAGTAGCTTTCTATTAGCAGTTCTGTAAAGGTATTGTTGGCGAGCCAGATCTCTTGCTTAATAATGGCCCCATCTCCCTCTCTCCCTTTATTTCCGAATTCGAAAGGATTTGATGAAAGTGTTCCACATTTAAATTCCAGATTAAAATACTGCGGAGAGAGGTCAGAAGAAGTAAATGCCTGCACTCTTCCTTGGGCAAAAATTATTTCTTTTTATGAACGTACGAATGTGTGTCCTTTGCCAACGTGCGTCCTGGTGAATCGACCATAAAAGCAAGGTTGGCTTTCTAGCAGCGGCGGCCTCATAAGGCGATCACCGACTCATCTGAAATTCGAATAAGCACGCGCCTGCTGTCGGCGGAACTGTGCTGTCCGATATGCCTCGATCTGCTGACCACCACGATGACCACCAAGGTTAAAGTTTCCCTACACCGCTGGTTTATTTTGTTTGTGCATGTTTTTTAATCTTTTAGGAGGTGTATATCAGATCCAGAACATTTTTGCCTTGTTGTGTCTTTATACAGCGAACATTGAAATCTGAAAAATTTCAGCTGCCTCGGACGAGCTGTGGGAAAATCACGTTATCATAATGGTGTGTTCGAATTAGCCATGGTATTTCGCTGTACTTGGTGTTTTCAGTCTCACTTTTAAACGTTGTCAATGAGAGAGGAAATGGAAAGATGCATTGACTCTTTAATTTTGGCGTTTAGGACCCTCACTTTCATCTTATGGTCTCGCTGAAGTATTGAATTTTTTTTTTGTCGTCCTTCCTTTCTCTACCAAAAATCGGTGCGTCTTGCAAAACTTTGGACGACGTTTGTGGGTGATTGAAGTGATAGCTAAGGTGCGAGTTTAAAATATAGTTTACAAGGAAATCGTGTGATATGGATTAGTGTTTGTGCGCTCCTGATCGATATGTTCTTCAAAGGCAGATTAGCGAACTCACATTTGGCTTTCTACAATTCGATCGCATCCTCAAGAGGAACTTTATTCGTGTGGCTCATGCAGTTATGGCCATACGAGACAAAATCGGAATCTTCGAGATAGTATGTCATTTAGGTTTCTAGCATGTGTCGATGATCTGTAGTGTAATTGAATATGCGTCATTTGGCGTTTACGGCTATTTGTCGTTACTTATTGAGATCCTCGAATCTGTAGTGCGTCGTTGTTGTGCTTATCAGCTGATGAATTGCAGGAATGTCTCCATCGTTTCTGCAGCGAGTGTATAACAACGGCGCTACTGCGAGGTAATAAAGAATGTCCCACATGCCGTAAGAAGCTCGTTTCAAAGCGCTCGCTTAGACCTGATCCCAACTTCGATGCTTTGATTAACAAGGTGCTCATGTTTATCGCAATCTATTCGAATATAAAATCGGTTGTTAGAAGGTATACGGATATCAGAGATCAAGCTGTTTGTAAATTTGGTTGGCACGTAGCGCGGTTCCGATTCTCCTTCTTGGATATGCGAGCGAGGCTGATTGCATGCATCTGAACCTGACAAATCTTTTTCTCCCTTTTCGACAGTATCTAGTGCCTGTGAGATATTTAGTCCATTAACGACAGCTGGCTCAGTAATATTTTTTTGTGGGGCTATTATTCTTCTACAATCGATCTGACCGATCATTGCTTTCGGGCTGACTTTCGGTTGATTGACTTGTGCACTGTCGCCGACTAATTTGACTTAGCGATGTTTTTATACGTCACTAATACTGATGTTTGCGTAGATTTGGCCGGATCGGCAGATATACGAGCAAATGCAGCAGAAAGCGATGGACATTTTTCATCAACAGAGCAACGTGGAGGCATTGCAAAAGAGCATCGAGGCGGGGATGAAGGCACAGGCAGCGAATAGGAGGCAAAGAGTGCAAGGATCATATGACTACGAACGTAACTTTTCTTTATTTATTCTTTCAGGGGGCAGCGCATAATAGAACAACTCAAGCATCTGAGTTTTCATGGTGTCTTCTGTGCCCGCAAAATCGGTCCAAGATGTTTTGAGGGCACATTTTCTATGGATGCCTTCTTTGGAGCAAATTAAAGTCACTAACGCTGAATGTTTCTATTTGGGTCAATTTTGAGGAAGGAAGCGCCGCCCGAGAGCCGAAAATCAGGATCGATCGAATAACAATTCACCGGAGAGCAATTCTCCGGAGGGTAGCGGTGAAGGCGAAATGGATGTGGATCAAGTCAATGAGAGGTTCTCTTGACGTTGGTTGTTTGTAAGAACAACGGCACTGTGCTGGTTTCATGTGCCTTAGGATCGACATTTTATAAACTGAGATCAGCATATGGATTATTGCACTGTTCTTGATTTCTGGAGTGGTGGTGATCGTTGATTTTTTTTCAATAAGGACTTAGATTTGCTTCGTTTTTTTTTCTTCCTTAACAGGTGTGCTGATGTTGAAAGTTACCCAGTGTTGATCATAGCGTTTTATAGGTCGGATGAAATATCGGTAGGGATCTTACCGGGGACGTCAAGTGGCCTTGAGAGCGACAATTCTTGTAAGTTTTCTGACTCGATTGTTGTACATATTTGCGTTCTGTTCTTTACCGACCATTCTTCGTTCTTTTTGTTGAGTTCTTTCTTTTTTAGAGTACAAGCTTTGCTTACATTTTTTTGCTCTGCAGAAAGTGGTTGCGAATGCCCTTCATGTTCATATATTTCAGCCTTCTGATCTACCGTATTAATTCGAATGAAATTTACAGGATACATGCCTAGACTTGTTTTGGAACTGAATGCCAGAAACTGGTCCTTTACTTCCGATTCTGTTGAATTACGGCTGTCTTAAGTTTCTCACGTCATTGGAGCTGAGCTCAGAATTTCGCTATAGACGATATTTCAGAAATATTTTCGCTGCGGTACATAAAATAAGTTTCGCGGGGTGAAAGTCCACTCATTCGTTAAACCCGGTCTCCAGAAATCGTTCCTGAAGCAGCTGACTCCGTGACAGAAACGTCTGTTTCGGTGACAAGCAGCGAGCGCTTTTATCCGTGAAACGTTGTCAAGGACCTTTACCTTTGTTTTCGTTGAAGTATAGTGTCGGCCGTAAGACGTTGCCATAATGTAGCTTCACGTCATTTCGGAACGTTGCCAGCACCTCACAACAAAATTTAATGTAAGATAACGTTGGTCACAAAAACCTGGTCTTTTCAGCTAACTCAAGAGACTATTTTGTGATCGAGCGACATCCCAGTTTTAGAGCATTGTCAAAAGTTTCAGCATCTCATGACTTTGCTGCTCGTAAAGCTCATTCTTAGGAGCTGTGTGATGGATGGCGGATATCATTTGATTTTGAACAGACAAGGATGAAAACGTGTTTTCAATGCTTTTTTATTCCTCTCTTGCGGATTTTCAGTTTGCTACGTCATTGGGTGGCTGCATAAAAAACCCCGCGTTCTGCTTTGCTGTTCGAGGTCCTTTCCAGCCAGTTTTAATTTTCAATAGCATTTCGCTATCGATTGCTCACTTTAAGCGCTCACTTTCAAGCATTTATTGCCTTTACAAGGAGAGAGGTGATGGGGCAGGCAGTATGTTGTTGATGCACAATGTTCTTGTCGGGATGAGTGACAGCACTTACCTTTGTGAGTGAAGTGGATGAAGCTTGGTGCATTAGTATTCTCGCTGATGGGCATATTTAATTGCAGTTGCGAATACGAATGGTGTTTCGCATAGCGCAGCCATCTCAAGCACTGAAGTCTCCGATGATAGTATTGGTTAGTACTTATAGTTCCTCTTTTACACATTGTCGCAAAATTGATGGTAATTTCGAATAAGTCTTGTCATAATAGATCCTTCGAATATTTATTAGGAGTGTTATAACTGCGTGGTAGTGCTAGATGATGAATAAGAAGCGTTCAAGGTTGAAATGCAGTGTTGAAATTTTGACAAGGAAACATTTGTCCCCTAATCGGGTCCACGATTCTTAGATTATCGTTTTGATATCTTATGAGTTGAGGTACTAGGAAACAACCTCCGTTATTGCGTTTTCCATCTAGTCGGCTTTGAGACTCGATTCGCTTTAGCAATTCACTGACTCAGTTTTTCTGAAATGCGTTCTTAATCTAAGCAGTCAAAAAGTGAGGGAGGTAATTGCCGAAAAAAATCGGTCTGAATCACTTGAAGGTGGCATTTCTGAGCTGTAGTTAATTACAGCCTATTCTGTTGGTCTGTTGGAAAGGTGTCCAAATCAAATCAGACCACTGCATTACTGGAATTGGCTTTTGTGTTTTTACCCCCAGTTAGACAACGTTTCTTAAGTGCCTTTCTCTCGACCATATTCATGTATCTGTTCACATGCTTCATCGTTGAGATGCACTCTGCAGATTTAGCAAAATTTACGAGGTACATATCGATAATTGGTCATATTTTGGCCTCTCTTCTGAAAGTAGCTCCATATCCAACTTTTGCCGCTTTATGACATTGTTCAATTTTCGCCAGCATCCGAATGCACGTCTTACCAAAAGTTAAGTTTAATTCGCGCCTTACCAAAAGCTAAATTTATGTGAACCTCACCCGTTACGCAAAACCTACGATTTCATTTGTGGGCCACAAACATGTTTGGTCAAAACTTTAACACATGTGTCTTTTATACTTTTTAACACCGGAGTTTTTAGTTACGAACGTTTTTAGCTCTTCTTGTCCCTTCCTTCAATTTTTGCAATGATTTTCTGAAATGTGAAGTAAAAGTTTCTTGCCCGGCATTACAAAGAATTTTTTGCCAAGTACGGCCCCTCTCTACATAGTCGAAAGTCTGGGCCGTTCACGTATTTAAAGTGACAATGTTTATATCGTGTTGTTTGAATTCTTAACGATGTGATTCAGTTTGTTAAAAAATTACTTCAGATTCCTCTTCTGATTCTTCGAGCACCAATTCATCGGATTCGACAGGAAGCTCGTCAACGACAAGCACTTCTTCAACTTCAGTGCCAACTAGACCAAACTCGGTGGCAGCGAACTCGATGCCGAATGCAGCATCGCTCAGTGGCACGCCCAACGGTGGCAGTTCAGTAGGCGCCTCTGGAACAAGTTACAGTGCCCCGGTCACTGAAGATCCGAGACCAGTCGTGCCACCCCTTAGTGCATGTACCCTTAAAGATAGGATGCACAAATGGTTGGAGGAGAATCCGTCATCGCCGCTCACCCCTGACGAGAGCATGGTTGAGCAACTCGAGAGAAGGGTACCTTCATTATGCTTTTGTGTAATGCGTAAGCTCAGGTCATATATTGGAGGGCACGGATCTGGATTCAAAGTTTAGTTGATTACTGTGGACGAGCATCGCACTTTGAACCACAATAATAGTTTCAAAGTGATGTCGCTTCTTGACCTGTAGGAAAAAGGATTTCCATTTGAATTTGGGCTTATGAGATATATGAGCTAATTAACCGATAACTGCTATATATTTATTTCATTTAACTGTCCTATCTAATTTTTCGTTTTCTTTGTTACTCGTCTTCAGTTTAGATCATGAGTGTGGCCATTTCGGTGCGAAACTTTATTCTCGCATATTCCATTGATTAGCAAACGAATCGTAGATGTGCCTTGCGTCATCGGAAGGGAGGGTTATGCTCATCTGCGTGCATCTACAGTGAAAATTTCTATCTTATTGCGTGTTTTCTTGAGACATAACATCATCACGCGCATTCTATCTGATTCTCTATCTCACCATCTTCTCCCATACAGAGTGTGACATTGGTTTTTGCTTGCATGTGCATCGAAGGTGCGTTTTGCTTTTTCCCATTTTCCTGCTTTTTTATGCCGTTTGTCTCTTCAGTTTCAAATTCGATGTTTCAAATCCTTTCTTCGACCCTAATAGCCCCATTTTTTTACACTTTGCATGTTTGTTGGTATATCGCTATCTTATCAAAGGCAAAACAGCCAATGCAAATATTGCATAAATAGTATAAGAAAACTTATGAGTGTGGAAATAGAAAATTTGACATTACCTTTTTTTGAAGAGTGATCGGATATGAAGCATTAATTTACTCTATTGAAGGTCGATGAAGACTTGGATATTACGGAACGCAGAGCAGACGATGAATTTATTGAAATCGAAGCCGAGCTGCTACCTGCCAAGTCGCTATTCAAACGGCCAGGTGTTGCTGCTGCACTTCTAAACCGGCGATACGTACGCACTAGAGAGGATACCACTAGTCGGTTTCTTCATCTTTCGTTACTATTTTGGCTTTCGAGAATAGATTTTGCGTAGTAACCACGAGCATATACGGGCAGTCTTCCTTATATTCTGCAGTTGGGGGAGGGGGGGTCTAACTATGTAAACACTTCGGATATCCATTCGTCAGTTCTGAAGAAAATAAGAAAACGTTGAGGAAGCAGAAGACATAGGAAGCACTGAAGATCACACAGGTCAAATAATTCCAAGATTGCAAAAAAAAGCCTACAATATCTTACCGAGAATAATTGCGCTACTATTCTAGATCTCATCTTGCCCAAAAATATTCTCTTCACCACCTGAAAACACCTTTCCAATGTGAAGGGACCTACATTAAGCGTGCTCAGGTGAATGGAATATTGCTACTTTCAGTTGCAGAACATATGTTTTTCGGTGCGAAACTTACACTAAAGTGCTTCAATATAAACCTTTTCCCTTAGGAAGGTGATTTCAAATAGTGACGTTTTAAAGTTTTCAATTGATGACCATTTTTAGCCAACGACCCACAGGATATATCCACGCAAAATTTGTGCTTTAGGTAGCTGCACGAAGGTTTGTTTCAAAGAACGAGAGGAAAGAGCAGGTTATATATGTCCTGGAATCTAGGTGAATCAATTACTTCCTCATCTCGTTGGGCTACTGAATTCTTTCTTTGAAAAGTTTTGACTTGTGAACAATTTGTTAGCCAATTGGTACCTTGCATTGTGCGTTAGCAGTGTAACGAAATCGAAGTGCAGCAATCGGAAAAGCGTTGAATAACTTTGATTTGAAAAAACAGTAACATATAATCGTTCATAACTGCACGGTTTTTGTTGTGTTATTGTTTAGTTTGTCATATAATCTGAAGTAATATTTCCAGTGGATCATTTGGGTGAATTTATATACCAAATATGTTGTGAGGAAATGCAATCTTTAATCCATGCGGATGATGCCGAGAACTCGGAGCCCTTCAGCGTGAACTCACTGGAACGGCCGACACCGATCGCTGTTCAACGGCCTGAACATTTTTACGTTTACGTAAGTTTTAACCTCACGTTACCAGGAATCCTTGTTTAGTCCACTTCCCAATCCAATTTACAGCAGTGCAGAATAGGCTGGGAGTGGAGAAAGGGAACTTGTAGCGCAAAATAAGCGATGAGCATTTGAGCCGCCTGTTGGAAAGCAGGTGCTTCGCCGGCGAAGGAAGATTGAAACATTTGAAGCAGTTCAGGTGGCACACAAGGTTTATTATCACTTAGCGTGAAACTGTTGCGCACAAAATCCCAGCTAAAGGTGTTTATATTGAAAGTCGCCTCATCATTTATCAAAAATTGGCATGGAGGAAACTTGTGCAAAATTATTTCTTTGTGAGTTTGGTCAGTATTGTATGAAGTAGAAAGAATTGACGAGTCAATTTCACTTATTCAACAGCATAACGTTCTGAGCAAAAATAGGTATCCACAGCGCTATTTCAACGCCGTATAATATTATGTCTATAAGCCTTTTGAATTTTTAAATTACTAAGATTGTCAAATGTTATATGATTGTTCGAATCAATCTTTTGGAGTTTAAAAGTGACTTATTCTTGCAAAGTTGCACGCTTGCTTTGGGATATGGCCGTGAGGAATTTTATTTGCTGTCAAGGCCTCTTCTCCCTTGCCCGCCTTTTTAAGCTGGAATCTTACGGAGGGACCTGGCAAATCACGATTTTTAGTTTGTCCATAAGGAAGCCGATGTGGTTTTCTACGTTTTCCTTTTTTTTGCAGCTCCAGGTCATTATAGCATTCTCTCATGTTTACAGAACTTATGATTTTCAAAAGCGAGCATATTTCAAGCCAGAGTTTTAAGAAAAGGATGTGTTTCTAAAAATTTTTCTTTCTTTCGCTGTTTAGTTTCAATCTGTTTATGGGTGGTAATTCTCAAGCTAATGAAAGGGAACCGTATTTGGGGGGTTAACGGTTGGTAATTTCGAAGATGAGCATTTATTTTGGGCACCATTTAAATAGGAATATTTAATGGGTACAAGGGAATGGTAAATGCTTCTAGAGTCGTTTTGGCGGGCGAAGCGTCAATAAAATTTTCGGCAACGAGAGCGTACTATCGGCATTACATACACAACGTCGAGGTGACCACCTAATGATTTTCTTCGACATAGCGCCACTCGATATGCACAGCAAGTCGGTGCTCGAGGAGATTGTCTACGACGACTATCTAAAGTAGTTTTGAGTTCTTTTAGCGCATCCAATTTCTCCCTTCGCACATGCTGCATAGGTGATATTCTAATAGGGTTTTTAAAGAGGAGACTGGCTGGTTAGCATTGTGCATTCCCACTTTGAATCCCCTCCCCCTCCCCCGTCTGCAATCGCACGTGGAGTGGAATTAATCGAGGCAACTATCTTTATGCATTTGGGTGTCTAGAGGATATCACGATGAGGAATAACAAATTCATCTAGGTAATTATGTGCCGTATTGCGTTCCTTATTGTCCGTCGCTCCTTTAAACACTCCATTTCGAGATTTACGAGGAACAAATGAGTTTTTTCCGTTAAATATCCATTTGAATTGTTGTGTAAAGTTCAACTATTAAGAAATCGCGTGCACTTGATGCTGTGTGGTGTAGTATTACAACGCTGAGCACATTTCTACGTCGAACAAATGTTGCATCAAAAGGGCTGCCATCGTTTTTATTCTTATATTTTTGTTACTTTTCATTCGCTTGCTTAATGTAGTGATAATATCACTGTTTTTTTTTTTAATATTGCGCAAGAGTGTCACAGCCAGTAATAGTTGTTTACTATGATAGATAATGCAAGCGCAAGAACACAAAGTGTTAATGGCTTGCTCCACGTTTGTTTCTTTATGTGTGCTTGTGTGCGTGCTTTGCTTCATTTCATTAGTCCGCAGGTTGCGGAATTTACACGCATTGTTTTCATGCTGATCAGTTACCCGCTAGGGTGTTTATTCTTTAAAAGTTGGTTTCTGCCTTTGTTGGATATTATTAACGCGTTATGCTGAGCACATCTCTTCGTTAGTTTGAAGTCGAGTGAAACTGTTCTCAGCTGTTGTTGCTACTCTCTGGTAGAGGTTTCCCCGAATGCAGCGATTGTCACTTCTCTTAGTTTTTTCCAGCGCACTGCACGCAAGAGGCCGCTGCAATTGACAGTGATTGCTGATTAAGCCGAATGGTCCCAAAATTGGTAAGAACGCGTCAACTGATTTTCAGTGGCGTGCAAAGAGTGGCGATGTTAAGGTGTGCTGGGCCATTATGGGCCAGTAAAATGATTTAAGTGATGTGCATCGACGGGATACAACATTTTGCGATAGTTAGCACAGAACGTCCTGAGTTAGGTATTGTTTGTTTGGCTGCAGAGAACAACGCACAATGAGGGAAGCTAAAAAGAGTTGCAATACTTGTCTTATCCAAAAATTAAATGAAATGATAGCGTGAGCAAAGTCCAAAAAATTTTAAGCCTTCACCAGGCTCTACCATTACGGGTTGCCAAACACAGTGACGCATAGCAGCATGTGTTTGTAACAATAAAATTTTTAGGTTTTTGTCAGCAACATGGATGTTGTGTTTGCATCCTTAAGCTGGTAGAGGTGACGAAACTGATAGCTTTGGGAAATTTGAATTCGTTGAATCGTTTGGCAAGTTTCTCTGCCTATCTCTCCAAAATGTTCGCGTAGACTCACTGCCACCGGTTTTGAATATAGAGACGTTGAAAATGCTGTCTTGAAAATCATGGTTCTGTCATATACCGATTTGAACGGTGTACTTGTTGTTTAAAAATAACTGCGCGAATGATTTTGTTGCACATTCAGGTGTTCTGTAGGGAAGTAGGCTCTTGTGTTTTGTGCTCTAGGATATTGCCCAACATGCTTGAATTTGTTTGTCAATTTTTGCTTCTCGCTGTTTTGTCTATAGTTTTTCTTTTGCCGCAGTCAACTTCAGCCCTAGTTGGATGCTCAAGGCTGCCGAGAAATGATTCGCTTATTTTCCTTTCTGTAGGGAAACGTTTCATCAGTGGGCGTTTCCATGTATCTGATTTCCACACTAGTGGTCTAGTAATATCGGCAGACGGATTGTTATGATTAATTCAACCTGCAGTGGTTTTATTCGAGTTCTGATTTAAATATGTTGTGGCAAGAGACTTTGTGGGTTTTTCTCGTGTGCGCTTTCCTCATCTGTTTTCAGTGCTCAAAGTCGTTTCAGTCAATGATATTATTTCATCCTCATTAATCACTCAAATTTTTTTATTCGTTTGTTCCGACGTTTTTTTTAATATAATTCTTCAGTATTAATTTTTTTTTTTTAGTTTTATTGATGCTGTTGTTTGTTTTATTTGTTTATTTAATCGCAACGGTGGGAAAGGGTGCTTTTTCAATATCCTTCTCCTATTTAACAATAGCGGCATTTCTACTTCGATTTAGCAGCAAAGACCTAATGAAAACCCACCCTTAAATAAGCACCCAAACTCAGTTGTTCCACAATGGACGCCTCCTAGAAACCATTTGTGACATGTTACTGTTTATGTTTTCAATATCTTTGTGATACGCCTTAATCAATCAGTTTTTCCCCGTTTTACTATTTACTGAATGATATTGAAAGATGAGATATTAAATATTGTATTCTGAGATATTGTACTTTTCAAGGAGATATGTGCTCGTGTTTGTTAATGTCACAGTTTCATAAGTTTTAAACAGCAGTTGTTAATATACGTTTTTATCCGTTACAGAAGAGGCACGTAAATAAAATGATGTTGGATGGAAAACTGGAAATAAAGTGTTGGTTGCAGAATCGATGAGTCTTGGACATTATGCGAATCTTGTTGCTGAGGACACTTTCATCTATCGATAGAGACTCTCCAACAAACGAAAAATGCATGAATTTTTTTTTCCGCTAGCTTTGGGATTCGGACTCCAATTGGTCACAGTTGTGTGTCGGGAAATTCACTCATTGTCATGTCGCGCAGCCCTACGCACACAATTATTTTTCCTTCTCATTTTCCCCATATACAACTCGCACAGTTCTCCATCTTCCTTCGAAGTAGGGTGTCCTTCAGGACTTCTAGTTTTTTGGTGTACAGGAGCCGTCTCACGCTGCCTATAATGAACCTGTTCCCATATCATTGGACTGACATCTCTGAACTTTTGTGGTGACTGTCATTCCTTTAATTATTGATTGTAACGTCCCACAATGGGAAACATGGAATATGTGGATGTGGACAGCAAGGAAGAGCACGACGTTCGCAAAGCTTCAATTCAGGCGAAGAGGCCACGAAATTGCTCTTGTTCTGCGTCTTAGAAACAGTGAGGGGATACTATCCGGTGTGAAAGAAACCTCGTTGCTGAGCTTATGAATGTAGTTGAAAACTGAACCGACACTAGAATCACCAAAATTCAAATGCTGCAAAAAAACGTATAAGGAGGTACTGCAGCACATCGTTGTTTTCTATAGAATATTTGAAAAATAGTCTGCAAGCATTTTTCTACTAGCCAACTCTCAATACCCGATCAGTCACTGCGGTCAGTCTTACGTGATGTACCGTCTAGTGGGCTCATAACTTACTGCTGAACATTAGCGTTTCTGCCATATAGCACAGGTCAGTTTTTCGTGGTTTCTTGCAGGTTTTACGCAATGAACTTGGTAATGCTTCGACCAGTGATGTCATCGCACCAGAAAGTGGCATACTTTTAGTACCATATTTCTGCTTATACCAGGGATAGCACAATATCGTGCCAAATTTAAATTTGTGAGTAGAATTTGAGTACAACACAGCTCGATTTTCGGAGGAAGATATTGTCTCTCTATTCATAAGTTTTTTTTTAATCTTTAAAATTGTGTCTAAGCGATCGTTTTCTCTCTTATCGTTTCAATTTGCATACCATCATTGTTTATGTGGAATTATTTCATATTACGTCTTCTTAATGGAAGCAATTGAATTCCTTGAGGGGCGGCGTTTAATGGGGGATTTCTAGAAAACACAGATCGAATTTGCCCATTTTCCATTTCTTCAGCGCACTTTCCTCTTTTCAGTTTCGTATTGCCATTGGTGTCACGTTTATTCAAAATGAGTGGCCCTCAAAATGCACAGCAAGATGGTAGATTTGGTGGCCGTTGCTAATGTCTCTGTCACCCCTGAGTAGGAAAAGCCGAGGAAGCATTTAAACTGTTTAGCTACTGACTTATAGAGCATTTCTAAAAATCGACAAAGATGCAAATAGATCATTGCGTAGAATAGCATGTGCTTTAAAAGTAGGAGGACTTCTCTTTCCCCCCTTCCCCCTCCTATTCCTTTAAAGAAGGCATGCTATTAGCATAAGCATTTGCTTATGCGGCTGATATGCATACTGTTCGAAAAAATAGTGTTTCGAGGTTTTATCCGATCGCCCTGTTTCTAACGTCGCTTTCTCATTCTACGGTGCATTCCCGAAATGTTATATTTCATGTTTATACGATAATTTGCTCGATTGCATCCTATTGAGGATCAAAAGGAACTGGTTTCTTGATTGTTTTTGATCCCGAACTTCGATATATTGTTATTTTTGTAAACTTACTATTGTTATTTTTGTATACTTACTATTGTTGTTTTTGTATACTTACACTTACTCTCTGTTCTCTTTCCATTTACGTCACGAAAAACTTTAGAGAACGGAAAATACAGTATGAATATAAAGTACAGTATTGTATCTTATGGCCCAATATACTTGGTACACTAGTAGCAAATCTAAAGCCGCAAGTGCACTATAGGTGTATTTGCGACTTTAGATTTGCTACAATCCTCCATCAATGGATTTGTTTTACTTGCAACCTAACTTCAGTTTCTATATTAGTATTTCGGCTTGAGAATGTTTTAGTGAGTTTCAAATGTTATTCATATTGCTTTGATAGGTCTAGTATTAAACACAGATCAAATAAATATTGCTCTACGTGTTACCACTGTACGCTCGAGGCGGTTAACATCTACAATGAGGTTTATCGATTACCAGTTATCATCACATTTGTTTATGGTGCGCTTATGTCGACCATGTGCCCCACTATGCATTAACTTTTATCCTTTTGTGCACTGTATTTCTAGGTTTATAGATAAATTATACATGTACCTTATTTTAGATAGTGGTTCCTCTATTATACCATTCTTAAGCTTTGATTTTCCTTTATTATTTCAAACTGTGGTGATGAGGTTAGTGCTATCGCTTACAACTTTTATATTCACTACAATTTTCTTATTTTATATTTTTCATTCATTCAATAAAAGTTACTTTTCCATTCCTTTCCAATTTTTCTACTATTAGTTCAGCTGTCTATATAGATTCTCATACTAACAGGGTTATGCGTATTGCTCTGACGATGGCCCGCGCATAACTCAGGTGCACACGTTAACGGATAAGGGCCGAAATGTGTTCATCTTTTGTTCTCATAGGTAATCTATTCGCGTCTTACTTGCATTCTTAACATCTCTTAACAGTCATCTATTGCGTCTCTGCTCATGCCCACTGATTTCTGCTTTTGCCTTTAAAAAATCGTTCTTTCTTTTCATTTCTTAATTTCATTTTCCCGGAGAAATATATTCATCTGGCTCTATACTGTTGTGCTCACAAATGACTTTAGGTCAGTACTGTCTCAATATAATGCTTTTGCCGTTTTTTGATATATGGATCATATTTCCTTTATGAAACTTTCAAAAAAAGTAGTACACTCGGTTTTTGAAAATATACAGTAAGTACGATATAACACCACTTTTGGGATAGGACTGCAAGTACAGTATGACACGCAAAATTTTTCTACAATCATATCATTATCCAGAACATTGATGAAATGCCGTTCGACCACCCGGCTAATTCCGCTCAAGCCACAGGAAATGTTTTTTGCTGCATGGCGCCGAAGACGTTCTGAAAGTCGCCTCGCGTTGGCTGTTTTTTCTTTGCTGCACACCCGTCAGTAACATTACCCACAAAGCTTAGAAAACGGGTATATATCTCGTTTATCTCCTGCGAGTCTTCCAGACATTCATTCCAGTTGTACAGGGCCAGCATGATGTTAGCCAATTCCCAGTCACACTCTGTAAAATTTTTTCTATTCCCCCATACGGTTTTCAGTTAGAAAGTTAATTTCAAAACTGAGGCCTGCGTTATCAATAGTCAAGAAGTTCTTATCTATGGAATCATTGCGAACGAAATATATGTCATTTGCAGTTTCCATGTTCGGCATTTAAAGTGAATCTCCTTACATGGCTGTGGTTCATGGATTGATGTAGTTGTGAGTGCCTTTGTAAAAGAAAAATGCGAAACGATTTGTTAAGGAGAAGGTGGAGGAATGGACAACAGAAGGGTTAGGCGCAAGCCTGGGTTCGGCTCGAGTGAACGCCGAATAAGGCGGAACGTATCTGTGAAACGCGTTTTAGATGAATCGCAGCAGTTTTTAATGCAGTGGATGCGGACAAACGCTTTTGTAGGCTGCGTTTTGCTTCATGTCGGATAACATAGAAATTTTCAGTTTTCATTTGCGATTTGTTTGCTGTTCATTTATTTTCTTTAGCGTGGTTATGGAAAAAAAGCGTTGTTATATGACTTTGGCTCCAATGAGAGAAATACAGTATCGAAGAGGATGTACAAAGAGCTAAAAGAAATTGTCGATGTCGCTAGAGAGGGAGGGTAGAGGAGCAAAACCTCATTTTCTTGCGGAGGAAGTGACAAAGAACTTCCCGTAAAGGTAGTGATCACCGAAAGATTTGCTTCATGTCGGGGAGAGAAATTTCTGCAAATAATCCTTCTGTTCATTTTCCTCCTTTTGTGCAGCTTCGTACTCGACGCGTAAACGCTCCAACTCGACGCGACGTTCGCGTATCAAGATCTGCAATTAGCGTATTTCTCCCGAAAAGAATCAAAAACGATATTTACTCTAGAAAAACATTTTAACGAAATGTGGGTTTTCCTTTTATCATGTTTTGCTGCAAAGTTTTGCTTCGGAAATAATGCTTGTCTGCTCAGCCGTTGTGCTCTTGTTTTGTAGTGTGAATTACGCGGCGTTGCACTCGTTGAGAATAAATCGCTAAACAGCGGCCCTCTTACGTCTTCATGCTGTTCAAATTTCTTCATTCTTCCTTCTCTTTGCTTGAAAGGATAATTTTCGAAAATTCGCTTGGTTGATCGCTGTCTCTTAGCGATTTATCTCGCTGCGCCTTTTATAGCTTTATAAATTATATTACGTAGTATGCATTATTATTTTTAAAGAATAGCCATGAAATTTATATCTTGTGTGTGCTAAGAAACGTTTGTGAATTCTGAAAGCTTTCACATCACAAATCGCAGCAACATCGTTCTGAGTAGTGGTGACAACGCTAACGATAATAGTGCTAATAAGTCTGCTGGTCGTACAAGCTTTATAAATGTATTCGCTGAGGCGATTAAGTGAGTCAGTAAGTAACACCTGAGGTTCCCGAGTTAAGAAGTCGGAGTCACACGAGCTCGGAAGCTCCGACATAGAAGCGAAGCCGTAGGAGTTCGAAACACCGAAAGGAGGGTGAGGGGGGAGGGTAAGGTATTAAGTCTCAGAGGCTGCAAAGCAACATTAACAAAACACTCATTTCAGAAAAGAATACAACCGCTCTGGGCGAGATGTTTTCAAAGTTGCACATTTTGCAATGCACATACAAATTCAAGGTTTTCGCTGTCTTCCAAGAACAGTCAATTCATTTAGCAAGTTGTTGTTTCGTCAAAAGATCTGTTTTGCGGCATCCCCTTAAATAATGCTTACGACGATTGATGGAAGTTGTAGGTTCTTGAAGAAGTGGAGATATTTTCGAGTGGTAAATGTGGGTAGTTTTTCAAACTGCGTCTGCAGGAGTCTTCTTTACTCGGGTCTGATACGGGTTTCCAAAAATAAATTTTGTCGCGCGAGTTCAGTTTCCAAATTATGACTCTTCAAGGTATTTTGCAGGTACGGTTAGAAAAACTCATCCGCACTTCCATTTCTGATAGCTGTGGGAATGGATCTAGCTAGAATTTTATTCAACTTTAGTGGGCATTGCATAAGTGAACGAAATTTGATGGGCAGGGTTGAAAGCACTGCAAAGGAACACACGTATGCCGCCTGCAAACGGCACTTCTAAACGTCAAGAAAGCGTAGCATAATGAATAATTCACCTGAAGTTGTTGTGCATCTGCGATTTTTTGTTTGTCAGCCGTTTTCAAAGCGTTCCGGGAAGACATTGCACGAAGTTTCTCACTGTCGACCATTTTTGCGAACTGAAAACTATTACGAGCGTTATGGCGTACACCATCTTATCATTAAGAGTTTCTAACAGCTACAGAATATCGTAACAATGGTTTAAAAATAGCTGAGATTGATCATCTCCCAGCTGGGATGGGTCAAGCAGGACAAAGTTTGAGTCCGGCTTGTTGTTGCTGGCTTGAGGAAAATTATGTGAAAGAGAAAGGGTGAAAGGAAAAGTCAAAGAAAAAATTTAGTGGATGATGAGGCGGTGAACTGGTTCCTACTTGACAGTTGAAGTCTCAATCTTTTCCGCCACGGTAATTTATAATATTCTTTGTCTGTCGAAAGAAATTGCTGCTTCTCTCTGTTTCTTTCATCGAAATTCTCACTGTTTGATGCCCATTCTGATACCATATGCGAAAAACTGCAACTTGATCTAGATTGTGGAATCTTGGAGGGATCCACCTATCGTTGGGTGTAAGATAAAGCAAAATTTCATGGTTTTGCAAAACGGCCTTATTTAGTTGGGTTCGGGGCGATTAATCCAAGGTGGGTTTGCTTGTGTGCATGACGCATGGATTAAGAATTATGACCATTCAGAACTTTTCTACGGACAACCTCCTCTCTGCGTCATCAGCTGATGCCACAGCTGCTATCTTCCCTCCATAGTTGTGGATTTGATTATTCGCAAATTTCCTATTACGATTTTTTAGAATTTTGTCACACGTAAGCAAATAATTTTATCATTAGATGTCAAACTTTACAAAAGTGCTACAATGTTTTGTGCCAAGCATTCTACGGGTCTTTGGACGGACTAGCATATAGCGCATGTACCCTCTGTAGGACTGTCAGCTCTTCCAAGAAGTATTTTGCAACTCTGTTTCTCTGATATTAAAACGTTCAGTAAAGCTTAATTTTTTCATTTAGAGAACATACGCATTAAAACAAGGCTTGCATTGAGGTGTGAAATACTTCTAACAGTTCCTGATGCAGTAAGGTCTCTTATATCGCAAAGCTTTTGTCACCTACCGATTTTCTATGTCTGTATCACATATAACTGTTCTTTGAACTTTAAAAACACTGCAACTGCATAAATTCTGTGCTTTGATTGCATGTGTGCTGTATTGCTTCTCTTTCCCTCTTTGAGTATTATCCCACGTAGTTGATGCTGGTGTAATAAACTTGTAAAATAAGCCGTTGCAGTACAATACACAGTTTAACTTTTATCGTCGGAAATTTGATCTAATAGTATTGTGTCAAAATTTGGAGGCGTCGAGTTTTTATTCGTGGTTTTCGGAGCGGCTCTGCCAGTCTATTTTCAGCGATTTTCAGCGAATATGAAGACGGAGTTATAAGTCTGCATAACTGGGGAAGCGGAAGGAGGAGTGAACTCCTCTACATCTTGGTTGGGTCTATGAAGTAGTTTTCTGAGGATCAGACAGTTCTGAGGTCGTGAAATGTCGGGGTTTTCTCTCTTCATATTTGCTGGTGCTCATTCTAAAAAATAGTCCCACTCGTATATACCATTACTGATATGCAGGACTGATTGGTAGCACTTATATTAGCACATTTCAGAAGCTGTAGAAATTTCATTCGCTTTTTGCGGACCTATTTGGCTTTCATCTGTGAAGCTGTAGAGAAATAATGGCTCGGCTACCACAAAATCACCAGCAGCATATTGCTAATGCTGCCCAAAAATTCTAGCTGAAAAGTATTATAACGATGTTGGATGCAGGATCTAGTATTGTTTAAATAAAACCTCATTGAGTATTTCCATAACGCCGTCAGTATTCGACTGAAACGCGTTCACCTTGCTGCGGAACTCTTTCACTTCGTCGGTAAGCTCGTAGCCCGATTCGGAAAGATCTATAACTAGGCTTTTTACACATTCTTTGCAAAGCAATCAGGGCATCTTCACTTCTCTGCTCCCCCTCTCCAATTTTAATCGATTTTTGGGACGTAAATCTGACCATTAAGTCCTTGTGTGGATCTGTTTATCAACTAGTGTCCAAAAAAGGTGGGCAATTAGCGTTATAATCAAACGACGGAGAGTTGTTATCTACCATCAGAAGTACAACTACAGCTCATTAACAGTGATCTTAATGAACTCGTTTGCAACTGAATTTCTTGCTGCTACTATCATGCAAGTTGTCTTTTTGAAAACTACATAATTTAATTATTTTTCGAAACAGCTTTTGACGCCAACCGCATAGAACTTATGAACTTGTTCTCAAATGGAGTCAACCATCGAACGATTCTTGAGGTCGCTAGAAGTCTAGCAGCTTTTTTAATACAAGTTTTTTAGCGGACGAAATAGGCCGAAACTTTTTAAAACAGTCGGACAGCACAAGTATTTTAGAAAATTTGGCCCCATTGATTAAGGCCGTATCTTCCAATGATAGAACAAATAAAATGGGTGGGAAATTTTCAAGCTGTAATGTACGGAACGGACAACGTTTCCATGCAAAAGCCCCCAAGCGAAATAGGTCGAACATGTTGAGCAGGACCTTACCTTGGACGGCAGTACAGTTATTTTTGCTAGAGTCAGCAGTTTTGTTCAGAATGATAGGTCACTACTGTTCTAAATCTATTATTTAGAGATCCACGCTGTAGTTGCGATGTCAGTGCAGCCTGCGAAACCTGTCAAGGTTACGCTGGTAAGACGATCCACACTGGTCACATAGTGGTTGAACTACTATGCGCAGCTCGGGAGGGTGTATATGAGAACATGGTTGGCCGCGCGCATCGTCGTTGCCTTAATTAGGCTGTTTTGCTATGAGCTACCTGCGCGATCTATGCGCCACCAGTTCAGTGCAAAGTTACTATTAACCTGATCCAAAAAATGTCATTATACTCTGTTCTAAAATCCACATTCTGTTCTGAAATACTACATGCAAAGTCTGCAATCTGGCAATCGCATGAAAGGAAAGTGCACGCTGATGCAAAAAGGGTCAACAAAGGAATAAAAGGCTAACAAAGTATAGAAAAAATGCAAACGACACTATCGAATTGTGTAGTTCATACAAATAATTCCTCGCTCAGTTATGTAGCATTTATGGCACAGCTTAACAGCGACATATCACATCAAAATAGTGGGAATACTACATACCCGTTTGAAGAAGGCGAATTTTATTGAACGAGTCCAAGTGCAGACCACATTTTGCTAGTGCTTCCTCCGCCATCTCTCCTTCTGGCTCGCTTCAAATGGATCATTCATTTCCCTAATTTTGTATTTTGAACGCCTACACGCTCTTTGCTGCTTGCGGTACTTTCTGAGGGCGGATGTTGTTGAGGCATGAAAAATGAATACGAAAGCTTATTTGAGATGTCAGAAGGTGTATCAAGGGGCTCTAAAATTAGCTTGATAGTCGCTTAGATCATAAGCGACATCACCAGTGAAGTCATTAATACGGACACATATATTTTTGGGGTAAATAACTGTATAAAAGAGGGTTATATCTTCGAATTCCCTTGCTTTATCTGTGGCCAGCTTATTTTGAAAGTTTCAATCCTCCCACTTTTACCGGCCTGAAATAATGGGTTTAACGGTATCCTTTCGCTCTATTGCGGTTTCGATGCTCACAAATTAGAAGGAAAGTGTGACGCGACACAGTCGAACTAGGTGATGCGTAATGGATGAGTGGCAATATTTACCGAGCAACGGCAATATTTCACAGCAATATTTACCAAGCACAATAATTCATACACTTCCGCCATAAATGGGCTTTTAGTTAGAAATTCACTTGTCTCTTATGATAGGATCTGCGCGATTCAAGGACAGCTTTTCGACTTCCTTGGTGTGAAAAGATATCGCATACAACGGAAAGAACATATGACGCCAACAGAGCTTTTAGGTGTTTTTTTCACTGATGCGGTTTCAATTCGTATATAATTCCTTCTAAATCTCTCCACACACAACACGTTCGCTCGATAGAACAATGCAAACAGGTCTTCAAGTGTTCTTCAACAGAGTATTTCAAAACTTTAGTGATGTTTATATTCTTAAAAATTATATTCAAAACTTTATACAAAACTTTAGAGATTCATTCACTTACTGCTACATAAAGGAAATATTCATGCAACAGTTGACGAAGAAAAGAACGATGAAATGAACGAATCCAAGAAGTATGTCCTAAACATTACAGCTTGGCAGGCGTGCTAAGAAGCATTTGGTGATAATGCGCACTGGTTACCTAGCAACGTTAAACGTGCTGTCGGACGAAAACATCCGCATTTGAAAGATGGCCAGAGGCCCTTTGAAAGTGTGGTCGCGATGTCTAATTAGAATATGAAATTTCCGGACTCATTTGCAAGTTGCAGCCACATATACCTGCCTACATTTCATGACGTCCTGAAAAGGTTACATTAGTGTTTAGTGTAAATTTCGAACGTTTCGATTTGAAAGCAGGGGAATGAAAATTTCCTTTTTTTGTTGATTGTTAGCCGTTTCCCTCACATCTGACCTGCAAATGATAAACGGAAGACTGGAATTGTTTGAATTTCGAGTGGTGATTTTCCGAGATTATCGGGGGGAGACTGCATTGCGTGACGAAACGAGGGATCATAAAGGGATCATAAACTTATGGAGCGAAATAAGGTCTTGAACGGGCACTGTCTTGCTGTAACGACTAAAGTGTAAATCAAATGTTAAACAGCAGCTGTCTTAGGTTGCCACTTGAACATGCTGAACACAAAAACATATGCATTCAGTGTAGGCACAACGTTTAGTTTTTAGTAGGCGAGGCGATTGGCTAGAATCTTATGCAGATGATTACAATATTCTGCCAAAAACAACCTTACCAAACAGTTTCGTCTAGCTTTTCGCATAATCTGCAAAGCTGTTTTGGCAACGACTCAAATTTATGCTTAAACGGGATTGGTTCCTGCTCTTGCGCTGTATATTAGCCGTCGACATACACTATGCACGTTTATTGTTTGCGTATTCTTGTTGAAAATTGTAATCAGACCACCCATGGAGCTGTCCACTCTGCTGATGGACAAAAATAATTGGCGGCATATGTCGCGGGCATTCGAATAGCGTAACTAAAGCAGTCGCGTTATGCGTAAACTAAAGCTATTTCCTTTTCGCATAAAAACATTATCATTAAATTATTATTTGAAACAAACCTGTGATCAGGTAAAATTCCTGAGGTGCGCCGAGGCGTGAGACATCATCTGATCGCAAGGGTCTTTGAGGAGCCTAGTCTATATTTCCAACAGTTCGCGAAATATCTAACGTCCTATTGCTGGTTAGGTGCCTTTTAGTTCAGGAGTCCAGCCATCAATACGAAGCACTGTTGTGAAGTTGCTTACGCGAATGAGGCAATGAAATGGTAAAGAGAAAATCCGAGGAGTCTACTCTCCATTTCTAGGAGGTTAGAAGCTATCAAACCTCCTTTTCTTATTACGAGGGAGATGAGGCCTTAGACTCTAGAAAAGTCTGATGTTGGGAATGGCACTATGACACGAATCCAACACACCCTTAATTGTTTTGAAATGATAAGCAACGAGGTCAATGTAGCCATCAAATCGACATGCACGGGCAAACGGGCGCAGAGAATTTATATACTCCAGCCCGAATTTTTTGTTCGATAAACTTTGCTTAAGGTGGAACATTTCTCATCTTATAAAATATTTCTTTTATCAGGTCCAATAAAAGCTACTTGATAACAAAAACTTCTCAGCAGAAAAATCTTGACGTATATTTAAAATAAATTAAAAATTATTTCACTTGAGGCTTCGAATCATCGCCTTTGCAATTAAGCAAACGTCCATTTTAACTGCAAAAGGCCTTCTTCGCAGGAACGCTATGGTTTCAAAATCAGGCTTGGCCTTACTGAGCTTCATGCGAAATTGACCGTCCCAAGTGCCCCCTTAATACTTCTACCACTACCGCCTCCCTTCGCATGCAACTTTGCAATAAGCGTCTTCTAGGAGATCTGAAAATTTTGTGCGCTATTCGGAACGGGGAAAGGGGCTTTTGGGGTGGGGTTGGATATAGGAAGGCAAAGTTACCACCATTTCTGTATCTCCGCTTATTTTTTTCGCAATGTTGTCGGCTTTTGTGGTGCTTGTTAAAAAGCTCTCGAAGCTTCAATGTTCCTTTCTCCATTGAAGATGCCAAACGGCAATTCACAGAGCGGGATTGGAAAGTTCAGTCATGCCCATGCTCCACTTTTATCATAGGACGTATGCACGCTCCGCAACTGGAACTTCTTTCTTCTCTGCGGCATCTCTGTAAAATATAGTTTGACTATTCAATCGCTGACCATGTAGCCGTTTGGATAAGAACGTAAGACTGCGTTGAGGGGAACTTCCTGCAGAAAAAATGTCACAATGCAACTAACAACTCTAAGCTCACAGAACGACATGAACATAACACAGTACTTCATTAACGGAGTCACCATTGTGGCTCACTCCATCCCATAATCCGCTGCTTACTGGCTCACGTTTTATCTCGCAACGGACTGCACACCAACTTGCGATTAATCCCACAGTTCTTCTCTTACCCTTCCCTACATTAGAGCACAGTGTTTACTACCTCCTACTGACCCTATAGGTCGTTTATTTAAAGCATAATATGAAACGAGCAGGCAAATATATTTCTTTTGAACTGAAACCATTCACTGGAGGCAAATGTGTGCAATGTTAGAAATTATCGCTGTTCAATGCTGAACGATTCGAGCTGCAAAGATAACAAATACTTCGAGTTTGTTTACGAACTTTGAACGTCTGAGTTTCCTCCCACTAAAAGAAATAGAATAAAAGTTAAAAGGAGGGAAGAGAAGATGAGTGCCACTGAAAGAGATAGAATAAAAGAGAAATTACGGAAATAAAGACATCAACATAAAATAATCTAGCCTATCTGTTGATGCTATCGAAGATCTGAAACGCAAAATTTGATTTCGCATTTTAAAACAAATACTTCATCTATTTCAAGTGTCAATGGATGGAGATGCGTTAGAATGGAACGCAGAAATTCGAAACTGAAGAGGTGCAGCAGATGTACTTATTCTGAATTTAGAATAGACTGAGATACATTTCACATATAAGTATACAGTTGAAAAATAATGCGATCTATTTGCGCTTTCTCCCAAAAAAATTGGTGGAACACTGCACTTGTGCAACCCTTTAAAAAATCAGACTGTGCTTAAGTTGCACTGTAGAGTATTGCACTATACTAGTTATAAGCACAAGTATTATAAGAAAAGCTTAACAGTTTTTGATCTGATGGCATCATTGTTTTCTTATAATATTGCTGATATGTTTGTGCAATGATTGATCCAAATTAGCGCGAAAGAGCACATCGCGAATACGGCCTACTGCTTATTATGCATTAGCGAGGTTCTTTTGATGATCTAGAAAGCAGGAACAAATAAAATGTTCTGAGTATTTCCTTGATGCTTTTGTACTAGTCGTAGGTAAATATTCACAGCTGAGGTACTGTAGATCTACGAGATGGGATTTAAAATTAATCGACATGTATAAGATTTTCTTTAATTTCACGCAAGTTGACGCATTCGGAACGATAACAAAATTGATCCGTTTTTCAAGTTTTCACTCATTGCCTTCAAAGAAATTAACGTTTGTTAATTCACCATTTGTCGCCTGGATTCTGCGCCTTGTCCTCAAGCCCTTGTTTATTAACTTAGTGGCACGTGAAGGTCTATTGTTGCGAAGTAGTCAAACTTTGATTTCATAACAGAGTGCCTTACCGGAAACGCTACTCCGTCGTCATTGCATTTGTTGCTCATATGCGCAGAGTGCTTGTGCTTTCCTGCATGACGACTATGATGCGCGACGAATGATGACTCCGAACTCATTTGATGGTTTTAGTTCAAAGAAAAAAGTCATAAATACGTTTGATGGGTTTCAGTTCAAGAAGAGCAAATAATGAAGCCGATCAACTGACAAGTTGTGTTAGCGACGTGCGCTAATGTCATGCGGAAAAATGTCCTTTTTATGGGAAGAGATTCCATTGCACGTCGTGCAAACAAGTTTTGCGTCATATGACGTGATTCAGTGCCGCCACATACGGTTCTATGCGTGGAGTAGCTCATTAGCCGCTGCTTTGTTAGACTCATGACATGTGTGGTAACTAAAAAATTGGAGGTTTGCCATGAATTTATCAATCGCTGTGTAACAATGGTGGTGTCTCCCGTGACCGACCTGGGGTATTGCTCGATCCGCTACGTATATGTAATCGGCAGCCCGTATTGTATTGGTACATGTGTTCAGTGGACGGTCGTTGTCAGCGCGACTAATTTTACTGCTATGAACTCCATCTTAGAGGCGAAACTTTCAGTATTATGTTGACAGGTCTGTTATTGCTTGCTGCCTCTGAGCACTTCTTTCCGCATGTTTTTTGTTTTTAGCGTGTAATGAATGAGGTTCTTTCATCTAGAAATTACATAGTGCCGGTGAAGAGCGATCGCTTTTGGCTGTTATTGTTGTTTAGTACCATTAACTTGAAAGATACACTAAAAGTACTGTCTTTTTGTTTAACACTCGACCGAATTACACGACGTGCAAAGCCGTGTGATATCTCTTTTTTAATGGGATTGAATGAGACTGTCAAGTCAAGAAGAATCACGTGTCATCCCATCGTATGTATTGAAATTCCTATGGAATGTGAATTTGGGCAATTTTTAACACATCCAGCGCATTGCAGAATTGCATGAGCAATGTATGTGATGTTGGCATTTCACAATGCAATGAAAGATTTTATGAGAGGCGCATGATTGGGATCATTGTTCGCGGAAGGGAAGAAGGAGCTGCAAATGAGATCATGACTCACCTGTGTTCAGTGCAATTTTGCGCAGTCTTTCCCCGAAATTTTTCATGAATTGTTAGCTACAAAACCGCTCAAAGCTTTTGGTTTAGAAATATAACTTTGCTTTTGATTGAATTGAACTTTAAAAAAAGTCTTTTTTTTTCAAAATGGAGCTGTTTCTAAAATTTGCTTTCATTCTCCTGAATTCTATCTAAGCATATATCTTCGAAAAAGTGGAGTTTTAGTAGTCCACAAATTATCGTGCATTCTTGTTTGTAACGAGCTGCGAATTTCGACATATTTAGTTCTTAAATATGTGCGCAACCTTTGATCTCGTCTAGAAACCCATCGTCATTATATATTAATATCATTTGCTCATGCTGCATCTGTTGAGGTTTATAGGCTTGCCTCGATTAAAAGTATCCTTTTATGAAGGTTCAATCAATGCCGACCAATTACAATGGTCTTTTGTCGAGTAAGAGTAGTCTGTTGATGATGCAGAGACAATTGAATGAGCACATAAGTTGCCAACAAAAGTCAGCAGAAAGATCATAGATTCACCCAGAATAAGGCATAAATTATTTCTCGATTATAGGTGTTGTTTGAAAAAGCTTCAGCGAATTAGGCAATTCCCGAATACATGACTTCTCTTGAAAGTGCGCCAGAACAAAAACAAAGAAATTTATAAACCGTTCCAGATTGTAAACAATAATATGTCCTATTTTTTTTACTGATTTTCCTCAGAACCTGTTTTTCTTGAAAAATTTTATGAACATTTGAGACGAGAAATATGTAAGAAACATATTGTTGGCGCATGCTGGCTTTTAGAAAACTGGCGGAAGCAGTTGCAAGAAAAGGCAGCTAAAGGGCATCAAGTACTGTTATATACCTGCTTAGCACCAGGTGTTATTATGTATCTGTTGGAAATCTCCAGTGATTTAAAAAAAAGATTTAGAAAAACTCCGGTGATCTTGAAGTTTAGTGATTTTTCTCCGTCAAAATTTAATATCATCTTTCCATGGAATCGTTGAAATCCGGATTTTACCAATACTCAGCGCATTTCTTGCGCAGTCGTGAGATATTTAATGTTTTTTAATATGCCGTTCAGGTGATCAATCTGTGATACATGAACGAAAGCAAAGATTGGCTCTGAGTATCATTTAGCACAAATGCCTGCTTGCTTAATAGTGTGATGAAGTAGCGGGAGAGGATCTGGATTTGTTGAGTGATGACGTCATTGCGATTGAGCCACGTCGTAAATGAGCTTTAGATAAATTTTCGTTGCTTTTTTTTTGCTGCAAGTGTGCCGTGAAGCAAGGTGGACAAGAGGAGAACGTGTGAGGATCAGTAATGTTAGACTGATGGTGTGGGAGCGCTGCCAAATATTTCGGCCAAAATTTGGGTAAAGCTTTGAATTCAAAAAAGCTTTTGCGGCCAAAATACAAAATTTGCGCCGCTTCCGCGACAGCTGGATTTGCCTAAGTTCTTATTTATGTCTTTCCTGTCATCGAATAAAATTGAAGTACGCTGGGCGTTGCTCATCGCACATAAACTTCATAGCAGAATGATGGCACTTTCCTGCATAAGCACAGTCTCTTCTGCTGAGATGGCAGCAGATCCATCAAATTTGATTCTGAAGTGCATATGGCCTAAGTGATACTTTTATTTGATCATCGCGACATTTCCCTTCCTTCTCTTTCACCAGCTGTACATCTTAATTATGTGCACTTCGTTGTAGATTTTTCAACATTCTCTGCATTCATAATATTGCTTCTCTGCATTCTTTACTTTAAAAGCTAAAACGATAAATTTACGGTAGAGCATACTGTATGAACCATATAATGATATGTTGAATATAGTTTCGTTTCGCGGACGTTTTCAACGTGAGTCCTAGATAAACAGTTTTTAAGTTGAGAATCGTTCAACTAGTCATATAAGAGATCTATCCCGCGCTCTTTTGTTGTTCTTTCAAAAAGATTATGCGAACGACCGATCTGAAAGGCGGAAAACCACGGTTTAAGCTACTTTATGGCCCCTCGGAGAAGGAACAGTAGCAAATAAATCATCCAGTTTCATAGAAGTGAACATGGGGAAGTCATCTTTAGCACAAAAGGTCGGCTGAATAGCCAATAGGCCCGCCATTTCATGGCTCGTCAATATGTGCTCCTCTGCTCTAGTGATCCCATTGAGCTACTAACAGTGTAAGCTGGAATTGCTGAAGCTGTTCAGTAGGCTTAATCTATGAGCATTGCAACGGAAATTAAAATAATGCAGCTGATTGGTTTTTGGTAATTTCTATGTTTCTCTCTCCATCAGCACATACTCTGGTTCGATCCCACACGTGAGGCTTCTCTGCTGTTTTTTTTTCTCGCTTACAAATGTTTTGAAGGGATTTAAGAAAATGTTGGCACAGCGAGTGAAGTACTGTAAAACCTCAAATTCAACTCCAGCGAGTTATTGAAGAGCTAAAGGTTGATTGCAAAAAAAATTTCTTTTCTAATCTTATAGCAATACAGTTCTCCATTTATTAACCATTATTTTCGATGGTACTGACGTTATAATGTGCAGTTTAAGAAAAATCTTCGGCATCATAGATATGAATTTTTTTACAGTCACTAATTTCTTGCACCACGCATCTATCCCAAGCAGCCGATAACTGGTTTCAGCATACAGTGCAATAGAAAACCCATTATAAAATGTATGTCCAATTTTGAAACAAATTTAACTGAATCGAAAGGATAATCTAATTGAGATGAATTGAAAGGAATGTCGGTAGGGTTAGGCTAAGCTTAGGTTGCACCGGATGGGGAATATCCTAATACACCACGTTGGACGTGTTGTCGTTGGTGGTCTTTCGCGCAATTTGCGTTCCATTATAGATGCAGTGAATTCTCTGTCTTCAAAGTGGGCGTATAGAACACATATAGCCAAGGATTTGAGCCTTCGATAGTGTGGTAACTGGCTAAGCAACAGCGGTTGAGAACCGAAATTTTGGTCGACTTTTACCAGCAGGGACTCCCTTCTCTTTCTGGGTTTTTTTTTTGGTTGCATGTGAAATTTGGTCTCGACCGGGTGTCTTCGGTGCCAGTTCGAACAACGAACACCCCTGGTTCGCGATCTCTATTTTATCCACATCTTCAGAAAACCTTACCGTC
Organism: Baylisascaris procyonis; assembly: GCA_037389465.1. Lineage (NCBI taxonomy): Eukaryota > Metazoa > Nematoda > Chromadorea > Rhabditida > Ascarididae > Baylisascaris > Baylisascaris procyonis. Next base: position 7,473,727 of record JAZARR010000059.1, read on the forward strand.
TTTTCTAGGCTCTGTGGATATTGAGACAACGTCCATGGAAAGCACCTGGTTATTCGCAAACAAACGAAATTTTACAACGAGCCAGTGAAAATTTTAGACACTAAAGTCTCCATTCCGTTGCTGCTGCCGGATTTTTTGCTCACAGAAAATTAGCTTTTCGATTGTAACCTCTCGGCCCTGATGGCTCACTTAAGGTGGAATAGGACGAAACCGACGACTAGGATAAATGGTTCGTGTGCGTTTATGGGGTGATACGCCGTACGCGTAGGCTACGAAGCTATGGTTTGCAAGTGTCCAGACAGTCAAGTAGAACTGACCTGAACCTGTAGGGAATCAAATGTCAGGTGCTCACGTTTTGGTAGTAGCACATATGCTGTGGTTTCACCTTACAAAGCGACATACGGAAAACCTAAAAGATAGTTTTGTTATAGGCAAGGAAATGAATAATTCCTGCTTTTTTCATTCTTTATTCTCCCCTCATTTTGTTTATAATGTTTCATTCTTTATTCTCCCCTCATTTTGTTTATAATGTTTCATTCACAGTCTGCATTTTAAACCAATTTCTCATTCCTATAGGGCGCACACTGAGCATGCGGAATGGTAGTGGTCAATGGAAACCTTGAGGAATAGGGGTCGGTAAGTTTATTTGCTATGAAGACCAAATCACTGCCTTTTGTGGCCATGAAATGTGATAGAATCCGCACGAACTGTTCGGATGCGTATATAACACGTCGGGAGGTTTTCACCTAATGGCCATCGCTCGAAGAGTGCAAAGCGCTGTTTCCTCTTCGTGAGGGCGGATTAGCGTCGCAATACGTCACCACCCAATGGCTCAAAAAAATATCGGCCATCGTTTCCTTTTTTTTCGTGAGGGAAGTGAATGTGAGCAGTGAGAACTGCAATTATTCACTTGTTTCTTGTCGTCCTTCTTTATGCGCGCACACTGCTTTCATCCGTTATATATATATATATATATATATATATATATATATATATATATATATATATATATATATATATATAAAGTGATTCGTTGGAAGAAAGGAAAAACTGATCACTTTTTCCTTTTCGCCTTCAGTATCTGCGAAACTCCATTGCTAGCGTACAGCTGTTTCGCAACTGCATGAGCAGGAAGAAGAGGAGATTGACAGGATTTATCTCCGGAGGGAATCTTTTAGTTGTAAGCCAGAGAATACAGATAAGACGTCCGCATTAAGTTTCTTGCGGAAGAGCGTGAAACCTCGACTGTACTCGCTCCTAATGAGGAGCAGTGCGCGAATTAGTAAAGCAGTCGTGTTTCGAAGGTTATTGGAGAGGCCACAAATTGCGATCCCTTTTCACTCACTTTATTTCACAAAGCGCAAATGCAAGCTTCGCATCACTCGTTTTTAGACCGCGGTATTGCTTCATCCGTTTTCCGAGCTAGGGCGAGCTGTGGTCGCGTTTTACTTGCTCTTCGTTTTTAGGTATGCCAAAAGATGCGGTCGTGGAGCTGCAGAGAAAATCATCTGGAGGTGTAGAATTCATGGTTCTTTTGTGTTGTTGTGCGTATATTTTAGGTACTGCTATGCTGTTGAGGTAAAGGAAGGATAAAATTTTGGAAATGAGTAGAATTCGGAAAGTGCTCAAATAGGTGCTAAATGCCAATGAGGAGCAATTTCTGTCTGCTTCATTGATATTCGGTCTCATGAAGTTGAATGGTCACTGCACTACACCTTTAGCATAACATCATGAATTCCTTTACTAGACATGTGTCTCACAGCTTTTTGAGTGGGAAGGGAAAGGGGGAAAGAAGTTGCCGCAGTTTTTTCCTTTAGAACGCTCTATCGAAAAGGAAATGGAAGAGGGCCTATTAACCGTCGTTCCTAGTTTTTTAAGACGACTCTTAAATGTTGTGCTAATGTTTGTATGTGACTGAAATGTTTAGTGCATTTATTATACATGAAAAGCGTGAGGAGCGGTATGTTGCATTGAATGAGGAACGCTTTAAAGATAGGGATGGACTTTGATGCAAAATAAAGCTTCCTGTTAGCTGATGATTGCGTTAGTGAGTTCCTGGATGGATTTTGCTTGCGTCAAACATTGCACTTCACACTCCCTTCACTCGTATTCCCAGCGGACGCGCCAAACTTTCTCGTGTCCTCTGTAAACAGCTTTCAAATAAAAGGATGTTTTATGGCGCCACTTGCAAACTTTGCAGAAGTGGATTATGTAGATTACATTACTGTGCATAGAGGCCTTTCCGAAAGTTTCAACTCGCGAGCCAGAAAAGTTGTAATAGTGCACCTTTGTAGGTTACGGTCTGTGACCCCTTACCCAGCTTCATTCCGTTTGACTATCTCCTCTGTAAGCTACTGAAGCTTAAACATGATGAGAAATTTGCATGTGCAAATCTTTTAACCCAATAAATGCAGGCAAAAAAATTTTTGTAATCAGTTTCTTAGGAAAGAGCTACAAGCATAGTCGTATGGGAACGAAAAAATTAGTTTTTGGCTAGCTATTGGTTGATAGTTGGTTGTTGAAACTAGTGCGCAATTGGAGTTGTGTTAGTTTGATTGCGCAAACGAGTGCTCTGATTTGCAGAGTTTTAGGAAACCACATCATGCTGTCATGCTCTTCCTTTTCTTGAGTAATTTTCCCGACACTGTTAGCTGAGCGTTTCCTCTTTAAACTCACCAATACTCGTCTGAAATTGATGCAGTCGATGGAAGTGATGTTTTCCATACAGTCATTTCTTAAATTCTTCTCTGCTATTCTTCGGAATTCTAATATAAATTTAAGTTATGCGGAACCCTCTTAAATCCTCCTTTGCCATCTCATATTGCCTCTTTCGCCGCGAAAGGTACGTATTCTATGTTTCAACAACTCTTTAAAATTTTGTTTGAAAAAAAAGTTTCGACTGCTTTTCAAAAGAAAAAGCGACAAGCGTATAGCGCTAATTGGCTTGGATGTTTATAGACCTATATAACGCAGGCATATATGACATCCGCGTTGTATGCGTGGGGTTCTCTGCATTCGGCTGGCAATTACTCGTTGAGGGAGTGGCATATGCGTCGGTCGACTTGGTTTCAATAGCGCATGGTTAATCCGCACATAGCCTCTCACTACGTAATCAATGCGTTGACGCGTGACTGCTTTGCATTAGGAAATAAAGTGATAGTCACCTACAGAAGATATGTACGTCATAGCGCACGTATGGTTACTTCATTGTTTACTTATATCCTATGCGCACATGTTAATACAGCAGTTCATTTCGAGCAATCATGGAATATCCCAGCAGATACCGAAATCCAAATTTTTTAGCCATCTTTCAGTAAGTGCTTACAAATGCAGTATGCGCAGATTTATACTTGCAAACATTCAGTCCGCGAACATTACAGAGGTAAGAATACGGCCCAATAATGTTTGAAAAGATAAATACGAATACTACGAATCACTTAGCCTCAGGAAGAGAGAAAAACTGCTCGGATCCGGATGAGACTCGCCCATCTGTGACGCAAAATTCTATACCCCATTTGCTCGCCTTTCCATCCCAATTTTCGTCTTTCTTCGCATGCCCATAAAAATTTCCCATTCGCCTCATTGGCATCAAACACAATTTTCGTCACCCGTTTGTTCTAAAAGTTTCTGGATACCATCGCGAATCGAAGACGATAGTCGAAAATGCCAGAGTTCCGCTGGCTCAATCTTCATTTTTTCACTTTTGAGCGGGCTCAGGAAATTTTCAGAATTTTTAGTCTACTTTCGACAGTGCCTTCGATTAATTGGATGCGGCATGCGTATGCTTCTTATCCCCGATCTTTGGTTCCAGAATTCAGGCGCATTGAAATTTCCGGTTAATGTTCTGCTTTAGTTATCGTGTCGCAAAATGAGTGCATTCAAAAATTTATGCTCACTTGGATGTAGGAGGTGTACCCATGTATGGTGTGCATATTCAACCACTGTAAACGTTACAAGTATCCAGGGGAATATTGTGAGTGGCCAATAAAATTTTATAGAGAATGGTCAAAGTTGTGAATAAAACGACCCAAGAACGACTCAAGTCTCTTAGAACGGATAACATTCGTGAGGACAGGCAATTTTTATATTTTGGTGATTGAGAAGGACTTGAGTTTGGACAAAGTTAAAATTCAAATCAGAGGTGTACAGCTTTCTCCCACCCTTCCTTGCAAGTTCGAGGAAGTATAAAGTGCAAATTTTGGAGAATTGGGGAAGTGAGTCGCGCTCACACAACAAACGAAAACTGAAAGTATCAGAAACTCAAAAAAGGTTTGAGAATGTAAATTTTTGAGTGCTTTTTCTGTGCGAATTGCACATTATCGAAGCATCATTTACATATCGTCAATAGAAATCTTCCTGGCGATTTTGATATTTTAGTTGCCATTTCACTGTGCAAAATGTGGTCCCTGATGGTCTGTCAATTAATAAGCTGCAAATTTTGACAGTCAAAGAGGCGCAAAAATTTGGCCAGAAATTAAGAAGGTATGTATGTATTTGCGTGATTAAAAGCGATGATGTGCGCTGCTGATTTAAAAAATTGGTGTGATTCGGACTTGTTACTGTGTACACTTCGTTAATTTAGCTCGAAATTCAAGTGCGTTTTGATCGTACTTGCTGAATGAATCGTCTTCTTTATCCGCTGGCAGTCTGATAGGCACTAAAATCTGATTTTGTCTTATAAGAATACCTCTGAAATTTATTTACCATGTTAAAAAGTTTTGCAACTGAGATAATCGATGAATGGCCAACCTTTTGTTTCATTGGAATCATTGAGTTGATTGTCATCACGACATCTGAAGAAGAATTGTGAGTTAAAGGACTGTAACTACCTTCTCACTAACTGCTTCTTCAAGAAACTCCTGTCACACGAGAAAAATTTTTGGGGGTAAATAAAAGTGCTGTTGTTTTGGTATATGTTCAAACAACACAGAAGTTTATTTCCTTGTCAAAGTTTTGCGACCACCATTTTTTAATTGGCAACTCAGTGTTTTAACTGAAATTATTGATGGACAAAACTTGAGCAGTAAAGTTGCTAGAAATGGTTTTTTTAAAATAATAACTCGTGAATGGTGGTTTTAATGGCCGTCTAATCCGGCTGAGAAAGGTATCAAAATTTAACATTTCCGGGTGATTGTTCATCTCTGTTCCGGATAATATTTCTTGGCGGCTCCAAAATTTACATTTTTAACCGATGCTGTCCTCCAGCTGAGAGAGGGAGGGGGGAGGGAGATCTATCCACCCATAACTAAGTCTTTTAGCCGTCCATGCACATTTCTGTCATTGCAACATAATGCAGAAGGCTTTTTTGGCGACTTGTTTATCGATTTGTTTAGGAAGATTTATGGTTTTCCTGGTTGCTACATCTAATATTTATTGGGCGATTGTTCCAGATTTGCGAAGCAAATCGCGAGGCCACTGCGTTAGCAGACTTCGATCTTTGGAAGTGGATGTACCTATTGTCTGGTACAATGAGCACTAATGACGCTACACGTGTCGTGTTTACGTGTGTCATCACTTTCAGACACCCACGTAATCTCCTTCCATTGCCCCTCTCTCCCGATCTCTCGTACGTTTAAACTTCGTTGAATATATTTTTCAATGCTTAAAACAAACTCCATTCCAGAGAGCTAACTTCTAGCAACACGTGTAAATCTTAGAAAACTAACTAAATAGAAACACAACCTAGTACGCAGTGAAAAATTTCTCTACTAAAAGGAAGACAACACTGGTCTCACTAGAATGGTGTGAGGTTAAAAGCAGTCAGAAGCAAGCGGATTTTCAACATAACTGGCGTTTCATTTCGGTTTGAATGTTGTCATGTCGTGGCATTTCGACAATGGCACGTCATTCACCAGTTACGCATTGTTTTATGTTACCACAGCGACGCACCGACAATGTGGCTTTCGCAGAATGCATAAGGAGCAGAAAGAAGTATAGCTGCGTCGCTAATCAGCTATTACTTTTCAAATGTTTCGCACACGGACGGTTTGAGCTTCAAATGGGCAGCTGAACCATCCTTCCTCCTGCCCCCTTCCCCACACATGGTTGCTTCTACGAGGCCGTCTTCTGGTTACTCACTCAAGGCGATTTCATTTTATTAAAATAGGATCCAAAATTTGGCAAATTGTTTAACTTCGCTTTCGCTGTTGAAGATGGAAATGTCTAGCTGTCAGATTGCGTGACGCATACAGGCTCATGTGCGAAACGTCGCTTGCGAATTTCGGTTCTTTACAAATGAAACAAAATTTTTTGCCGAAGTAATACCTTTGAAGACGATCTCTGAATCCCATCTAAACATCAAAATTTGAGATAGAAAATCCTTCGAGCATTGCTGGATTATTTCCTGATGAAGGTCATTAATGTTCTATTTTCTTATCAAGGAGATGTGTCGTGCTTTAAAAGGGATCACTTTAATGCCTAAAGGAAAGCATTCTTTGCAGTAAAACAAGAGCAAACGTAAGGTGTCACACTCAAACTTCTATGCGTTCATCTTGATGTGGTGGATTGTAGAACGGGTACGAGTGTGCGGCATATTACGTCATATACGCCCAACTGACGTTTCCATATGGAGTTGCAGCTGCTGCACAAGCGAGCGAGTGATGAGTGAATGATGACGTGATGAGCGAAAATGATCGCATCGAAGCGTGCGAGTCAGAAGAGCGGTAGATATGCGTGGGTGGCATCTGAAACCAGCGTGTCGAATTGCACTCCACGCGACAAACAATAAGATCCATTGCACTTATTTGTATTCCTGCTCGAGTCGCCCGCCCACTCTGCCCATTCCGTTGTTTATCCTCCTGGCAGACCGGGTCCTCAAATTTCACTTGTCTATATCCTCGGTTTCAATGCCGTTTTCGCTTTCAAAATGTACCGACGATTCCTAGCACCTATATAGGACAAATTAGATTAACTTAATTTTCATTTGGTGTTTTTTTTCAAATTTGCTTAGCACTTGTTGTATCGTTCAAATGTGAGCTACTGCAGAAGCATTCGAAATAGCCTAATGCGTTGGGTGTGTAGGCTACAAAACACTTAACGAGTCGTTTTCCAACGGAATCACCTCTTTCATGAGTAACGAGGCAGAATATTCGCTTTTACTGAAAAAGTATATTTCTTAGTGAAAGTGAAAACTTAGTGTATTTCTAACAAGGATGCCGCTCATGTGAATTGAACTCAACGGAAGCTGCTATTGACTGGATTTCACGGATCTAGATGGCTGTTGTTGTACTGCATAATGCACTGATGTCTCTAACGATGTGCTGTGTCATTTTTACTTTAGCTGAATGCGAAGGGCTATAAAGCGCGACATTTCTAACACATTTTGTTCATCGAGTTCAATGGAAAAGGCAGCGCTGTAGAGGCTGGGCTTGCCATTTGTGCTGTCTGCCTTGAGAATTTTATTGCGGGAAGAGCATGGTCTTCTTTTCGGCTCAGGGCCGTGATATACTGAGTTGTTGCAACGAGATTGTGTCCTTTCATTAAGTGCTAAGGTAGGAGCGAATACATGGGGAGGTACTATCCTTAGATTCGAAATGAGCAACGATAGTTCGGCAGTTTAAAGTCCGAAAGCTCGACTTGTGCAAGCAATGAAGTTGCTGCTGTTTCCTTAATCACTTACCACTCTGATAATTCATCAGCGAGCACAATCATCAAGTAGCCATTTCCTGTCTCGAAGCAAGAAAATGATTTTGGTTTGTTTTGCAACATTCTCCTGGTCATAGGCAGCATAAATGATATCTATGGCTCCAGCTACTGTGTCCGATTACTGCATTCCGTAAGGGATTGCGAGAAACTACGGCGCATTCAACCATAACAACTTTCCATCTCGTCAGGTTTTAATCGGGATCAGAACTTTCTTGCTTCAGGTGAACGCAAATTATGCTCCAGTCCAGTACTAATCTTTTTTCCACCCTTTGGCAGCTGATGTTGGGTGACGTTCGAGAACGGCTTCAACTTTTTGAAATATATCACTCGCTTTAAACTGTTGTGGTCGCTGCATTTTGACATCAGGTTTTCGTATCAGCAAAAAGTTTTTTGATAAGGCACATCCAGTGATATCTCTGATAGCCCAACTCCCCTTCCCTTCGCTCCAGCTTCCGCCAGCATTTCAACTGGACGAAAACATTGGAAGGTTGTTTGAAATATACGAAAATGGTAACATTTAAGACATTTTTTGGAATTTAAATTTTTGAGAGTTATTAACAATTCCAAAATAGAACCAACAAAAATCAACACTTTAACCCAATACGTTCTCTTTATGCTGTTTAAAGTTTTGCAACGACAGCGTTTGTCATAGTCGATCAATATTTCTGCCTCGGAAATGCAAGTGAGAAACTTATTTCCTCAGTGGGTGCATTAGAAAACCAGTATCTATGAATTCAGCTGCCAGAGTTTATGCTGAAAGAGGATTGAACGAGCATTGATTTATGTTTAAGCATGGCAAGTAAACATCCTTTTATGAACTCTTTTTAGGTGCCTTTGCAGATTATAACGACGTCAACATGCATCTCGCTGTTTCTCCTTGCTAATTCGAATTCGCGATAAGCAAAAACGCTTTCCATGAGATTAATGGACACATTCTGCATCGCAGGATGAATTCTCATGCTTGATTTCGTTGCGATTCATCCCTGTGAATAATTGACGCTTAAATGGGCAATAAAATTCTGCCTCTCACAATCTTTTCTTCTTTCTTTCCGCCTATCTCCTTCTGGCCACCTTTGTCTTTTTCTTAATTTATTCACTTGCACACGCTTTACGACTGAAACTGAATTCATCCAGAGCTTAAAATAGCGAAAAATTTAAGATAAGCAAGATTTACAAAACAATAGGTGGCTAAAGAAGACTGAACTACATTTGCGCTGCATGATAGCCTCATCCTGCAAATGCTTTCTTTTGAATAACAAAAAAATTGCTGTGAAAAATACAGTTAGATGGCTGTGTTGCCATCGTAAATATTTGTATTATCGTCGGATTCCATCTTCATTGACTTCTAATCAAACTTTTGTTATTTATGAAAGAGGAGAGATTACTGCAGAAGTATTATGGCGCATCAAAATTGGTGACGCCACCTCATCGTCAAGTGATAACAGTGGAACAGTGATGTTGACGCGCTTCCGTCTTTGTCATTTTCCCTTCTATTTTTTCACTATTATAAGCATATCAGTGTTTGTCTAAAAATGTTTTTGCTAGGACTTTTAAGGATTAAGCATTCCGGCTTTGAAATTCTCAAATTCTAGTCGTTTTTGCAGCTAAGCTTGTCACCATCAGCCAAGACAAGAAATTATGTCGACGTTGTCGTATATGTGTAGAGTTCATTGGCAGATGTTGTTAAAGTGTGTGAAGGAAAGAGACCATAGATGAATTGAATAGAATTGCCATTGCAGTTATTCTTTTTATGGCTAAATTTCTGTTATGAATTAGGCGGAAAGTTGGCCGTGATTGCTCTGTACAGCGGCAGGTTGACTGGACTTCTATCGGCTTTTGTGTAGAGTTAAGCGAAGTAGTGTGATATTTTAACTGTTTCAATAGATAGGTGGAAAGGCTTATGCCTATGTTTTCCCCATTGTCTCTCCTAGAGCTGAACTCGACGCGGATGACGCATTCCTTAAAGCGCATGCACCCATTTGAAGGTCAGTCTGCATAAGTGGATGAAACGAAAAAAATTTGCCCATAATTTCTAGCACTGATGAATGAAATTTTACTCAGCCGTGAAAGTGATAAAGTGAACATAAGCTGAAAGGAGCGGAGGAATAAAGGTATAACGCTCTTCATGCTGTTCTAGGAAGCCCATTGCAGAATAACGTCTTGTTGCTGTTAATTTGACTGCGGTCATGTTGCACAACCTTTGGCGCGATCCTCTTGTTGGATTCAAAAGGCGCTAAGGAGCTGTTGGTAGTTTCTCACACGAGCGACTCTAAACAACCGGTGCGAGGACATAGTTGATCGTTGCTAGTCACGATGGCGTTTACGTTCGATGCGGCTCACTTTGATCTTTTGCAACACTGTCCTAAACGTGCGTTCCACGTGCTCGTGGCTCAGTCTTGTTTCATTTGGGCGTCGCTAACTTAATTACGAACGATGTGCTATGTTTACTAGCATGCACGCCGCTTTGAATAGAAGGTTGCCCCACTTGTCGTATGAGAGGGTTCTGTTGGAGCTCCTTAAAAAATAGTCCCATTTTGAATACAGTCGTCAGCTCGACAGGCCTGGAGTCAAGAACTTTCCAAGCACATGTCTAAAAACGGTGAAATCTCCTACGGCAAAGCGCAGCATAAATGCTGTTTAATTTAATGGTTTATGGCGAATGTTGGGGCATCTAAGTAAATATCGTTCGGTGGTAACGATGAAGCAGTGAAAAATACAAGTCCGTCCCTTTGAAAATATACCTTTCATCGACTATCATGAAAAATTAAAAGCCTATTCAACGAAATACGTATTCTATGCTTCCTAAGTCAACGTTATGCCGTTCTCTTTTTTTTTTTTTTACGATAATTCAAATCATATTATGGTGACTTCTTGAGGGACTGACTTAAACTTTTCCAGTTTTCCCAGCTGGCCTAAACTTCGTAGTACCGGATCAGTGTTATTTCACGATGGAAATCAGCGAAATGATCCCTACATGTGTACAGCCACGTCCGCTTTTTGTTTATTATTTTTTGCTGCCCGTTTGTGAGGTTTTCAGCCTTTAGGTGCCTAGACGACGTGCAGCATCACAATTATGTACCGAAAAAAGTTTTGTGCAAGCCAATTGATCATCTTTTTGGCAGTCTTTCCAACATCACACCATAGATGAGCGATAAAGCTAAATCATCTTACTTCAGCTTGCTGTAATTCTTTTAAAGTATGCTGTACTGTCGGTTGTGTACGATAGAATACATTATTCGCTGCCAACCTTATTATGGTTCTTTCAAAAGGTTATATCGGCATTTTTGCTTTTCCAGTTTCTCAATTTATATACCTTTTTTCTCATGAAAATTGTGGATTTAGAGCACTCATTCATCGCCACGCTGTTGAGACACAAAGCGCCATGGGATGTTAATTGTAATATACTTCTTAAGCCAGGTAATGAGCATGTCGAAATTTTAATACAATATCGCTGAGACAAAGATGCAGTCTGAGAAAGGCTACCTTTTTACGCCACGTTTTCCTATTTCCACTCATCATGTATGTTTGATGTTCTAATGTGGATGCAAAAATGATCCAGGTGAGGGGAAGGAGGAGGGATAGCGGGTAAAATCTTTTATGTTGATGGGGGAACTAATGGAGTCTGGGTTTTTCTCCTTGGCGTATTTTACGATTTTATCTTTAGGTATGTTAAGATGTTTTTGTTTATCTCAATTGATATAAACAAAAACTTTATATACGTCGATTCATATAAACAAAAACTTTATATACGTCGGTTGATATGAACAAAAACTTTACATACGTCGTTTTTGGAGTGTACTATGGACGGTTATCCCTCAGCCCGCTGTCGAATTTACATACTGTTTTGTTCTGCGGTATCTTATAAGTATTCGTAGGGAATATTAAGGAGATTATCTTAAGGAATTGCTCACTTATATCAAAGCAAATATTATTTTATGGGGCATGGACAAGCGTAAGGTGTAGGCGTTGATGAGGAATAATTTGACTTAGCGTTGGGGGTCGAGCTGTCTATATATTTGAGGTGGAGGTGTTATAGGCATTATCTTAAACAGTATTGGTGTTATAGACATTATCTTAAACGGTATACGTTTAGTACTCGTTTTCCGTCTGTGTTTTCGATGCCGCACATAGTACTATTTAATGCAGTTGCGTGCAATCCGATATTCATTTGCAATGGATCGCCAAAATACGGAGAGATTGCGTAATTGCAAAAAGTGCTGTTTCCTCCTCAATTCACACTTTATTAGTGCGTTGGCGGCTATTAAATGATCGCCATTCTGTATCCTGTGCGATTCTATAACTCTATAGTAGCATTTGCTTCGTGAATTCACAACTTTTAACATCCTTCTCCTATTCTATTTCTTAAGCAACGTTCGTTTAAAAAAAGTAGTTTAGTTGAATGGGGGTAACTATCAGCATATTTTGTCCCTCTACTCTGAATAACTTTCTAGTGCGTAACATGGTTATCAACAGAGCAGCGCAAATGAGAAGATAAGCGAATATCACTGATGCGAGTGAGAACTAATTCTTGATAAATTTATATCCTAAAGTTTACATTTAGAAGGTTCACTTATTGAAGCTTTGAATAGAAAATGAAAGAGCCTCAAATCCACACTAGAAAAAAAACTTCTAAGCATTTTGCTCAGACGACTACATTAGGTTTGTTTTTCTCTTTGGAAGATCCAAATCCGTTTCAGTTTAATTACAGCATTGGAAAAAAGTGTTTTTAAAATTGGTGTTGCCAGAAAAGTGACGTATTAGTGCACGCTACCGTATTTTGGTGACGTCACTTTACGTGCGTCATTTTGGTTCATGAATTACTTGCATTCATAGAGAGCACGCTATGCGGTGCTCAGCTGGCTATTTCACTGAGTTGTCAACAGCTCAAGCATCTGCTTCAACCGCTTATGGCTTCTGAGGGGAAAATCTCATTGCCGTTCTCTGAATGTGCAAAAATGTTTAATGGTTATTATTTATTAGTATTCGAGAAAATATTATATTTCCTACGACATAATCGAAGTCAAAGTTTATTTGTCGTGACAAACGAAAAAGGTGAAGGAATCTGGACGACTGCAGCGAGAGAATCCTGAAAGCGAGGACAGGATAGAGCGGCAGTAAAATTCCTGTAAGAAAGTCTCTTCCTCTAAACTTGACGCAAAAGGTGCAGTAATCTCTTCTTTTCTAGCCGTGGCAAAAAGTACAGCTTATACAGCCATATAATGGATCGTCCTCATATATGTCGCAGTGTCATTGCAATAGGACCAAACGAAGCCTTCCATCAAGACATATGATACTCGTTTTACTTCGAAAATTCTCCAAACATGTGAGTAGTGACCGATGAGAAAACATTTAGCTGGAGTTTCTTTGCTTCTTTCAATTTGAGATTCCCGTTCCTGCGATACCAAGCTGCGACTGTTCTATGCAAGCGAGCAAGTGGGCCAACGAAGCCAGCAGTTAGGCTGGGGAAGGCAAAATAAACCGGCATCACTAGGCGAAAGACAGTTGCTGAAAAGCTGAAAAGAATGAGTTCTGAACAAATAACGGCATTTTACCTTTCTTTGGCAAAGAAAATACTTTCAAACAATAGAAGGTCTGCTGGAGTGAAAACAATGCTGACTAGCAATCACAAACACTAATTTCTACTTTCTCTTCCAGTTAAACTCTTCGATAAAATTTGAAACTTCTTCTTGAGGCTGTTTTATGCAAACTATGCAATAAGCTACAGTACCGTCCATTTGAAGCCTCCCAACAAGTTGGCGATGGACGGAAGGCGTTACATCGACCTCTTGCTTTTCCAACAACAGCAGGGATGAGATCCCCCACTCCTCTTATCGGAGAGAAGAGAATTCACTTTTTTCCTCCCTCTGTTTCCTCACCATCTACTTAAAGGTTTCAAGCTGAACGTGCAAATTCAACTTCTCTAACTCATTCCAGAGCTCCCCTTTTTGACGATGTCTTTCGTGCCAGCAGTTAATTTACACTGCGCAGTGGAGTTTTGTCACCTCGTCTTGTAATTCACGCACCTGTGATCCCCTTGCTCCATTTTCGTGATCCACACATTTTGCATTTCCCGCCTTAGTCATGAAATCGGCTACGCATTTGTGTAAGACAGTTCACTTTATAGTTTTATTTCACGACACTCTAGGACCTAATCCAGTGGAATTTAAGATGGAAGTTCAATTGGCAAAAATAAGCAATTATTGAAATAATCATATATTAGGCATAATTTAGATATTATTATAGCCCTTATTCAATAACATACATAGGGCCGCAAGCTGTCTTTGATTGAAGAGGAGTCCGTGGTTTGTTTCATGTGAACAGCAATACAAAAAGTGAGTAACAGAGCAGGATTGGAGACTACTGTGAAGGGCGAGAAAAATGAACGGAGAGTGGGCCCATAACCTCCATAGAGTGAGTCATTTCCTCTTTCGAAGTTGCCTGATGAAGATTGCTGACAGAATCGCTAGTTACTTCGAAGTTGAGTAGTGGGCGCAATCCATTTTCGCAATGAATTCCATCCAGCCCCCTTTTCATATTCTGATGCTCTTCCCAAATTTCAATCTGCACTGCTAACGTTAGACAGCCGTTTGCTTCAAACTGTATAAGACTGCTTCGGTGAGTTCACTTTTTCACAGTCTATCGCTTTTATTGTCGCCATGAGGAAAAGTCAGTTTTTAGTCTGTACTGGGAGTATTTTATGGTCAGATTGTGCAGTAATATATCCAAATCCCAATTTTCTATGGTGCTTTAAAGTCCTCCGCTCCTTCTGTAATTTGCTCACCGGCTGTTGCCTTTTCCGACATTTTTCTGAAAATTTCGCGTGGTTGGTTCCCTCAACTCTCATTACTGTGCTGCCTTCACCGATCCTTGTTCTTCGAACAACATTGGTATATGCTCACGGTGCAGATGTAATTTATGCTTACTTGATCTCGTCGATCAATACTTGCGTTCGTTTCCTCGTAGATGGTCTCTAATATATATCTTCGGCAGTAAGGAAGGCATCTCTTTTGGCGTTATTTCATTCTCTGATGCACCCAAGTACCTGATAGATGGTCGTTGTTGAATCGTCTCCGCATCGAATAATGCTAGCGACGGCTGTGATTTTCGTACCTGAAAGTAGCTCCGGGAATCAATGTCACTTAAGAGTAATAATCGTCAAAAATGACATAATAACAATGTCGTCTTTGCTGTTGTTTTGAGTTAGCTGTAAATGTTTCAGTCATTTTTTAGAATTCATATATCGCTATCAAACGGCTGTGTTTTCATTTGGTTTGATGGAATGTTTATAACGTGTTTGCTTATAAAGACGTCAACCATGAGTGAGTGATGTGTATGCGTCTATCTTTATCAAGCCCACATTCTGAGCATTCCACATTTCCACTTTTTGCTTCATAATTGCGTGCTTTTGCGTTGAATACATTCTTTATTGCTCATTCTTTTTTTTTCTTTTAATTTTACAGCATTTTCTTTTCAAACTCTAATCTATTTCATTCTATCATTCCCACTGATAAATTTCCACCTGCTAGTAGAGATCGTTCCTAAACTAATGTTTACTCTCAGATCTAATTGAAAATTGTAGAATGTTTTTTATGCAAAGGACAGTTGCACTTCACAAGAGTGGAATGGAATCAGTGTGTCTCCGTTAAAAAAAAAAATGAGCCGTCTGCGAGAAATGACGATTTTAATTGTAGTTTTATGTGCTAGTGTTGATGCAAAAGTTGCTTTCGCAGAACCCTTGACTCATCTTCCGTTTCCCATCAGGGCTATAAATTGTTGAAATAGAAGCATCATTCAAAACATCACTCAGATGCAATCCTCAAATCCTTTTTCTATTGTAGGTGAAACGTTGCACACCCAGTGGAAAGGGACATTGTAAAATACGAGCTCATTTCAGAAGGAAGTTTCTTCGAGCGCTGTGGCTCTGATTGCCGACAAGTTCCAGGCGTTATCCATATGAACTCGGCATAGTAATACTGCAGTTTGGATTCCATCCTGGAAATCGTTTGCTATCTGTGAATTTCTGTCAGTAGTTGGAAAGTCTTTCTTGTTAACAAGTGGAAACGCTATTTAATACGCCATTGCGGCGTCAGGCTAACGACGGCTGAGCTCCCACGAACATCAGCTTCAACGATCTATTCACTTTTCCACGATACGCACTCGATATTTTGCGCGCCAGCCACCGTGGCGCAGCTGTCGTTAGTCGGAGAGCGTTCGCCGACTCGGCGTCGATCGCCTTCTGTTTCCTGCCAGTCGATCGTTGATTTGGCTGAAGATGCGGGCCTTTTTTCTTTGAATCCCTCAGACTTGGTGTTCGAATCAAGTCAGATGGGCATTGCGTATTACGACTTCGTGCTTTCGGCTGCACCAACGACGACAGGTGGTTATCAACTATTCTTGGCGAAATTTGACGCGCAGACAAATGTGGAGTGGTTCGAGACACTCGATGTGCCTAGTGAGGTGATGACAGAAAACGGGTTGCCACACAACGACCTGGCTATGATGACACTCGGTGTGCTCACGTGGAAGAACAAAATTCAGAGGAGCAAGGTAGACAGAAATCTTCAATCAATCCTTAACTCATTAATTTCGTGTACATGTCGCAAAATTTGAATATCAATTTATTTATATTCTGGCATTCGGAGGATCTGTTACTGTGCTTCCCGTATGAGACACCGTAATGTTTTTCATATTTTGATGACGTCTTCTCCTGCCCCGATACTCGACGATGTGCGGGCGGGATAAGCTTCGTTCCATTTATTTATGCCCTCGCTTCCCTCCTCCACTGTCGGAAAGTTGCAAGCGCTTGTTGACTAAGATCCCAGGTCTCTTTAAAAATGATTAAGTTGCTGGAATTTCCTTTGCAATATTTCATAATCAAAGTCTCAGTGGCCGCAGTTCCAGTAGGGATGCCGGACCAATGGTAAGTACGTGAAAATTTCGGCAAAGGCTACTGAAATGGCGTTGGGGTAACACGACAAGAAAGGCCACATCGG
This sequence comes from Baylisascaris procyonis, assembly GCA_037389465.1. Classification (NCBI taxonomy): domain Eukaryota; kingdom Metazoa; phylum Nematoda; class Chromadorea; order Rhabditida; family Ascarididae; genus Baylisascaris; species Baylisascaris procyonis. The sequence continues at coordinate 7,490,364 of JAZARR010000059.1, forward strand.
TGTCCACCATTGCTTCTAGAGTTCGCAAGGTAATTGCGTAAGGTGAGCTTGCTGTTTAGATACTGTGTTTGGTGAAAACAATGGAACCGGATAGTTCACAATCGCTGGAGGCACTCAAGAGAGCAACCAACAAATTCAAATGCCTTCATCACGTTCTCTCGGTCAGCGAACGAAGGGCTTCCATATGCAGCATATCTAGTGGCAGGTATCATTCATTAAACTTGATTTTTGGCTTTAGAAAAAATCTACAACTGTGTGAGACAAGAGGGAGAGGTAGGGAGGAAACTATAGTAAGTGTGGTGACGCCAGTGACGCGTGCGTGGGGATGCTTACTAAATTTTTCTCCATTTGGTTTTTTCATTTATTTATGTGATTCATTTATGTTCTTTTAATCCTCACATATCCTCAAATTTTTTAATCCTCTTTTGTTTCATAATCCTCACATAAATGGAAAAATTTTTCCATTTATGTGAGGACTCATAAGCTGCCTCTTTTTTTTGAAGGAAGAGGAGGGAGCGAGATTGACGAATGGTCAGTTCGCGATATAAACCTTGTACCCCTATTTTAGTTGATACTGCAGTGCTGCAGATGATTCATATTCATATGTTTATATTTCGACCTTAAAGGAAGGATTGGTCCATGCTGGTCCTGTTAAAAGTTCACGTCAGATGGCGTTTCTCCGGCCTCAGGCAAACCAAATGCTTTGTTATATTATGTATGACAGTTCAAGTTCACAAACGCGAGGGAGGAGTTTAACGGGCCGAGGTCACTGTCCGTCGTATGAACGCATAAACAGTGGACTAGAATAGTCGAAGAAAAGTGCCAAGGCAGGCACTGCCCGTTGACATTCCTGGTCCAATAGATGGCAAGGCTTGCGGTGAATTCGGGAAATGGGATGATGAGTTTGCTAATGTTGTAAAGAAAGGTATATTGACATTCCATGTATCTCTACTCCTTATATTCAATGGCGGGGGAGACAAAGCGGAAACCGAACGCTTTTCATCTTTTTTTCATCCGATTTATTACTAAGACTGCAGTGAATACTCCTTGTTCTTCATTCCTTATCGGGGTATCCTCTCTAAGTTCTCGCTGGTTCGAAACTGACGCTGTGAGGTAGTTGACTACAGTCATCGAAAAGGTAAAAGCGTGATAACTGAAACCGCAAATGGGTTCCTTCTCCTTTTTGGAATAGGGTTCCTTCTGTCTTTTTTGGAACATTTTTGAAAGGTTCATAATTTATGGCCCCAGAACCCTCCAACCTAAAATGTCCCTTTTTCGACCCAGCGAATCCACTTCTTCTCTACACTTCTCAAAAAATAAAACTTCTACCCTATGGTTTTTTAACAGCTGGTAAGGCGATGCGCTTTTTCGATGTTTAAGGGGGACTGTGGACTCTGTTATATAGCTCAGGGTAGCGTGTCTTCTTTTCACTGAGTGGTAAAAATGCACTTTATTTTTCATATACAGTAAGGCTGTGTGTCTTCTTCTCGTACGTGTAAGGGCGCCGAACTTTTTTTGAATTTTTCCACGTATTTTTCCTGTTTTCTTTTTCCTTTTCCCATCGCTGCATTGTTTTTCTTGCGGACTGCGCAGTCCTTTGCAAATCTGCTATGACTTGTGCACATCATTTTAGAGGTAGGGAAGGGAAAAGAATTCATCCATGAGTCAAATAAATGGATAGACAAAGGCGCACGAAATGTTACAATTTCCTTGCGGTCGTGTATCATGGATATATTTTTTATTTTATTTACCAATATTCACTGAAATTCATTTGGTTTACTGTTCAGATAAACTGACTGGGCCCTGAATGTGATGGAAAGATGGATCAAGCCAATCTAACTTTTAAATACGATGTCTGACACTACAAATCGAGAAAAAAAATCGCTATTTATCTATGCCGTAGTTGATTTCTCCTACCAACAACTGTCTGTAGTAATTATCGATGATGCATGAAGGCATTATCAGTAGGTGAATAGGGGATAACGCCATGTGCTAACATTGCTGTACTGAAAAATAAAAGCAAAACGAGAAATAGGTTAAACTCATCGCATCTTCTGGGGAGGAAACATCCTAGAACAACAATGCAAGAATTTCGAAGAAACAGTGCTGCCTTTGCGAGGCCAGGTGTTAGACATGTATGAAACTTGCAGGTCAAGGTCACGCTCTCCACATGATGGAATGCGATTGAGAGTGCTCATGTGTCAAACACGCTCGAAGGTGGATCAGATACCAGCACAAGCTCTCCGTGAAACACGTTGTCTCTTGTTCCCGAGCTCGAATCCAATCCTCTGCTTATGTTTTCCACTTTCTTGATACGTAACCCTCCATCGGTCGTATGTATTCACATTTCAAGTCTTAGCTTCAGAAGATGAAAATCCCCACTGAGATTTTCAGCTGGAGGAGTCTGGTTTTTTATTTGCCCTTTCTTTCAAGGTGGAACGTATGACGGGGTGTTTGTTAATATTTATTCTCGTAAGCTGGAGAGTATAAAAGGCTCGGGAATGCCATATTTCTTGTGCCAATTGCATGTTTGTTTTATGCGTATGTGCATTTCCCTTTTTCTGATCTCAATTGGATATAAATGACCAGTGAAGGGGACTACATTCAACTGCGAAAGACCATCAAAAAATGATGTGTTTTCATGAAAGAGCGGTGGCCGAGAAATGCAAAGGCTGATTAGCATTCCTTGGCAAGATATTTCAAAATGTTGCGATACAAGTATCGCATCATTCTGCAGTAGTTATAAGCCAGCAAGAATTGGGTTTTTTCTTGTTCGCTTACCACTGCCCATTGTATTTCCTCTTCAGCTGTATAGTAATAGCAACGACTACGTTAAATACTTCAGTTTCGGAGTTAACGTGGTCCTGTAGCAAGTAATAAACGTTGGAAACGGAAACGTTAAAGGTATAAAGTGCAACAGCCGAATGCATCACAATATTGTTGACGTGATGAGCTTGTAGGTTGGACTGCTCATCACAAATCGCAATTCCTCTTTGATGAAAGAATTTTCACCGTGCTTTTCTTGAATCTAAGGTCTCGTAACACCTTTCTATGAACTCTTTTAATTGGCCATCCGTTTAAAAGGGCACGAAGACTTGTAGAATTTGAATGCTGGTAGTCCAGATAAATTGAATTGAAACTTATTAAGTGCTTGAACGGGAAGCGATTGTTAATACGGTGGAACAGATTGCAACTTGTTGTAGCCTTCAGTGACGTTCGTTTACTGGTCATTTCAAAAAATTGTTATATACTCTAGATCACTTATTGTTTGCATGTCATTTTAACTGTACATAAATTCAGCGTTCCGCCCATGTTTCTCGTTCTTTTTACCTTGCGTTCTTTGTTGTCAACAAATAAACAACTGTTTATCTCTGCTTGGCCATCCTGACAGCTTGACAGCTCAGAAATATGAGGTGCTCAGTAGTGTTCGGAGCTCACCGTCAACCCCGTGACAGCACCCGTTGAAGCTTTCCTCATGAAGGTCTTCCGCATAAAGACGATTCATTGATTTTGGGCTACGAGCCCTCCAAGCTCAAAAAAATCCTTTGCCCTCACGGGGAGTTTGTAAAACCAAGCACTCTCCTCTTGAAGGCAAGGGAGTCCCGTGGGTTCCGTCATGAAAACGTTCAGGTTTTCATGTTCCTGTGAGCAGTGCATTTGATCAAGATACACGGAAAGGAAACGTAACGTTTAGTTAACTAGAGAAACAACAATTTATTGCTAAAAAGAATAGCTGGATATGATGGAGACAAACGAAAGAAAGAACGAAAAGCAGGATTGGCTAGAACTGATGATATCAACGTCGATATTTGACATAGACATTCGGATTTTTAAGAAAGCGCTGAAGTGGATAAAAAATCAGATTGCGCCACAACTGTGCTTTCCTTTTAATTGAGTCAGAAAAACACTCTGAGGAATGGGAACTTGCAGATGTGACCGTCATGTACGAAGATAACGGCGACGCGAAAATGCGTTAAATGCAGGCCTTTATCGCTACTTATCCTGCTTGTCGAACTTTGAACTTTGTGTATGCATACAATTTATATTGTATGGGCCAAGAATATCATGTTTTCAGCCTGCTTAAAGACCTTCCATCAGACTCATTTAATGGAAATCATTGATGAAGTGAATCTCGCGAAGGAAAAAAGTTGTTCTACTTGATACCAAGGAAGCTTACAATATCATCGAGCCATATGTACTCCTTCAGCTAATGGAAGACACGTTTCAGACGAACGTAAATACCCCCAACTTATTAAGAAGTTATCTGATGAGACACAAAATGGGAATCTCCATAAGCTGCATAATAACACAAGGAAAAGTATCGCTGTCGGGGTGCCACAAGGTTCCGTCCTTCCCCCATCCCCTCCTCTGTTGGATTTCATTTTTTCCGGCCTCAAAAAATGCCGTTTGCTGAGACAGTAATGCGTACGCAGGGGATCCAATTGAATTTCTTTTCCAACAAGAAGCAGCAACAGAAAGAATGCTTGAACAGTATTACAGAAACAGCGACTAGCAGAAACCTCGCGAACACATGTTGCCAGTTCACAATGACAAAACATTTTTCAAATGATAGAAAAGGGCTCTGCTCCAATCAATCAGCACAAATAAGTTAACGAGCAGACCCACTTCTGCATACCCTCCGATCCTGTGCCCAAAAACCTAAAGGCGGGCCCTCCTGCTCACACCGAAGCACGCTGCTTTCAACACTCACTCCACATAATCAACAGTTTTCGCGGACTCAAAATCTCATGAACTTCTCACCTTTAACGAGCGGCATATGTGCCACACCACCATAGTCGACTCACCAAGCTCCTTCATACTTTCCAGATTTGCTTGCTCGAATAACCAGAAATGAGACTTACATTCCATAAACATTTATGCGCATTAGTCCAGCAGCAGTAATAGAAACGTTAGGAAAAAATTGATTGTGATGAGGCAGAGGAAAACGAACGTGCACAACGATTCGTTTAACATCGTAACGGGCGTGGGGGTAAAACAGCAGCAGCAGCAACAACAACAACAACAACAACAACAACAACAACAACAACAACAACAACAACAACAACAATCGTGGTCGATAAAACAGATTTCAACATCAATCAAACTTGCACAGATGAAATATAAGCACCAGGAAAAGTGTTGACTGAGAAATATACCACCAACACTCACGAATCAACTATGGAACTGACAAGAACGGACAATCGTATTCACAGACAGAAGTTTTCAACAACAATGGAAAACCTCAGCATGAAAACAACAAGACTCCACCGACTCTGCATGAGCACGAAAAATTTTTCATCTTCTGATTTACAAACAAACAACAACAGCTGCCATACTACCTCGAATGGAACCTCGTCAACAAACCCCTTCATCAACGAACTCTACAAACATTGCATCACAAAACTTTCCACCGAAAAGCTCAAATACGCAGTCGCAATACCCTACTACCTTTCTATCGTCTAGCCCACCAAGATTTCGTAGAAAAAATAATCTCCTTTTCAAAACACCCTTCTCCTGAAATCTTGCGAAATTCACAACCCTCCTCCCCCCTTCCAAGTGTAATTCAGGTTACTAAGGTAATTGAACCAAACCGTGGCAAAGCTAACAGCATCGGCGACGAAATTCTCTGGCAGCATGTGATCAAACTATAGAACGGAAGGAACACAACTAGAACTGTAAAGCTTCATAAATCATTGCCTTCTCATAAATGTGAGAGAGATGATGCAACCCTCCGATAGGTAGCGATAGCCCGGAAACTGCTTGCCCCTTAGAACTGAAAGATGGTGAGGATATGCTGGTAAAAATGGAATCACAGTTGAAAGGTGGAGGGACAAATGACCAGGAAGCATTTTCACGGCTACATGCAGAAGGGGGATTTTCAAGCTGCTCAGAAAGGGGGAAATTCTCGTCTTGGAACAAATCGTCACATGCCGAATTGAGACCTTCAGGTTGCCCAGAAAGGTCAGAGTATCTATCCGCAAACAAACCGTTACATATCGCAGGACGATCGTCAGGCCGTCCGAAATCGTTGGAGCGCCCACCTCCGAACAGATCATCACACGCCAAAGTGAGACCTTCAGGCTGTGCAGAAGAGTTAGAACACCCGCCAGCGGACAAATCACACGTCTAAGCGAGATCTTCAGAACGTCCGGAAACTTTGGACCCCTCACCTTCGAACAATTCATCATATGCCAAAGTGAGGCGTTCAGGTTGAGAAGAAACGTGAAATCCATATGCGAATAAATCGTTACATGCCGAATTGAGGTTCTCGGTTCGTGCGAAAAAATCATCACATGTCAAAGTAAGATCTTCAGAATGTTCGGAAACTTTGTAGCACCCACCTTCGAACAAATCATCATCACGTGCCAAACTGAGACGTTAGGATTTTGCAGAAGAGGCGCAACACCCGCATGAGAACAAATCACTGCATGCCAAATTGAAGCTTTCAGACTGCCCAGAAAACTTGGAACTTCCACTTGTAAACAAATCATATACTGGAGCAAGGTCCGCAGAATGTTCAAGAACTCCGGAGTCCCCACCTCCGAACAAATCACCACACCCTAAATTGAGACTTTTAGGTTGCGCAAAAGCGTCGGAACAACCATCTGCAAACAAATCACTACCTGCCGCATTAAGGCCTTCAGGCTATCCAGAAAAAATTGAACGCCCACCTGCGGGCGAATCATCATAGGTCGAAGCGAGATCCTCAGAATGTTCAGACAAGTGGGAGAGCCCACCTATGAACGAATCATGTTCAGGAGACGTCTTCTCTTCCGACGGTTCCTCGTCTGTGAAATCCATGGGTTCCAAAGGCTTCCGTTCGTGATGTTCATGACGACTGCCAAATGCGAAGTGTCTGTTACGATGTCTTGCCAAATAGGGTATGAACTCTGGTATCGAGACTGCTAGGCCTGAACACATGGGTAGTAATGTCCTGGCGATGTTAGGCAACTGAGACTGGCCGTTCACGGCGCGTTCTTTTGCTAAGCGCAATTTCGACGAACTTCTAGAATGCCTCCATTTCGACCGTTGAACAGTCCAACACATTTCCTGCTCCAATTCTAAAAAACAAAGTTTTTTTTGCGATTTATAGCGGGTATTGAAGCATATTATAGTGCATGGCAAAAAGTCCTTTGGTAAATTCGTTCAACAATTACGAAGTTGACTGACAGCACCGAGGATAGCGAGGAATTAACGGTTCCTATCACGCAAACTTTATCTCATTGTATACACCCGACCTCGGCAGTGATCAAACCATTATACATCGGAAACCGAACCTTCAAATAACAGTTCGATTAAGGGTTACAGGATCGAAATTCCGCGACGAGGTAGAAGACTATTCGGGTCAACTTTCAGCATCAAGGCCCATCATCATCGATGAAGAACCTTGGAACCTAATCTGCAGGCCTCGGTCGATTTAGAAGGTCGGAGGGAAATATTTGGTTGGGTGGACGGTCACGACCTATGTTCGTTTGGAAAAAAACAAACGTTTTAATTTTTCGACGTTCGAACCTATTTCAGAATATGACCCGCAGTGCTATATTCCAGAGAATTTGAGCGATTCAAATTTGTAATTAGTTCGTTCTTCAAATCGCTGCGACGAAAGTTAGAAAGCAATTAAAGGCTGGTGAGTACTCTGAGAAAAGATTTGGAAAGCAGCGCAACTGCTAATACAGCTAGTTGTTCAAATGGGCCCTCCTCCCCTTTAAAAATACACCGGCTAAAAGTCATGAAGTCATTCTTATGATAAGTTGTGGTTCAGCTGATGTGGTTCTGGACATTAACTTCGAAAACTTAGCTCACTTTTCTCCAAGATGTCGAGCATTTTCCTAAATTCTGCGAAAAAATTCCGAACTTCTTCATAATGAAAAGTGGTAACTTTATGAAGGCTGCTGGAGACGCTGGAGATGGGGAAAGTGTGCAGCCTGTGCTCCCACGAGTAATCTGAAAAATGACTCTGGTTAGAAAACTTCCGGTCCCCTAAATTTCCTTCTAGTGTTGAGAATACACGTTTTCTTTGAACCAACGAAAATTATGCCTCAATCATCCCACCAAAGTTGAAATAAAAAGTTTTCTAGTTCAGCTTTTGAATAGGACTTCACATTTTTAGTTGATTTTACTCTGGCAGTCCTGTTTTTCACAAAACATTCATGAACGGTTGTGAAAAAAATCATTTTGTAGGACAGAAGTAAAACGTCAAGAGTTCCACAAACTGTCTGATTCTGTGCGGAATTGGCTGCGTGAAGGACGTTGGTGAGACGTGATCGATCAAATGACTACCGTCCAGAAGATCTATTTTAGGTTTGCAAATTTCAAATGACGCGTTGAAAATTGTTGTGTCAACAAACGAAAACACAGAAAAGTGTTTTTGGAGAACTTCTGCAAGAAGGGAATTTCTTCATTGCAGTCTCCCTGAAAACATCTTCTGCTTACTTAGTCGAATCATCCACTTATAAAATACAATTATGCACGTTTTGGGAAGCTGACTTTCTAAGCCTTCCACGAAACTAAAAAGCCAAGCGGATTAGAGTACAACGGCTCAAAATCCATAACACACGCCGACAGCTGACTCAGAAAGGTTGTATTTTAACGACGACCAGATGATTAATCATAGTCTCTCCATGAGCCTACAAAAAATACATTCCGAAGAGAACGCTTCGAATAGAACTTCTGGAACTAGTAATGATTTTCTTCGTAAAAAATTATTCCATCAAACTTTCATAAAATCTAATTTGGTGTGAAAAAGACCGCAGTTGCCATTGGGGTCGACACTAACCTGAACAGCTAAGTTCCAGCAAATTTATCAATCCTTTAAAGAGTTTTGGCCTTTTGTTAGCCTTTGGATTTCTTCAAAGCCCAAAAATCCTTCGCCTTCTAGACTACCAGGGTATTCCAAAACCATAAAAATTTCATGCAAGCTCAACGTCTTAAAGATATACGCACTGCATCTTCCAGACCACCGTCTAAAAGTGAGATATAAAAATTACATCTTCTTGGTGAGGAAAATCAGTTTTGGGTAATCAGACTGTTTGTTGGTATGACAACTCCGCTTTCGCTCGAAGCTCCCGCACCAGTTCGAAAGAAGAACTGCAGAAACAACCAGTGTCGACCCTTGCGAATACAATAAGGAATGTCTCTACCTGTTACTCATTCTTCACTGGATGTTTCCTTGCCAATGACGATACCTCTCAACAAAATGTACTCTGCGGAAGTAATATACTTTAGCAGTAGTACAAATTTCTGTCACTATGGTTTTCGGAAATAGCGCAATACTTCCATGACGAGAGGGCATACGAACATGATGTGCGAATTTTTTTCTCCAACCCCTCATTTTAAACAAAAAATTCATTGAAAAAGGTTGGCGTTAGCGCCTTACCGTGTTCTGCTTTCAGACTGCTCCAGGTTCTTGTTTCCATGAAATTCTTCCAGCGAAAAGCCAGAACAGAGCAATCCAAATCCGCGGTTAACATCTGAGCCAACTCCTCCTACCCCTGTCATATTTTTCGAGATCCTAAGGAAGTAATTCCCGTCAATCGAAGGGAAACGGGAAATCTGAGTTACCCTCGAATGCCGACCCAGCACATTTTCAATAACTCATACAAATATGACATTCTAGCGGAACAAAAAACAAGATAGCAAGAGGGAGAGCGCGTACAATGGGATGGCGAGGAAAGGGCACCTTGCACTGAGCTGGGACAGGAGCAGGAAGAGGAAAGAATTGGGATGGTAGGTCCTCCAAGTTGACGCGACAAGAATTCGAACAGCCCTCCCCTGGTCATCCACTGCCAGCATGAATTGGTGCCCATTTTTAAGATACAAAGAGATTAGCGCTAACACCTCTCCTCCTCCTCCCTCTCACCTGTCATACTCTCGTCTCATTAAAGAAGTCCTTTTTACCGGTGTGTTACCTGCAAAGCTTTATTGTACTTCCTACAACGGGTTCTCAATTTACCCATTTGTGTTCAACTGTGTAACTAACTTATTTCCGAACAGCTCAAAAACTGAACTAGGAGGGGTCTGCACCTGCGACATGCATGCTGCCGGTCAGAAGCTACGTCGAATGATCCAACAGTGGCTGATTAATTCTATTCTGCGCTTGACTACACATAAAAGACTACTTCGCCACTCACACCTCATTGTTCCAGTCATCTTTCAGACTTTCTAAAATGCCTACACGAACCGAACGAAAATGCAGCGGATCATGACAAGAAATTGACATTTGATTATTGGAATATGCAACTTGATGTACTGAACAAAATCTATGACTTGGATTTCGATAGGTATGATGCACTGTCTTGAGAAAATTGTGCGGAGTTTTCAGAAGTGCAATACTTTAACTTTGGAGCAACATGAAATGCAACTTTTCTTTTCTTTATTGCAGCCGTACTTATAGCAACTGAAATGAAAGTCATAAAAAATTTCGACTTTGACCGCAATCCGCTCTGTAACGCATATATTTACACCAAGCGCAACAATAAAACTATTTTCATAAACAATCTGAAAGATACAATCAAATATGACAACTTTCTCACCGGAGTATACTCGTACAGCCTTATCATTGAAACATCGATTCTTATTCCCTGTTGGCTTCAGTAATGTTTGTAATAACATGGACAAAACATGGTGAACTGGTTCTTTCATGAGTCACAGCACATGCATGAAACCAGACTATGCTTAACAAAGGAGTAATGAGTCTCACTACAATGCCCCATTTTGAGTATGTGACCGAATGTGCCACTGCCAATACTTGAGAAAGGAATTATGGTGCGAGTAAGCAAAAAAGTGACAACCTTTTCTGCCAAACCAGTGCAGCTAAACAGCGAACAACTTAACCATCAGCAAGCCAAGCAACTCACGCAATCAATTTAGCACTATCATGTATCTCACCTTGACACTGTGCGTACTGCCTATCACCAGACTACAGTCCACGAACGAGCATTATTGAACAGCAACAGGTTTAAAGAAGATGAATCAACAACGACAATTCATAGAGAATGGCAAACGGATGGCTTTGTGGTAACAACAGAATGACCTAACATCTACTTCCCACATCAAACGAAAAACTTTAGAATTGGGGCTTTGAGAGAGTGATGAGTGGTGCTCTCATCTGTGATTAAATACGCCTTCTCTTGCAACATCGAAGAAAACATCATCAAACAATATCCCTCGTCACTCTACTGATGATCAACACAACAAATCAATACCCCACATATCGTCACCCCAAAATTACGAGAGCAAAGTCATCCTAATGAACATGCAGCTTTGCACAGTGCTACCTTCCTTTTGTTACATCTTATACACAGATATGAGTGGAATGAAGATATTCCGTATATACAGTTCTACTATGCTCCGTTCAGGTCGTTGTCACTAAGAACCACTTACATCAATAAAATCCGTTCAGAAAACAAACAAACAACTAGTCGACACTACATAGCAATAAACAATGAACATTTAAAAACATAACTGTATGTATAATAGATATGTGTGTGTCGCACTTCAAAGCAGGAAAATTGATAACGTGCACAGCCACTGATACTGCGAGTAACAATTTTGCAACCTTGTTGGAAAAGAACTTGGCAACACAAGAAGGCACTACATGAATCATCCTTGATGTTCTTCTACAGGGTATCAGATTTACCATGCGATGTTTTCTGTCCGACAAGGAAATACTCCTGTTCCAAAGACGAAAGATGAACAGAAAAACTTCAATTAACATTATTCAAGCGATCTGCTTTTTTCCTGCAAGCTTTCTCTCTCCAAACCTCTTTCTTTGCCCCTTTTAACCACTGAAAAAATTCCATCACGCGTCGTGACTGAAACAAAATAAAAATTAGCCGTAGCGCCTACAATGTGCAATAGCATGTGAAATATCTTGGGATATGAAGCATTTCACTTTCAAAGGACAATTTCTCCATCTGGGGCTGCTTCTCTATACTTTTCAAGAATTCTGACAACAGCGAGCAAACTTCTAGCACTATTCAAAGACTACAAACAAAGAGACGATCACAATCAACGAAATAAGAAGTTCACACAAGAAAACCCATCTACTAGAATTGAACAATTTGAGACAACAACACATTTCGAGAACGGACTAAGCAATACTCTCAAGACGAAATTCATTTTCAATGATGTGTGTGAAAAGCGTTGAGCAGCATACTAATCAAAAGAATATTGGATAATCGAAGATAAAAAAACAAAAATAAGAGAAATACCGAGCGTGTTGTTCCCTAACAAATTTAAAATGAAAAAAGCGACAGACGAATAACTGCATAAGGAAATTAAATAGAACGCATAAGTGCTCAAAACAAGACAATGTGAGATGACACAAATTTTATTCATAACTCAATTTATAATATATACAAATTCAGACGAGTTCGATGTTTCAAGGTCTCTAGATGAAAGGACATCAAACTGGGTCCAAGCTTCGAGTAACAAAAGACTAAAACCCAAGTCTGTCGGAGATTACAAGAAGGGTGTGATATTTTCACAGTGTGAAGACGGGAAATGTCATTTGAATTCGACCAAATGAAAGTCCCTCTCAAAGGCCGCGAAACACCGATATATATATATATATATATATATATATATATATATATATATATATATATATATATATATATATGTATGTACTTCAAAGAATGCCCATGAAAGAACCACCCCTTTCTAAGGGTCTTTCAAACAGACCTCTTTCACAAAATTGTCCATCTTCCAGTTTTCCTCGAAGAAGTCCATTACCTGCATATTCTCTTCGTTTTGCGCTATAATGTTCTGAAAAATAACACGTATTGAGTTTAAATTCGAATTAAGCCACATTCCGGTAATAAAAGCTATCACTTTTGACGGAAAGTAAATTAGCTGCGGGGTCACCACTTTGATTACTATCTCGTCGCCCTTTTCAACAATTATGGTATGATATTTAAAACACATAATTTATGTTCTTTACAACATAGTTGCAGGCCGAAATGCGTCGCTGTCCAAAATCTTGATTCACTGACGTGAAAAGCAACGCACATCCGATTTTCCCATCATACCAAATCACTTTTATGCAAGAAAATTTGTGCTCTTCTCCTTCGCCATGCTCAATGGTTCAGTTTCATATACTTATATCAAGTTGTACTGCTTGCGGAAATGCAGACGAAACAGAGATCTGCAGCAGATAACAACAGAGACAGAGAGAGAGAGGGAGAGAAAGGACAACGAACGACGTAAAGTGTCAAAGAAGAGATCATCTTCGAATAATTCTGTGGTGTTTGTTTCCGGAGAAGTGCTTGTCGGGAAAGCTGCTTCAGCTTTCATAAAAAACATGAAACTTTTTAGTGAGTGATTTTAGCAGATGCGCGCAAATTGCTGTCCCGCTCCTCGTCCAAGCAAGACTAGAGATTAGTAACGAATGGCGCTAAGTGAGGTAAGAGCAAACATTTCGCGAAGCGCTTGGAACAGGATGCCTCCTTCCACTTTACGTGCTGTGAACAGAAATCAAGGTCCCCCACTCCTCTTAACAAACATTATCTTCTTTTAAAAAATTCTAAATCCAATAAACGTTTCATGAAATTCTGAAGTCGGCAACTTGCTACGAAAGGGCAATGAAAGAAATGAGAGACAACTCGGTGCAACGTACTGCGATCGCTTCATCAGGACACACTATACTGGACTGAAGCTATGCGCAAAAGCAGTCCCATAATGTTCACTCCATACATGACCAACATCTCTCCATTTACGCGGACCTATTTTTTGGAATTTGGCGACCAAAGAAGACTCCAGTCCGAAAATTTCGAAACTACAGCTTCCAAACTAAATGCTGAAGGAAAAAATAAGAGAACATTTGAGCGATTCAGTGCCTGCCACACTCAAAGAATATAACGAAAAACAGGAAAAAGGAAATGCGTCTGGTTTTCCCACCAGCAGCATAACTGCATTACCACCCTTTCGTGGCTTAAGATTATTGGTCCATCAACCTTCCGCAGCAAACCCACATGTTTTTTTTTTTTCTGATAACGATGAGAGACCTCTAGCCAGCTCCTCCCAGCATGGCTCTTTTTTAAACTTTTCCCCCATTCTTCTCGAGCATTTCTAGCCCTTGTAAAGATCTCTGGAATGAATATGAGGATTCCCTCCTCGATCTGAGGGCGTGAAGAACTGGCTATGCACGACTCACTTTAGGCGAACTTTAAGGCATATTTCATGAAAGAAAGAAAACGTCAAAATTAGGAGTGAAATACTGTCAGTTTTTATCCTCAGGGCTTGCAGAAATCGATCAGTGATCCGGAAATTAGTAAAAAAAACGGCAGTATCTCATTTTCTGGTTGTTATAATGCTGACTATAAAAAACCCTCTCTGAGCAAAAACATAACTCTGCCTGAATCTGCTAGAAGGGCGAAAGTGTTCGGTAAAGTGATAGGGAATGTGTCAAACTTGGTAAAACGCTCACCTGAACAGAAGATGCCATCATTAAAAGACTGCCGTACTTCTGGGCGCCTGCTGTGATCCCGTTTTTAGACGTAATAAGAGAAAAAAGGGCCGAAAGATATTTCGAGCGCTCGGCATAGATCTGTGCCTTGGCTGCTGGCGACAGATTTATCGCATCTAAATAAAGGATTAAAACTGCCTGATTAAGAGAGTTAAGATCTTGGTTGAGTGTTATGATGAAATTCACGACATGAGATATATATTTTAAAGAAAACTTTCACAGGGGAAAATCCGATAGCACTAAATGACTGAAGAGATAAAACAGAAATCGGTACATGAAAGAGATCTTGAAGAACAATAGGTCTGCATCACTGCTGAGAAGAAACAAGAAAGCGAGTTCCACGAAGCAGTCAAAGATGCCAAAGATTGAAAAGAAGGTAACTGCTGTCGAAGATTGTTAAAGTCACTGATATAGACATAACGGGAATTCTATGACCTAAGAAATTTTAAATCGTTTACCAGGATTGAAGAAAACGCTTGCTTTAAATAATGCGAATTCTGGCACAGTGACTTGAAGCTGCCTGAACGGAATCATGATTTCATCCATTTGACGATGGTATATTGTTCTGAAAATGCTTATCACAACCTCACAATTGTAACCCGAACAGATGCTTTATAGATGAATTTCAATCGCTGCAAATGCACTGGCATTACACCGAATTGGTGCCATAGTAAGTAGGATGCAAAAAACGGCTAACAATTCCTTTCAGTTTTGCTCATTATGAAGGGGAAGGAGTGGGTGAAGAGGTTGCTTTACCCGAAAAAACTAATTAATTTAAACAGCGAATGGGTACATCACCGGCTGACGCAAACGCTTATATGTGAGGAAAACGTGCCAATGTGAAACAATAACAAAAAAGAGAAATTTGAAACATGTTGATAGGACGGTAAAGCGGGTAAAGTTCTACTGCAGCAGCTAACTAACAATTTAGATTAAAGGGAAGCAATACAGAAGTAAAATCTGAGAAATCATATCTTTGCAATCAAATAATCTTTTGGATTTCCGTCGTTATATCTTTTTGTACACATGTCATCTATTATATCTAATCATATCATCGTATACATGAAGGGTGATCGCATCGAACACAGCCATTCTCAGACCTCCTTAAAGAGAATCGACGGTGACCAGCCTTTAAAATCAAACGTTAAAATTCTAACCGGCATCCGGGTAACTTGACTTCATCTTGGACTTGGCGACGAATATAGGCACCGTTAGGCAAAACAATTTTATCGTTATCCTGATCAATTGAGTAATAGTTTCGATTAAGTAAATTGAATGTGAAACCGAAATTCTTAATGAGTGCCACCTGCAAAAATTCAATGTCAACAAACCTCATTTAAAAAACCTGAAAAAGAACATAGAAATGCATCGATTAACTCTAATACTTTGCTGCTGAAATCGAAATACTCGTAACTGAAGATGACAACCATGACCAATCCTGTGGCCCATTGCTTGAAATACGAGAAATTTCCATTCTCTCCCCTTCCTTATTTTCACCCAACAAAAAAACCAACAGGATAAAGGCTGTGGCGCCTGGCTGGCACCAAAATTATTCATCTTTAATCGTGGAAGTTTGACCAAAACTCTCACTTATCGGCAAGTGATTTACGCTCAAAAGAACTTTCTAAACGTTTCGCAAGCAGAGTCAACCCAAGCATTCCGATAAGAGTGAATAAATGCATAAGCAGAAAGTCCTTCAGTTCGATACACTGGAAAACAATGGAAGCACAGTGCTGCTTCCTACAATAAAGTAAGATTTGGGCAGCTGTATCAGCCAAGTGAAAACAATATCAGGAAGATAAAGAAATTATTAGGTGAATGAAATAGCATCCTATCGAAAATAGTATCAGCTAAAAAGAACATGTTAAATGCATTCCCAGTTCATCTTTCTAAGAAATCCTTTCAAAACAATAACTAAAAAAATAACTTAGAGGAACATAAGACAAGAAGTTTTTCCTCAGTATTACGCTTGCTCGCGAACTGCTGCGACCGTTTTGGAGTAAACCAAAACAGATTCATTCTCTGGACGCAAAAAAAGCATGCTGCATCTTTCGACTGCATTGTGTTTTAAAAACGCTCTTAGAAATCTGTCACCAATCTTCAACAGGTCAAACTTCGCATTCCCCTTACACGGGTGGAGCTCAGACTTCAAAGGGAAAGCAAGAGCCACAACATGAAGGGTACTTCCGCCCAGAAGAAACCCGAGGCATCGTTAACTGTCGTGATAGGCCAAGAAATAAAGTCGGTGCGTTCATGACAGGCGCATAGAAATACGAAGCTGTGTAAACTATAAATTCAAGATCTCTCCGCCACCGAAGGAATAAAAAAATTCGGAAAAAGTGCTAAGAAAAGCTTGGAACCTGTGAAGGTGTTTTCCGATAAAATTACGAACAACGAACCCGATCATCTTTGCTTAGTTGCTGAAATAGATCGAAAGTCTTTGCCCATTCGAGCGCGACTCGCATTTCTCTTTTATTCCACATTTGAATATCCCTCATCTTCGCCACGTACAGATCACCTTTGATGGTATATGGCTGAAAAAAAGTGCAAGTGCTCATAACAAACCAAATTAGACTAGTAAATCTTGCCCTCAGAAAAACAATATGAACAGCTGAATCGATCATTGACTGCCCTATAGGCAATCTACTAAATTCTCGGACCGCTTCGATACCCGGCATCCTAAGTGATACGATTCCAGATGCACAGATTGCTCACATCAAACACTCCCACCAAACGGTTCCATTATACTTTCCAACGAAACAACAGATCATGCTTAAACATTATGTAACGGCCAACATAAAACTGACAGTGCATTCTGTTCAAGAGAATGGAGACATCTAAATAGTTCAGTCTAAAAGAAACGCATCGTCGAAAAACACTCAAGAAATATAGCGAAAAGGTTGAAGCTGCAAAACGAATATGTTAACTGACGTCGATCTCCAGATTGTTGACTTCACTGACGAGTGAAGGCCCCACTACAGCATCTTTCAGGCCTGAAATCTCTGGTAGAGCACATTGGCGAAGTCGCAAACATAGTTTCTCGATTGTGTGGAGCTGCTCAATGAGCTGAAAGGAGAAAAATTCACGCTTGCGATTCCTCAACAAATATCGCTGAGTGTTCCAAACTGGCTACTTTGTCTACATGTCGTATCATAAAGCAGGAAGAACTATGAGCATGAAACGGGCTTTATGATGCTTCGTCATGAGAAACACATACATAACCCATCTGTTCTCATAAGCAGATATATATATATATATATATATATATATATATATATATATATATATATATGAGTGAATGTTTTTTAGACGTGCAGATATAAACCTTTACTGACCACTTCTTTTGAGAAAAGAGAAAAAAATTGACAAATTGGAAAAATTGAAAAACTGAGTTTTTTTTTTTAAATTCCGGAACAATTTTGCGTTCTCATTCAAAAACATTTCAGATCTCTTATTTTTTGCTGAGAAAACTTTTTTGCACAACTGGAACAGATTTGCTTCAGTAGTGCGAGAGATGTGGAACACCGAAATGTAAACATTCCTTCAGCTGCAACAAATAATTTTCGGTTTGTGAAGTGTGTCACAAGGTTTATAAGATGAGATGAGCAACAGCAGCTGAAAACAATTTGATGGCGATTCGAGATGGACTTTAGCCATAGTAAAACCTTGCGAAAAAAGGCAAAAAAACATGGTAGAAGGTGACCGCTGATAGCTAGCAATGTTGAAAGAGCGTTTCTTTTTGCCGATGGAGGGCACAGTGACTTAACTGATCAACCGCGAAGCACACTAATCATAACATGACAAAAAAGCCGCTTTTTGAGCAGAAACCTCATTCCATGTTACGGCACAACATGCTTGACGTAGACAGTGCGAGACCCTATACCTCAGATCAAATGAACAGCAGATTCGGCGAAAAGAATAGACCAAAGATGCAACTGGAATGATGCGCTAGAAAGAGAAAGAGAAAAGCACAAATACCTTCTCTTCGGAAGAGCGTACTTGCACTCCACTATCGTCCTCGGAACTCTGATTGCTCAGTTTCAATTTCTTGGTTGGTCCGATACGATCACGGTCGTTTTGAATCGCTTAATTGCAATGAATATTATAAAAAGAAAGAAAAAAACTCATCACACTGCGCCAAACTTGAAATTTGATCACCGTAAGTCACTATCGCAATTCATTACCGTAAAGCCTTTGCATATCAAAACATTAGTTAAAACATACCAAAAAAGTCACTAATCAAATTAAATCACTTAATAATAGAAAGTGACCGATCGAGAATCGGCCGTATTCACGACGTTCAAAACCGATTAACTGCAAAGAATGCAGCATGTAGGATCTTTCAAGCAAAAAATTATTAATACAATATCCCTTCACAGAGGAACACAACTTTCTCAAGTTGGATAAGTTTGCTTTTTCATGAGTTCGCAATTTCGATTAGAATTCCCCATAATGAAGCGACAAAAGTGCATTCAACAAAACTGCCTATTGCACTGCTACTTTTGAAGTCAACTTAGGGTTCAGCATCGTCAGGGGAAAGTGGTGGAACACCTCCAATGTACTTCGAACAATGAAGCTTTCGGCTGATGCCTTTTTAACTGCTCCTTATTAGCCGGCTCGCTAAAGCGTATCAAGCAAAAAAGCGTATCAAGTCCCCACACTGTACTGGCTCATTTCCTTAACAGCTTTTGAACATCGACAAGTAGTTCTGAAGCATACACCAACTCTTCCACCTCCATGTTTAGTGCCGAAAAATACAAATTAGCGCGCAAGCCCCTCCTCTTCCCCCACCCCCTCCCCTGCCAAAGTTTGCCTTGTCCAATATCGAAAGACCTAGATGTGGTGAAAACTGTTGGAGAGGAAGAGGGGGATGGGGACGCGCAATACAGACGGCCAGATGCCTTCTCTTTTTTTCATCAGTTTAAAACTACTGCAGCCAACAGAATAATTATGATGAAACTGTCCTCTCCAAGCTCTCAAGGCATCAGATGAGAAAAACGAACCTTTTGCGTCCATCCCCACTGCGACGCATTTGTTGAATCTGCAGTGACGGCAGGCGCATCGGATATCTAAAAAAGGAAATTCCATAGAAGATCCCTAACGAAAATAATCGAATTTCAAGTGTAAGCACGAATGTGATATCATGGAGATAAGTGCAAACGACTGCTTTCGGATCCATTCGAGGATTCGAAACGTTAAGCAAGGTGAGAAATAAGCGATTTTCGGTAAATTCATACTGCGCTTTTCATTCGACAGTTGGTAAACGATTGCATTAAAAACTAAACTTTAGTACTAAGATTGTTTCCTTCTAAAGCTTTTAGTTTAAAAAAGGGTATTAATGCTCCTCACAGGTTTGCAAGAACTTTTAGATATGACACTCTAAGGCATATTGTAGCGAGGTTTCGCCTCATGTATGTTCATCTGCATGTATCCAATCGAGAACTGCAAGACTCAATATTTTTCTTTCACAAAAATTTTTTTTACAAAATTTTTTGTAAGCATAACCCAGAGCATAGGATGACCCCAATGCTCACTTGCAAGTTGGTCCATCATTTCTACTGCTATGAAGAAGCCAATAAACGTGCTCTGATTTACTGTTCGCAAATATTTTCAGAAACATGTATGCAACTCCATTATCCGCCCGATTCTTTCAACCCAAAAATCACCAGATACAATTAAAAAACTACGACGGATATACTCTCGATCCACTGGATATATAATTTGCAAGGAGCAGTGCCTTCTACGCCCAACTTCTCTCCAAATGGCCACTGCCCTGAGGAATCATCATAGTTAAAGGTGCATCATAACCCACAAGTCAAGATATTGCTATAGCCGGTCCGGTCTACCCTTCAACAAGGCGTACGGTTAGTCGCCCATATGAGATAGGGATATGAGGCATTTCATCGGTTTGCATTTCTAAAAGCGCACATCAAGACCTCCTCCTTAGCGCAATCAAATAATTTGGCAGCGATGACCCGGAATGGCACCAAAAGTAGTGGGCTAAGGTGAAAAGTAAGCACATACTTACATAAAATATGCTTTAAGCTTACTTCGCTAATCTGCGGCTCAAATATTAAAAAAAAAAAACAATGCTCAATAATGTTTTCTAATGAAATTGACCTTGAGCAAGTATAAACCAAAACTGATCTACGAACTTTATGATGCCTAACTCCTAGAGAATATGGATTCTAAGGTTAGAAAAGTAGGTCAGTCTGTTGAATAGATCGTAGTTGGAAGCTAGCTACTCGCGAGTTACGCTTAATTTGTTCGGAAATTTTTTAGCTGGTGGGGAACCAGTGGGCCGTAAAGACATGAAATAAGCTCATAGTGGGTTTCACCGACCAGCTCCGAATATCTGGTGCACTACTTTTCCCTGTTTGCGGAGGGACAGATGAGCCAACGGATAGGAAGCTGGGGTATTGCCCGTAATCTAATCTGAACTTCGCACAATAGATTTGACCTGCACGTTGGATTTTCTGCAAGCATAAGTTTTTTTAAACGCTCATATCTTGAGCTCGTGCAGAAAAACGACAGTCATATATGAGCGGTAATGAAATGCTTCTACTACATTTGAAAACTTGAAAAACCCACAAACGCACGTGAAACAGGTGATATGCTCGCATGCTTAGGAAATTGTCACTATTTCACTATTACCCCACCCCACATAATTTAGACTGGATTCCTGGCCTCTCTCTCGAAGAGAAGGGGATTATTCCCCCAACTCCCTTCCTCCGCGTAGAAGCCTATGCCATACTGCTGCATATTTTGCTCGAATGGAAATTCTTTTGTTGTGCTAGTGGCTAATACATAACAGCACTCAGCCACCCAACAGATTCCACCTCGCAATCAAACGAAATATTCCGAACTGCAGAGACAACGACTGTCAATAATGTTCCACTTACGAAATGGTTATAACAGATCGTGCGTATATTGCGCAAAGTATTTATTTTAGAAATACTGCTACGAATGTAAAGGATTAAGAACCGCCTCTCGAAAAGGCGATATAATCACGGAACGGATAATGTGAAAAGGATCGCCAACATGAAATCCAGCATCAATGTAACTTTTGTCTTTCGAAAGCTGAAATTATGGACATACAAATACACCTGCATATACTTCTTAGATATAACATCGCCACAATATGTCTTTATAAAAGTTTACAAGTTGAATTTAAAAAAAAGTTACAATAAAATGAGGGACGGGTTCATATCCGTGTTTATTTAAATGCTGTGTTAAATAAACAGAAATGATTAACCGTTGCTAGTTCGCTTCGAAGAAATAAATGAGACAGTGAATATGACGTACTTACTTTTATTGACATCGCAGTTGCCTTGATATTGGCATATGAACGTGTGGTCCGAAACGATCGTACGTCGGAAAAACGTTTTGCTAAAAGAATGCAGTGCAGTGGCTTCAATGAAGGGAAATTTCGAGTTTTACGTGCATTTCTCTATTGCACGCCATGGTCTAGAGACAGATGCACATTAGAAATTTTCCTGAGGAAATGAAAAGCTGGCATCACCACAACAGAACGTGATATGAGAATTGATAAGGTGTAAAAAATTTTCAGTCAAACGGGATTAAGGTGGGGAAAGGCAGGTGTTCTGGCATTCAGCGTGGGAGCTCATGGCATGTGATGTAAATCGTCTGTGCACACGTGCCTGAATGTGTGTACGCAGCTTCATTTAGCAGTTATGTTACTAGCTCTAAGGGAGGTCATTGCATTTTGACTTTTGAATGCGAAGGTATTCAAAAAATCAAAGCGCGGAAGCAATTTGGTACCAGATTTCAATAACGCCAACATGACTTGTTTCATTTGCCACAACTTGCTCTAGAAGGTTATGGGGTTCACTTGATGACATTTTTTTACTACTAGTTCAGACTGCTTAAGACAGATAGTTCCACACTGAATTCAAAATCTCTTTTTGCGGTGGATAATGCAACTGGTCTCAAACGTCTAAAACCCGTACTTTCTGTGGCAGCCAACCAGTTATCGCAACTTCCTTGAATTACGCTTTTATGTGGTCAAAAGTGTTCGCGTGAAACTCAGCTTTATTACCTTTGTATATGCAGTGTGCAAGGGACAGTCAAGCTAAAGGACTCCCGATTTAAAAACAAGCATTTTCGAGAGGGTATTGATTTACCGGACGCTCGA
Source organism: Baylisascaris procyonis (assembly GCA_037389465.1). Taxonomy (NCBI): domain Eukaryota; kingdom Metazoa; phylum Nematoda; class Chromadorea; order Rhabditida; family Ascarididae; genus Baylisascaris; species Baylisascaris procyonis. The sequence continues at coordinate 7,512,986 of JAZARR010000059.1, forward strand.
CAAAACCAAATTCCATTACTTACAAAAATTTTTTGATGCGTTTATCAAATTCTGATGGAACAGGTGAATGTGAAGATGCCGAATACCTTAGCAAACATTCCGTTAATCTATACATGAAACTAAAGCGGAAGCCATGCTGCGCAAAAATCAGAAGTGAGTTCTTACCATCCGTTGCAGCTCGCAACTCCATAGTGATAACCAGTAGCAAGATCTGAACAAACAGCACACAACTCCCCTTCAGGAACTTTTCGACCTGCAAAGACAGCTGAACAGCATTCCTATACCTTTCGAAGAAAACTTTAAATGAGTTGAAGATAGAGGAAATGAGAGCTAATGCCTTCAGCGCCGAAACTGCTTCCATATATCTCAGAGATATATAATGGAAGAGGTTTGCGATACACTGCCCATGTGTTTATTACCGTTATTGCTGCGACTACGAGAAATTTAAACTCCGCTGTAAGACCATCGTTAAAATTTTAGGAAATTTTTAGATGGAAAAAGCTTTCACTTCTCTTTAGTTTTTACTTGCTTTTACTTGTCTTCATCGGTTTTTTAGGGCTAACCAAAGTGAAAACTCATCGTTTCCCTGTAATAAGGATGTTCAGGAAAGTCTTATCACAGTCTCACCACGACGTACTCCTCATTTTTGATAGACATACTGGGACATGTCTTAACCAAGAATGCCTAGAGATATCCAACAATGTGGCCTGACTACAAAAGCACCTGCCTGTGGATATCCAGTGAGATGAACCAACCGCAGAAACTCCTGTATAAAGGCATTCAACTGTGTGATATGACTATAAAAATACCTGTCTAAGAGAATTTGATAAGATGACCGGATTACAAAAATGTGTCCGTATACATTAGCCGGGACTTTATCCAGTCTCCTCTTCTCGCAGCAACGTATTCAAACATAAGTTGCGAGTTGAATAAGTCGCCGAATGGAAACGCAATTTCCGGAAGTTGGACCATCCAATCCAAATTCAGACCTGCTTTTCCAACAGCCACTATTTCTTTCCGGATTTGAAAAATGAGCTTGGGGAAAATTTCTTAGATGGTGGCGCCATCAAGTTGGGCGTAAGTGACTGCTTGAAACGTGGTCCACAAAAATATGTGCGCAACTAGGCCACACAGTTGCATGTTCCTGAGCAATTTATCACCTAATGGATATTCGAACATGCCTACTAAACATATCGTCATGTCTTGGTGGGAACACGATAACGCTGAACACCCTTCTTCTTGAATGACCCACTAAATTAAGATGTTTGTTGCAAAGCCGTCTTGATTACCTACATTGGCAATCACATTCGGAGAAGCAGTGCATACTTAAATCAGATCCATTATCTGGGAAAATTAATAACGGCAACAGAGGGGTAAATAAGTGTAGTGCACAGAATCGGGAAGGTTATACGCACAACTAAGATGGTTTGGCGGCGTCTGCATGTAACGAGAATATGAAATCATATAACTTAAAATTACATTAGATTTCAGTGGCTCCTGACCTACTGTAGGTTCCGTTTAAGTGAAGCCTTACGAAATGGAGAAGTTTGAAGATGTGGAGTTGAAAGTACACAGAAGTGTTCTTGGACGCAGGTATTAGGATCGAAAGAGCACTGAAGATACTGCAGTTTTTGGAGTATAACGATCCCTAGAGTATTGAAAATGACAACAACTGAGGAGGTCTAATGGGAGAACGACAGAAGGCCCTCAATCCTTACAAGACAGAAGGCCAAAGGTAAAATTGGAAGGACACTATGAAGAAAGATCTCAGCAGACGGTCAAGTGAGTATCTTCAGGAGGGAAAAGGCCTACCAACATTGCATAACACAGCGTAAAGCGAAAAAAAGCATTTGAGATGGTGACTTCCGAGACTGAAGAGTGGAAGAAGCCGTATATATGACTTCAGTGATGAGGCAGTTCGATAAAGATAGTAAACAAAACAGCACTAATGCAGCCCACAAAAGCATAGGTAAAGTAAACCTCCAATACGATTAAAAGTGCAACGGCAAACAGTACCGCCTTTCGACCAGTTAACAAAGGGCCGAAAGATATAGGAAGGGTGAATGACATGGAGAAATTAGAGGGTAAAACATACTTTGTGCTTCGCACAGCTGCTGAAGGTAAAGAAAAGGCCATGTCTGCACGCAAAGATAAATAGGCCAAGTCTTTTGGCGAGATCAAAAGTTCCGTTTTTACGAAACACCTCTTTGACAGGTCAACTCTCGAAAACGACTAACGATCTGATACCATTCTACTGTCGTGAAGACGTAAATACATCGACCGCATCGACGGGTCGAGGAACAAAGGCAAAACATAGAAAGGGATCGAAATTTTAAAATCCTTTTAGATTTTCAGAGAACAGTGGTTTCGGCGTCCTAGTGACCAACTCTAGAACCCACCTTATGAATTTGGCGATGACCTGAGTATAACTAGGATTTTTCTATCATCTTCATTCTCCACCGATTACTTGCCGCGGCTGCACGCATGCCATGGCAAGACACCTATAAAGCGAGAATTTTTGAGCGGTGACTCGTTCTGGATATGAATTCCATTCGATTTAATGTAACATATGAGGAGTGCATGTGAGAATCAAAACACAAATCGCTCGATAAAATGAAAATTTCAAAGCTTATCAACCGTATCACAACTGGCATTTAAAGTACTCAAAGATCTAGGTGCCTACACCGTGGGTATTATTCAGTCTGGTAACGTGGGCCTTAAAGTGAAATATGTGGACAGATCAACAGATGAGTTCACGTGGTGTCCTTATCGGAGCCAAAACGTATGAAAAGTGATTCTTACGGACATAGTGGGAGAAACTGAGCCTGAATTATGGGTGTAGCAGAAGGAGGAGAAGTTCCGTCGTGCGAGAGAAGGAAGATGAGACCTCTCGGAAGAGTTTCATCCGAAGAATGGCTGGCAACTTCAGCCCCTCCTTTCTAAGACAGATTTTCTTTCCCTACCCGCATTGAACAGATTTTCGATGGTCACACGACTGGAAATACGGACGAATGATGAAAAGTCATCACGCAATGGCATTTTGGTGAACAGAGGCCCAAAGCAAATTTCACAGTTCACTTCTTGGCACACATAAAACTACGCGGGAGGTCATGTAAAAGCAAAGTTGTAAGTGCGCATGTGGTGAGAAACTGTGGAAGAAGAGACCAATGAGAAGATAAGGTGGGAACATCCTTTTCTGTCATCCTAAACCTATTTGGTAGGACTGCTCCCTCTCTAGCATTACACCAGTTGACCACGATATCAAGAGCAGAAACACGACTGCCGAGAGGATTTAGGGGGTGATCGAGGGGCGAACTAGCCAGCTGAGAGCTAAAACAACGAGGCAAAAACCACGCAGTTTAAACATCTGCTTGGTGAAAGGATTGTGTAAAACGTTTCAACGTGTTTGAGTAATCGCTGAAAATCACGGTGCAGACCATATGATGAAAATTCATCGTATCGAATACTCTGAGGTATTCCGAAGAAATAACGGAAAAAAGGTTTTCCTTCCGGGTTGCCACCGCTCAGCGCAGAAATCTTCATGCTTTTTGGCGTTGATGAAATGCAATCAGCAGTCGCCTTATATTTATCATGGTAGTAAAACAGTGAATGAAACCACTCTGTTAATTGTGAAACCACTCAATTCTATACAAGGACGCGTTTCCAGAGGTCGAAAAGTTGCTTAGAAAAGAATGTGCGTAAACGGCCAGTTATCGTTATGTTGAGCAAAAATACCACGGGTAAAATCACAGTGAAACACTAGTCGGCCCTCACATTTTTTTTGTTCTCCCTCCAGCAAAAATCTCTTGGAAAGCATTTAGTGATGTAATCGAGGACGCGCTCTACATACACGGTAAAGATGGATAGAGCTATGCACATCTTACTGATAGAATAAGGTATGACTATGAACTTCAATGTGATTTCGGGAGTGGTAGTGGAAAGGAGGGAACGGAAAAGTAGGACACAGTTGTGTCTCCAAGTTACCAAAGACTTGTGGAAACGTTGTTCGTATCGAACACAAGCAGCACGCGCACGAGCGGGAGGAGGTGGGTACTACTCTCCAAAATATCGTTTCTTAAGAAGCGCGACTTATTCGTCACCTTGAGAGAAGCTTCGACTCCCTTATGAAAGCCCGCTGGGAAAAGGGAAATCCTGTGGACCTACTTTCATGCACCACCCGTTCGACATCAGCGAAGAATCTCCTTTCCCTAAAGTTGAAATGATTTAAAACGCACAGAAAACACCTTTAACACGATAAACAAACGGCACAAACATATACTTGCCATTCGTATTTAGTCAGCAAAGAAGTTAAGGTGGCAGTGGCACACACAATTCACATTACATCCATCCCATATTTCAAAAACAGCACCTGTACCATTACCTACTTTGGCATAAAATAAGCGCCGGATTTACGGTTAAGAATAATCATTTATGGGCAGAGTTTTTAATAAATTTGTTGTACAAAGACACAGTAAGGAAATACTGAGGTGTTCGAGAATAGCACTGAGAATTGTAGAAATGAGCACAAAGATGACGGGACGAACGAAGGGGAAGATGAGACTTGAAAGTTGGGAAACTTCAAGAATGCTTTAATTAAACAACTGCAAAGGAGGGACTATAAATTTTGGTAGCGGCCCTAAGTTGGCGTTGCAAATGAAATTTGGAAATTCCGATCAAACACCTTCGAAGATTAAACAAACTTACGTTGAGCCATCGCAAAGCGAACACGGCGAAGTTGTTGTTGATAAATACAAATGTGTCTCTGCGCGTGTGTGTTGCTCGAGTGTCGAGAGATGCCGATCGGAAACGTTTCTCGGCTGTTCCCTGTGTCTGCTTTTCGCATCGGTGTGAACTCCCCTCGTGAATGCTATCAACGTCTCATACTCTCACCTAGATCAATGCTCTCTAGTCGGAAAGAATCAATGGAGGCATGTTGCCAGCAGCGAACTAAGCTTACGCATCAAACATCGTAACTCTCCATACGCACGTTCGCAACTGCCAGCGGGCTGGTGGCACCCGATGGATGCGCGTGTTCGTAGAGATCGTGCGTTCAATTCGTCAGCTTCACGGCTTATGGCACTAGAAACGTTCGGATACATATCGGCTCGGCACGTTGGACAACTATTCGAGAAACCCAAGTTTTCGTCTACAGTTGAGATTTACTGATTGGGTTGTACAGAATTCACTGCTAACCTGTAACGACGTTGCCACTACTCCCTTTCAACAGAATGAGCGGCCCTTACTAAAATTCTCAGTCCAGCGACCAGGGTAGAAGGCTCTTGTGAACAGTGCAAATACTACTGGTTGCGGGGTTTATAGAAATCGACGCAGATGGAGGTGTTTACCTTTCACTTGAAGTAATCTCTCGTGGTTGCACCAAAACTACGCAGCTGATATAGGTTGACCAGTGAGCACATGAGAGCGAGCAACTACAGTGAGCAAAGAACAAACTACTGACAGCACCCAAAAATAATCACTCTTAGAAGTGATGGAGAATGCTTTCTGCGTTACCACTATTTATGCGTTTCGCGAAGAAGGTTATTTATCATCAATTTCTTTCTGGTGCCATTCGATACGCGCAGCCATCAGTATTCTTAAGAAGAGAGATGGAGAGAGATAGAGGAAGAATGCGGTTTGGGAGATCTGTCCCCCTCCTTTCTGCCCTTTTTCTGCAGTTCAGGAGTTCTTGCGCGAATGCCTGAAATCTCCAATTATTGCTCTTTCGGTTGTTTTTCCTAGTCACAAACATCCGGTGGGACCACCTCACCTTAATGATTGCACACAGTTTTCAGAGTGTGTTCAGAAGTGCCTGTTTTTTCTGCGAAAATAATTGTTTCGCCATGTGCCACTCCAGCAAAGTTCTGCTTGTTCCTTATTTTTTCGAGTCTTCCATGTGCCGTTTATCGTCCCTTACTTATGCAGACCTCTCGTGACTGCGAAATGAACCATTTGCAGAATGACAGGTGCTACTGTACTTCGGGGAGGAGAAATGAGTACCCATCGCGAAGATTGGATGAAGAAGGGGAGAGGTCCATATAAGGGAGCCGCTCCATGTCGCCGCCTATGTACTTAGAAATAGCAGAGCATGGGAAAGTTTCTTCTGCAATCTTCCGACTTCATTAAGTCAATTAAATTTCTGGCACCGTCTGATCAGGAAGGCAGACAGTAAACAGATGAAGAGCATGTACGAATAAGACAGGAATGAAAGCTGCCTAGGAACTTAATGGATTATTGAATTCGAAATGCGATTTCATTCTAGACGCTTTTAAAAAAGACTTAATTTCCCCTTTATTATTAGTCATTTACTCAGAAACCAATAAGCTTCACATAAGCACACAACAGTAACATTTCATTTCGCTATAAACCTACTCAAAACAAATTCTTCGCTGTTTTCTTTCTTTTTTTTAAATCTAATGTTTGAGTAGCACAGCGATGAACTGACTACTCGCCAATATCACAGCAGAGAATCGAGTGCTGCAGAAAGCTTTCTTCTTTTGATTTGAGCGTCGGCAAAAGTGCCCTTAGAAGGTGTATTGCTGCAGAAATTTCCACCCTGGTTACTCTTTTGTAATATCAAATATAGCTTCAAGCATTTCATTAGCAATTTTCCTGTCCTTCTCGTGCCGCACTTATCCACTTGTCAAATGCGATACATTGCGTTACTAAACCTGAAGGTTACCTTTGTCAGTAACAAAGCGATGATGCAACAACTTTCTTACTCTATCAAAACACTCCCACTCTTTGTAATGTGGCGTTTTATACGCTGCTAGACACAGCAAATACATTACAGTATATTAGAGTGTACTCACAGTTTTCCGGAGATGAAGTGTGAAACAGAAGACCGACCGCCTTGGAAATACTGTAGAATGTTCTTCGATATGGAATTTCGGCTACTAGAGTTAATTCTTAACAGCAATCAGCAGATTAAAATGCGAACAAAATGTGTTACAATGCGACAGTTCGCTGTGTACGTGTCAGATGAATGTTGATCCTTCTCCGTTGCAATGACAATGTTCTGCTTGTTATGCATTCCTGTTTTCAACTATATTAGCTATCACGTTGCTCATATGAGCCTTGATTAATCTTTTGCAAAAGGCCACTATGACAACTTCATGCCTGCTTGCGTGAGTATTACGGTTGATAAATGAGAGACGGAGAAGGCCCTGTGGAGCCGATTTACCTTCGCCGTAAAAATTTCACCTCTCCCTAGTAAAAAATGAAACGCCTCTTCCCCAAGCATACCACCTATCGGTGTCGGTCAAAAATTTGATAACTTTGCTCAGAAGAGATGAAAATGACTTAATATATAGAAGCTCCAAGTGAAATTGACTCTTTTGGCCGGTTTCTTATAGAACTTTTCTTGCTAATTTTTTATTGAAAAAGTTGGTCTTTTAAAAAGGCAACGCTCCCCTCCTCCCACCCCCTCAGAGAGGGAAAAACCGTTGTCCATAGTAGTTTCACCTCGCTTTCCCACCAGCTGCATTTGTATTTATCAATTCTTGATGTACACAAAGTGGGAGAATGAGGATGGCTTTCGTTTAAAAAAGAAAAAACATTATGGAGGGGAATGAACAACAGAGCAAATGCAACAATGCATAATGACATCATCAGCAACTGGATGCCAATTCCATACACTCAGGGGAAACAGAATTTTTATAAGTTTGCAGCACATAACCATGAATCACACATATATATGAATGGAGTCACTCTTAACAACGCAATGCAACGTGATAAACTAACGTTCACTTGCTTCATAGATCCCTTATGAGTTCCACCTTTCGAATCCACTCAAACACAGGCCTTATGAGTGACCGTTCGAGAATATTGTTTTAATGATTTTGTAGCTTTAAATCCAGCAATTGCATGATGGCTTTCTTTTTATGTCAATGGCCAAATCTATGTGACTTGGAGATGCAGGTCACGTATAACCGTCAAAACGTGGTCTACAAAGTGATAATTGTGTTATCCTCACCGTCATAAGTACTTCTATGCGAAATCTAGGTAGAAATCATCTGATCAAAGAATATATCAACAAAGATGGAACTCGAGTGCCTCAATGTGAAACTGATGCAATACAATTAAAAACAGATTAAAACACAATGACCAAGCAAGGAACACCTCTTGATACGGAGAGAAAAGCAATAAAGTGAGAAGTTTGCACGTATTTCTTAAGAATCTCGCCGTTCAACACAAGCAAGTTGAAATTATTTCAAAGCACAAAAGCGAACAAAATCGACCAGCGATTCAGAAAGTCGTTTACTTCGAGCAGAACGCGGTATTTAAAATCGATAAAATTGATCACATATATATCCGACAAGCTAAATACACAGTCTTCGTCAGTACATGCCAACTATAAAAAAAAAAAACAAGGACTTAAATATGATGCAGCGCTAAGCAAAACGCTAACGAGCAGGGACATCAACTTCTAAGAAGAACATTAAAGCCAATTTTTACAACCGGCATTTTACAACCTGCAGCGATAATCCTATGTAACTGAACAAAAATTAAATCTTTAGCCTTCATATTCAAGAAACCTATTGAAAGAATCAAACGTGAGCCTCAATGCCGATGATGATATAACAGGACGCGATACAACTCTGAGGCAGTGTAAGGTAAGAATGAATATGCAAATGAAACAACAGGAGGTGACAAAACATTCCACACAAAAAAATTCATTGAGCAGTCAAGATGGAAATGAAAATTGGTACAAAAGTAATTTGGAATCCATCTACAAAACTAAAAAACAAGCATTTGGTGAGACCGACACGGTGCGAGTCTCAGCCAAACTATTATCTCAGTATCAAAGAAACTATCTTAAAAAGCCTGGTACTATGTTGCTCAACACTGTAGAAATGGTGAGCAAAAAACTCGCTTCTGAGCATCACCCAGCTGACTGTCAAACGAAGTCGACCTGCCAATTTTGTTGCATCTTTAAATAAGCATATGCAGACGATAAATTATAGCAGCTAAAAATTTACTGCCTCAACTTTACTGGTTCGCGAGTTGAAAACTATTGGGGATACATGCATTATACACGGACATAACGCCACCGTATTATGCACATTATGCACTGCTATGAAATGCAACAGCACACACAAAGGGAAATTCGTACAAAAAAGGCTGGCACCGTATGCGTCTTTTGTACCTTCGGTCAGTCATACTGACTGGTTGCACAAACATTCGGCGAAAACAACGGCTCCCAACACTGCCCGTCCACACTACGCAGGTGTAGTCGTAGGGGGTTTTCTGACATTTTCTTGCCTAATGAAGTCGACTGCAACCGGAACAAGTACAACTAATGGTGCAAGATAGCAGCACCGAAACTTTGTAGGTAATTGCATCAAATTGTTGGATAGTTGCGCACTCGCTCCGGGTCCACATATTCTAGGCCGTTCTTTATATATTTCTGCATTGAGGTTCGCAGCTTAGTGCTTGCCTCGTTATCCAGCTGCAAAACACAACATAATTCGTTTATGCCTTCAGCGCTCCACTACAACAGAGTGAAACATCCGCTGAGTGCAATAATATTATTTTAAACCGCATTCATTGTTCAAATTAGGATCAGCAAACGTAAAAAGCACAATCGATGAAGCCATGCTTCTGTTCAAAACAATGATGCAATGCATCGAAACATTTCAGCAGTACTTCAACAAAACAGAGCTAAAGCACTAAGATCACGCTAGCCGCGGATATTTCTGTGACATAAGTACTTAAATATAGTGGAATGAAATGAGACCACAAGTAACTCACTCTCAACAGAAGTGAACGTACTGTGAAGTTAAACCAGTAATTGTCCAACCAAGTTGCTTCTGGCCGCCTTCCGACAACCACGTAGAACCTAAAATTACAACGATTCGAAAGCAACCACTGCACTAATCCCCAAATCCCTTAGATGATCACTACATAAGTGTATTAAAATTTGTGCGAGACGTTTTTGAGGAACCATATATATGAGTTTAACAGCGCAAATTTTCACTTTCAACTGGACTTCCTTATAAAGGACATGAGTTTAACAGCGCAAATTTTCACTTTCAACTGGACTTCCTTATAAAGGACAACAGCAACCCTCCATAAACACACAAGCACTTAAGATTCTTTTTTTTAACGGAAACATGAATTTGGGAAATATTTGAGAACGACTGCCAAAAAATAGAAGCGCATGAAACGCTGCACTTTGCCCAACGGCGCCGGAACATAGAGGTAACCATAAAATTAACACTAGCCAAAGTAAATCAGTAAATGGCTTCTGAACACTAATCATCCCGGAGTTCAACTACATCTAGATGGCACTGCTGCACGTCAACACTTCATAAAGTTGCACAACAAAGTGAATATTTGTCAAAACTGCACAATTTATTTACAACAACCTAGATGACTCTGAAACGAATCTCTGAACGACAGATGCAAAAGAACACTAGCCCCCTTATAGAAAAATAAGCCACAGCTAACAATGGTCTTTATGGAAACCATTTTATCAACGAATTAAACTTAGATGAGTAGAACTTCTGAAAGCTTACAAATTGGCAATGTCTGGGTTCGCCGCCGATGAGCACAGAAAAGCGCTCACGTAGAATCGAAATACAGTTGCATCAGTGACGTATTTAAACGAATCGATACCGTTCAGCGTCCAGTCGAGCACCACAGATTCTGTTTCCCGACTGTGCAAAATCGAAAACCACTGAAACATTCACATGACGCCCCTGCACAGCAAATGTAGCCAATTAACGTTGCGCAGGCATTAACTGTGACGGGAAATGTCTTGGCACAAGTGTCAGCAGTAGGCAGGAATATAATGACATCGGTTTAATGACAACAGGACCACAGTTATTTGCAAAGGGTAAGAGACCAAGAAGAAGTGAACCAAAGCTTTTTGCAGCAGTAAATTTTCGAACAGTTATATTTACAAAATTGAGTAAGTAGCATATGAAAGAGTAGTTCTCTCTCAGTCTTCACATGAACAATACATCATGACTAGATAATTGTGCTATTGCGGCTACTCAAAGAAAACAGTGGTCAGAACACAGCTGCACACATCCTCTACTGATCTTTCCGCGAAAACAGGATTATTGAGCAAATCAAAAATTTTATTTTCGGATACATGCCGCTGGGGTCCTCGAAAGACGACCTGTCAGTTCTTCATTCCAAGAGCACATTTGCAAAAAAGCAAAAGGCGTTTACAGCTACAAGGTACATCAAGCGAGAACCATAAACGGGAAATTTGACGGCTACGAATTAGTATCAGAGATTTCCTTTAATTCGCCCTATCTGGCGAGTGACTCTGAACAGCTTCAGCGACTGTTTTACTCTCCCATGTTGGAAGTTCGAAAATCTAAAAATGCCATCACGATATGCTCGTCACAGGCTTTCACCTCGATGCACTTCTACTTCGATTTTGAACAGTGTAAGAAAGTTTAAATTCCAAAATGATTATATGATCAAACATCTAATAATAAACTTCGCCAAATGAAAACATTTGAACGCAAGCTTATAACTAACCAAAGAAGACATAAACTAAGCAATTCAACGAGCCATTTGAACGGATACTAATGAGCAGATAAGAGTTAAAACTTTGGTCCTCAAACCTTTCCGTACTGCCCTCTAAGGACCGAAAAAAACGCTGTCTTCGAGGCACCGCTACGAAGCCGATGCCTAATACCACCATTCCCAAGCCAAGTAACTGCTGCCCACCCGATTCATCAGCTTCCAAGCCTCTATATGGGCTGCTGAGTAAACAGAACTCCTGCCTGGTTAAAGAGACGACTGTCCAGCCGATGTACCGCCATGCGATATGAGTTTGTTTCAACAATAATGATGGGGTTCACTGACCATGGCAATATGTATTGCACAGAAGTCAGGTTTGGTGCAAAAGTAATGTTTGTATACTGAATTGGTTTCCTACAGTGTTTGTCTTACATATAGAAAATTTTTAAAGATAAAGCAGCATGTTAAGAAAAGAGTCTACACTTTTCGCTGAAAGAAGTGACGAAAAGAATTTGTTGATTTTTCGGTATTTGTTCCAGTATTAATGCTAGTGTTTTGCCCTGACGCTATTTGGGAGGTGGTGCTTTGAAGCTTTCTATGAGATATGAACTAGATCACACTGAATCTTCCAAACAGGGGTAGAAGTTTTCGCATGAATAAAAATCCTTTCCTCGTGGAAAGAAAGCATGCATACAATATCTGGAAGAAAACCGAGCGGTCTTCCATAAGATGTCGCAGTCGATGCTGTAGCACAAACTTTTGAAAAGTGACTGCCTTTTTCTCGATTGACCCTGCAGGAAATGTACGCTCAAAAATGTTTCGAGGGAACACCATAGAAAAAGCAACAACTTGAAAATGGACATAAGAAAGACTCAAAGAGTCCGATGATCACAAAAAACCAATAAACCCCATCGTTTCATTCACCTCTCACCGTATTCGATCAGACAATAAGCTCACCCACAAACCTATCGACAATGAGGCCAACTTTTTATAGCTTAACAGGATGCAAGAAACCGAGGTAAAAACTCCTGTCAATGAAACTTTATAAACATGCGAACTGAGGACGGAAGCAGAAGGAATAGGAAACAGAATCCTTGAATGGCTATATAGCTTGTTTCGTGGCGGCATAAAAAAAACAAGGCAGGATGGTGGTGATTCTTCAGAGCCGTGAGGAATACCACCCCACTCTACGCTTTCAATGCTTCAATGGCTAAGAAGCTTACATGATGTATTATGCCGAAAATAGCGACCGGTCTCGGATGAGGTCGATCTGGATATCGATGAATAAGTTCCTTTAGAATACTGTTGATAATTTCGCTTTGATTCAAAGAATCGATAAGCAAATATGGAAGCACACGTAGCAGTCGATCAACATCCTCCTCCGCACCTTCCGCCAAACTGCAACTCGAACACATGGAACACCCACTACATTTCACTCCCATTCCCCTTGACCGACCATGGTAAACGTTGTGACTTTGAATTGCATATGAAGACAGACGGCGACGTCATCGGCATGAAAAGTTCATCTATTTTGAATGACTGACTTCGACTTTTTAGGCAAAGGCGAATAATTCAGTAGTCGATGGCTTGACTCATCAACTTCAGGGCATCCTTAAAACTGTTCTTGGTATATTCGTTTAGGAAGTATTTCAGAGTGGTGATCGGCATCATATGCCAGTCATCTCAACGCAAGAAGTATTTGAAAGAAATCTACCTAAAAACTTAAGTAGTGTTTTCGAAACCTTAGTCAAATATGCTTTCTTCTACATCAGCTTTGAATATCTCCATATAATATTAATTATAGCATAGCGGGTGAACATCACTAATCGATGACCACATAGCACTAGTCTCGCAAGTATCGAAACCGACACTCAATTACCTGAGGTAGAAGAAGGCAGAGGGAGGGAAATGGGAGGGGATAGGTTGCAACGACGTAGACAGAGAAATGACGGTGATGATGGTTGCCACTCTCATAACCCTTGTGAGATGACAGAGTTTCCACTAATGTACTTCTGGGAATCTTTCATGATAAGCGTCGTAAAACAGCTGTTCGATGCTATCTCACTTTATGCGTCTTATCGTTAAAATTTTCCAGTCGCCCAGTCCGAAGAAGCTTTATCAAGGAATGTGCGTGTTAGATGGCACACTCTCATCGATAACACAGAACACAAATTTCCTGCTACATCCTTCTTGAACGGGGACGAAAATTTTAAAAAACTCGCGGAAGAAACTGTTAATAAAACAAACTTGTGCGCTCCGAGCATTCTGATGTTTAATGGGAAAAACTAAAGGAAAAACCGCAGGGAATAAATGAACTATGATTTTTGTCCCACCTACAGTAAGTGAGACGTTTTGAAGTGCACGTTATATAAGATACCATAGCACTACTTCAAGTTTTCCTTTGCAAATGCCAACACCGACCTTCACGGTCTCTAAGGCAATCGACATGACAAATCACACCAAGTGCAGTTGATGTATGGACTAAGAGATCAAAATGGGCTATGATATCGCATCATCTCCACCTAGTGCGATGATGAACGAGAGTGAGGAGGATCTAGCGCAATCCATCCACCCATACATTAGAAAAGATTTTAAAAAGAATCAAAGCAAACATTTTAAAAACGGTTGGATGCTGCTCCATGAGGTGCAAACGCGGATCGTACGCTTCGAGTCCCACACGCAACACAGTACCCTCTTGCATTCCGTGATAGAGACATGCGATCACAATGCGAAGCGAGAAGATGAATTTGTTCGGCATAATGAAATAATTGCCTAACACCTCTGAAGTGCAAATGCATCTATAGCCAACGACTATGATCTCTTCATTTCAGCTCAAACATATCCCACATGATAATACAACTCTCAAAACAATACCACAACGAAATTTCCAAACAGCTCTCCCATTCATGCGGTAATTTGAAATTTTGTTGTCACATTGCTTTAGAGAGCGCTCTAATAAAGAACAAAAAAGAGTACACAAGGATAGAGCTCAAAATGTCGCTGCACAGCGGTGAAAATATTCACTTTGTAGCCCTATTTTGATGAGGCACGTTCCAATGCGGTCTGTAAAAGGAAAAAAAACCCATAGAATAAACTTACGGATGGCAATGCGATTGAATGAGAGAATATAAATGCGTGAGCTAACGACAAGCCTTTCGATGCCTGATGTCAACAAATCCATCAGCCACATCGGTGTCAGCATCGAAGTGAAACTTTCACACACAAGCTGAAAACCATCTTCACACATTTCTCAGCATGTGCAAAGCTTTTTAAGTAAGCATATGCTGAAATCAAAAATCATGTAACCAAAAAATCCATAAAAGACTGGGCTGAATTTTCTCACCAATACTGAGCTATAGTTTCTGAGTCGCTGAAAAAAAAACATTCCACAAAATTCTGTCATCAATTTATACGGATGGTTTTCTAATCAGCTTTTCCGATTGTTCTTAAAAAACAAGCAAGATCTTAAAAATTTTAATGGCAACTAAAAACCTATTAATTTTCATGCTATCAACGTAGCAAACAAAATCTTTCAATTTTCTGACAAACAAAACAAATCCAAAGAAAGTCTTACATCAAAAAATGTTGCTTTGAATAGTTCAGTCGAGAACAACGGATTATCGCAAAAGTAAAATCCAACCGTCCATAACATTGTTTCGTATTCTGCGGATTCAAGTTCTCTGAAATCATTGAATGCAAAACAGTTAGTTCACTAACAGCAAAATGGGCGAGAAAAGCTCTCAATCGCACTCGACTTTCATCATTCGCTGTCCATTCTTTGCACAAAACTTTCATAAGGCAACGACAAAGCCCACTAATGAGTTTCTAACGTAATGATCCAAACCCTTAGTTTTTGACCCCACAAAACGAAGTCGACTTGCACATTTTATGGCATCCCTTAAGCATCAATAATTCAAACAGAATTTGATCAATCAAAGTGAAACTGAAACAAATCCCATTAAGTAGACTGGTAGCAGAAAGAAAAAAAAATCGAAGATGGGCTGCGTCAACAGGAAGTCGGACCAGTGTTAAAGCAGTTAGCGAACCTATCAAACGCTTCTTCTTTATTACCGAGTGTAACAACCAAGAAGCCTGCTCCCTCAGAAAAACTGCAACGCACTTATCTGTAGCAGTTGGCAATATGTTGTTGCTTCCATTTTCATCACATTTCAATAACGATGACCAATGTCACTCTAAAGCTTCCTCAACATTGATGGTATAGTCTTTTTTTGAGATGATAGTTTTCTGTGCACTGAGTCAATTCAACTGTATTCCACAGTAGGTCAACAAACTTTGAGCAGCGGGGTCGAACCGTTTCAAACATTTAAAAATGGATCGTTTAAACAGTTTACAGATCTTGGAAGAGTTCGAACTGTGCTAGGAATTCAACGGAACAACGATTTAGCACTAAATCCTTCAATACCATTGCGCATTTCGCACAATCCTCATTCTCCATCAACATGAGAAGAAAAGAACAAATTTGGTTAATCACAGGATCCCATTTAGGGGTAGCGCAAAAGACAAACTACTATTACTTTCACTATTACTGTTGGACCGCAGTCACAGGATAGAGCTCCGGATCTTTGCAACGGAATGCGAAATGTGATCCCAGCTAATCGTTCGTCTGCCAGACGATGGTTGATAGGTTCTTCTCCAATCTCTTTATTAAATACAGATTTCTCTGAAGCTTTATTCCGGTCTGGAAATCGAAATAGGTGTGGCAAACTTTTTTTAATCAGTAATAAGAATAAAACGTGAGCTGGATAGGGCTCACAAGAAGATTAAATGAGCTTTGGATGTGATCAGGCAGCAAGACCACAGATGCAAGAAATGTTGCTCCTCGTATATAAGCTAAAGTAAATTGCAAAACAGCAGCGCGCTGAAAAGCAATTCTCTTTTCCTGTCACAGTGACATAACACAGACGTTAAGTTTGCAATTTCCAGCAGTCTGATGTTTATTAAAATGAAAGTCGTGTGACTACATACTGCTAACGAAAAGAAATTCTCGAATCTGTAGCAAGATAATAACAACGACATGCAAGATTTGTTCTTTATTAGGGATGATATGGTTCCAGAAGGAGTATGGAAAAGGCCGCGACGTTTCTCAAAAGCGCTGATACCTTTTGTAGCCGAATGTCAAGTGCTGGGAAATGACAAAAGGTGGTGCTAATCTTCCTACGAGGTTTTTGACTAAAAAAAGCCTTGGTATTGTCAGTCTTTACACAACAACCTTTTACACACCTGGATAAACAATTTTAACACGTTTTTCTGCATCGTTTAGGTGCGGAAATTCACAATTTCCTGCTTCCACTCGTGAGCGATCTCTGAGTGGCTTTTACGGGATGGTAGTAGCTGAGTGGATTATTTCGCTATTTTTTGAGTACTTATGAAACAAACTGGACTCAGTAAAATAGCACATAAGACGCCATCCCTTCCAAACGTTTAACAGTTTCTTTTACGTGCCATATTTCCTGGGGACCATTATAAAAATAAAGTAAAAATTGTAATATAGAATACAGTGTAGATCACTGTTCCAGCCGTGCTTTTTTTTTAATTGAAAGCAACGCCCCACCTGACAAGTCTGTGTCTCTACAACACTGTTGTTGCCTTTGAGATATAACTTTTTTCTGAAAAAAACAGTTGTAAGAATTATTTTCATTTGTTTCATGATCCGTGCTGCTTTTTTCTCAAAGACGCACCGAAAAAAATAGGATCAAAGACGACTTTCTTGGTAACCTCGTTGGAATTTCGTCACCTGATGTCTTAAGAAATGTCCGGGTATTTTCAATGGACCTGGCATGCGCCAAGACCGCCTTGCTCTCATATCCACCTCGCCGTAGATTAATTATTAAGCTCATCAAATTTCGCAGCCAAAAACCTTTCTAAATCGCAAATCGAAGCTACCCGACAAACATACATCACACAGGCACATATAGAAATTTGTAAAAACGCGTTGAAGCTGGTAACAGTTCAGCATGGGTGTGCCTTTTACTCATACAGTGAATGTTCGTGATTAAAAAAAGATCTTTTTGAGACTTGCTGAAACCAAAGATACGAAAAAATTTTTACTACGGTTATAGGGTCATTTGAAGGTAATTTTTTAAGCGTCCACTTTGACAGCCGATGAAAAAAACATTCGCTCACGGCTTCTTGTAAAAAAAAAAGTTCCAGATGGGTGGTGATAATGGAATAACCAATTATATGGCGAGCAGATGATATGTACTGCCAGATACCAGTCATTTGAAGGCAATTATTGCACAAAAAAAGAAAAAGAAAAACGAAACAAACACGTTGATGCTGGCGGTATCGACACCCGGGTGACGCAACTGCAGCTCGTTGGTGATAAACGAATGTACAAAGAGCATAATCGGCTTGAGGTCCTCATGGCTGAGCGCCTGAAGCAGGAACAGAATCCCCTGTAGAGTGCGCACACGTATCTCGGAAAGACTTGCCGTCAAGCCACACTCCACCCATGAGAACAGCGCCTTCTGCGCATCTGCTTTCGACCCACACACCTCCTTAACAGCGTCAAATGTTTAAAGCTTCTCTCTAATCGTCTTAATCTTGGCCAATTTCCGTTATAAGTCACTCAAATCAATAAAAGTATTACAAGACTGCACGTGGCACTACTTGTGTCATTGCAACAATGGCAAATGGTAAGATCGCAACAGCATGCACTCGGCAGTAGGCCTTTAACTTTCATCTCTAACTCTAACGACCTTCCAATAAGTTCGGCACACTTGTGGCTGTTTCACCTTCCGCTGTTCTTACACATCGAAGATCGTAAACAAGGACGTTCCGCAGTATTGCAACTGAGGCTCATTCATAACAAATCCCTCATTTCTGAATTTTTTGCTCTGTAAAATTACAAGCTTGTTTGTCCACCTATTCGGATATTCCGATTTCCAGATATACTATGAAGATCTTGACGGAGTTTACACGATGGATATCCATTACGTTTTGAAGACCCCGAAAATTCGGGGTCTTCAAAACAAGTCCAATAGTCATCAAGTGGATTGTTAGATTCAATATAGTATGCTTTGTGACAAATATCTTCGGCTGTGAAAAATTTTCCAGTTATCAGGAAAACTTAAGTACCCATGCACCGATGAATCAACGTTTGCGGATTGGCTTTTGCTTCCGGGGTCATAGCAAGCGTTAGTGGTTGCTTACTATTAAAATTTCGTCCTTTCTGAAGGTCGATTTGGATGTTTTATTTCGTTTCACGAAAGAAAATTTCAGTGGTTGAGAACGTGAAGATTTCGCTACAGACCTGATGTGAAAGGAAACACACAACGTTCATAAAATTATGTGAAAGTTCTTTATCTCTTTTACAATATACAATTTTTCACGAGTACTTAAGCTGCCTCTTAAGGTACATGGATCTTTTTTTCTCCTTTCGTTGAAACACACTCAGCTGTCCGACCCTAAGCTGTTCTTCAAGAACCTAATCCGTATAACAAAACTGTCGAAAATGCGATTTGAAAAAAAAAATTAAGAACTTTGATTCACTGGACTACATCGGCATGCTTCCGTCTCCAAAGATCTTTCTGAATACTACTTTGGTATGCATTCACCTGCAGTCGGACGAAGAAAAAAGGTTCGCGAAGTCAGGTTAAACGGTATCAGGTCAAGTAGAACGGTTTCAGGGAGGAAAAAAATGCACGAGATTAATACGCACAGTGAATCTGATTGCACACGTTGCTGTGAAAGAGGAATGCTTCTCTCATGCGTTCTGCCACAGACGGCTATAAAAGATGCTTAAAAGAAGTTGTAATAGAGAACTTAAAAATGGATAAGCGTAGCAACATTTGCGTGCAACAGACGAGAATCAATTGCTGATGCAATAAAAGACCCACTTTCGTACATACAGTCTTGGTTCAATCACCATTGACGGAAAGAATTTCGAATGACTCTGCCACGAATGTGCCAAAAAATACATTACAATAAGCCTTCACCGATAAATGCCGTAGCGCTTCTCTGCCTTTATTTCTCTAGGAACGCTCTTCATCCAAAAGAGGATCGTTTCTCCGGCGAAACCGCTCGTTTTAATTACATCATAGGCATTTAATATATGTAAAGCGAAAACTGTGGTTCGAGAAAAAACGTAATATTGACTTACGATGCCAAGGACGGCGACACACTTCATAAGTAAATAAATTACATTGCCGAGATCGAAATTCTCCAAATGAGATCGCGCGTTAAAGAGAATTTTCATGTGGCCGAAGACAAATTTATATTGGTCGAGATCCGTGAAAAGATCGGAGAGAAGAGCCATCTGCAGGAAATATGAATCGCCTTATTAAAACAGCTATTGCATTAAAAACATATAAGAGAGTCGCTGCGATCACAAATAAAGTCAAAGTTAGAGCAATCGATGTTGCAGCCATATTTCTTCACAGTTGGCAAATCCTCAAAAGTAAATTAGTCATGAAAAAAGTGCTGTAAAATGAGGTGAAAAAAATCAAAACTCTGAAACCTCAAACAACCATTTTAAAAAGCATTTTCTAAAAGTAAGAGACTTGGTGACGCAAAATATCTCTCGATCAACGAATTGTTGCTATCTGATCGTTTGAAATGGCCCCAATTAATTTGTTCAAATGAAGACAAACAAAAATGAAGTTTTTTCCTACCATTTGTCTACTTCTTAACGATGAAAAAATATCGACTGAAATATTATGGATTTTCGAGTAGCAATCTCCAGTTTTCATCTCTCCAACCTGACAAAGATAGACCTAAAAAACTACATGTGGTTTAATAACACAATTACACACCGACTTCACCGTCGCACATAACAGCGGCAAAGGGAGTGCGTCAATCCCCACGCGGAACCAGTGCGAATAGGTATCGAAAAGCATTCGCAAGCAAGATTCATTCGTCGAATCGTGCCCACTCTCCAAAAGATAGCTACTATTCGACGATGCCATCGCCTGAAACAATGCATGCTTACCGCTGCAAAGATTCGCCATCTCCCTTCTCACAAAACTTTCGCCCGCAGGAAGCTTGATCATTTATGACCGTTTCTCACACAGAAGGACCCGCAGCATGTGTGTCACTAAAACATCTACTTCCCAGTATTCGTCTGGATACAGCAAACGACAACCATGCCCTCACAATTTTAGCATCAACCTCTCTACCACAACGCCTTTACCCAAGCTTCTGAGTTAAACTGACCTAAGCTCTTGTCGCCACTTTAGTTAAAGCATTAAATCAATGTTTTCATTAGAAAAATAAACGGGACCTTGTTCAGAATCTGAAATAAAAGTCATAAATTAATGCGTTTCAACAATAGTGAGTGAAAAAAATGTAATAATCAGCATTGGCCAAACTGAAAAGATAAAAATTATTCCTTTAAACGCGTATCGCGCAAACCACATAACCAGAGATCTCATAAAATAAGACTGCTTGTGAGCACTAGAGTAACCAGAGATCTCATAAAATAAGACTGCTTGTGAGCACTAGAGTGTAAATTTATATGGTGATGAACACACTAAACAAGTCAACTGCTGATAAACACACTAAACAATTCAACTGCCTGCAGTAGCCCGTTATTATGACTGCAATGCTGACTAACGATACTTGGTTCAGATACTCAAAGTGAGCAATGAAATGAAAAGATGAAGCGAAATGACATCGATGAATGTCGCTCACTAAGCAGAAACATTTCGTTCAAAAGCCCACTAAATTGCAACATCTTCAGTATTAACTCACTCTTTTCGGAGAACCGTCTGCCTGCCCCGATATGCCTTTATAGAGATTCCTCTCCTGATCAAGAACACCGGTCATATTCCACACAGCGTGCACGGAGAGTTGACCTAGCCTGTATGTCTTCCCAACATCGCCGAGAAGTTCCAAGTTTCGTCGGTAAATGCTATCTGGATCAGGGTCACCCAGAAGTATCGCCTTTAGCATACACATTCGCTGCCCGTATCTGAATTTCTTCGTTTTTCAAATATCAAAAAATGATATTTTTTTAGAAAGCAGTTTAACCGGCCTGACCAGCTGACAACTCTAAACTGGTTATCACATAGCTTAGTTCTGCCTCTAGATAGGGTCTGAAACTGCCCAATAACAAAAATAACTCACGCCGAAGACAGAAATTCTGAAGGCGTATCCCGATGCTTTGCTATGAAGCGGCTTGTGACCACATTGCCATGCTCAGCATATAAAAGGCTTTCCAGAAGCAGATTGGTCAACCCATCGACTGCTGCTGCGCTCGCCATTATTTGCTCGGGGAGATTCTTCAAACCATAAAATTACGCCGAAAATAACGTCACCTCATAGCCGCATCAACATCTTTTTAAACTTCTCAGCTCTCTGCACGATAGGTTCCGAGGGATATTGTTAGTCAAGATTGGAAAGAAAGGTTTAAGGCGCGAAACGGTGGTTTGATGAATGAGGGCTGTCACTATGCAAACGAAAGGTCGTATCTTTATGCGATCCAGCAACGTATTTTTAGTTTTCGTTTGCTCTCTCATCGCAGTAACTCCATATAGGAAAGGAGCCTGGCAGTTCAATAAACAACAATAAAAAACGGCATCGTTCAACTGTTATCATGGACTCCACACACACTTCAAGTGGAAATATCGAAGTGATGGTACGGCTGCAATAAAGTAATGTGATCATACCCCTGAAAAAGATCTCTCGTGCCGAGAAACATAATGGACATATTCGAATAAAATAGTTTGCGTGCTGAAATCAAAAACAACTCTTAGAGCGGCTCAAATTTGAGACAGGATGATCTCATTTATATGTGTTGGGCCTCACCAAGTTATAATCTCAGGAAATAGGCTCTGGTTCTTTTCTAATAATTTCGACCATCAGCCACTACATGACTTTCTTGGTCATTCATCCGGGACAAGAGAAGGAAATCAGCTCACGAGATTCGAATTGCACAATTCAGAACCAGTAGGAGTCGACGAGAGCACGCCGAATAGTGACATTGAAAAATTGTCGAAATTAGCGCGACGATTCCAACCCGCCCAAGAGATGCGCCATGTGAACTCCTTGAGCACGTCCACACTGGTCAAATAATGAATGTTCACTGTGGGTACAGAAATTGATGTACGATGGACCTCTAATTCGACACGCCATTCGCACCTAAATAAAATACAGCAAATACATGTTTCCGCCTCATCGCTGGATATCACCACAAAAGGGTTTTGTGTGTTTCTCTAATGCACTCCCTTATGAAATGCTGAATGAAGATTGTGGCGAGTCCTCACCATCATGAGATTTTTGAGCTGAGAGGAATAACACAGCCGAAAAGTTCGCAAATAAGAGATCATAGCCGGCTTCCAGCTCACTTTTTTGTGGCGTAGTTCTTCGTGAAGTCCAGTAAAAAAATTCCCATCTGGCTGCACACTTTCAAGACGCTCTCGGAAAAATGTTGCATTCAAAACGAAACAAGAAAGCATGCACGTATAATGGAAGCGCATACTCTGACAACAACGGTTATGATAATACGCATACGCATATACCCACGGACAAGCATAGGCAAAGATCAACCTGGGAGCAACAGAACGAAATTTGTGCCGGATGCACCATAATACAACACTGTCAACAGAACCACATAAGTAATCAGAATATCAACAGGTAAATACACTGGGACGCCTTAGGAAAAAAGTGCCTTAGTAGATTAATTTGAGGAAGTGGACAGGAAAAAAGAAGCGGGTGAACACTTTGAATATCATCCCGGATGGTGAAAATCCACCCTATGCGCGCAACTACAGAATCCCCCATCAATTCGGAAGAAAGAAACTCCGGAAGGGCAACTGAAACAACCGATCTCCTGCGTAAACATTCCGTAGACTCCAACTTTCGAAAAATAGGAAACGAAATCTAGCAACGTATAAAAACATTGAAAAGAGACTTTTTTGTGGTTTTTCACACAAAATCTGCAAAAACAAATGTGCTGGAGTGACGCGAGTTCAAAACCTGCGGCAACGCCTTGAGCTGGTCAAGAAAAGTGGCATCTCAACGTTCATGAGGCGAATAAGACACAAGTTTTCGATGACCTACCTAGCAAACCTTCATCGTTTCCAAGAAAAGTTTTCGATTTGGATAAGTTTCAGAAAATTATTTCATCGAGTCTATCACAAAAACATCCTCAACATACCCAATTTCTATCAAAATGCAACAATTCGCAAGCAAGTTATGTTGTCTTAGTATCAGCGGATTTGAAAAATTTCCCAAATGCTGCTAAACATACTTCATAAGAAAAAACGAGAAGTAATTTCAGCAACAATGTCGCGAACCGGTCTAGAAATCTTTTAGCTGATCACTAATTAGAAAAGAAGGAACACTTTTTCAGACCCTCGTTAGTATATATCACCAGAGATCTTAACCTCTTTGATTTCATTCCTTGCGCATCAACCGAGAATAACGCTAGCTTCCAAAAACACTTCAGATTGCCCTTGAGAGGAATGGTTTTGAGGGTTTCAAAAACGAGGCTGCTGTTTGGTCCCATTAAAAAAGCCTCTTCCTATTTCCCTTCACAAGATCAGGTTCTATGACCAGCAACCAATTAAAACAAGTCAGCTTACAACAGTGCCAATCGAGGGATGCATGAAATGTCGTTGAGGAAGGACAACCTCGTTACAGCTGAAAAGAAACAATGTTTAAAGTTGGAACGAAACAGCTCAAAGGACAAATCGAAATGACCAATACCAACCTCAATTTAAATGAAAGAAACAACAGAATCAAACCCTTTTACACTTTAGGTACAAAATGATGGCTTAAGAGCAAACTGAAACTATCTCTTATTCTATGCCTCTAAGAATTCATCTTAACTAATCAATCCTCATTCTTGCCGCTCTCTCCTTAAACAACATGCTCACTATACAAACTGCTTCTTTTCCCGTTTTTTTTTTTTTTTTTGAAGCTATTCCACTTCTTTTTCTGCTTACCAGTAGAAATCTGGTGGTGTTTTCCGCTCTCTTCAAAGCTTTGCGCTGTCTTTGGTTTTTGGATTTCCGAACTTGCAGCACCACACATAAAATAAACACCAATCGAGGCAGTACGACGAGGTGATACCGCTGTTCTGGCACTAAATACAGTTTGGTGCGACCAATTTGGCACACAAATGGCTTATGTATACGCCGTAAAATGCAGTACATTGAAGTCACAACATAAATACCCTCCAGTGATTGCAGGGATGCTTCGCACATCGTCACTTCTGGTATGCCTTCCAAACACAGAGCCTTCTTAGTTGCGTTTTTTCCTAAGGAGCCAGCTTATTTGCAACATTCATCTATATTTTTATCAAGTTGATAGGATTTCTGACGACATTATTTCCTTTCTTCGTAAATGCAAAATCTAACGCAACGTACCATGGAATATGAAAAAAACTTAACTGTAAATCGATTTTTAACCGGTATTGCGCATTCAGATTTGCAAAAAAAGTCTGCCCATGCTCCAAGGCACCAGTGTTATGCAGACTGCAAGACCCGGCCAATGCAGTCATGTGTCACAGTGCTAAGCTCTCGGCGACCACCTCTCCCAGTGCCAAAATTTCATATACTTTGGCGTAAGAGAACGAATGTAAATGCTCAAAAACTGCGGCAACAACACGGTGAACCAACAAGAGAAGATGGCGTGACTAAAGACTGACCTTTTGCCAACCTCTCAAGAGGTTCACTGAGGCGGCTTTTCAATAACCTCTTTCGAAACACTTCTTGCATTTTAAGCACCACCTCAAATGCCGTTTGTATTGCATCCGTAAAGAAACCTAAAATATGAGCAATAATTGAAAACAGCATTGCCCAAGACAAAGAGAGTGACAACAAAAATTTAACGTCAAGCATTGTAAAGGAAGAGATTGAATCAATGCATTGAAACATGTACGAGCGCTCGATTCGAATCCACACAAGTTATAAGGCCATTTTGAGTCAAGAGAAATACAACCAAAACGTATGTATGAAGTCAATCGTTCAACGATCAAAAAGTGGAATGAGACCCGAATAAAACAATGACGATACTGGCGAAGTCAATGTTAAATGAAGATTTCCGCTTAAAAAAGTCTAGACCGAAAAATGCGACAAAGCTTCCAAAGAATATGAACGAAAAAACCGTGTACCCATGTCGAAATCTTTCCTTCCTGTTCGATCGTGGATGAACACCTTCCAGTTGAACTTTTCGGTAGAGCTTGTTGTCTCACGACTCAAACGACACGACGGCTTCATACGTAGTAAATCAATGAGCCTGAAAGCAAATCAAACAACAGAAATGCTTTTAAAAGCATGCACACAACAATCTGGCTTTCGCCTTTATAAACCTAAAAGGCAATGAAAATAGCGGGAAGCGTAGGGAAGTTTCGAGACCTGAAGAAGCAGAAGCTGCGAACGGCAGCGAAACAGGCCAACTTGAACCCAGATGCACTCAACCACTGCGCCATAGTCCCACTTCAATATCCGCTTCTTCGAGTTCCCATATGCCAACAGATGCAAAAACTGCTAGTGCTGGAGAACAATGCTACCACATTCGACAAAAAAAGTGGCAGAGATCAGCATCAACTTTGAACCCGCATCCTCACCACTTTAGCTGATACACTTATCCATGGCGGCCAATAACAGGTCGTTCACCTGCACATTCCACTGATGATGTACAACTAGAAGAAAGCGCGGGAGAAGGAAATAAAGAGTCCGCATGGCTCATAGAACTAGTGTTGCAATGCACTAGATGCATGTGAGCACCGCTACCAGCGTCCGAAAAATTTACTGGGAAAGGAGAACGAGTAATAAAGTTTGATGACTTTGTTGAAGAATCCCTCTTGTGGTTCGACGACGAGAATGATCGGGCCAAAATCATGTGCTTGCAGGTATTTCTAACAGGGCCAGCTCGAGTGTATTTGTACAAGGCACCTCTGGGTCCAGCTACTACTGCATAATGCACCCTTACTGCCAGTTCGAGCTCAAAAGATAACGCTTGCATTGCAATGCTACAGTTACGTTCATCGACGGTCGACATGCCAGTATAAAGAGTGGATGGACATGCTATCGCTACCTTTTTATCCACTTCGGCAAAAGATTCTGCAAGTGAGTGCCCTTTTTCCACTTGAGAAACTGCAACTGAATTTGCTGGCGCAGACGAGTGATTTTGGAGCTATTAGTGACTGCAAGTCTCAATGTATTTACCACTTCACTGAAACTACCACACTCGCGTATGTGCAAAGCAACTCCATTAAAGCAAGCCGATATAGAATGGCAAAGAGTATCGCGTAGTAATAATAACAGACCAAATTCCAATGAAAATGATGGAAACCGTTGGAGGCGCGAATACTCTCATGGAATTTAGATGAACGAAAAGGATGCATAACTGGTGGCTGGTGGTGGATATGCTTAACGTATGCAAGCGAAGGGCCTGGGCTGAAAACGCATACATATGACTACCAGCCTAACTTAAACAAATATAACAGGCGCAAAAACAAGAGACAACACGAAGTCCATGATGGCTCCAGAACACGTTCAAAAAATTAAACAGCCGTGATAGCTCTGGAAAAGTAGCTGGTGGAAAAGGAAGGAATGAGCAGTTCCTAAGTGTGTTTATGTGTGTAAAGGAAGAGGCCACACAGCTCGCGTACGCCCGTAGTAGCGGTGCATACAGTATTTGTGGCTAAACAGCCACTCCACAGCCAAAAACGAGGCTGGTAAAGCAACTGAATTAAGGATGACAGCCCTAGAAGCCCCCCGCAGCACGACGACGTAGCCTGCAATAAACTAGCAGTAGAATTGCTAGGTGATGAAATCCCTCCAACAGCAATGTTGGACAGTGGAGCCATGGTTTCACTTACCTCAGTATCCGTGCTGAGTTGCCATACGGAAAGGAGCTGAACTCTTAAACGAAAAAATAGAGGAGGACGAATAGCGCTCAAGGACTGTGAAAGATGCACCCGGAAATACGATGAAAATCCCAGGTAAGCTTGCCATCGATGCTGAGTGGGAACGGCGCAAGAAAGTACTGCAGATGTCAGTGCCAGCGTCCTTCGCTGGATAGAAGGACACTATGTTGGGTACGAAAGCGCTAGGTGCATGTCAGGAGTGGAAAGAACAGATGATGCAAGCAACGCAAGCGCAAGAAAAAGACTCTGTGGTAGTAACGGCGGAGACAGCGCTCATACCGCTTGACACGCCGACTACTAATCTCCTCCAATGCGTATAAAGGCAATCGTCGGGATGCTGGCGAGAAGAAATAAGCTGATGATAGAAACACTCATATGCTTCTTTGATGCACCTCATGTTCCCCATCCCCATATTTATACATCCTCATTCCTTGGATGTAAAAAATCTTGGCCGCTTTGACTGATCCTAAGTAGTGTCAAAAAATTTTCTGAAGATGAGTCTGGACGCCAACAAAAAAGAGGAAATAATCGAAGTGAACAAGTGATACCTGCTGAGATTGACAGCGAGTGCGATTTGCTCTTCGACAATCGTGCGCGAGTTTTGTGCTGCCTCGATAGCGGCAATGAATGACTGTTGGCTTATGCCAAATGTTATCGCATCAATACAACAGCCGTCCACCTCAGAGCAACACTAAAAAGCAGGCCAGTTCTCAATTAAACGCATCTCAACGCCACCTCTCCAAAGAAAAATCTCAATCGGCTATATATCAACAAAATAATCTGAACAGTTATCTTATGACATTTTGTGTATTCAAAACTTACAAACAAGTTGACAGTAATAGTCCAATCAGCATTCATTTCAGGAAGCAAATAGAGGCGACCAGTAAAAATGTGACCCGAAAAGCAATAAGAAGGCACAAAAGAAAGATCCATGCAATCATGCATCGAAAATACACTACACTTTCCCCAGCATCTGCTGTTAACGTTCCATATATGCTACCGGCATTCAAGAGGCTGAAAAGCAAATCAGAAAACGTCCTGCATGATAATAATAAGTATGTTATTTGTTGAGCAGTTCAATATTTTGAAAAGCATAAGTACGGACCGGTTTTTGAGTACAAATACATGATTGCCGCCAACACGGGAAAATGATGACCTTTTCTAAACAGAATCAATTCCATGTGCATGCTTACAAACGCTTATTTTTTAAATTTGCCGCCGGTTCGAACATACCTAACGGACATCCCACACCCTCCCTCCACGATTTGCTTTTGCAAAAACACCACATTCGATACCTTTCTCTGTGTTCGAAAATGCCTCCCGGTAAACTGAGCGGACCTTTTGAGCACTTTTAAAGACGGCCTCGTGGCGGAGTCAAAACCACATTAATGCTCGATTCTCCGATCTCGCGAAATGAATAAAAAATGCATCGTACTTTATTGTTTCGTCTCCTCGAGACATCGCCATGCTGAACTTTTAGATAATGCACACTCTAATGCAACTATAACTTCGCAGCCCTAATTTAAGACGAAACTGCAGGCTGTAAAAAGCCAGGGATTGTGCGATTCAACTGCACAGCCAAAAGTCCTCGAGATTTTCTTAGAAACATGAGGAAAGATGGATGAACAGATCAGATTGCTCCAGCGTGTCATTCTGCAAAGTGAAAATGCACAAAACTGCCTAGTCAAATAATTTGCTGCCAGCAGGATATTGGATCTGCTAGTCCACTGAATTCGAGCAGGGACATTAGACAATTTTCCTGCTAGCAGGACATTCAAACAATGCATGAAGCACTGGTCAACAAGTTCGCACTGTTTCTTTGAACCAACTCCACCATGCGACGATATCTCGAGATAATAAAGATCTGTACCGAACGACATCAAAACCTGCCTGTAGTAAAGCTGACAAAACTGAACGTATCCGATGTCCACTGCTCGAATTCGACAGATATCAAAAATGTATACAGGCACTCTTTTGCTCTCCCTCTCGAAATCCGGGTCGTTTTCTGCGCAGGTATAAAACATTCAAAAATTTCAAGCGAGCCCGATCTGCCGATCAAGAAAAAATTATCAAATAGAAGTTATCCTGCTATAATTTTGTGCCCACAGTTGTGCCGGGACTTTACCTGTGACTGACATGTGAGCTCACAGACGCTCAACAATACAGCTAAGAGTTCCTTCCTGCTGAATTACTCTGGGACGGGAAGATGAAAGAAAGAAGAGGATATCGGATATCTACTCAAGGAAAAAATAAGGATAAGAGCCCATTGAATGACATGGACTAAATATAGCTGAGCTTGTTCGGTCAATGATGCCCTGCCGCTTTCATCTGAAATTTTCTGAGGTTTGCTTGTGTATAGAACCCCGATTGGAACTAGCAAATTACCGAACCTCCAAAGATCAGCAACAATTTGCTTTTCAAGTTCCTGCTTACGCGTAGTGTTTTGCAACTTTCCAGATTTCATCACTGTCACATTCCCCTGCCGCTGGCATCTCTGGCTGGTAGTTTAGCAACTATCGTATCCTGTTTTTGTGCCCCTTGGGGGTTCCACGACTGTTTATGCCGCCTTGCAACTTTGCAGATTTTGTTTTTATTTTGCTACTTTCTCATTCGAGAAATTCCTCCTATTTTATCGCTAAATTTTCAGTTTATTAATTTCGCGGTAATTGCGACAGCTGGTTCCTTAAACTCTCCCTTTCATTCGCGCTTCAGGATCATAAAATGTCGATGCTTGCTTTACTGTTGTCTTTTGCGGGAAACCCGATCTCTTTCTTTTCTCCTCCCTTAAATTTGGTGAAATGACCGGCCCTGTGTTTCCTCCAGAGTGGCTTTCATTTTTCCATCGAACGCCCTACATAACTTTCAAATCTATGCACCCATGGCAGAGAAAAAATTTTTCCCCATTCTTCCATTTCACAGTACTCCCTCGACATTTTAAGTGTTTACGATGTGAACAGATCCATTTCTATGTGCAAGGTTCGCGTCGAGCTGTTTAATAAGCTTGAGAGTGAGCAACTTCGATAAACGAGCGCATCGGATGTTCCCGTTAGTTGAGTTGAGACATAGCCGTTTCTGATATGAAAAAATATGCAGGCCGTAGTTACTGAACTTGCATCTTCACTTAAGCAATTCAATTCAAATGATAAGATTCTGCAGCCAGGTCAAAAACAAAGTTGAGAGCTTAAAAAGGCAGATTAACGACATACTGATGGCTCCACGAAAAGGTAGTCCGCATATCGCTTCATCCAATGTTGGAAGACATCCACCTTCGATGCCCAGCTGGCTGCCTTCTCGCACAAAATCCCACTGGGGCGCTAAAAGCACTGAAGGGTGCAATGGTTCCAAAGAGAAAGTTTACCAACAGAAGCATAAACAGCCAATTCTAAATGCTGCACCCATTTAACGCTTAAAGACACCCAGTTTGTCTGCCCGATCTGGTAGCAACGAAAATCACCTAACTGATAGAAAGCAAAGGTTACAAAGATAGAAAACGGATGAACGAATGAACGAAATAAATTTGCAAACCTTTGCAATAATGCTCTGAGCGAGAAACTGCAGTGGCGATTGCAATGTAGGGTCGAAAGCCAAACTGACCCATACCGAGAACAGGTTTTGAGCTTTTTGTAAGCAAACCACCGAATACCCACTATACAAATCACCTGCAATTAGTGCTAATGGTAATAAAAAACCATTCACCAACCACACTTTCATAGATGCGCTTTTCTGACGATAGGCAAAGTTTCATCCCCTCTCCCGTTCCCTCACAATTTTGCAGCAGCCCTGAAACCCCATGTAACTGCAACTTCCAATAATGCATTCTCGACCAAAGAACAAATAATGAAAAACGGTACTTTATGGTACTGCTGGTAGTACTTTACAACCGCCTAAAGCAAAGCCTAGAAAGTGAACAAACAATTGCAGGTCAAGTGCAGCAGCTCAGCTTACTTTGTTGAATCCTCTCTACGAAACCAAAAATGAGAAAACATCAACAAAGATCCTTTCAATTGAAGTGCATTGCCTTATATAATATCAAATGCATCAGAAGTGGTTGCAAATGAACACCCGACCACGTATTAGAAGCTGCCTTCATTAGGACTATCGCAAGTCATAAAAGGAAAGGGGTAACGAAAGAAGCAATACACAGAAATTACAACACACTCACCACAATTCATCGCAGTAAGCTTCATATTCTCGAGCTCCTCTGCACAACACGAAATGATGTCGAACCGCCCCATTTTATACTACAAAACCACTTGTCCCTTATAGAATATATAAGATCATAACAAACAACGAAAGGGAATTCAACGCAAGAAAAGCTTTCACACTTCCCTCAAAAATATGTAAAAATTGGTGACAAGATATACGTTTCTGCATAGTAGCCTATCAAGATAACCTGTATGTTCGAAAGCAACGACAAAACGTCCGAAACATGTTTTTCTATGGAACTGATCGATAGCACAAATCCCCAGCCAGATTCTTCCTTTCAAGCTTTTTCCTATGGGATACAAAATGAAACTGGCTCACAAACTTCACTGCAATAGGCAGTAGAACCTGCAGGAGGTCATATGGACACAGAGCTCATACGGAAGATTTGTTGGAATGCCGGAACAGATTCCCTAGGACGAGCAAATTCATATGTGGGTACGTGTAAACACTGCGTCAAAATAATGCAACATCATAAAAAATATGGCATCTTTACGACAGAATAACAAAGCGGAAAATTTTCAAAAAAAAAATGAAAAGCAGAAGGTGCGAAGTAAGGATGTAACATGCACTCACCGCAGCCCTTAGAATCCGTTCTCCTGCATCTGCATCAAAATTCGAAAACGTCTTCGAGATGCATTCCGCTCGAATAATATTCTCTAAAATTAAAACAGGCTGTTGCCCATTTCTAAGGACTGTTCATGGTGCGACGCATACTAGCACTGCACCTGACTTGAACTGTGCTTGCAGCAGAGTGGGATCGCAATAAAAACTATATCAACAATCTCTGAATGCAGCTCTTCATTTATAGCGAAGACCAAGATGAGACAGATGCGATAGAGCTACCACTCGGAGCATGAATCAAAAGTTGCAATCACCATGTCGATAAAATGAGGTCCACAGCCACATTCGTTCCAGCCCTACAGTTACATTGAGCACAACAAACCACGTAATGTTATGAACAGAGCTGCCCACTAATTTTTCGAAACGTTTTCATGTGAAATGCTGCTGCTGTCATAAGAATAAGCAAATTAGAGAGCTAATGAAGAACGAAAAAAAAAACCCAAGACCTGAAGAGCAAATTGAGGAGATAAGCAAATCCGTTAGCGCCTTCGATCCAAAATTGACTGGGTCGACAGCGTTCAACGAATAGTAGGCTTCGTCGACTTCACTGATGCGATCCTCGCGCACACCTTTCGGCAGTTCCCTTTAATAACGATCATACAAAACCGTTTGAATATCCTAAACTCTGCGAGAAAACCATCAAAAAGTACAAGAAAAATATGCATTCACCTCGTATTAGAAAGTTCGACTTGCAAAGCTGCATTTTAAAGTTATGTCGTAAGTGAGTCTAAATGAAGCTAGTAGTGGGCGAAAGAAAGCTTCGGGTTGTCACGATTCCAGCAAACATTTGCGACAGAAAACTAGAATGCTGTTCACAATCAGTTTTTTGATACAAATAAAAAGGTTACAATACCCATTTAGATGTCAGCACCACGAGAACATCCAAAGCGAATAAAGGGCCAAAACTTCTTCGAGGGCTTAGAAAACAGGTACAGAAAAGGGAAAGCAGATAAGAGAAGATGAAAGAATAAGTAATAAAAACGACATGCGACCGTCGTTTCGATGTGTCGCCACCCTCTTAAGCTAAAAAAATTCTGACTATGCCCTTGGTCGATGATGGACTTATTCTTTCTCTAAACAATCGAGACGACACATCAAGCTCTTCTCGATGCCACCCAGCAAAACACTCAACATTGAAAAAAAAAACAGGAAAATTTCCGTTAACATTTCCGGAAAAGTCATCTAAAATCTTCAAACATTGGTGATCCATGCAATAAATACTTTAAGATTTTCTTCGCATATGGCAAACTGTTGCAGCAAAAGCATCAACTTCCGACAAGGCTTCATGTCACAATCGTCTCACTCCAGCTTATTCAACCTACGCATCCCTTTTCTCAACGAACTTCTGCGAGCGCCACTGCTGTATTTATGCGATCATACAGGAAGTTCTTCCTCTAGGTAAATCATGACATGCGACGGACATGCTTTTGTTCAGAAATGGGTGCACACAAGTGGGAGCGCCCCTACGCGCCAACTCTTGTCAAAATGCCAACCCGCCCCTGAAGAGCTTCCCTGAGGTCTCCGGGACATCCTCGGCCTATCTTTCTATCCAAGTCACTCTTTGACGAGAATGCAGCCCGTAATAAGAGCGAATTTATGGAAAAGGAAGATTGTAAACGCCAAATTTTATGCAATCAGCTTTCGCGGCAGCCATCAGTAAGGCAAATGGACAGACGGACCATGCACACTGTAACGTGCTTTGCGCTGCAATGCACGAACACATAAAAAACAAAGAAGTACTCACCCCTCGAGCATATTAGCTTTCTCGGCGTAGATATTCCTTATAAGACGTTTTTCCGACTCCGTTATGTCCCGCTGCAAGTTTTAGCAAGTGTGCAAATGCACTAGATAACAGGATATAACATTTTTTTTGGTAAAAACAATAATAAGAAAATCATTCTCCTGCACGGGAGAAACCAATAAGCGTGACCTTTGTCCCCGCGAATGAAACTTCATTTTGCCTTGCCTCCTAATGTCGTCCCATAAACACCGCTGCGTTGGGATTTTGAAATTTTTTGAACCGCCTGGAAACAGGACTTCCATTTGAGTCCATTACCATGAAACCAACGTCCCCAGGTGTTCAATGAAAGGGAGAGAGGGGAGGTCGGCTATCAGAATTCGTTTCTAACGAAATTCGAGCTTAGAAATTTCAATAAAAATTCGGAATTGATAAAAACCAAAGGGCATAGAAAGAGCGGTGATTTTCAGAACTCTGGTCAGAAAAAGTCTCCGCATTCGACAATCAAAATTTGTTCGAATGGGAAACGACGGCCATCGAGTTGAATTATACCAATAGAGAGGCAGAAAACCCCCCGTAACAACTTTCGCCAAGCAAAAATATGAAAATAAAAGTGAAAACCAAAAACAATTAGGAAGCCTAAAGAAATCATGGTGAAATATTTTAGAAGGCTTCCACACCACCAATATGAGACTTGCAGACAGTCGTTTCTTAGCCAATTAAAATGATTGTTCGAATAAAACAGGGTTATAGATTTCAGCGAGCACATGACATATTTGCCTGATAATTCCTGTTTCATATAACTAGTATCTAAACTTCTAACTGATCAATTACTATTATAAAAGAATTACTTCATAGACGAGTAGACATACCTGCTCTAGAATAGATTTGAAGTAGGCAGTGATTCGTTCGTCCAATGCAAATGACTGCCCCAACTTGTCGGCTAGGAATCGCATCGCTTCTAGAGAATGCAGCTCGCATTTTTCGATCAGCTCGACAACGCTCAAGATTGTCACTACCTGCAATAACCCACTGATTTATGCAACATTCATTTGAATCGGTTATTCACGTCCATGGAACGAGATGGTTAATTTTTAGCAACGGAAAATGGAAAGGCTGTGTAATAACATTTTCCACAATCGAAAATAATACAAAGGTAGATAGGATTTTTCCGGAAAATCTAGTCAAATATTGTCAGGCGTGGGTGGCAGTACTGCAAGCCGAAAGCCTTTTAAATGTGGGAACATCGGAAATTTGTTTTCATTCAACAGATGAGGAGAGGAAAGCACATGAACGGTATATGTGAAGAGGAACTTGTGTTTTAAGAGAAATACGCAGCTCAGCGCTGTTTTCAGCAATATTCAATAAAATTTCACAGTTATGAGAAATCTTTGAATCCAATTTGAATTTAAAACCATATGTAGCAAACGATAATGATGAAGGCCAACCGATGAAAAACTGCGAGCCCGATCCACACAACACCCTAATATCGTAGCACATCCTTCACCATCCAGTGACCTAAAGCATAATTTCGCATTAAGTCGGACATTGTGAACTCGTAAGGCTTTGAAGACTTTCTAAAAACCGTTGAACGAGAGGAAGGAGGCAGAATGATGCAAAAATAAGGAGCAATTTGAGACGCGTTTATTTGAGCCTGTGCAAATTAAAACTCTTTTAGGCACATTGCTGAACACTTTAGTTGCAGAAATCAATTCATTTGTGAGGGATTTATACGAAGCGAATGCTCACTAATGGAAGGGGGGGGGATTTTTTTAAAACGAACTAGTTTAACCCCCTCATGACAATAAACGCTTTCATCACGACTGTCGAAATTTACGATCCATAGTTTGTCAAAAGTGGTTTGAATGACACCTTTTAGTGTTGACTTAATTAGTCTTTTCCACTGCACGATTATCTAGTGTTGAGGTACAACACCACAGTTACAAATCCCACTGTAACAGTAACGGGATAATAATACACGCATGCATCAGTCGCACGGAGCTCTGAAGTTGCATGCGCCTTACCTCAGATGTGCTGATTCCTGAATCTTTCTTGTTGCAAGCAGATCTTTGCTGCTATAGAAACGATTCCTATGACAACTGTAAAATGATCTTTCAAAATTGTTTGTACGATGTGAAAATGAGCTTTAGATTATAGGTAAAACAACCTTAGGCATTGAAGTGTAAAAATAACGTAGTGTGAAAAGCACAGCAGCAACGCCGCCCTCTCAGTATAGTGTTGCGCAGATCTCCAAAGAGGCAAATACATACTATATATGTACACCTAACCATTACAGGCGTATGCGATACAAAACTCTCCGGGCCCCTTATGACAGCACTTCGCAATAGGTTTTTTCACTCCCGAATACCTTCGATCCATCACCAATCAATCTTTTGAAACCGTATTCGGTTACAGGTGAATTGAGTCTCGAAACGAGCTCTTATGGTTGGTCACTGACGATCACATTTTCAGCCACAAGGCAATCATGGCTTAGCAGAAACACAGATACACAATAACTTAATGCACATCCATAACAAACTGAGTCTCCACAACCATTTGGACTTTCAAGACACCTGCAACTCGGAGTTTTGAGTGCGGTTGCGCGA
The DNA here is from genome assembly GCA_037389465.1 of Baylisascaris procyonis. Classification (NCBI taxonomy): domain Eukaryota; kingdom Metazoa; phylum Nematoda; class Chromadorea; order Rhabditida; family Ascarididae; genus Baylisascaris; species Baylisascaris procyonis. The sequence continues at coordinate 7,549,476 of JAZARR010000059.1, forward strand.
AGCATAATATCACAGAATAAACGTATTAACCGTTAAGAAAAAGATCAATCAACATTCAATGCCTAGCTAAATTTGTTGAGGTTGTTTGCATGCGATATTCGATAGCAATCACCCGTTGGCAGCAAATGAAAAAACCGTGCGCAGGTGTGATCCGAGCATGTGACCTTTCACTTTCCTGGCCGATGCCCTAACTCGCCAAGCTGGTACAGGAGTAAATGTTATTTTAATCGCAATAGTTATGCAATGCACATTATGTAAAGGTGACTGCCATTGATGCCCCATCACTGGTAACATGGTTAACATCGATCTCACTGTTACTTACGCTGTCTTATCAGCCACTAACAATAGTTATCGTGGGAAACAACTTACTTCAGGGAAGATGCAAGCGACCAATGATGAAGTATCCGTGAGAAGTCATCTGCCGAGCACTCAGCAATCATCGCCGTCATATCGCCCACCCGGGTGACATTAACGGCTCGAGATCGCATCAGCAGACACAGTTTGGCCGTATGACTGAATATCGATAAAGCAATCCATATCAGCTTTGACTACAGTTTATACTGCAGCTAAAAGAAGCACACAGCCGGAAGTAAGGTATTTTCGCAATGATTTCTGGATCAAGATCACGGACGACGTTTCCTTCTAGAAAATCTCAGCGCTAGGTCTACGGGCTCTGAGATTTCCAAAGAGATAGTGCCATGATTTCCTGCAGTGATCCCACAAAGGAAATGAAGGTGTAGTCCACTTCAAAACAAGAAATTTCTGACTGAGATAGAGTTCTCGATGAAAGCTTTTTCCTCAAAAAAGGGTATCAACACCAAAAAGATGGATGACTGTTAACGGCAGTGTCGCCGGATTTAAAGCACCTTTCCCCTCCCCCTCCCCCGCAACGAACCCATTTGAATTATGCGCTCAGAGATGGGCCGCAACGTCACTACTATGAGTGCTGCGTAGCTCTAACAAACTTTTAAACAGTAAAAAGCTTTACACCTTTAAACTTCCCTTTGCACAACTCGCTTGACCCAACAGAACCAAAGGTTGTTAATGTCCTCATAATGGTCACTGAACAAATCAAGGGAACTGCAATGTGAAACATTCCATTTTCGAAGATATCGAACGCCGAAACGGGGAAGAAAAATGACATACTCATCGATGCGACGGGTAGATTACAGAGTATGCCACCACTACTTCGCAGTCTGCTGCTTAACGTTCTTCTCATATAAGCACCTCATTCAGCATTACAATTAGCGTTACGTCAGAAACTGTCACTAACCGGTCATACTCCTCGAAAAATATTGCATGTTCTTTAAGGTCCAACACGCCGTAGAATGCGAGAAGCTGTGCATAAGCTCGAGGATGCAATACAGATAGATCTTTAATCTCGGATACATCCTCAACGAGATGTACTTTGAATAATGCACATACACTCCTCGCACTTCCTGCAACACGCTTTTAAGCACAAATAGTAGTAGCAGCATAATAGCAGTCAGTGGGTTCTGTCTCGAAGATAGCAAAAACCAGAAGGGAGATACGACAATACGAAAAAAGGAAATCCCCATGATGTGGCAAATGTCTGGGAAAAACGACACCTCACAAACTTCATATCCATACGTGTCGCATAGGACAACGAATGCGATTAAGCAGTTGTCAAACTTGGGTCCCCGCCATCCAGCATGTTATGGCCGCCGCAAGCATCCAATAACTCATCGTTTCAGCTACCTCGTTGAAAGACAGCATGTTATGGCCGCCGCAAGCATCCAATAACTCATCGTTTCAGCTACCTCGTTGAAAGACAGCATGTTATGGCCGCCGCAAGCATCCAATAACATCTTTTCAGCTACCTCGTTATTTTGAATGTGAATATGTCCATGTTTAACATGAAATCAATGGGATGAGTGTTGGGCAATTTTACAATTTGGAGTCCCAAACTTTAGAGATCCCCAAACGAGTTTAGACTGTAGAAGTTCGTGAATGCACAGGCTTTGATGGAGCCCAGAGAAAACTTTTTCGAAAGCCGAGATTATTGTTGACATCCGGGCTTAGAACTTTGGCGGCTTACAGAATTCAGAAGACACTAAAAAAATTCTGTCCATACCTGGCACTGGTGTTGGCATTCAGGGCACCAAACTTCAGAGGTCATCGGACGATTTTTTTTTGGAAGCCAACAGTAATACTAAGCCTGTTTTCTGCATTAAAAATACAAGAGATTGCTTTAGTTACGACATCTTCGAAGTATGACAGTTAGCTAGAGATGAAAAATTGAAAAAATAACTTTTCGTGACAATAAAATAAATCGAAATGAAAGCACTCGAGGTTTGTTTGGATTCCGATGGTCATTAAACAAATGCGCGGTTGTGTCGAAAGTTTCTCATACATCAAAAAATAAAGTGGGCACACCTTGCGGTGGATCACTTTTATCGGATCATCCTCAAAAAAGGTGGTTTTTCTGTAGTGCTCATATTTGAATTTTAAATGTGACCTGCTCTGGGAGAAAAAGTGAGCAAGGAGCCTAGCTGCCCCATTAAGATGCAGCGAAAGGAAGAACAACCTGCTTCCCTGTATTCACACTGCCTACCCCTTAATCCAACTCCTTCCTCAATTCCTCATTTCTGCTCGTAGGTACGGACTAAGGCCTTAATAAAGAGCTCATTTTCTTACAAATTATAAGGCAAGAATCTTTACAGATGAACGAAACGAACCCGAACGCAAAGCGTAAGACAACATCTTCAGGAACCACGCGATTAGAAGCTCCGTCTCGCTGCCCTCTGAAGCACATTCAGTGACGCTCAGGTCGCTCAGTTCAATGAGGCATTCCCAGAGCAAGGTCATCAGCAGCCTTTAATTTATTACATTACCATTTTAAGATTCGCGAATGGTAATTCTTTGGGTTGTCCTCCCCAGGCAACAATAAAACGAGAATGCTGTCTATGTAAATGTCCTCCATCATTGATCTTTATTTAGGAGCGTCGCTATATACGTAATATTGCTGCAAACACAGATGCATCCACAGATCACACCAAACATTGCCAAACATTCTCCTAACTTTCGCTAGAGCTGTCATTCGATGCTCTAAATTCCCAACGGAAATCAGATATCCCAGAATATCGGAATTCCAGATGGAATCAGATGATTATGATTTTCAGTAATCCCGAGTTGAATCGCGCACCTCGGGTATTCCCAACTTTCGAGGCGCTCCAGCAAGCATTGAGCCAATTCTAAATGTTAATTTATTCGCGTATAGTATACATTGATTAGCATTTGTAAAACTAGAAAATCAAATATCAAAATACGTTCAGCAATAATATTTTTTCATAATATTCACGCTGCAAAATATACGACCTCTGTGCAAGTAGAACATAAATAAATAAATACATGTTATATCTATGTCAGAAGAAATGTGCTTTCACTCGAAGTGAAAGGCAAATGACCCAGCAGCCTGAGCTGAAAGTTCGAGAAAGCTCATGAATTCCCGAATTCCAGGAATTCCTGAACGAAATTGCGCGACCCACAACTTTCCTGAAACCGACCAAAGCTTTCCGGTCAATTCTCATTTTGGGTCGAAAGGTAGGGTGTGTATTGATATTTCAGGGGAGACTACCTCCAAAGCTCACGCTTGCGCTTAAAACCAGGAAAGGAAAATTTGGAGAAATCCGTGGCCGGACCAGAAAATTAGATGCTACCCATGCTTTTCTCGTATACAAACATTTTTGGCACCGTTTAAATGGTTCTCAAACTCAGAAATTTTACCTGAAGAGGAAAACGTCATAATGGTATTTTTCGCAGGTGGAAGGAGACATACACTTACTGGCAACGAAGGCAAAACTTTTAAAGCAGGTTAGTTCATGTTCTTGAGGATAAGGCAGTAGAGGCTTCAAAAGTAATGCGAATGACGCGAACCACAAGCCTCTTAAATATGACAAAGTGAAGCAAGCGGAAAAAATCATGCACTCTGAAAAACTGAACCTGGCGTAGATGAACTCCCCCCCCCCCCTCAACACCCTTCAGAAACACGGTAAACTAAGCAAGCAAAAATTTGACGCCACTTTTCCATGAGTCGATGCTTTGAAAAATTGCCGACATTCACTAGTGGCAAGTATTTTTCTGAACATTCGCGCTGATCTCTATTTACAACAGCCTCTCCTCATTCTTAAATCTTTTCTTCTTACTGACCCTAGGCTAAGAATGTCTCATGATTGGAAATTGGCTGTCGAAAGCGAACCCTCTATTGAAGAAACCAGAAGTGTTGCGCATGCATGACACCTGTTGCCGATAAACGAATGAACAAAAAATTTTTGATTAAAACATCTCTGAAGCATCATACAGGTATGGATGAATACCTATGAATGGAACATGTCTAGTAAATACAGCAACGTTCAATTTATGAGGATTAGCGTAAAATAACTTGTGCAATAGCTAAATATCAAACCGTGGAAACTAACCGTGCGATCTTGTCGGCGGGAGAATCATAAATCTGCTCGATCCTCGGAAATATTTGATACTCATTCAGAACACAGAGCAGCATAAACATGTAAGGGCTTACATACAGCATACGCTGTACCGCACTCAGTACCTGACAAAGCTCCGTTACAGAACAGTTACAGCCGGAAATAGATTTTTTTCGAAATAAATACAACCTCTTTATGAGCAGATAAGTTTACATGCTGCGAACAACTTCGACTGTTCTTGGTGCAAGAGCTTGAATTCATCGTGAATGATTTCATAAAAGTCACGACGACACTGCATCTTAATCGTTTTGACTGCAATAATTTATAAAACTATGCACGCAGCCTCCTCCTACAAAATAACTTCAAAAGTTTTCCAGATTCACAATCCCCTTGATTCTCTCTCACCAACAGCCACGGCACAGTGATATTCGCATCTACTTCTGGTGATCCGAACGTTGTTTGTTTGCCTAATGAAATCTTCATATATATATATACATATACATATATATATATATATATATATACATTTTTTTCCGAGACAATTTCACAGTGTCAGAAAAAAGCCAACAAATCGAACAATTTAGAAGCCACAAAATGAAAAATCACATTACCAATAAGAAATTTCAAAGAGAACGGCTAACGTTGGATTCCAAAATGGATATAAATTTGTTGAAGAAAGCGTCGATAGGACGAAATACGGAAGAGCAGCAAGACCGCATAGCAAGTGCCGCACTCTGTGCTGTTCTCAAATCCCAACCACTGTCCATTTTTAGCAAAGTTTCGAAGAATGCAAGAGAAACTTTTGACCAGCTGAAAAAATGTGTTAAATATGTTGTGGCCACCAATAAAAATTTTCATGGTTCCTCCTGCACACTGCAAAGCTCTCCCTGCGATAATTGCAGCGTGCAATCAGGAAACTGGGATAGAAAGCGCTTGGTTAGCTCCTTCCCATCGTGCAGACGTTTGACGGCTGATGCGTGGCTTTTTGAAAGATGCATAGTGGAACGGCACGGAAAGGCGCTTTTAATTGCTTTCGTCTAGCAGGACAAGAGTGCACAGAGGAAACTGCTCCTCTCCCCAGGAACATAATGAATGAAAATCAAACAATCATCAATGTCTCGCTTGAGATGATCTGTGCACATATTTTAGTACTTCACAAATTTTTCCTGTGCGGGACGATTCTTTACGCGAAGGGAGTCGCCTCCTCTTCGTTTACTCTAGGAGAATACGGGAACCAAGTCAGGTTATACCCTTTCCCGCTGCCATCACACAATACAGGAACTCTAGTAGAAATACTATTAAAGCGGTGTTCTTCCTTTCCATTGTGCACCTAGTACACCCTAACAGTACGCAGATGTCGACTTCGAAAGGTTATTTTCAGACTCACTTTCTAGATAACCCATTCAGTAGCAGTACACAACAAAATCAACTCGAAAAAACCACATCTGAAGCAGCGGCCAGTTAGTGAACTCGCTGTTACAACAACTCTATCAAAAGAAAAAATTCCAGCTAACGAAATCCGTTAGCACATTCCACTTCAGAATTTCACGAGAGCAACCAGTGATATCATCTTCCGTTGTTAACATCAACAACCATATAAAAGTTAGTTAAAACATTAAAGGCAGCAAATAAATAAGCCACAGTTGACTATACAACGGAAACACGAATTAAAAGCAAGTTAGATGAACAACGAACGCACTTTTGCTCATCATCAAATGCAGCTGCACCATAAATAAGTAAGCCCCAAAGTTGAATCGTTTCGGTGGGACACTGCTTGGCAAGTGACTCTGCTCCATCCATCACTTTCAACAACGAGCAATCGAAGCGAAAACGAACACCGATGAAATCCAGCATAACAATTTCTAGGCAGTTCAATGCTGCAATGAGACTACTCTTGTAAGTCTTCTTAGGCAACCACTGTTCATGCTCGGCAGGAAAGATACATTCATACGCCAACATTGTTCCCGAATGGATGCTAACCTGGAAAACTTGGATATGGATGCCGTCAGAAGATTTCATTCATTATTCTACCCATTCCCATCACAACCTGTCTCAGCCACACTAGGCTTCCCCTCAGTCGCGAGCAATGAACGTTCGCAATAATGTGTTCGTTTACAAGATGGGAACCACTCTGCTATTATACGGTTATTTTGCTATCATTTGAGCAGCAGCAAGAAGGTATTGGAAGAGACTTTTGACGCTGCCACTGGTTGACCTCTATGAGCGTTCAGGTGGCCACCAAAGTGCACAACTAAAGAATGATGAATCCGATAAACGAATTTAGATTCCTGACAGATGCGACCGCCTTTTTTCATCCTTCCTCCCCTAAAAACAATAGCACTTTACCAACAAAGTATGCTAACATTAAAAAGAAAAAAACCTGCCTCCCACCACAACTGACCAATTTGGTGAGATACGGTTGGAATATTTTATTAGAATGCCTTCACTGGTTTTTCCCTCCTGTTGTTATGGCTCGCATAAAAAGAACCACGACTCTCATAAGGCTGAGGCATCGAATTTTCACGAGTTTCACTTCTCAAAGCGAATATTTTCCAGAAAAAAAAGAGAAGGCCAGGATGAAGTGAAAGTTTGCTAAGTTCGAGACAGAGTGCTGTCATAGAGTCTGTGGAGATGTTCTGCATTCGAGGTATAGCATGTGACCGGAAGCAGTACGCTTCGTGCGACAAATGGCTCTAATGAAAGAAGTCCGTGAAGAAAAACAACCACCGACCACCTTTCCTGCATCTGAAACATTTTTAGCCTACTAGAGGGCTACTCATCGACAAGAGCATGATAAGCTGCAAAAATCAAGAAAGCATGGTCTACTCACCGTGTGCTGCAAGATGAGGCTTGGTCTCGGACGCCTTCATCAACGCCTCGGCGAAGAAGACCACCTTGACCGGTTCAATGATCATCTGACCTCGATTTTCCACATGAGACAAAACAGCGAAAAACTCAAATATCGATCGCAACAGAATACCCTCACGACTCCGCATATCCTCGTTGCACCTACAAAAAATCTCATCCTCTCCCTTGCAGAAAAACCTGCTACCATCACAGCAAACCAGTAACTTTTGAATGATTAGGGAGGAATCTCAATCATGAATATTTTTATCTAAAATTCATTTGCCCTAGTTTGATTTCAAGTAACAACAATAAACAGAGACTCTAGCCGTTTTCACGGTCCTCACACCACTCTTCCACGTGGTCTTCACTCCCTCTTTTAATGCAGTTGAAAAGGAGTACTCAAATGAAGGCATTTCAAAACGGAAGAAAGTCAATCGAGGATTAGATACTAGCTCATAGCAAAGCGCACTTGAATGACAATAGAACCAGAAGGAAATTGGAGCAGTGATGCCGAAATATGCAATAAAAACAAACAAACTGGGTTATTCAGAGGTACTCCTTAAATGAAGTAATCAATAAAGCGCTAGCAAAAGGAAAAAAAAACTAACCAATTACGTGTGCCGAATTCGTTCACTTGGGCAATAACGAAATTAAACAATCGCAATTCTGGATCAAGCATTGAGAAGTTGATTCCTCCAAGCACCAGCTCACATATTAAATTCAGCGCCTAAAATTAAAAAGCGTGCATTCAGAACTTCCGTGGTCATGCTCTCAGCCAAGATCTGGTGACAAGGTGAAAGAGACTTTAACTAACCACAAGAGGCCAGTGTCATTTTAAGATGTAAGTTTGAATGTTTCTGCCCAACATGATCAAATCAACATCACGAGCTTCTTCTTGTAAACTTTTCATTCTAAAAGAGGCATAACAGTCAATCAAGACGTTTCTGAACAACCGCATTTGACGCTTACTTTTGAATAAAAATATTTCGAAGTTGGAAAGAGTATTAGCACATCGAAACACTTGAAATATTGCTGCAATTTTAGCTGTACCTAGTTTTCAAGTGCTGAATAAAGGGACTGGGAAAGAATTAGCTTCCTTGCTTATATTTTTGCCGAAATAGGCAAATGCCTCATGTTAATCAAAACGAAAGTGAGAAATCCAAAAAGCTACAAAAAGCGAATAGAAAACAGGGCCAACCTTATTTACTCCATACACTACATTTCACTCCTCGCTGCCACCGGTAGGCCAAAAGACTATGATGAGGGGACGCCGGGCGGAAGCCTATTCACTTGTGTAAGCTAAGGGGAGTTAGTGGGTTTAGAAAAAAGCGAGTCAGGTTTGAATCTAAATTAGTGGAATATGCGTTTGTAAATCGTGATTTATCTCAAAGTTCTGGGAATACTTTATTTCCAAGTACTAAGGTGCTTTGGCCAGGGAACCCTTCGCAAGTGGAAATTTAAGGAGGAACAATAACTGTCTGCCTCACCAAACTGTCCACTCGTCCTGTAAAAATAGATAAAAATATGAGCTGCCAAATATGTTTTAAAGGATACAACTGACAGGTCAACTTTCTATCGCAACAGCGCTCCCAAATCCCATTTCGGAACAAAATGGCAAAGCCACAACTCTATACAAATCTTGTGAAAATGGGCGGGCGCGAAATTCGCAAGCTTTGCTGTCTTTCCTAGACACTAGAGGACATGCCTCCTTGGTAGCCTATACAGAAAGACGGCAGGAATCACTAAACAATATTAATAAAATGCTTAAACAAAACTTATTCATAAAGAAGGAGATTAAAAAACAAACAGCTGTCTGAAGAGAATACGAGCTAGATGACTGATATAATCGGATCGTAAATGAGACGAAGGGCTCAAACAGCCCGATGAAAGGTGATATGGTAACAGGCGGTGGCGCATGCGCTTTCCATATGGTATCTTTCCGTAACCAACCGACACATCTAAATACGATCATTCTCAGAATGGTGGCAGGAAGGGATACAAGCGCTGCGTGAAGGCACAAAACGAGGCTAGTGGAAATGAAACAAAATGCTGCACACTTAAGCTCCTGGAAGCACAAAGAAGTGTAAAAGCAGTTTAATTCCGAGATTTTAGCAAGCCCAAGACATTCGAGGAAAGGATGTGTGCAATGCAGTTTTATGCACAAAATATCACCTCCGTGATGCCATCACCACTGACGTTGTGCAGTAGAAATTAGCCGGAATATTCTGGTTTTCGACAACTTTTACCTATTTCAATTTCCGATTGGGTTACCTATTTCAATTTCCGACTGCGCTTCTTCGTAACACCAACAACCAATATGCTTTGGACGTGTTGAAGTCTTGTATTTTGCGTTAGTAAGTTCGCAAGAAAATTTCGCTTCACTCTATTGAATACGCTGAACTATAGTGCAAGAGATGCCCGTACAGGTAACTACTGTTGTTTATTTGTATTCGATGAGCTCAATGATTGTGCACCAATCATCCACCCAGAATGAATTTAATGCGTTTTTGTATTTCAACGCAAAAAGGGTAGATTTCGACCACTCTCCCAAGGCTTGCTTCTGCGTGCTCGTCTGCGATGCTTTTAAAATTGGCATATAGCAAACGTGGAAGCATGAAACTTAGTAGGTACAAATTACACCTCAAGACCACCTCTAATACTTCAGTTCAGCCTCATCAGCTTATTTACTATACACTATCAACGTTGTGTCTTTTGATCTGTCTGCGCTTTCCACTGCTCACATACATATTGAAGAGACCTTCAACCATTCCAGCTTAGCCTCTGGCGAAAAAATCTAATAGGACGGCAAGCGAGTGCCTTGTTGTTCATGCAGGTGCCGTTATTTCTTACTGGTTCCCACTCGTTAGCTGAGAATTCTAACTTTAAATTCAGCATCTAAGATTTGCTAGTTTGCATTTCCGAGTCGTGACTTAAAAGGGTCCGCATGATTCGGAACTTCGCATTTTTGAATCCAGTTATAACAGTATTATCTCAAGCAGTGTCAAAGATGCATGACAGTTGGTGGGTGTACGTCTATCTTTTCGCGTTCCAACAATTCCAACTTCTCAACGAACGCAGCTATACTCATAAAATGTGTTGACAATCTAAATCTCGCAGTCAACTCCGAGTTTGCTACTCTTCTAAAGCAGAATGTGTGTTACCACATTGTCATCATCCGATCAACGTACTCGATGCCAATCAGCTGAACTTTAGGAGCCATTCGCCAAGAGAAATTTTTCTACATTTTTGAACCAATTTCACTTGCATGCTTTACAGCGCCTTAAAGCACCAATAGCTCATACATAACGAGGTAATTCCTAACAAACTGGAATAAGAAGCATCTAGAATAAAGTCAGACGAAGCAGGTTAATCTATTACATTTCAGCTGTAGTTTGAGCAGAAACTATTCTAAGCACGACCGCATTCACAGACGTGACGTCACCATGTGCTTCTTAGATGGCAAAAATGTATAAAAAGATTACTCGCTGAAGCATTGGTTTCGTACTTTTGCTTGGATGAAAACATATATTTGATAGCATTTCAAGTAGACCTGCATCAATTGCGAGGATGCCATGCTCCCATGTTACTTCATCGATGAGCAAATGAAACACAAACAGTTACGTCGATATGCATGCCTCACTTCACTCACTACAGCAGCGATCTTTCGCAGCCTAATTCGCTGCACTCAACTCATACTTCCCCACCCCATCTCTTTTCTGTTAAGCAGTTGATGTACGGTCTTCACCACCGCTCACAGTTTATCCATCAGCAAATAGCCATCAACTGAAATCGTTTCGCATCACAGGAAACAATAAAAAGAAAACTCTAAAAACATCACCTTAAAAGATGAGCATTGAAAAGTTCATGTCTTCCTGAGTTAACGACGAAATCGGTAAAGAGATTCGCACTTCGGAGAAGATACGCCTCAAGAATATCTAAATTTTATTGAAATATTGAGTAGGCAGGGTGCAAACAAATATTGCTGAAGCCTGCCCTATAAACTGTTCCACTGGACATAGTAAATGGGCGAGGGGGGGGAGGGGGGAGGGCGGGTGGGAGATGACGAATCGATAGCAGTCTGCCATCGCTGACTACAAAAGGTGTGCCTTTGATGCAAAACTCAGCATCACTTATTTCGATCTAATGAGTTCTGACGAATTTCCATCATCACTAAAGAAACGTTTTATCGTCCATTTATTTCTATAAATACAGGCAGAAACAAAAAAGGATTTCTTTGCTTAACATCCCAAACAGCAACCTTATTTATCAATGCCAAGGAATAGCGAAAAACCACTTGGAAAAAGTGCAATGAATACAAATTCGGAAGTGATCCACGCTTAGAAGATGACAGCTGAATAGATAACGTTGGTGTTCAGTGAATAAGGGACTACTTTTTTCACTGCGTACACGTCGAACAGGGAGGACATTGGTCGTCAAGCATACCATGTTTGCATCCATTCGTTGCCTTACCTTATTTAGCGTCAATGATCACCCCGCTACGTGCCAAGAACATCGAAGAACACAGCGACCTCATACTGGTAACAAAAACTGGGAACGAACTCAAAAACTGTTGATCAACTCTCCATCAGAAAGTTTTATTCAACTCCAACTTGTTCAATTAATGCTTACCCCTTGGCGGAGCGTGATCATGGAGGTGCATTTTCTTCAACACAGTGAGTGACAAATTGGCAGCGTTCCGACCGAAAAGAATTTTAAAAAGCTGCGTTACCAAACGAATAGTCGCAGTTGGTGCAAGATCTACACAGGCACGGCAATAAAGCAGAATCTGCAACCAATACATAACAAGCGTGCAAAAATTGATGAGCGCATCTCAAAACAAGTTCGGTTCCATTGATATTAAAAAGTGGTTTGGCTGAACTTCGAAGACATTTGAAAGCAAAAAATAAATCCGCTGCTATATGCTACAGATCGGAATCCATCCTCAATCCAACGAAAGCGCCCAATAATTTCTCCGAAGAGTGGACTGCTAGTGCTCATGAGGGGAAGATCGGACTCCTATGACCTAAAATTCGTAAAAAATCGAGTTGATTTTTTTTTCGGAGAGGAGGGGAGCAGCTCTTCACAAATCCGCTGACTACTTTAACATTTCGCGTTTCCCAATCTGTTTAACACGGATCAGGAATATCGTTTTTCCCAGCCTCACACTCGCAAACTCTTATTTTTTCAATGAGGTCTCGCTAGCTGTTCCCTTTCACGCTACTTTTTCTGGTCCCTATTTCCTTTGTAGCAGTTATCCAAAGTGTTTTCTCAACTAAGAATGCAATCGATGCTGCCAAGCATCAAACAAACATCACCACTCCTTTTTTCTTTTAGTAATTCCCAGAGATATCACATTCTCAGCCTTCGAAACGACCGCACTCTTCATATGACCAACTTTCTGCACGTCGCTGACAAGAAGTTATATATGGCTACGACCATTTGGACAGTTGATTAGGGAGAAAATAACACTATCTTCAACACAACACCCTCTAAACAAACATGGCATTGCATTTTCTATGATACACAATTGTGGTAGTCGGCGATGCGCTATTGTTTAGTAATTATAAATGCAAAAATCTTTTGCTGTTATATGTGTTCTTGCATCCGCTTACGTTGCTTAAACAAATCTAGAATGCAAATTGTTGTGAAAAGTGCAAGTGCTGCTGCCGCAATTCTCACACGTGTAGTTTAAATACGTTGATTTTAACACCCTCTCGAACACATTTAAAAGCCGATTAATACAAAATCTAGAAAAATTACTCCGATTTCTTATTAACTTTGCTTTTTCAAAAGCACTTTTCAATGCAGTTCTCTCATAGGCCATTGGCCAAAAGACCGCCACAAAATCTGATGAACTTTCCACTGATGCCATTTCGGTGGACTCCAGCTAGAACAGGAGCACGGAAGGAAGAGAAAGAACCCCTGGACCATGTTTTAAATGATAAGTGGCGCTACCAGCTAAACATAAATGGCAAATCCTTAAAGAATTTCCTGGTGTAACCTGTTCAGGACAACTTGCGGCCAAAGGAAAATTCAGTGAGCGAACCTATTTATGAGAAAGAGAAAAGGAAACGATTGATTACTAAATTATTAGAAAAATCCACAAAGTAAGGGAAAAAATGATAAGCGCACCTCTTCAATAATTGTGGAAACGTTTGAAAAGAGTGCCATTTCAAGAATGCATGAGAGAGCATTAAGCGAGGCTGTTAGTAGAGAGATGAAGCGTTCACGCACATCCTCGTCAATACTACCCTAAACAGTATTTCACATAATACTGCTGATAGTTGAATTTCTGATTCAATAAGTAATTTATCAACACACAGATCTCTGCGACAAATTAACGCTGAAAACTGGACTGCCTCGGGGGGAAATCCTTTCATAGAAGTGAGAGGGAGTGGACCTTTCTTAGCGGCACGTGAACGCTATCCCCTTGGGTAAATGGGAAAATATTTTTCAATGTATAGTGGAAGCAACAATGTGACGAATAGCGCTATAAACTCTGATCGAGTTTTGAAGAGATCTTCTCGCTTCGCTGGGTCATTTCTTTTATTGTTATATGAAATAAGACGATTTCGTATTACTGTAACTATAGTCGAATGCCCTATGCCAACTTAGCAATACCATCATTCACCATCTACCACTACACCTAGGAATACCTACTAATGCAATGGGAGCCTAATACTACTGACTGTTATTACCACAAACCTACTTAGCACTGCCACTAACCGCATTTCTCACTATAAAATCTAAAACTATTATACGCTGCAAAAGATGTTGCTTATTACGACAACAAGATACCAATCACTAGTATACTCATGTTTTCTACCACTATTGCTACTGCCATTTGATTTAAACTACTGTAAAACTCACTACTGTCGGTAAGATTTACTTACCATTGCTACCATGACAAACTGCTGCTACTCATGGCAGTACTCAATCTCAAATTTTCTCGGGTGGTCGCAGAAATCGCAAAGGAAGTTTGTACGTCAGGAAAATTGCGTTCATAAATACCAATTAACTAGGAGTTATAGTTGAGAAGAACCTATCTTTTTCCAAACATTTGCTTCTAAGGCAGCGGGAGATGGAAGAGGGGAGAGGGAGGAGAAGAAGGGACGTAAAAACCAAAGTTGATCATGCGTGACCACGGAAATTATAAGGATCCCTATCATTATAGCGAAAAGCATGTGAAACGCTGAGTTAAGCAGTTTACGTGAAGACAATCTCAGGCTAAGTAATCACCTTTTAACCACACCTACAACGTTTTTAACCGGCGAGTGAAGGCTTTAATTGGCTAGTTATGAATAAATAAATACAAATCCACATCGCATCTGCTCGAGTACAGAAATTTTAAGTGGATCAAAAATGGCTGCAAGAAGTGCTCCAAATAACTTATATCATGTCAAAATATGAAACATGTATGATAAATCAGCTCTTTTTTCGGCTATCGCTCTATTATCGCACAAATAATATTTAAATATATCATTAAACTAATAAAACAAAGCCGTTAAGAGTAAAAAGTTGCTTTGAATGAAAGTCTCAGTTCCTCTCAGCTCTACTATTTCATGAAAATAGCTTCAATTTCAATTTGTGCTGCAAGATTTCTGAGCAGTTTCCAGTCCCCTCCCCTTCATCCTTACGAATGACTAAAAAAAGTGTCATCACCATAGAAAACCAACCCCATTTGAAAGTAAGCTAATAAAAAACGTAAACTTGCCAAGTAATTAATGAAGGCGCCTTTGAGTGAGTCGGCGATATGCGTAAGCGTGGAAGAAAGAAGAAAGCTCGATGCCACCGACGGCTTCACAGAGGTTCCCACCAAATGAGATATGGAATGAATGCGCTGCTCAGAGGAGGTTAAACCAGTGCCACCGACAGGAAGCGCCTTGCGCACTGGAGACAACGTTGGCCGCGGCAGCATCAAATTCGACGATGTTTGCGACAGCTGTGCACGCTCAGTCACCAATGTATAATACAGATTCATAACCCTTAACAGGTGGTCGCCTTCATCCATCTATAGATATGCTTAATAATTGTAACGTACCCTATCACAGCCATAAAACCTATTAAAAGACCCACCGTAGTAACGTAGCAACTAAACATCGCATCGATATTGCAACCAGCGCAGCAAGGGAGGAAAAAGGAAAAATATAGCTCAAACAATGGTTATATTCACGCAGAAACCACCAGAAATTAAGCCAGTTGTTCTATGACAAGACAGAGTTTACAAAGGAAAGTACCTCATAAAGAAGAACCAACAGCTGAAATCAGTCAATTACTTGTACGTTCTGATTTTGGAATGTATTTCACTTCATCGACTCTTGCTGGATCAATGAAGCAGTCGAAGTGAAGTTAGAAAATACTGACAGCAAGCTGCATGGAAAGACAGAAATAACCTCAGTGGTAAAATTATCAGCTGGTCCATGATGTGAGTATCTGGCAGCTTGGGAAGTGAGGTTGGCGAAACCTTTTGCTCTTTGCTCATATACGTCATAATGACTGCTTCATTCAATCCTGAAGCAAATATGCCACTTAGTCGCTATAGTGCACAAACGTGTGACGCATCAAAGATGAAATCCCATTCAAACTTCGGTAACTAATGAGAAAAACATTCCCGAGGTGAAATATGTCCCCAACTCTTCCCTCAAAAATTTTTCAAGAAACCCTTTCCGGTGACACAAAATGAACTCATTCGACTGCCACTATGCAAATTAAACCAACGCTTTTTTCAGCAAGAATCATCACTGCTTCAAGGCAAAAAGCCAAAACAGTCACCAGTTGATTTAGACTGATGGCATCGCAAATATATAAGCCGTTATACATCTTTAAACAAACCTGCAATTGAGAATTTCACTGGTCATCACTGAGTGCCATAGGCTAATACTAATTAATCGCTTTCCTTCGAGGTGCTGCCTTTTGAAGGCTCCATTAACTGAGTAAATAAAGACAAGTGGATGCCTGCACCCTGACCGCTAAAGCATTTGTTTCTAATCATCTACTTGCTGTTGTGGGAACGGCTTTCAGACAAGGTAAGATCTTCTATATTACTTCAAGTGACGCTCATTTCAACGTGCGACTTAACCATGCAAGTTGAGAAATCCAGTAAGGTCAAAACGATAAATCATGGAAGAACGAACCAGCAAAAAGATAAGAAATTATCTCAAAGAGGTGAATAAACGTCGGAATTGATGAGCAATAACATGTTCCTTTCGACATTAGCGAAACAAGTAGGCCAAGACGTGCCGATTCGCTATGCGCATTTACTGACCACGCCCGCAGATAACAAGAAGGAGGATACATCCCAGCCAAAGTGACCAAACCCGCAATTAAACCGGCCTGAAAATGCAGAACCTGCCTTCTCAAACACATAATCTTCGTCTAAACTCCTATCATACCATGCTATACGTGAACGGTAGGCGTAAACGCTTGCCAAGAAACAGAATGCGTGCCCTTCCTTGCATCATTGCCAAGCAAATTTTTTGCGGTAGCTCGCTTACAAACGATAATACAATTCACTAGAGAATATTAACAGCATATTAAGATTAATATAAGCAACTCAGAAATTTTGTGCACTAAGATGAGAGCAACGGGGCTACGATGGGATTGCATTAATCAACACAGGTTCCAAGATCTGTAAAAACTGTTGATTTGTGTAGTCATTTTTAAAAATCGTCGACTCTTTCACATTAGGCGAACATCATGTTTCTGGATGAAATGCTCGCAGGATGACGAGTTCCCAGATCGTAAAACCCACATGGAGTTATTTTAGGAAGCCGAGTTAACAATTGGCCCGAATCAACTCAGCCAAGTAGCAACTCCGCATTCTCGTATTTTCCTGACAAAAACTAACCAAAACTAAACTAACACAAAACCTGAGTGTTCTCATCCGCCGAATCCACCAACATAGCGAAAAGCTTGTGCAGCAAAACACCGAGATTTGCGGAAATGGCAAAATCCACCGACTGACTCCCGAAATTGTACTCTCGACCTAAGCCAACTGTCTGCAACGTCCGCAAGTAATGAAAGCAAAGCAAAAATGTCCGTGGAAGGGTCCGTCAGCAGTCAAACAGGAAGGTATTTCCTCCCATCAAGTGGACACTATTGGCTTGCAAGATGAATCACAAAACACGACTGCTTCAAACAAAAACCTCAGTTGCTAGTGTGTTGCAATAAAAAGGCATATGATGTATCGCCCTATGTTCCCCTCTTCCAAATCTTCATATGAGTTCATCGAGGCACCTTCTAAGAAATGTGCACTCCTATGAGGTAATCCAAAACAGCGCAAACGCAATAACTAGTGCAATGCAGAGTCATCCCTTGAAGATGCCACGCTCATCTTTCTTTCCTCCACCTCCCCTTCCCCTCCTTCTGCAAAATCACATTTCATGCTTAAATTACTACTTTATTTAACGAAGCCAGAATCAAAGTAAAATAGAAAATTCAGCTGCTTACCAACGGCTCTTTAGGAAACGAAAAGCATATAAAGTTCGACGGCTCGTCAGTCGCAAAAATGGTAGGAAATTCATAAAAATTCGCATTCATCACCAAACTGAAATAAAACAGTAAGGATGAATATAAAAAATTTTAGTCAAAAAGGGCATCTCATCGCAAGAAAATAGGTTTTCTATCATGAAAAGTTTTGCTTAAAAGAATGCATGATGACTGATCCTTTCCTGAATGTTACAATGGATCAAAACAATGAAACGTCATAAGAAATCGGGGCTTGAGCTTTGGTTTGAACGCTAAAAACGAACAGCGGATCTACTTCTATCGATGACATTACGATGTTAACTTCTGCATTAACATCACAGATGTTAATACAAAAAAATGATAAATTCCAAGCTACATCGCTCCAAGATAGACATATCGATAAGAGCAGAATGCCAATATTGCAGTAACAGTTTTAAAAGCGAAAGAAGTGAAGGAAAACATACAATGGAAGGTTATCGGCGGCCGCCTTTCTAACGCGCGGGTCCTCGTCGGCTAATAAGTGCAAGTACACAGCAATAACATCGTCTGGTAGACATGGAGATGACGATTCAGCAACACACCAGTCGATACTTGCCAAATACTCCGCGACGGCCACCTCAACACAATCTTGACAACAAAGCTCATTTAACACATTCAAAAACACCTGAGTTAATTGCACTCAGCAACCGCACATCAACGTCCACTCAAATGCTTTTCGAACTTGAAACATAGGTAAATTGGAATACAAACAAGCAAAGCGCGTCCACTTATGTGGCTTCGCACGTCTGCATTTGCCAAGCACAATATCTTCGCTCATAGGCACGAAACTGAGACTACACAAATTACTCTATATTCCAAGTTGATCCACCATCTTCAAATAGCGTTATAAATATTCAAATGTGAACAAAATCTGTGCATATTTTACAGCCAGCTGGATCGCACTTCACATCTGCCATCTAGCGGAACAAACGGAAAACAACCAGTTCGGCCATGTTTCATTATTTACAAAGTTGGTTAACGTGATCAGCACAATTCAAACTCGTGTACTTTACCAATATTTGTAACGTGCTTTAAAGCCTGCCTTAATTTATTCAAATGTGTACGCCTAATGGTATGAACATAGAGAAACCGAACGGGTGATAACAACTATAACACTGAAATAATGAGTTTTACTGAAGAATGCTATAGTTAGAAAACATTTTTAAGCTGCCACTCTTATAAAAATACATACCTATGGAATATTATGCAAATGAGATGAAACAATCTGCAAACATGAAAGCGAAAAAGTGAGTTCCATGCTACAAGGAGTCCTAACGAACGGGACGCCGGAAGGGACTTAGATTACAACTAACTCGCAACAGGAAGTAATTGTCGTGATAATTTTCGCAGGCAAATTGGCATATCTGATCGGTAAGGCCACTTTGGTAAACCACATGTCCCGCTGTTTTCAACGCAGACAGCAACGATCGACTACACTGTGCACGGCGTACACGCATACACTCCAGCACGCATTTCTTGAATAAGCAGTGTGACTCTGCAATACGACAACTTACTTTCCACTTTCAGCGTTCTTTAGTATATGCACATCTACATATGTATATAGATACACAACCACATAAATGTGCATATATATAATATTAAAGTTTGTTTTGGCATTCACGCAGTTTTGTACTGAGGCACTAGCTGAGTTCCGTTACGCTTGTTGATGTGCGCATTCACACAAGACAACCTCAGACATAACTCATCGCCAAGCAGGTTCTGCACTGCTACTGGAGCATGAGTGAACTTTTGCAAATTGGTTTTATTGCAAGGTAGAGTTTTTGGACCGCTACGTCATTTCATAAGTTGACGGCGATTGTAAACTGAAACACCTTCCGGCAGAATGCCCATTTATCATAGCGTACAACTTCCCAAAGAGAAACTCCCTTCCGAATCAGTCGTGAAAAACTGAACTCCCTTAATGAACATTGCTCCTGCGTCCATTCCTCAAATGGGTTAAACAATCAAGAAACTTTCTTAATTGCATACTCAGAAAATGGCATCTTGCGGAGTAATATGAGATATCAGCCTTGTCACACATTACTGTTGCATTTGAATACTGTATTAATGAAAAACTGAGAGATAAATATAAGATAAAGCAATGAAAAACACAACCGCATTCCATTTCGACAGAAAGTCTCTACCGAATACAGGTGTTAATCTTGAAGACTCCATAAACTGCGAGTTGCACTTTTTATTTAGGGAAAAACCTTAAGAGTTTCCAAAATGTGCTTCTAAATTGCAAATAAAACAAAAAGTTGTTGAACTTAAAGTCGAAAATAATACGGCACTTCAGCAGCACAAATTTTCCTATATTTCGAATTTTACGACGGCGCCTAAGCACGAGTAATTCACCAAGTAGGATGAACAAAGTGAAGATACGGTGTCCAATCGCCTCGTTGCCATCCCCATTTCCTTTCCCATTTCATAGAAGCGCTAATAAACTTTTTGAAGCATACATCCAGTGCGCTACAAGCCTCAGATATAGAGAAACTACAAAACGATATAAAATTAGCTTACGGCACCTTTGGGCAGACTGCCCCGGACACGTGAACACGCCTGAGTAGCTGCGATGATGGTTGTGACAGTAGCCGCTTTAAGCTGGTCGTCTTCGTGACACAAAAACAGCTCGATGTCTCTGAGACACTGCACTCCAAGACCGCCTTAATATCGGCAATTTGAATCACGTTTATTCGCAAGAAGATATGTAATGACATTACAGGAAATAAAAAGGAGATGAACAAGTTTGCTGGATACTACAGGAAGACCGTCGCATTAAACTGTCAGAACCCAGGATAATTAAAAAATTTCTTTTAACATGATGTTTACAAATATGGTTAGGAAATGCCCTTTATAACAACGCGCGAACTGAGATATTTCCGTTTCCTCTGGCAATGCTGCAAATTCGTGATTTTACAAAAAGTCATTTTCGACGTTTTCTCATTGGAAAATCCTCATTGGTACAGTCTGGCACTGACCTGGCTACTCGATAGCAACAACAACACAATGAACCTTAGATAGTGAGTTTCAGAACGGAGGTTCACATCAGAGGTGTCTGCTTACATAGTGTATTTTACACGATTTGATATGAAGGATGAAGAGGGCAAAACGCAAACCACCTGCCAAAATAGGCCACTCTAATTTCAGGCAAACAGGGAGCGGAGATTGAGATTTTGAAAGAGGATCATAAAGTGACGTGATGTAGGAGAGTTTCCGGAGTGCGCAGTTCGATTGGATTCGGGTACCTGCTCTTTGAATTTTACTTCCGCATAATGGACTTGGAGTGTGAAAAATGCCACGCCGGCCGTACCTAAACCGGAGACCCCAAACGACCATAAAAGTTCGAATAAAACTTCTACCGATAACATCATTCTCGAATATTTTGAAATGAATAAAATAAAAAATTCCAAAAAAAAATTCTTGCCCAAAACGTGCGTCGCACCGTACAACTGATACGGCGACTTATTCCCAAGCATTCCCAAGCTTTCGAAACACATAAACTCTCGCTGCACCCGGGTAAAAAATTGCCCTCTTTCAACATTCCACCTTCCCTCCCTCCCCTCTCTCTAGATTGCTGAGAAATTCAAAACCTCAAAATGCTTCATACTAGATTAGTGATCACCGGAAACCGAAATCGAAGGTTGCCTGGGTATCAACATTGAAAACTCTAGTTCGGTTCAACATATTTCGAAATGATATATATGAACAGTCAAGAACTCGACTAGAGTAACTAATAAGGACATGGATGGAAGATGTATGCACAGACATCCAGGAACTGTGTAATCAGATCCTGAAAGCTACTTTTTGGGCAAGAGGCATCATAGCAGACACAACGTAAACTCGAGCCTTTCAAAACGTGAAGGGAAAATTTTTGAGCTGCTTAGCTAGGCCCGGCGAAATGCTCATGCGACCCAAAAATTACCACTATTTTAGTTGTCCAGTGTTGCGGGAAGATAGGAATCCATCGTACCCCTTTTGCTGGGAAGCAAAGAGCTTCTTCGCCTGCTCTTGCATTGACGCCAGGGGGGGGGAGGCGGTGAGGGAGGGTTGCTTCTCTCCCCCCTTCCTGCATTCTTCGGCGTCACTTTCGCCCCGTACAACACCACCACTTCCAAATGCTTCCGCCTTGTCTCTTTCATTAGCGAATTTCACTACAATTCAGAAACCTCCGATTCTTACTGCCAGATACACTCCCGTTGCTTTGGTTTCACACATCATGAAACTGTAGTCGACTGCGCTAACATATGTACAGACTGCGTTTTTAAAACGAGTGCTTTTTCAGTCATCGTCATATTTCCTTTGTTTGGTTTTCCATGAGACCCTCCATTTCTTCTCAGTTCTCGCCCGTTTCTATGAATTTCACATGAGATTCATAAAAAAATTCGAGCGGAACCCACAACGTCTTAATTTTCATTGCATAATCTTCTTGTCTCACTTGCCGTAATCCCGCTTCTCCTAATCGTGGCCTCGACAGTGTTTTTCCAGTCCAAAAAACCGCACGAATCCACCAGTTGAAAGTATCACCTTCGATGCAAGCAGCCTATGCAATATGGAATTCACCACCTGCACAAAGTCCACTTCCTTGCCCTATGAAATAATGTTATCTGATTTTTAATGAAAGTGAAAAATTAGGTTTCTTTATTTTTATTTATATTCAAGTAGATTAAACAAATTGCAGAGCGACAAAACGAACCAGGGGGCCTGAGTGGGATGTCGAAGAAATCGGGTAGCTGTGCAGCCAAAAGAGACAAGCAGTTCATAGCTAGAATTTTATGGCTCACACGTGCGTCGCGGTCCGGGATTAACCGCAGGCATTGATCCGCCAACAGGAAACGTCTTGCCAGCAGGACCGACGTGTAGGTCACAAATGATGCACTCGCTAAAACGATGTAAATATCACAACGACATATTTCAGGATTCCTTCATCAGAAAAGAACCGCTAACAGACGAGCAGCAATGAACCAGTTGACATAAGCTCGAAAACACATTTATTTAATAAGCATGTCGCATCTTAGAGTGTGCATAACTTCGAGGTCTTTTGGCCACCTGGATTTGTCAGCCTCTTTGCAGGTATAGGTCGCTCGGCCCCTTGTCTTGCTCAGCGGCGCGCTCTCAAGTTAAAAGTCACGCAGAAGTGGTGACATGTCCGACGCATCACTTTACGGTTTGTTTAAAAACACGTGTCACTACCTTTCCTAGCACCGAGTAACCTCGGCAAAGCTCGTTTGAAGTCACTATTCCCATCTCACGGACTGTAAACTTTCTATATAATATGAAAGATTACATTATGGTTCTGAAAGCAGGAATAAAACGCCACATAAATAAATATGAAAAATTGGCAAACATGAGTGAGACAAAAAGTTCAAACAAGTAGCAACTTTTCGCATAGTCTCCCCATTTCTGGTTTAAAATTTCAATACCTGGCAGAACCGTTTATAAGCTCTCATTGCATGGAAAGTGAGTCGAAAAACCGGATTTCAGAATTCTTTTGAGGCTCACTCGACTAGTCATTAGGGTTCGAACCAACGCATAAAGACATCTGGCCAAAAATGATATTTAGAAGAAGCTCAAGTTCATTAATACAGACCGCAACTCCCGAGAGATTACTCTTGTCTTCACTTCTGATCAGCAAGATATCAAATAAAAGAGCTTTATGAGCTGATTATAGTGATCTCAGTTATGGCGGTGATATTCGGCAAAAGAAAACTATGCGTCACTGAATACTGCATAGACTGGCGTAAGATTGCAAATTTGCATGAAAGCAAAAATAAGAATGCTTCATAGCTTTGCAATCAACTTGAAAAGTCCTTCATTGGATAAACTGCCTACCAAAACCAGAGGCGACAACAACTTCTCAAAAATTACTCCGTGCAGCCAAACACAATAAATGTAATCAGAAATCGTGTTTTTAAACCTCTCTGCATTTCCTTACATTCACCTTAAAACGGTACTTTTTGTAGCATCTACTGATGTAAATCCTGTTCGTTCAATGTAACAGATTGGTATTTGCAAGAGAATAAATACTCAAAGCCCCGATATCAGAACAACCTGAAATACGGGCAATTTGACGAACGTTCTAGAAAATTGCAAACGCATACATATGTCAGCAGGAAGTCGAACCGGAATAGAGGTGCCACCACTATGCAGACTCGACGCATCAGATGTGAGTGCTGCCTCCGCACTTCCATGTTCGACGCTTACCTCGTCGAATATGTCATGATGGCGAAGAGGATCCAATATTTCTTCGTTCTCAGCACATGACGAATCCGTTCGCTGAACGATGATAAGAGATAGGTCAGACAACATCACCGCATTTAAATAAGTAGACAGCAAGGCCAGCACAAGCAAAAATCAAACGCAGTTCTTTTTCTCTTGTCAAAATCAAGATAACGCCATTCAGTAAAAAATTATTTGGCTATATGAACAATGACACCCATTTTGAGTGATTCTGTGAAGTAGTTTTTAATACCTTTGTACACATTCTATAAATTTGCAAACTAACTTCACAAACTTTACTGTGCTGTTACATACCACGTCGGAAAGCACATACTGTACAGCGTGTAAAAATCATGCTATATATGGTGCCCCATTCTTTGATGGTCAGAAAAATTTACCTATTTTGCACACCACCCTTTGGGAACTACAAATCTGCATATTAACAAGACAGCTCCTCTTCCTTCGAGGCGTAAGAAGAAGATCCCTTCTGATTTGGTACAAAGAAACAGAAAAGAATCTAATGTATACAGAACTTCACCTCAAAGAAGCGTCAAATTCCTAATGCAGAAAACTTTTTCGAACGTTCCAACTTATTTTCCTAATTCCGAAAGACCCAAAAGAAGCTTTGAATATATTTGAAGGGCGGAACTCTCAATTGGTCTGGCTTGTGCTGAAAATTTCAAAAACGTTTCATTCTTCTCACTAGATGTGCGACTCCAGAGATATGACTACCTGAATGCTTAGTGACAAAGGTAAATAAACGAAGCATCAATAAGGAAACGTATAAGAAGCTGCAGTGAACATGAAGGTATAATCCCTAAAATAAAGTATGCAGTGGGGAACGTTGGACTGCAAGTGAGCCTCAACTAGGCGGTGGAGTTATTGGGTAAGCACGATGAAACATGATGAAACATGCTCAGAGCATGAAGCCTGCTAAGCAGTGCTTGCAATTTTGCTCCGATTCATCAACCACTAAGATAACAACATGAAGACAACTACCACAAGATGGATCACACATACGCAACAAAAATAGACACCTTTAGCAAACTTTTGCAATCCGAAATAATGAAGTGTAAGAGGCGATTCTTTCTCGAACAGATTATTGTCAGGTGATATAAAAGCAGAGCATTCCGAGAATATTTAATTTCAAAAAAGTCCCAGATAATATAAGAACGGTGCTCTCGCTATGAATTTCTCAAAAATTTTTTGGAAGGTAACGAATGATGACTTTGGAGAAATGAAAAATCGGTGAGACAGGGTAAGGACGTGACAAGATCGTAGGATTTCGAAAATTGCAGTTTTACAGAAAAAAAAATAGACGAGGGCCCTTTCTACAGCAAAAAAGGTGGCGAACATACGTTAGGCTCCACCCTTAATTTCCAGAATTTCTTTGCTTCCTATATAACGCTACCCCAAAAAAGTGGTAACGCAAGGCAAGCTATAGCAACGGATTGACGAATCGTATTGGTGAAGCAGCCTATGCAAGAGAGGAATAAGAGAAGCAATGGATACCAAACCGGTTCAGAATCGGTATTATCGGTATCGGGACTCATCTCGAGAGGGCGGTCGCTTAGAGATGTGCAATCATTGAACGTAAGAGGATAGGAAGCGTCAAAAATCGAATCCACGGGACTTGCTCTCAACGAACTTAACTGACTTGCCGCATCTAAAAATATTCTCTTACAGCAACTTAAACAAATCATTACGCATACATGCCCAGCCACAAGTCTTTCTGCACCAAAAGACAGTTCATCAATTTAGCTGTCTCCCACACCCCCCCCCTCCCTCAACCGTAGTAATAAATCCGCCTTTTGTAATCAAAAAAGGGGGGAACTCTATACTTTCCAATGAAATTTTGCGTATGTCTATGGCACTGATCTTGGCAGTGAACTCGACTTTTCACTCTCTCTGATAAAAGTCTTCAAACTGCCGTTACAGCAGAAAGTTCGCGTTCGCTTACAATTGCGTTCCCATTTTGAGCTGTGTTCAGATCGTCACCGTGCTCCACAGACGGGTTTTCAAACATGAAAATGTCGGAAAGATCCCCTGAAGGTCGAAAATTCTGATACTTATTTTGTTCTAGTTCTTCCACTTTCCCTCAGTTTGATTCGAGAGAAAACTTTCATTTTTTTTTTTGATAAAACTCTAAAAATGGCATTTTTTGGTTAGTAAACCTTAAAACATGCTTAAAAGAAGTTTGACGACCATCCTTGAAGTCTTTCCAAGCAGGCATACCAACAGAAATAGGGATCGCAGTGTAGATATGGAAGAAGCTGCTACAAATCCTGATTTCACAGCTTACACAACCAATTCTTAATGTAATGCGAATGAAGCGAGTAAGGAACTATCAAACTGAAATGAATGAACGAAACGAATCTAATTTCGCTGGGATAAGCAAAATGCGACGATAATTTGCAAGCTGAGACGAATAAAACAGACTGAACAACTTTGAGCAAAGGCAAGCGGGGCACGAGATGGAAACGTTCAAGCCAAGATACTTTAGCGCAATTAGTTACAACCCATGACCAAAGAATTCGCTACGTGCAAAAGTGTTTGAACTTCAAAGAGAGAAGGATTTTATATACCTCCTTCCACCTTCCCCTATAACTCCATTAGTAAAAACATCTTTTAAAAGCAAGGCTATCTAAGTGGGAGGACAATAAAGAAACAGCACTCACAAGCAGAAGCTGCAGTAGTCAACTGAGATTTCTGGTCGTCTTCAAGCAATACCCCATAAGGAGCTGTTGCCAGCTGCGGGAAAAACGTTGACAGTTGCAGTTGTGGGATGAAGGCAAGCACTCTTTCTAGTAGCTCCAAAGAAGCAACCACCACTTCGCTTCGAGAAGAATAAACACAACGCAATGTATCTCGAAATATCTGCAATTGGTGCCTGGTAAACTATTGCCCATACCCGATACGTAACACAGATGCGGATACGTATGTACAAGCATACAATATATCAATGACGAAAAATTAGATGAAAATCTGAAAAATGGAAAAAATTATATATTAACCTGCTTAATTATGAGAATTCTTCCACAATTTTCTTTAAAAAATTTCATAATAATACATACAAAAAGCAAAACTAACAAGCAACCTGCTTCCACAGTCATCGGTGAAAGACATTTGCAAACCGCCATCCAGTTGCTTAGAATTTGAAGAGAGGTAGCACGAGCCAGTAATTTCTAATTTAACATTTCATTAGCTCATCAGCAGTTTATATGAAGAAATATTCTTAAACAACCATATCTAAAATATAATTTCACAAGACAATACTAATGGACCCAGACTATGTACTGCTTTTGATGTGCAGAGGAATACAACTTCAACAATGATTGAAACGAACGTTATGCACGGCGTCTATGTCAAGTTCACCCCTGCGAGCCATGACAACCGGCCAAAGCAGTCGAAGAGAATTCAAAGTGCCGACGAGACTCGCTTTGCCGTTATCATCATTGGCCTGCGCGAGGTTCCCTATAAAATGAGTCTTCATAACATAAACTGCACCGACATCTAATCAAAATCTATCAAACATTACAGATTTTAACTGAAAAGTGTCGATGTCACTCAACGTATCTGAATAAATAAAGATGACAGAATACGATCTCCACTTGAATGTGACCCATTTGAGACGCCGGATTTGCGTATTTCAACACTATTAATATTTAGATTGCACTGAGGAAACAAAAAACAGTCTCAATATGATCCAATGATGAAAACCTACAACGATTCAGCTGCACAATTTAATCTTCTCAACTACATCACATCACTTGACAATGATGAAATCAGTTTACACATTGTTCCGTAATACTCAATCGTTTCAAAAATTGCCCTCTTTTTTCATCACATTTCTACTTGTTCAATTTAAATTATTGAAAAGCCATCAGTATTCAAATATTCGAAAAATTCAAAGTGCTCCTCTTCGATGCTTTAAGTTTAAATGACGATACTGGAAAGGATAATAAACATAGAGTAGTGATAGATATTGACAAGACAAACAATGAAGATACAAACATAGCGTATGAAGCAGTATTGGAAATAAAAAACAGCGTTAGCAATTTCAATGTTATGCTTTATGACTTCATGACTCAGTGACTAGGTAAACAGTTCAGAGTTATTAAAGCATCATCAACCCTGCCACCAGTGCGCTTTGTTTTGTGATGAAAATTTCGCAGATGAATGGATATTGGCATAGCGGCAAAATTCAAAACCTAGTCAGATAGAATCAGAATGTCCCAAACAATGCGAAGCAACATAGCTTTATTCCGCATTTACACTAGGTTCTAGTCGAACTAACCATGCGACGCGCAATTTTTAACCGCCAAAACAACGGCGAATTCAAGCGAAGTTAGTTCCTCGCAAAAGCCACCATAAGGTCCACTCAAATGCCGACAGCCATCATTCAGTCCTGTTTAAATGCGATGTGACTCTCATATTAACCCATCTTAATATTTTAAAAGACAATTGTCAGTGTAATAAAGACATAACGCTACTTTTGGACACTGCAAGACTCATAGCTGAGAGATTTTTTGAGCAAATACAAGTAAAGAATACTCCCCTGAACTTGTGGTACTCTCTGACGAACATTCACCATAATCCTGTTTCCCAATTTCCCAAGGAAAAATGCCACGAATTTGAAAAGGAAGGAGATTCAATCCATCCCTGTGCTAATCTACTGAGTGTGTTCTGCATCGCTGCTTTCTCAACTTTATTGCTCCGTTTTAGTGCCACTCTTTTATCTCGTGCTTTCTGACGCGTGCATAAATGAATAAAAATGATAAAATAAAAGGAAAGCGGAAAAGCACATCATAACAGCTGGCACGATATGCGCTTTTGATTTTTTTCACTTGAGGAACCAGCTTTCTAAATATCACAATAAACAAATCCACGAATACTGCTTCCATATTTTCATTATCTAGCACTACTACAAATCATCCACAAAATGTTGTTTTTTTTTTTTTTTTTTTTTGAAGGGGAGGGGGGAGGGGCAAACCAATGTGAAGTGGAAAGGCGGTCAGTAGACCGGAACTATTAGACAAACAGATACGCACACATGAATGACAAAGCAGACATTAAAATAAAGCGTTTCAGCAAAACGAATTTACACAAGTATATAAAAGGAGCTCAATGAAGCAACCTACGAGTAAAGGACTGAGTAAAGAGAAATAACTCACTTGAAAACTGTTTGAACGCTTTGCAGAGGATGTTGGGAAGGAAGGAAGAAAGCTGACAAATAATAACTGCAGCAGCTCGGTTAGCCGTCCCTGAGAGCTCAAGATTTGCCAGTGCCACCTCGTACAAAGCCTCAAAAATATTCAATAAAGACTCAGTAACGACCCTCTTGCAAAAAATTTGAGGCATATAGAGAGAGCTAGAAAATATCCTGTTCTGACCCTTAAAACGGTGCTGTTGACCATTTCACAAGTAGAGAAACTGCTAGAGGGTCGTGGATGTTCAGCATGACAGAAGATGTCAATATACGTAATCTCTTATCACACCTCTCCGAAGGAAGATGCTGGAGACCAGTCACAGTGAAAGAAAGTGGAAAAAGAGAGATTCAATTCAAACAGCCAAATTTCGCGAATGGTTTCAATCATCAACTCAGGCATTTTACCGACTACACAAAATCCGAGGGCTCTGGAGTACTTGCTCGAGACCTTTGCAGCTTAAAAAACGAGTGGAATGTGGCCTTTGAAACTACATATCGTCAACCACGTTTGATAATAATATCACCCTTTTGCAGTGATATGATTTCAATCAATACTAGCCTTTGCTGCGGCTGCGATAAGGTCCCTATTTCGTGCGTTTTATCGCATGAAATTTCATTTGCTCATGTTTGAAGATGGTGGAGAAAACTTCTCCTCTTCCCCAGTCTTTTCCCGCTCTCCTCCCGTCACAACCGCATTTTCACCTTTCGAACGAGGACAGCTAGAGTGACAAAATTTGTCAACAAAACCTAAATCCTAGGGTGAGCCCGAAGCCTGTTCTGTTTCCTACTCAACACTACTGTGAGTTATAGGAGCATAACGGCGATACGAGCTTTCACATTAAAATTTTGTTTTTGTTGCAAACACAAATCATATCCAAAACACGTGCAAACAAGAAGGAAAACAAGAAGAAACTAATCTACTGGTGCAAGCTTCATTTATATTGTGTATATATATATATATATATATATATATATATATATATATAGTCTTAGTACAAGCTGGAACTGTCATACAAGCAAATAGAAACAAGCACACAAAGAAATGTTCAATCATGAACACAGCACGGCTCCAGCGCGCTGCTGTTCGCAACAAACGATGCCAGGTATGAAAGTCCCTGCAATTTTTTGTAGCTTTCGAAAGCTGCAATAGCTGTTCTTTGCCGACTTGTTTCCTCGACAGTGCAGAACTCAGATGACTATTAAAATTCGCAGCGAAAACGGGAACAACTTTCTACAGTGCGTAAAAGTCATCCAATGGAAAGGTGAGAAGTTGAACGCAAAAAAAAAATGAAACGACTTACAACAGCACCATCACAACGTTGTGAGGACAGCTCAGGGCCTAAGACTGCGAAGATAGGCGGCAGATGTTTCTCAATGGCGCTCTGAACAGCCTCTTCAGGACGACGCGTGATCGAAACGAGTGCCGACACCAGATGCACACCGATTGCGCTATAAATGTTCCGCATAGTTGCACAAGTCGTTAAAATCGTTTATACCAGATACTATAGCCGATGATGCATATTTTGACAGAGCTAATACATCATGAAGTGATGTGCTTTGCAAGCGATGTTCTACAAAGACGTGCGACTAACTTCAATCCATACACCTGTTTCATTTGTACATAAATGATCGATTACCTCTTACGTTCACAAAGAGAGAAGAACAGGTGTAACTTCATATAAGCGAGCCGCAAGCTTCCTTACCAAAGGAACTGGTTTCAACTAGTCTTCTACTAATACGACGTCACAGGTGCCAGTTGATTTAGATTTTGAGTCTAGTGAGGTTGAAGTTACTGATACACATCATAATGCTAATTAATTCCACTCTGTATATAACTCGGGTTTCAGTTCTTTCAAATGCAGCTGGAAATGAAAGTGAACGCGGAGCTCTCAATTAACTCAGCCAACACTTGTAACTTTTGAATAGAAGCTGTTCACCCACTCAAACCGTGTTTCAACCTTTCACTAATACCTGCTTCGATTCACTTCACATATAGCCGTAAAGTTGCATTCGCTCAGTGATTATCGAACTTTCATTATTCTCGCAGAAGAAAACAAAGTAAATAAGCATGTAAAAACTATACGGAGGACTTGACTTGAGTGATGCTAGAAACTTTGTTCAAGAATCAATCGGTCATGAAAACACATCAAACATTTCGGCTGGTTTTTGCACTTTACTTCATTTTTTATTTTAGTTAAAAAACGTTCCATTCCAATTAGAAGAATGTTTTTATACTGGACTTCAAAAGTATAGAAGAATGCTTTCTCTATTTATGAGACGAAAAGGAGGAACTTCCTAATACAACTGCAAAGAGGGCAATTTTGCAAGGCCAAATAGAGGAAACACTGAGATCTTATGAAGTATTTTTCTTACTGCAACGAAAATTATTCCAAATGTTCGCTACAAACTTTTGACGGATTATTACGTTTTAACCAACCGTTGATAGGTTTCATCGGTTTTGTTAATCGTGCATTTTGCTTGTCGTTATTTTCCTCTCTAATCACACATCCTATTTTGCCGTTTACTCCCAAACTACTTCATTTTTAAGCATTAGTCTGCTATCACCATATTTATCTATCAACAAACGCACTGTGTAGTCGGAATTACTGCTGAAGCCGAGACCATTCAATTATAGGCGGGAGCAACCGAAAAGAAACAATCTGCAATCAGAGATGAAGAACCGCTACAAGAAAAATTTGCGATCAAAATATAAGCTGGAGGTGCCGCATTCTCAATGGATTTAGAATTCGAAGACCAAGGCTAACAAAAAAAAAAACAGCGGTTGTGCTGAAAACGCGAATAGTAATATGAGCTAGCCATCTCCAGCATGATATTCAAGCAGCATGAACGTTGAATAAAGCTGAAATAGCAACGCACCCTGCCCGACTAGGTTTTACATGCCTCACAACATGTGCAAGTCGAGACACAGCTGCAGTGAGTGAGCGGGCCGCACCATTACGCTTTATTTCCGACATTAATACGACGACCACCCGTGAGCTGCTCAGTTCGCTCACTAAATGCTGCAAAACACATTTAAATAAGATGAAGTCGACAGTCTCCTCTGTCGCTTTATGAAACAGGCATCTCCACATTATTGAGAGAAAAAGAGAGGTGAACTTACTGCTCCTCTTCATGAATCCCTCCAACTGCATTTTAGGTAACTGAACGTCTTTAATTCTAAGAGAGGCAAAAACATATTTCGAAACATTTTCATTCCCTCCATATGACAAAAAAAACTTTCAATTTACGACCCTTTGGTGCAAAGGGGAGAGCAGTGAACTGACGAGCATGATGTGCAATCTTTTTTTTCAATCCATTCGACCATAATTGTTTATTTGGAAAGGGATGGGGAGGGAAAGGAGAGGACTCAAATGCTTGAGGACAATGAAGCATGTTGCGATTATACTTAAAGTTTACAAACCAAAAAAATTTGAAGAAACATTTCTGTTTCAAATTTCATCAAAAATATTCACAGATGAATAAGACTGACGATTTGATACTGAAGACAGCAACCACTCGTGGTTTTATTCGAAAGTAAAATTAAGAGAAACGATGGAAGGCCATGCATATATGAGAATTTAATGTGGCCATAATTATTTGTTGGCACTGTAATCAACTCATTAAACTCTTTTGTTTAACAGCACTAAACGTTATTTCTCAAAACTGCTAGCCCCCTGAAGGTGAAAAGGAAACATCGAAATTTGTTATAAAAGAGAGATACCCAACGGTTTCCCTTCTTGTGACATTTACTCATTACTTCAATATCTGCATCAAAAATGCATTGACGTATTGCACACAAGGGTCACACAAATTCTGCAAAAATTGACTAGGCACTTTTTTAGGCCAAATAAAAGACCGCAGTGATATCCTGCAATCGATGAAAACCCTCAGAAAATCGACTGTGGAATGTCATTTCTTATGGTTTCCCGCATGATGCGGAAACGCATAAAAAATATCTCATTGAACTACCTACTTTTTCCTGTTGACAACAGTGAGTTGGCTCCCTCCTCAATAGAAAACGAGCAGATGCTTCATTGATGAACTCACTATTTCCAACCCTCCTTCAGTTTCGAAAGAGCAAGAATGACAGAACAGGAGGGGGGGGGGGGGGAAGAGGGAAAGGGGAAAGGCAAACGTCAATTCAAAAACGAAGCACAAACAGCTGAAAATGCAGCGAAAAAAAGGAGGGCAAAAACGAAGTACATTTGCTGGAACGGTCGGAAAGGAAGGCAAGGAGCCTTTCTGCACTTGAAAGTAAGTACCCTCTCCTTTAGCCAAATCGATGCAAGGCTACTTCGTCAGTAGATGAGAAATCACTGAATGAGACAAAGATAAGATGGCACACATTCTTTTACTTAAACTTTCTAACTTCTCAATAGCAACATAAACGAGTGCAATGAAGTGACAACTGTCAAGCAGAATATTGCATAGGCAAACATCCTGCATGATATTAGCTACCGTGGGAATTATTAAGAAACCTCTAAACAAGAAGCGCTTAATCGATACATTCTGGGCTGAGGATATAAAAACTGGGTCTTGTTTTGCTGCACGATCTCGGCGATTGTTGATTATGAACCCTTTGGTAATCTTCCCCATGGAAGGAACCTGGAAACTTATGCGATGGCAAAATCACTTACCAATTACTTCGATAATATTTAAATTTAGAAGTTCCGCCTGTCCTTTCCCTCCCCAAAAATTGCTGGCTACACCGTTGCCCCGAAGTACAAGTTCCCCAAGATCTTTGGCAGCGATTTTACTCAAAGAAGATGACAGTCTTTCTGATAAAACCTAGCAGGCTAAAGCATTGACGTCTACAGTGCAAGCGGATGAGAGATGTATTTTTCAGTGAGCATAGCGAACTGGCGCATAGGATGCGTTACAGAAGCAAACAGCACAGGTCCATAAGACGAGGTAATAAACAAACGATAGTCAAGTGGGTTACCCTCAAAATCGAATCGAGTGTCTGCTCGCTGATGAGTCTCAGATCAGCATTGCGATCATTTATGAAATCAAAGAGTAGCCCCACTGTCTTCGTGAACTGCTCGTTGAAACGTGCATCTTTCCTTGAAACAGCCATAGCTTAACCTTAACGTAAACATCAACACTAATAAGAATACCTAATAATAAAAATGTTGTCATGTATACTTAGATATTACATAAAGTCTTTAAGATGAAACTAGCTGCAAAATGTTCCAGCCGAAAATTACAGTCGAGGAAAAGAGTTAGACGGTGACTGGGACGTATTGCAAGACCTACCATTAACCTGAGCAGGAGAGCTGAGGAACAGGACCCGCCACATCAGATAGAGGTAACACATCAAAAGAAAGTCATGGTGTTGAGCATGAATGGTTCATTTTTCGAAATCATATCTCGATATGGTGCTACTATGCTCTAACTATGAACTGCTTAGAGCCCGTTTTAACGACCGTTCGTGCGTCATTCCTAATACGAGTTTTATTCCATTTAATGACTTTAAAAAACCGCAGTTGCTTAGAGCCCGTTTTAACGACCGTCCCGGAATTCTACAAATTTATTGAAGTCCAAACCTAGCATCTGCCGCTCCCTGTGCCGCAAACAGTTAGAGTTGAAAATCAATAAGTCGCTTAATGATAGTTTTCCGAAGAAACCGAGGAAAATGACCGCCCCCCCCCCCTCTTCCCCACCAAAGTTGGAAAAGCAACCTTGCTTTCAGCCGACAGCTGAGGTCACAACTCGGCTTCTATTTGAAAGTTTTAAAAGCGCAGGCATATTTTTAAATGAAAATTGAAGGTGCACAACAATTTCAGTCCGAACTTTATGCAAAACTTTCAAACTTGGAAACGCATCCAGTGGAGGAAAATATCGAAAAATGTTTTATTCTTCCTAATATGCAATGGGTAGATCGTAAATTATGATTGTGTAAATTTCATCACCCGATGAGCACATCCCCATCCTTAATCATCAACAGGCATCGAAGATGAGTTTATAACTTGAACAGAGATGAAGGGAGAGTTCAGGGTTGGAAGGGGAGCGGAAGAGAAAGGAGCTACCCATCTCTATGCAGAGTAACTGCGAACATAATTTTTAGCTTCCTCGAAAAATCACGCGCTGCATAGCTTGTACCGCTTATTGATTTTAGCATCAGTAGTGAACTTAAACGGTAACGTTTTTATTCGGACATGGATGCGATGTCAGCTGCCGATAGGATATGTGGATGCTCTAATAACAAGAAAATCCCCTTTTTTCGCTAATACTTTCCTCTCCTTTCTGTTCCTCATATAAAATTTTTCCCACTCGGCTATAACTTCAACGCTGCGACTTAAAGCCACTACCTTCCAGCCGAGTGATGGTGAAAGGAAATATAAGTTCATCCACAACAGTAAAGCATCTTTACTGCAAGGAAGAGCTTTGCTACTGTTATGGTCACTACTGCCGCGACCTATAACGGGTACATGCATTGATCTTCCCCACAAAACGTAAAAACATTATATATATATATATATATATATATATATATATATATATATATATATATAATTAACGAAGCTTTCATAAAATAACGCCACGAAAATGAGCCAGCAAATCTCTCATAAGATGACGACAGAAACTGCGGAGGGTTTACCTTCTTCATCTCCATTCCGGAAGCCTACAGCAGAAAAAAGATTCAAACGATCCCATGCAGCGATATGAAAAGAAACGCTTTTCATCTGCAATCCCACTTCCATTTGATATGAATCCGTTGTGCTATTAATACTAATATGTGCTAACGTTTATAAAGGGCAAACTCTCACTCTTGTGCGTTGTGCAAATGCTTTCTGTTCAATCATTCCTTAAAGTCTCTTTCAACTGCTCGGCAGCGAAAGCATTCATCTCGACTGAAAAAAGTGCTCCTCGATGGCAAATTCCCAACAGGACACACAAAAAGACAAGCAATTTACAGATGCGGCAATCCACAATGAGATTATCGTCGCACCTCACTAGGGCTTATATCGCCACATTAAACTCACACTGGGAAATTAGCGATGAAGCATTACACAATGAAGGGAGATAGCAAAAACAACATAACGCACCTTATTTCGGAATGTGTTAAGAGTTCCTTTATTTCAAAGAACGCATTCCGCTCCTTCTCACAACTGTCGCTCTTTACACTGAAACAACAGCTGATAATTGTTCCTGTGGGACAAGCTGACAACCCATTGAATGAAAGTTTTCAAATTTACATGACCTGTTCAGTTGTACAGACCAATGCTCACCCGTCTAAGGTTGTAAGGCAACAAGGCTACCCATCAACGCTAATCTCAAACTGAAATCTTGGTTCTTCCCCACAAGTAAAACGGCCATGCACGAAGAACGTTAAGGATGCGGCGTAATAATAAAGGTCCACAAAGGTAAAAAGAATCCAACCGAGATTGGCTCCTACATAATTGGAAAGGAGTTTCTTTATGTAAACGTAAGCATGGTTACATACAAACAGAGCAAACCGTCATTTATAAGCTCTTTTCCGTAGTCAGCTGGAGTGAAAAATCCACTAAAAAGTGAAAAGATATAGACCGCAGACTCAACAAGACATGATTTCTTCGATCCGACAACGAGTCATTCGGTGAAATGACGAATGATTCGTCGACGGTGCAGGATGTTGCGCAAGAGGCACGCGAGGAAGATGGTTGAATTTTCTTTTTGCTTGGACGAGTTGTTCGCGTTCTCAAATTTCGGGTTCTTTGCATGATCATAACCCCTCAGCAAATGGTTCACAGAGGTAAAGTCTTGACGATTCATTTCTATTAGACGAGCAACATGCTAGTATTGCCCTCAAATTCTTATCCGTATTATCTGGTAGAATTTCCAAAACAACAGCGAATTCATATAAATTGCCAGTAAGCACGAAGTCTGGCCAGTCGGCGAAATAAACGAGTCGGAAACTGTTTTTAGATGGGTGGAAAAGATAGGTGTAATACTTATTGCAGCAGTCGTGGGCACTAAGCGAACGAAGAGGAAGACGTAACAGCATTGTGCAGGTATAGATGCTCTAAAGGGAGCCTAGCAACGGCAGAATCGAATCTCTAGAAGGGGAAAATTTTCTTCAAGATGCCGCAAATGAAAATGAATTTTTAGTATTCGGATGAATGTGGAAGCAGTTTATTACAAAATCTGTGCACTCACAACGCTGCATCTTACCTGCTTGGTGGATTGATCTCCGATAACCTTTTCGAGGCGTAGAGCACTGCTAATGCCCTAGAAAGACGCTCCATAAGGGTGCTTGTCTTATGCCGAATACAGCTCCCGAATGCGGAAAGCACGCTCTAAAATCTTTGTTAACATTAAATTAACGAACTGACTGCATATGCAGTCTACGACGTAATCATTGATACCAAAAACTTCGCTAGAATATAAATTGAATTGTTCACACAGCTGAACTGATAAATAAACATATAAATAAGACGGTGATTTAATTTTATGTTTAGAGAGAACATGAGCAGAATTTGTTTTCACTGCTAGTCGTGGCAGTCACATTTTTTTCAGATCACAGAATGGAACAACGATTACACCACGGTGCCACTGCTTCGCACGGTTCTTTATAATTGCGCTTGGAATTTTAAATCGTCAAGTGGAATGGATCTAAGATAGAAGAGAATGCGGCATGCAGTTTACGTAAGCTTTAGTTGGGTAAACTGTAGGCGGGAGTGAGAAAGATAGATGTAAAGCCTTTAAGGAAGGGAAAATGAGAAGTAACAGCTCGTGGGGCACACTTTAAGGCATCCGTCACTGATTCTCGTCACCGCTATCGGCTGGAAGAAGACCTTAGAATGTTAGAATCGCTGCGTGTTCCTGTCTATTCGAATTGCGGTCACAATATTTACGAAGAAATTATTGCAAGTGAAGGCATGTTAAATTCGGTCCAGTCGGGGAGGACCCTTAAAAAGGGATACTTTTTGCATCACCAATCACAACTCGTGTCTACAAAGCCTGCGAAGCCCTTCTCGTACATGTGGCGTAAGGTCTCGAAGCTCTCCTCCCACTACTTTTAGTTCCCTTGAAGGGGCGGTACATGCTCTCTCCAGGTCGCCTTACTTTATTTGATCGAATCTTATGCAAAAATTAGTTGGTTCTGCTTTCACAAGAAACATAATGGAGCAGTACGCACAAGCAAACAATAATTCGAAACGTTCTACCGTGGAAATGACTTCCCATAGTTTTAGGAGCAGTTTTATTGAAGGATCTTGTTTGGAAGAGGGTAGTTACTTTCTTCACCTTCATGTCATTATTTTTGCTTTGGCAACCATTTCTGATGTGTGAAGGATCTCACCGAAGTAATGAGCCCGTTTATACCACGAAGCGATAAGAAGCGAACACACTCTATATCAAGCAAAATCGCAGCCCTGTTTATGTGATTCACCTTACGGGCTATTGCCCGTAAGATGCATCGCAAACAAAATGGAGAAAGGTCAACATCAACATCAGCACAGGTGTGAGCAAGACAACACTGCAAAAAGTGAGCATGACCGAGATCACAAGAACTCATTCCATCACAACACAACACTCGTTAACACTTTCATTTAATTTATACCAAAGTTTTCACGAAGGCAACAAAAACATAGTCAAAATGTGATATGTGTCTCTGCACTCATTGTGATTTTCAAATTCAACAGTTCTCATCAAAGAGCGGCGCATCTGCTTCCTCTTCAACACTACCATTAACACTGAAAGGACTCAAAGAGGAACGTGCAAGGCACCAAACAATCCTGCAATACTACTACTTACCACTGCCCATCCCACATCAGCAAGTCCTTAACATACGTTAATGGGATCAGCGCTAAATTTGCATCGCCTCAGTGCTAACACATGAAAATCTTGCAACAGTCTTCACAATATGACCGACTGCAAGCGGACCTCGCCATTTCCCACCTTTGGCAATCTGCTACCGTTCAGACCTCAGCTTAGCACTACCCCAGTTCACCCGTTTAATTCCGGCCGGTGCTTTATCCACAATCGGCTAGACGAAACACCAGCAAAAATCAGCTGTGTTTGCCTTACAGCATGTCCAATCTTAAAACACCCAGTCTTCTTTTTGCGTAATTTTCAGTTCTATTGGAATTGCACATTCGTTACAAGAGTCGCCCAATTCAAAATTGCAGCGAAAAATACCCGTCTGTGAATTCCGCTCGAATTAAGAACATCCCGTTGCTGTCCCCGTGTGGCTCTCTTGGGCATGCCTTTTGCCCGACTTTCGCACACAATTCTGACTGACGGCACATCACAAGCATCAATGGCCCTGACCCGGTAACACCATAACCTGCAAAACACGAAGTGAATGTCTCACAGATGGTGCCCCTTGTTCTAGAGAAAGCCGCCTAATTCATTAAAGGTCAAACGACGATTAGTTGGAGGTCCTGGCAGACTAGGAGTTCCTGCCTGCTAACTCGGCTTAGCCACCCTACAAGGTTCGCGCTTTTGAAGCAACCGACTCATCCTAAGTTGTATATAGTGGCTAACGGCTATGAAAATTGTCAGAGATTGAACAGAAATCCAGCGCAAATTGCTCGTTATAGAACAAAATATTGCGCAAACCGACGCAATTCTAGCAAAATAAGTTAATGCGACTTCAATAAGGTGCAAACACAACGCAGTTTGAGGACGGCATTTGTGATGAGCAAAAGCGGCCTTAACTTCGTGAAGTTTTAGCATGAAGTTCCAGAAGTAATGCCACAAGTCTTTCGCTCTTCAAAGTAATTAGATATTTCGTGCTCGATGCAAGTGGCCCCATAGGGCACGACCTTTCCATTTTTTGTCCCCCTTCTAACCTGACCTCTTAATGGTGAAAAATAATCGAAACTTGCAATGAGAATCGCGTAGAGTCATTAAATGTTGACGGTTGAAGTAGAACTGTGATACCATATGGTGCCATAAAAAGAGAAAACAGTCTGCCCTGCTATTAATAATGCTTAACAGTATTCAGCAATATTAAAGAAATATTAGAATTTACACCTATGCGTGCAAATAATTGGAGTTTTTTTTGTGGTACCAATGTTGTCATCACGGGGACAGCGGTCAATCATTAGATCGTACAATTCCTAGGCAACAACTTGCTGACATCTTGGAAATTTGCAAACAACCGAAGACTTCAACATGCGATTCAAACAACTCAAACAAATGCCTCTTCAGTTAACATTCGAGATCTACTTCTTGACCTAGGGACCACTAACCACTGTCGGTAAACAGCCGAACTTTTTGAACCTCGCAAGCGTGTTCCAGCATTTTTGATCTCTATCTGGAAGGTACGACCTCTGCGTGACCTATCGGTCCCTAAAAGAAGTTACCGAACGCATTGGGCCATGGAAAAAATTCCAAATTTCAATCTCATTTGCGTATTTTTTTTAATATCTATGCAAGGCTGACGTTATTTTACGTTTGGAGTAAGTAGTATTCAGTCCCCAAGAACTCACAATCATTTGACTATGAGGATTGAACTGTTATCATGAGGGATTAGAAAGGATGTGTGTTTTGATGTATCACGCCACAATGGTTGGAATTCGGTTTGTGTCCTCAATGTCGTACCTCAATTCCCGAATGCGGTCGTGTTTGTCGGAAGAAATGTTTGGTGTCCTTTAGATTACAATTCAAGAATCGAGCACAGCACAGATTGTGTTATTGCTGAACATATTGCAGGATCGCCATACCACTCTCATATCTTTCGCTACAAAAGACGACCATTGTGGGATGGTCACAATTTGCATGTGGAATGTCATCAGGAAGCGTTTTACAAGTTCATAAAAACGATGCTGAAATTTATGATGATGGCGTGCATGGTGAACAGATTGTGTAGATGATTGTGAGGAACGAGGACGAATAAACAAGAGAGGTCCACTGTATCGATCCCCGCTACGGTGCTGGACTTTTGGCAATATATTCATACTGTTTGAGGTAACCGTAGATGTATGGCTCAGTGAGAGCAAGAAAACGAAGAAATGTGCTGAGGAGCGACTAATCGCACTATGATGCTTCCGGTGAGACGAAGCCGTTTCAATAGACTCTTTCGATAGATCTTAAACAGATAAGAAAATCACGTTGAAATCCTTCAATTCGTTGGAAGCTTTCCTCAACTAGGATGTGAGAACAAACAAAAGGAATAATCTTCTTGTTGTGCTAATTTTAGGAGATCATACAACACAAGTATGAGCATGCAATTGGCCCCGCTGTCGTTGCTACACGCAACTCTAGTCTGTCGTTGCGTCTTTTCAAATTGTTCAGATCAACCCTCATGGTCATGCTTGAAATGTTGTGTTCACGGCTTCTCATCAAAATTTTGATAGACGCTGGTTTCATCAAAAAAAAACCTTATCCAATCGTTCCACTCTTTAAAAACATTTTTGTCACCATCGCCGACTGATTTACCTGTCAAAATAAGGAAAAAACAAAACAGGTGCATATTGATTTATCTTTTCAAGCAACAACGAGCGAAGACTTTAAACTATCATTTCTTCCACTCCAGTAATATTTTGCGGGCAAACTGTGGTATAAGAGCTCATTTGTTGTTTGGAATGTTCCAACATTACTTGAAGGCATAAACGTAAGTCGCAAAGATATGGTGTTGATGGTGGCTTAAACATTACTTCACGTGAGTACTGGGAAGATGCGGTCGTGCATTTCACATGCTTTGCACATGATTTATGCGATCACCACTGATTCCATTAGGGATATAGCAAAATGAAGTGCGAGAAACAACGAAAGAAATAGACGGCCTAGCCTGAAAACGGCTGCGATGTTCTGCACGGCGTGCCACTAATCAACACCAAGGCATCCATTTCTATTTTAACCGTTAATCTGGCTATGAGTCAGACTCATAATTTTGAACGACATTAGCAACGAATATTCACCAAAGACCTTGTTAGAGACTAGGGAAGTAAAGAAATTACATCTGAGGCAGTACGAGGCACAGGTATTTCGCCAGCCTGTGATGGTGAGTACATAATGTAGCCATAAGTGCTTCTAATGTAGTGGGA
Organism: Baylisascaris procyonis; assembly: GCA_037389465.1. Taxonomy (NCBI): domain Eukaryota; kingdom Metazoa; phylum Nematoda; class Chromadorea; order Rhabditida; family Ascarididae; genus Baylisascaris; species Baylisascaris procyonis. The sequence goes on from JAZARR010000059.1 coordinate 7,591,676, forward strand.
CTTTGACTAAGCGTCTTAAGATGATATTTTCGAATTGCCCTTTCGTGCCACACATCGTTATTCAACGATGCATGCGCCTCAATGAATAAACGAAATATTCATCCCCCTTCAGCTGAAAAATCAAACAACCCATCGGCTATGGAAAATGATCGTGTAATAAAAGAAACTGCAAGAAGAAATATTTAATTGAGGAGCGGTAATCGACAAAATATCAAAATTTTCCCTAATTAAGCGCGAATACAGACGCAGACAGTGAATACACCAACTTCGATCGGAATTCGCTTCATGTTTAATGAAGTATGTGAGCAAATTGAATATTGGCAATGCCAATGGCAAATTAAAACATAGCAGCCAACATGTTCTAAAGCAGCTGAGAAGGGAGTTGGGATAGAAATTAACGCAATTGCGAAGGAACAATGAGCATTAATTCAGCAAGCCTCTTAGGAACGGAATACTTCACACCTCAAAGAATGCCTATTCAGGGATCGAGATAAGCAAAATGACCTCCTTCTAAGATGCAAAAAATAAAAGACAAAAGAAACATTTTATTTAAAGAATTGAACCTAGAAGCTAGAGCGTGGGTTTCAAATAACCGCATTCCAGGCCGCGGCAGTGTTTATAATTCACCCTCCTGGGGCAAGAACATGGCAAGGAAGCATCAAATTTGCATATAAATTGCGATCAACGTAAATATATTCGGCCTGTCATAAATGCAAAAAAATTTTTTCACATTTACTTCATTATTAAAGACAGGAAAGGTGAATGAAACAAATGTGCGAAATTCTAGAACAACTTTGAGGCTGCTTATCTCTTAAAGGGCTCGGAATACTTCGTCCTGTCACATTCAGTTCCGTGAATGGAACTTTCTAGGTAAGGAGTATATGGGCAGGGAGCAGGTAAGTGGAGGAGGGGGAGGAGCGGGGACGACGGGGAATAAAATTAGCAAGTAGATTAGAAAAGTGTTCGCACCAATAGCAAAGCGACATTTACCCACGAAAAATTTCCCCTCCCTCTAAGTTTGTTTTGGAAAAACGCCTAAAGTCAGATGAGATGATAACCACACACTGCACAGTAATGTTTAGAGACCTGCTGAACTTCTTTGAAATGAAACAATTTACGTCTTTACAGGGAACTTAATGAAAGGACGTGCAGGAAGAAATGGAAGTATAATGGCAGAAACAACACAAAGCACAATAACCCAAAAGTAGAGCATAAATACAACACTACATTACAGGAAAACACTATTTACAAAAACAGGAAGCAACGAGGCATTCGAAAACTACGACCTTCAACCGTCTAAAAGATAACATCAAAACACGAATGAAACGACGCAATGAAGAACCGCTATCAGCACCAGATGAAATGATCGACGCTCGGGAGACGCACTTTTCGTTGCAAACTCCGAAACGTTCAATCGAAATTGGTTGCTCCTGTTGCAGCTTTATTTGTCATGCTTGCAAGATGTGGCGCGCATTCAAACACTATCAAACAAATGCTTTCTACTCGAGAGATATCCTATAAAATTTGAAGGTTTTTTGGATTCGTCGCGGGAATCGAAGTTAAATCGGGATTTGAAAACATTGGTGCGAAATTTGCTTCAATTTTTATGTATTAATTCTCAAGTCTGTTCGAAAAACTACAAAAATTGGAATTTCAGTTTGTTATAATCTTCGTCGTTCGTTTATTACTGAAATCAGTTGCAGAAAAAACTCTTCGAGGCGAAAGAAATGAAAACTTCGGAAGACAAATCTGCAAATGAGAATCAGATATAATAATTATATGTTTATTTTTAAGATAAAAAGAGAAGCACAATGGTTCAACAAATTCAGCACTGTCTACTATAATAAAAGAATACTCGTTTCCGATAAAAGTCATTCATTTTCAGTAAAGAAACATCCGCTTTCAATCAAAAAAAAATCTCATCTTATATATCGTAAGATCAACGACTCCGACTATCCCATCATCAGGTAGCGTCCTGTGAGGCTAACTGAAGCAAACCAACCACTGCAACTCTCCAGTAAAGTATATTGAAAATAACAGAAAAGCATGTGTATTCCTTGAAGGTTGCTTCCTAGCGCACCGAATGCACAATACGAATGGTGGGAAAAAACCCGTAGACGGATCAACTCAACTCTTTATTTAAGCCGCATTTGCGCTCAGTATCGAGTGCGAACCGATACAACGAAGCGAAGCAGGCGAAACCCGTCATAGTCACTTAGCGGAAATCGGTATTGCATCCATTTTCAATCTTTGCCGGCGCATTTGAAGTGAAACTCTTCAGGTGCACATCCGCTAATCAGTAGGATGCGACCTCGGTTAATGAGTCAGCTACAAGAACTAGCAACACTCCTATGCACAGGGAGGAGTTTTGCTTATTGGGGCCACGACGTCACTGAACAATGCATTGTACATACCACACTCTTAACTTGACGCACAACGACCGCCCAACGATCGATGCACAGCACTATACTGACCTGTATAGTTTGTGCCTCTAGTGAACGATGGTGTTTGAAACACCTCGCATAAACTGCAAAACGGGGAGGGATAAATGAGCGGCTTTCAAGACAGATGTGGCATGATCTCATGAGCTATATTACACCATGATCTGCATGCACACCCGTTTCGAGAACAGCTCCGATAATCGACTGCTGAATGATTCAACAGTTCATCACTGCATCGGGAACAAACCATGCAACAACACTTAGGCATCCTTTCAAAGGAACCTGCATGCAATGAATAAAAAGATGGTAGACAGTGATGCCAGAAGGAGCTCTATAAACTATGTGGACAATACCAAACAACATTCCCATGAAACCAGCAGCACCCCAGAGAATGGAAAAGACCGTGGGCGCAATAGAAAATATTGTATGTTCTATGTATCGGCACTACGGCACGATATTTGAAAAGTATTCCCTATGAGTTAAGGCGTGCTTTCGATCCTGTTTTCTTCAGGTAGGAGGCCACACTACAACGAAACTAACTACCCGCTCATTCGAGAAGGGGAGGGCGAAGGCGTCGTCCTCTCTGCTTCTACTCCCAAGCCACTAGGCGATAATTCGTCCGTAGGGCAGTAGAAGACATACTCGTGGTGGTTTCCGTGGAGGCATCCACAAGAACATGGGTCCGCGTATACATGACTTCAATCAGTTATCCGCAGATGCGCTGCTACGGCGAAAGCAGTTCCCCTTCCTCTCTCTCCCCTCGCCGGAAACGATGGAATAAGGTCAACTATATTTTAGTTGGGGTTCTCGAAAATGCAAAACGTTGTCGGTGATCTGTGTGCAATCGCTCGCCTTCGCACTGTAGAACGAATAACGTATAACACTGCATCCAGAACATACCCAAACACCATTATTTCTCAAGGTGAACAACGACGCACAACAATCATCCTCTTCGTGTAGTAATCAATAGCGTGAAAACGAGTTGAAATGGGAAGCGAAGCATGATTTAAATCCTCTCGCTCAGAGAATTGCTACTACTACACACAAGCGATAAATCCTCTTTAGAGGACAGAATGATAGATGAGTGAGAATCTCATTGGTTCAAGTGAGCCTTTTTCACTCTAAACGGATATCAAAGGAAATCAGTTCACTAACCTTATAGAGATGCGTTCAGCACAAGCGCTCTATCATCCATCGCACGCAGGACATAGCAACCTTGACCCGTCGACAGATCGTACCTGTCGACTTCACAAACGCCAATTCAGCAACTGAAAATTATACGTCTGTTCTCCAAAAACACCGCTAGAAGAAAAATTTGCGCCAAATGATGCCGCAATCACAACCACTTGTGAACCTTCAAAAACTTTCGATGTAAAATTTTCTATAAGAGTCGTAGATGGCTTAGAAAATCTCCAGACATCGCACGATCATCGCACTTTTTGGAAATTCTTTAATCGTAGAATTTTTAGGAATTTCTCTAAACATAGCATGGGATACAATTACGAGTCAAGCGATAATCATACATTGGCTATCTCCCCTCCCCTTCTCCTCGTTCCAGCTACAGCGGACTTGGTAAAACTTTTCGTGGATCCGCCCATTTCGAAAAAATTGGAAGCCTGTTGTCGTGTAGTTTTACAACAACAAGAAGAAACGTACTGCAAAACGAATTCGGCGAAATAGAAGTCTTCGGGTTCACACATCCTATTTAGAATAGTAGCTTTACCAGCGTAGGTAAGTTCAGCGCAGCCAGAGTTAGTCGAACCTAAAACTTCAGTAAAGCTATTTCCGGTAAAATACGCCGAGGCTGAGCAGATCTTGCAATATTTGCGCTACAAATCCGACGGGACTACAGGAGAAAATTTAAGACTTATTTCGCTCGCTTTATCTCACTAATTTTCCGCATTCTTTGATAGTCAACAACTACACGTTTGGCAGCTAAAAGCTTCCCTCGTTTTTGAAAATACAGTCGACAAGCTGAGAAAATTTTTTCTCAAAAGCAACTTCACTAAACATATTTGCAGATTCTCGAGCGGGTGAGCACAAAATCCTCAGTTTTCTCTGCGTTTTCATGGGAAGATGGGCTCACCGAATGTGATTTGGGCTGAAATAATCAAAGTTCCTTTTGTTTTTCAGAAAACCTTCGATTCACAAGCTAGGCAGTTTCGAGTTTTCTGGCGGATATAATTTTTAGTGTGCAAATCGTAAAATAGATCTGCGTAAAAATATGTGCCCGAACATCTGTGCTAGAACTTGGAACTTGTTCCATATCTGGTCGGCGACGTAAACAGGTGGAGGAGAGTGAGGTGCCAAAGGTCGTTCTCATTTATGAGCACCATTATGATTAACTTACCTACTGCACAATCACCGACAAAACCGAATCCAGCATCGCTGCAGCCAGCATCAATGCCAGCCAGTAGGCACTGCTAGTGTTCATCACTTAGTTCGCAGTCTTACGAAATGATTTGAAGCCAAATGTGCCTAAATAAACGTAAATATAAGTAAGAGATGCTCGAACATCATGAATGACTAACAAAACTAGGCTCTACCACAACAAAACGCACGTTCTAGTGATACAGTGAGCATAGGTACAACGATTCTTTAATCATAGCCTTCTTGATAGATCTTTTCGAAAATAAAAACTTCGCACTAATGCCCCTGAATAAAGTAACTTCACAAGTCATCACCAAAGTCGCACAAATATTTTTGGGTCTTCTGATGCCAAAAATGATTTTTCCAATGAAATAAATCTGACTTCGGCCTATCAGTTATAGCTGAAGAGTTGGTGTAAGGAGGAAGTGGCAGTAGGATCAAAGTTATTTGTTTCCAAAAGCGTTCATTTTGGCATCTGTGTACCTGAAATCGCGCGCTAGTGAAAAAGAGGAGTGGTGGACAATATTTCTGATTTGTAGCTTGTTTTTGAGAGGTAGCAGACTACATGCAAAAAAAGCATGAATAGAGGAAAACGGGAAGAGAAAAAAGGAGAATCAATAAAAAGAAGAACTTTCCTTCGGCCGGCGATTTGTTGATTCTCTGGTCGTCAGATGAGGTGCCAGCCAAATTCTGGTATCCGGAAAGGACAAGCACATCCGTGGATCTACTTGGAGATGGACTTCCTGGATACATAGATTTTTAATAGTGATTGTTATATGAAGATCAGTATTAGAGAGTTAGTAGAGCCCTTCTGGTGCGTTATACGCATCGGAGCTATTCCGACTTTCCCGGACAACCTCACTCTAAGAAAGCAGAAGCTGAACACTGCCCAGTCTCTGCGACCCTCTCTGAAGCCTTTTTAAACGCTTCAACGACTCTGCTCGATCTAAGTAGGATAAGGACAATGTGCCTTGTGTTTCGCATCCATTTGCGATCAGATTAAAGCAAGCATTCGATGAACAAAAGGTTTTTAACGAGCTATTCACTTCTATGGATTATTTTTGCTTCATCAGAACGCTGAAAGAACTACGAGAGCTGCTTTCTTGTAAACTCGCAAAGTGCTTATGATTCCGAATGGTGAAACAAAGGTGCTTCCGAATACTTCAGACAATACTGATAGCAGTTGTGCTTTCATGCAACAATCGTAGATGACAAAGCCTCTTCAACTCAACGGAATGAAATGTGCGAAGTTGAAAGGAGTGAGACGCCAAGTCGGATGTAACATGATCTCATGAAATTTCATAGATACATGATCTCACGCACATCCGCCTCGGAATCCTCTTCTGGTGCAGCACGAAGGTTCGTCGAGGCGGAATGCAGACTCATCCGCCTATTCATTTCAGCGGGACAAACAGAAAGGTTCTGGGGAGTGAAATGCAAGCAAGATGAGCAAGAAACTCAACCCACACATCACATTTGATACATACACAACTACAAAGTTCGTCGATCAATTTATCTTGCAACCATGCATATCGAAGCTGCAAAGAATGCAAGGCTGGAAATGCAGAAATCATCTTTTAATGTACGAGGACGCTTGACAAGTGACTGCGAAACGAATGTTGTGTGACTTCTTGTCCACTTCTTTCGTAGTTTGTAAGGTGATAGCGTCTGCTGCGAGAAAACGAGAGGAAAATTATCTATACAAGGAGGTTTATATAAGGAAAAACAAATAAGAACAAACCAATGAAAATTTGCAGGTAATGCTGAGAAGCAACTTCGTTTGAGAGATGTGCAGTGAATTACACCACCTTAAGTCTATGAGGACAGTTGGTACATGGAAGTTCGCATTTTCGAAAGCACATACAGCAAAGAACAGTTGCGCCACTTTGATGTAGTGCATCACGCATCAGTCGGGCTGCAACTCTTACTTGAATCGTTGCTAAGCATGCAAACGCTCACTTTATCACCCTTCCCCTCCCTCCACTTTGTAAGTTCTATCACCTAGCAAGTGCAACACACCGCCGAGCTGTGGTGTGAAGGAACAGATAGAGAAGGAAAGCAAGAAAAAGCACGCTAGCATCCACTTCATTCAAACAGCACAAAAAGGTCACTTTAGTCAAGCTGCATGCAGTGCGCTTTCACACTTCAGCAGCAACAATCACTGACTTTGTCTAGATAAAACAGAGAATGTGGCACGTTCCGTGCGCTCAAAATGAGCATTAGTGCGCTCCAAACCTGTAAGTAACTTTTGCCACTCAGCACCTTGCAAGCGCATTCTAAAAACACCTGTTTCCGCGCCTTGCACATGCCACGTAACTACGTAGGTGCCACTACCTGACTTCGCGATTGTAGAAGTTCGATGAGGCTGGATCGAGAATAAAGAGAAGTCTCGCAATAATCTGAAAACGTTAATGGAGTTTTGACACTGAAGCAGGATCGTCTGGCAAGGCTCGAGCTGGAGATCTGAGAATGGCCCATTCTTCTCTCTTCCAGATTAGAAGTTACGAACGTTTCAAAACCTAACCTCTGTCCAGCATACCATTCGAATTGTGCTGGTGTCTGCCCTGCAGTAGCTATTACCGAACTCCGTACGTGAATGTGACATAAATACATTTCGACTGGCATCATATGTCGCACAGTAAAGAGGAACAAAGTAACTGACACGTTATATAGCATAGTGTACGATTGCGGGTGAATCTACATAGTCTTTGTTGAGTACCAACATAAGTGGTTACTACGACCTGCAGCAATGTCAGGAGAGGTGGGGTTTTCTGTTACGTTTTATACCGCCAAAAGATGAAAGAGCGGAACAGACAGACAAAATCTTCAACAGGTTAGCCATCTTCAGCATCACCTTGGTGCAAATACTTTCACAGAAACCATACGAGCGGCAGTGCGTCCTACTGTTTGCAATGCGCTCCGCGATCTTAATCACGAGGTGACATTTTATCTCTTCCCGATGTAGCTTCTATGGTTGTTCAAGCCGGATGACTTTCTCCGAAAATGCGAAAGTTGTTAACGAAAATGAATGGCTTACAGGCGCGGGGGACGAAACACAGAATTCATAACCTACAACCATCTTTAATGATAAGTTCTTTCAGAGAGAAAGAAATTATAAATATTACTTTTCACGTGGTGTGTAATCCAAGGCGCTGACCAGCATGAAAGTCAACGTGCGAAGAAGCAAAGCATACCTCATCATCATCACAGCGTCCGTAGCATGGTGCCAACAACACCCGTTTTTACGCTAGTGCGGTGGACAGCCAACTGACTGGGACCAGTTAACCGAGTATTTACAACTCGATCGTATTTTCCCACTTCTCCATCTCTGCGCGCAGCATCTGCTGGTTCACTATCTATGGTGACAATTATGCAGAAGCGCACGTACGTATACCTGAGCGCGGCGATGAAACGATGGTCGGACGATTAGAAATGCATACGTACATGTGCACACAGGCAACGCTGCTCGAGGAGCGAGAGCACGTCAGCGATCTGCCTATGTGCTATTTTCGACAGGAATGCAGTGGTGTATGGATCGTTGTGAGCGACGCCCGTTTCTCGTCTGCCGATTTGCGGGGCACGTGTGTCTTGCACAATGCCATGCACACAACTTTTGTTTAAACAGAAGTAGATGTCGATGAGCTACATGTTACATATAGCTATGTGAGCTACATGTTTGTATATCTGCTCTCGAACAATCATATATCATCAAATCAATTCGACTTATGTCACTACTACACATAAACAGTTTGCTACGATGATCGTGTTACTTCGGCGCATTGTACCTACTGGCATTTTTGCGTGCTCTAAACGATGGTTTCTCCTCATATCTGTACCAAAATGCTCTGTTCACATTCCTGGGCCCTCTTCCGTATCTCCTCGTGCACAACAGTGATACCATACCTTGAATAATTCAAAGAGTTCACCATCTAACTGCCTGCTAACTGAAACAAGAACATTGCTACCGTAGCTACACACGCGTTCTGGTCTGCACACTTTTTTCTTATCTCAAAGTAAACGCCGTCACCCTTACGAATTACCAGATGAGGTTTATTAGCGAAACAAAGAAAAATTCCGCTACAGAAGTTATTAATTTATGCAAGACTTTTGAAAGAAACCTCAACAATCTCATTTCTATTTATTTACGCTCCTCAACAATTCACTCAAACCTATTCCCGTTGACTGCAATCTGCATATTTATGTGCACACATATTGCTTGATTCCGTTCCATTCACACTTTCCATCACACTCCCTATTACTTTATAACAAAAACACATCGGCGTCAGTTCATATTCTTTCCTGCAGCACATGTCAACGTTGTTTTTAAAAGCGCTTCACATGCGTCAGCGCTTCAATAAAGCCTATGTACTACAACCATATGTGGCGCATTGATCGAGTATGCATCGCTTCGTCCTTGATAGCAACGGGCGGCTTTCATAGTTCCTGATGTTCTAGTTTCGCCAAAAATGCTCATTCCTTTTTTAATATTATGGATGTGACATAAACTCCCTGCGCTCAAACTTGGCCAAACTTTACTACCAATTACGCCTCCTACTATCTCCATGCTGTGTACTATGTAACATTCGCGCTGTTTTCGAAACAAGCAGCATTCACTGCAAAGCTCAGAAAGTCTGTCTGTGGTTCACTGAAAGCATTTTCTCCGTGATCCACGTCCTACTATGAACACATACACATACAAAAACACCTGTGCAACGAGGCCACAGTGGTAGGGGTGAGCGATCATACGCGGCGCTCACTCTCTCCTCAGTACCTTAGGTTGCAATTTTCATGGAAATAGGGACCCACACAGGATATACGTATAACGCAACCAACTGTCAATTTAACAACCAAGTAAGACAGCTCTCAGGGAAGTGACAGCAAGATGAACGAACACGTAGCAGTATATTTCCCTTCTTTTCCGAATACCTTTTGACTGTTCGACGATAATAAACAGTAATAATTAAAAGCGCTTCGCATCGTTGCATAGTCCTAATATAAACTAATTCGTGTAATGAAGGATGAAGGACGCTGCGTGCTTCGAAAGAAGCGTTTGTGGGTATATTCTCAGCCTTCAGGCAAGCTTTTAATTCCTCACTTTTGCACGTAGCTGACCCCAGCCTCTAGCATAAAATCGAGAAGGTCGGAGCACCTCCTTTCGCAGCTAACGAGACATAATTGCCTCTTCCGTTGGGCGTCTCGAACAGCGCTGCAAGAGTTCAACATCAGGACAGCTCCCTCGATCGTTCGCTATCAACTCTAACTATTTCTTATAAAAGCCTAATTCCGCATTACCAGTGATGAAGCACGCAAAATTATGCACCGTATAGTGTTCACGCAAAACACTGACAATGAGCCTCTATAAAGCTTTTGTGTAAAGGGGAAAATTTGGGTAGAGGCCACTCGTAACTTTACCATGAAATGATCGGACCGTGCGGAGTTACTCAACTGACTACACTGGCCAAGTTTATCAAAACTTTTTTGAACACTTATTGTTAACTGAATCCATCGCCAATCACTAAATTAGCACAGCTTTTCAGTCAACGAAGCACACAATCCGAAGAACAAATTTTGCATCCTTGTTTAACAGAAAATGAAAGAGAAAGCAGTATGGCGCTCGACAATAGCACGCTTGAACCTTGCTGTAAATTCACGACTTAATAAACTTAGTTATAATTTACAGCTTTGCATTGATTTCTGAGTCGATTTAGAAGCTCCACAGCTAGCAGAGATGGTAATAACACTACAAAACCGTGCTACCATAAAACATCGGTACTCAGCACAACATGAGCGATGTAAATTGAGATGGGATACTCGAGCATTACTTACATCGCCCATCATATTAAGCATAGCAGTCAGTGAATCGACAAGCACATCACGCACGAAGAGAAAACCTACGCAGCTGCAACAGCACAGCCAGCAAACACACCGTGCTTGCCCATCGCAACGACCCTGACTGATAACGCGGCGCAGTGGTTTTTATCAGAAGACAGTGTGGCAACGAGCACCACGACGAGTTATAAGCAGCACTGCATTGCGCCAACTGCCGCACGAATCAGACTGTCGAGAGGACGTTTCCTGCCGACGCCCCCCCCCCCCTTATAGCACACAGCCTTTCGAAGGGACGCCACTTGAGCACACTCAACTCTTGTGTCAGTGGCAAGCAAATTTTATAGAGTGCTGTGCAACTGAGAGATGCGGCACGTTACAAAACTGATGCTGCGATCAATCGATACAGCACCGACTGCAACTATATAGAACATTATCTGTGCACACACTCCTCCATTCGTGTACACATCGCAACAAACGGACGGGTGGCACATGCGCCAACATGAATTGCGCGATATGATTCGTGCGGGGGTTGGCAACGCTTATTCGCCCCAAGAACAAAAAAATGCCGCAGCAGAGAAAAACAGCAGAGAACGAAGGAAGTGGCCAGGCGGAAAAGAGAATTTAAAACGGGTGGAGCACTCGCAAGGAAGTTTCGTCAGACCCTATCCCACCGATAATACCCATCGCTGCTTGTGTGTTCGAATTCAGTTCCGGTTGAGTCAAGCGACCACCCGGATGAGAACGTAGGAGCACGAAGGAAATCGTTACCTTGGCGTGTTGCAAGAGATGGGATGGTTAGCGCAAACGTTTATGTGCAAGACATGTGTGGGTGGAATGGCGGCCCCATTCGACAAGGAGAAGGAGGTAGAAAGAAGAGGAGGGTGCTACTAAACCATCATGTTTTAGACAACCAAAAATATTGTATTTGTTCCAACATTAGCCTAAGAGCCTCGACTTCTCACCGTTCTCTAAAAGGGGTTGTTGATATGTAAGATGCTGTTCAGGCCTTTTTTCTCAATTTCACTTGAACTTTAGCTGTTCGCTAAAGCAGAATTTATAACCGCAATAGACAATAAAGAGGAGAAAGTCGTGTTCAATGTAATTCGTCCTTCCAGCACCCAGTTCGTTGTGCGCGCGGTGTTAAACTCGGACACAGCTTCAACCTTCAATAACAGCAGTCACATCTTTTTGAGCTTCTTCACTACTAACAAATAAAAATGTTTGTTACATAATGACGCTCACCGAAAAATTCAAAAGGTCTTGACTCTCGGAAAACAAACAATAAAAAATATTAGAGCGTTTCAGATGAAGTTGCATCCAGCGAACTCGTGCTTGCATAAAAAATTGAAACTTAAACTTATATGGAAGATTGTTGAGTGGTAACTTTGAGTCCCTCTTAATAGCTTCTAATGTAGGGAAATTCCTTTGCACTGCTGCAATAAACATTCTAAGACAAGGCTTTAGAACAGAAATCCACAGGTAAACGTAATAATAATCATATATCTGGCTGCTTTTTCGAGTGATTACGCCAAATGAAATACCGAAGCGAGTGGAAATATTTTAAGAGCAAGTGTCATGCAGAATGCCCACGTGATTATTGCAAGGAAAATTCGCGCAACCACCATAAATCATATTTATAATAACAGCCTGCAACAGCCGTGCATCATCTTTACAGGTTCCGTGTTGTTATTGCAAGTACGATTCATACCGCTTGCATGAATCTTATGCGGATATAGCAAACAGAATACGCGAAATTTGAAGCATGCGACCTGCAACCAGAATTCAGGCTGGTGGGATACAAGGATGTGGTCATGTTAGTTGCGCTATCGTTCTCGCTAGGATCCACGCATCTTGCGCTGAGTTTATCAGGAACGGGTGCACTAAAATAACCTCGGGCGATCCATGAGGCAAGGCCTGCCCTGTTTGCGTTAGTCATATTTACAATAAAATGTACTAGAAGCGCAAGTATGGTCTATCTGCCTACCACTGTTCCTACTAACCAATCTTCATAACTGCAAAAATTTATATATATATATATATATATATATATATATATATATATATATATATATATATATCAATTGAACAAAATGACGCCATTTTGTTCAATGGCGAGAAGGCTGCACCATTCTCGAACTCTTCTAGTTATTTCGACATCACACCACCTTTACTTGACGTTCCTCCTTCCCACGTCTTGCATCGGATTACGCAAGAAGACAGCAATGATCAATTCAGCAAAGAAGCGGCGCAGTTTTAGCGCAACCGTACCTCCTCAGAAGCTTTGCAATGCGTGAGGGCAATAGAGGAGGGGTTAACGTATCTGTATTGGGATAAGATCTGATTAGTTCGCCTCCATGATGGCACGTGGATTTACTCGCACAGATTTTCTGATCACCGCTTAGTCGCAACCCTCTCAGGCATGTGCAATGCGGCGTCTAGAGAAGAAAACTGCAAGTGGTCTAAAGCCACGACACAATTACCGCACCTGTTAGGTCCTCCTTTAATGTATAAAAATGCAACGTATGTCTGTGCGATTAAAAAAGTCACACTCACTTCTCTCGAATTATTTCTTCAACAAAGGAACCGACATCTAAAGGTTTAAAACAAGTAGAAGCAAGTGAAGGCAGATGAGAAGTTCTGCCGAAACTGGCACAACATGCAGTTTTTAACAATTCCGCTGATGGATCGACCACACCCACTAATAATTAAAAACAAAGCAAAATTCTTAATAATGAATTCTTTTCCGCATTCGCACGACCGATGCGCAAATCGGAGCCTTCGTTTCCTTTTGATACCTACATATGCAAGCGTCCTAGCCAAACCCTTTCATCAAACCTTTAGTAGGAAAGTAGTTACTTAAAAAAGTAATCGACGTACGATGTAAAAGGTATTGGAACCAGTGAGACCTTGATAGGTACGTTTTTTGGTTATGAATCTTAAACTGCTTCGAAAACAGCGAATGAGTTCAACCTCGGGCCACGAATTTGCTAGGATGCGCGACAAACAAGGAAAAGTCCCCTGCTGTAGTACAAGTAGAAGGTGTGGCGAAAGGCACCTCCTCGTGGTTCAAGAAAGTCCGGTTGACTTCGACAGCTCAGTTCTCATCTCCTATCTTCGCCAAAAAGAATGACTTCCTCCAACCATTCGTTCTAAAATTTCATCACTTTTACATTAGGTCATAAAATGGCATTAGTTTTGAAAGCTCTGTATTAATTTGTCATGAAGTGACGTCCTTGGTTCAATTCACATCCTTGGGTGAATTTATGATTCTCCAGAAATTCGGTCTACTACTTCTGTTTATATCTACTACCTTAGTTTCCTTAATTTCAATTTGATACCACCGAATGAAAGCTAATCTAACAAAGGTATATAATGATCTACACGGATCCAAAAGTATAGATCTAAGCTTTTTATGCTTAGTAATGAAAACACATTATGATCTGGTCGTCTGTCTGTTCGTGTGCCTACAGAGTTCTCCCAGAAGGTTGTAGGAAACGTTGAAGGCATGACCTTTCGCTCTAGAAATCTCAGCGTTTTGAAGTTCGGTGTTGCCGGCTTATCAATCAATGAGTTTTATCAGACGATTTATTAGCATATCGAAACTGCAGCCAGGTAAAGAAAGACCCTGTTCGAAACTTTCGGACCGCTAAAAATTCCCCTAGCCCAGAACACCACTTACGGAAAAGTTCAACGTTATGAGCCTTCAGAAAAGTAAGCTGAGCGTCGTGCGAATCGCTATTTGTGCGAATTAAATTCAAGGCACAGCAGCACACGATAATAAACACAAGATGGGCATTTCTGCACATCACAAGCTGTCAATAAGACAGTTTTATACGGCAACTTGGATCACTGCAGCCTCACTAGATTACCTCACCTCACAAAATCATCTACAGACAAGCTAAAGATTCTAATTTAGAAGAGTGAAATTTGGTATCTATAATATGCTAATGAAATAATTCAGCTGGTGCGGTCAATAGGCCAAAAGCGCACATTCTCAGACTCATTAATCACTGACCCTGTCGCAACAACCGATCATTTATATATCAATATTCGTGAATGCAAAAAAAGAAGAAAAAGAAACAGATATCGCATCAGTGTTTATGATGAACTTCTTCACTACTGTGATGACCGTTACAGAATTTGGGGCACAGGTTCAGCTGGGTACACGACCGGCACATCGTGTCACTTTGGAAAAAATACGCATCGGAGACAACTAAAGCGACATAGAGGAACGATACATGTCAGAGCTCTTTAGCGGAGCCACACGCTCTACATCCACAAGTCCTCCCCTGTTAATCTACGAAAGCCGCTTTTTGCATTCAGTAACTACGATACTCGGTCGTGAAAGTTGCATGAAACGTGCTCTTCACAACTTCATGTGACCCACATGACAGCTATTATACTATTTTTGTTTGAAAGACACAGGCCAACGGGAGCGTGGAGCGAGTCACTATGAGAATGGAAGCGAGTGATCCCAAAGCGAAGCATCTACCTGTATGAAAGAAGTCCTGCTTTCGGCAAAAGTACAACAGAGATTGCTCAAATATGGCCAACTCTCTTCCCTTCCTCTATTCACCCCTCCCCGTGATTTCCACTTCTGACTTGCGAATGCGGGAATTTTCAAATAACTGCCAGCCAGCGGCAGCCGCAGCCAACTTCATAGCAAAGCCGAGGAAGCCTTTTCCCAAAGAATTCTTGTCTGGCTTAGAACACCGGCGAAATCCTGCTCACGTTTCTCTGAGTAAGAAATGTTTTTTATGTTACCTGTAGCTGACTTTTGCTGCAAGAAAATTAGGATAAACAATGTAATCGCGTTCTTTGCTACCATATAGGTAGTTTCTGACTTGCGGTATCAACTAGAAAGACAGAAGTAGAATAACAGAAACGATATGAATATAAGTGGATAAGACGAGACGAAAATCACGAATAAGAAGCGAGTGAAACATGTGAAAGCCGTGCAGATGAGGGGGCGGAGCCAGTCGATCTGTTTTTACGGCAAGTAATGCATGTGGTGTCGGCATTTAAGGACGAGAGATTTTCGAGGCTCCATGATTTGGAGACTATGAAGTGGTTCGGTGAACTCCCAGCGAAACATTTCCGCAGGGTTAATTCCGGAAGCGAGGCAAATTTTTTAAAGAAAGAGAAAAGAAACGGGCCAAAACTTTTGAAAGTGACACTAGTGAAACAATGCGAAGGCTTAAAAGAAGGTAGCGTTACGCCTGCCGATGCGGTTCATGATTGTGGCTAGCAAAGCTTGCTACATCTTCTCCATAAGACATTGCGATCGAAATGAGTTAATTTTTGAAACATTGCGTACATCCTTCAAACCTTTCTACTTACACATCGCAGAGATGGGTAAGGAATGCAACCCGCTAATTTTTTGATAAATTTTGCGAAGGTCAAATAGAATCTTATATTATTACGATTTGCAATGAAAACTTCTAGAATGTAGCAAGCGAATCAAGTCAAAACTTGCAGATATTGCTGATACGCTTCGAGGATTTTCACTGTAAGGATTCTTAGAACTCAGATCATATGACTACTGCATCAATCATCGACTTTCACAGCTGAGGCACTCACCTAGAAGCGGCTAGCGCAGATGAAACCAACAGGAGGTAACCGTTCTCTGATGCTTGAAAAGCGTTAACTAAGTGAATGTTAGTAACCGATTTCAGTGGCCAGATGATCTTTTTGTAGAATTTAGCGGATAAGAAAACAACCTTTCCTGAGTAGCCAAAAACTTCCTGGAAAAAATTCTTTTCGCCGCAGCTTTCGACCAGCGCGAAATCCTGAACAATCTTTTCCTTCTTTTCTCCGAGACCGCTTGCGGTTGTGGTTGCAAATCAGCTGCGGTTAACGTTCCCCCTCGATCATCTTAATTAAAGAGGAAAAGATATGGCGTCACCAAAGTTGGGTTGCACGGAGAAGATTGCTGTGGGGAATGAACGCGAATTCTGTCGAAACGTAGTTTTTGCAGTTAAGATTGCTTTTGTAACAAAACATTCCTTTTCGCGTTTCTCAGCGGTCGAAGCGGACTATTTCCGGCCACTATTTCTAGTTATGGGACATAATTGCAGATAACGGGTGGTAACCGAATGAGGCAATAGGATCCTTTGTTCGCGCAAAAGTTCCACTTTATTTTGCAAAATTTCACGAGAGCCTCTCAAAGAAATTTTGAGGCATGAAAGTCCGCGCACAATTTGAGCGCTGTCTTCAAGTACAAAACCCTTTGCTTTCCCCTGAGAACATAATAGCCTGTGGTGAGACGATGACGCCGTCGAGAGCGAACTGGGAAACGATCGTTACAGGGAAGTGAGTGGCAATCTCTCATCGGGAAGCGTTACGCCCAATTTATCAACAACGCTAACCCCTACTCAACATCTGTCGAAAAATCGTCGCTTCAACTGACCCATTTTTGGAGAAGAGCGCACACACTAACGCCACTATGAAATTTATACATCAAAAAATTTTCTATTGCATAAAACCACCCAGGAGGAAGCAAAAATTCGTGATTTTGGCAAACAGTGTTAACAGAAAAGCGCTTCATCAGACACTACGCCAATATTTTTTGACGCTGATGCAACCGCTCAACTTGGGAGTTGCACTGAAAAAAAGCTTTCATTGTTCCAGCTTTCCTGTTCGACTCCCCTCAGTTAATGGAAACTTCTTTAGCCACAACGCGATCAGTTGACCGGATTTTTGAAGAAAAATAACTTCGAGAACGTTTTTCAAACGCGATCAACCGAACAATCACACAGATAACGTAAGAATGAGTTGATCGCAATCGGTTCCTTCAGAAGTAATGTAAACAACAGCCGATACATCTCGACTGATGCACAGTTAGCATCGACAATCCTCGGATAACTTTCACAATCTACCTTTTTTGGATCAAACCTGATAATACAGGAGAGCACTCAGTGCACACAGATAACAGTCAGAATATTTTCGGTGTAAAATGACTCGCGAGGTTTTTCAGAGAATCTTTTTTTCTCGCGTATCGCATTGCAGTCTATTTCACAAGTTTTATTGCTGTAAGAGTCTAAACTTCAGGAAAAAGCCTGAGCTTTCATCTAGGTGAACTCTTCTTGGCTCGTTTTACTGCATTCATACGAACATCTTATGGCGCATATCTTGTACACGAATATGCATCCAGAAGAAAGCGTCGTCAACGACGTCACTAAATCACTCTCTTTCAACCGCCTTTTATAAAATATCACCTAATCTAACGGAGTTATGCGGGGCACGACTAGACTGTGTCGTCGTCCATTCAAGAAAAGAAAGGCCTCAGATGCCAGTGAAAGATCGTCAGAATGTGTTCGGCGCGCATGACCCAATTTTTGCTCGTGCACCCGCTCTCTGCATTCGCCAAGCTGACGGCAGCGATCACAATAAAAATCATCCACGTTCTATCACGCTTTTCATTTAGGCGTCGTGCTTTCTGTCTGGCAAATCACTTTAATCGAATTGATAGTAGGTGCTGAATTCTTAAGAAGGAAGACATGACCTGTTAGTGTTGCTTTTCATGAGATCGTCTAGTACGCCAAGGATTTCCCAAGTCATGGTGAGAAATTTGGAACTTTGTGTGAGCGAGGAAAATTTTCTTTGCAACCAATACTTCGCTTTCTGAACAATGCTGATCAATTCGATGGTGCAAAAACAATGAATGACGAATATTCCAATAAACTAGTCAGAGGATGAATCATTATGGCGTCTATAGACAGGGTTTGCCGATATATCCTCACGAGTATGGTATGCATTAGCATTAGATGAATGCTGGCTGTTCATGTATGAATGCTTGCTTCATCTAAGTGAAGTGTTGTTGTTCATGCAGGCATCGTTAAGCCCGTGTCATTGCTCACTATGAAAGCGCTCCTACTTGTTTCTGTGTTCACCGCGCTTTCGTGCGACTGCAGGAAATGCACTCGCCAACAAAGGGTCTGTTTATGTTTCAATCTCACTTTCACTATTCTATAGCAGTGATCGACTTTTAGATCATATTCCAGCATGCTACGTCTTTACGAAAAGTGATATACTTCGATTTCCCAGCCATGCAGCCTGTTCGCCGAAGCACAACCAAACTTTAACCGAAATTACACTGTATCCTCCTTAACATGAGCCATATTCTAGCAAACAACTTTGAAAAATCGTTCGCAGCTATGCTGAATCCTCTCTTTCAGTCACCATAGGAATCCATACAGAAACCGCACTACACATGTAAATGCGCTTCATAAGCCGCCCTGAAGAGACATGTAGTTGCCCCTGTGAAACTCGATAGGTGGTGAGGTCATGGATTTGGGTGGTCTAGGAAAACAGCAACAAAATGCTCCTCAGTTAGATTCACAGTGGTCTAAAATCAGAAAGTGCTCGACCTGCGAATTGGCTTAACGAGGAACATGTCTGATATGGGAAATTGTACTAAAACTTATAAAAAATTTGCGAAGCCGAAGGCTGGAAAGCAATTTTTATCTGGAAAGGAGGAACAAAGGGATTTCTTGGGCGCACTATCCATCCCATCTTTGCCTCTTAAAAATAGCGGAGTTGACATTTCCTCATCTTCCTCATCTTCTCATCTCGGTTTCAACGAACATAACTGGAAATAAAGCCTTGCCGCCTAGCTTTGCTTTATATTTTCTCACAATAATAGAAAAACATATTACTGGTATATTTGTTTATGCAAATGGAAAACCGCATATGGTTATCACATGGATAATTGAGTGGAAAGCGTTGCAGCAGCTGGAACACTAAATACCCCAAAACAATTGCTCCATTAGGTGCGGGGTAGCTAAGTAGGATGGTTTTGAGAAAACGAAATTTAGCACATCAACAGTGTTTTGCGATGGCAGTTCATCGACAGCGACCTACCCTTCAAACGATCGCTAAACAGCACTCTCTCCCCACCTCTAATATATCCAAAAAAGCACAGAGAAGGAGCCGTACGTGTAAATTTTCAGTGTGTTATCAAAAATGCCTTCAAAATGCCAAAGAAAACTTTTCAGATAAGAGGAACGGAAATCTTCGTACCAAGACACAACGAAGTTATTGACATTCAAAAACACGGTTCTACAAGGTATTTCCTTATTGCAAAATTGCTTCATTTCTATGACTGCAATGCTGATTAAATTTAGGTGAAAACATGAAAAAAAAGAGCAAAAATTGCAACAAAGTCATTCAAAAGTTTAATATCAGAGGAGAATGCTAAGTGCCAGCAGAATGTTTCACAATAGAAACATTCCTACTGTCTTTTCGTGGATTATCGCAAAATCATCGCACTTCTTCACATCTGCTAGCACATGCATTTGTAATTGTGATTTCATGTCTGGCATCTACCAAGTGACAACTCAAGAATTGCAAAATTCACAACAATGAAATCTTTTAGGCACACTAAATAGATAGGGTGCTCGTGCAGCATACAGGGTGGTCCCCCGTGCAAATTTCATATTCCTTCTTCAATTTCCGAAGGTGCCTATGACACTTTATTTCCTATACTACACTGAAAGCCTTACATCTGGTAAGAGCGTATTTGCGCCGAGAATGAGAACGGCAAAAATCTTCTTTCCAAAAGACTGCAAATCTTCATTGTTGCTGAATTCGGTGGCAAAACATCTTCCAGCAAAATCAATGAGAAATTGAAGGTGGGAACTCGGTGGATGTGAATGTGAAAAATGTATTGCGGTATTGATCTTAAGCATCTTTGTTTTGTTTTCGGGATGCCCCCAATAGTGAACAGTATTGCGGTGCCATTCGTTTGGAGAGCTTATCGAAAGCCAAAACTTTTATAGAGAAGATATTCACATTGACACAAATACTCTTAAATCATTGCACATCTTTTCTTTCAAATATATGCGATAGAGAGATGGGATTGCGAACAGATAAAGCTGGCGATATGAAACTCGGTGAGTTATGAAGATCACTCTGTCATCTACCCATCAGCTATTCATACGCAAAGAGAATGCCCGTAAAGTATGTATGCCTTCACTTCGGGACCATATATAAACTTCTGCAAGAGAGGATAAAAGTGGAAATTCCTTAAAACCTTAACAAGAAGAGAGTTGTGACTAGTGGCTAATCTCTAATAAGTTGTATTATATTTGAGGAGCGCTCAACAAACTGTCTACTTCTGGCCGAGTTTAACCGATCATGAAAAAGGAGTGCTGAGGGATGCATTTTATCAGATAGAACGCCGAACGTGTATCAAGTTCAATGAGCAAGAATTTAAGCCGTGGTACCATGCCGACAGATGGTTGGAACAGAAACCCTATGTTCTCATCACAAAGAGCGGAAAGTATGCCGGTGGGTTACTCTCACAAATCTTATGGAGATGTTGCCTTGAAAACGTGTATTTACCGCACTATGCGGCTAATACACACAACAAACAACAAAAACTTGGAAAATACGCTTGCTGTTTTATGCACAAGAAAACACTCTTAGAAGTTCGTTTTATAGAAGCAAGCATTATTTACTTCCCCAAGTAAAAAAAAAGAAATTAATATGTTCCAACGAAGAGCTTTCTACTCAAGCGAGCCTTCCAATCGAGCAAACGCGCCACCTGCAGTCGTCGAAATATTTCCTTATTAAGTAATGGCTTCCGCTTGACAAAAAGAGAACAGAAACATAATGTCTGTTTGTTTGTGGCACATCCAGAGGTCAGCCCTACGTGGCAGCTTACGTTATCGTAGTTCAACTACAGTGATGTCATAACTCAAGAAATAAAAAATTGGCAGCGCATATAAAAAAGCATAAAAACAGCAAAAGATAATTTGAAAACAGTACGGAAACAGAATGCGGTATTCAGTGGCATCGTAAATTCAAACGACAATATGAAGGAAGCGTTAATCCTTTTCTGTTGCTCTTCCAGTCAAAATACCATTTCAGTAGCGCATTTTCGTTCTACATTAGACCTCCTTTTTTACCGCCTTCTCTACGACTTTCATATGATTCTATGCTCCCTCTTCGCTGTCCATGAGAGTCCGCATTCTCTGAGGCTCCTTTAATGACGAGAGTACTAAATACTATCTTATTAGTTATGCAGTTCTGCAAACTTATTTGCAAGACGCATTATAATGCCGTCACATTTTTGCGTGTGTCCATCTCTTTGTTTAGTAGTTTTGACTCGGAAACAACGAAGGTGAAGTTATGAAATTTATAATATCTTCCATAAGCTGACTTCTATATCAGCTCTGAAGTTAATCCACCATCTTCGAAAGGAGTTATCGCCCCAAAAGTCTAAAAATTGACATATGGGAGTGAGAAACGGCGGGTCGCTGAATATGCAGAAAAACGATTTTCCGACGATTTTTGCGAGCGACCGGTTCAACGAAAAATTTGGAGAATGATATGCACAACATGGTCGAAAATTCTCTTAGAACGTCCTCCGAAAAGCTCTCTGCAGTTGAAGGACATCGTGTGCTTTGGCATGCCTTAGAAATTGGGTTTAGGCAATGGGCCGACACTATGGGATATTATTGCAAAGTTGCTGGGGAATGTTAGGCGCATTTAACGTAATGCGTAGGAGATGATATGTCGTTTATCTTGAACCGGCCACGAAATTTCAGACAGAAAGGCAAACGCATGAGGTACTTTTGCACAGTAAACCTATAGGTTAAGGGCGCTCGAAGTACTGAGTAGAGTAACCTAAATAATCTAGACTTCAGTCCTAGCTAGTCGCGAGATGTGAAGGCTATTTTTTGAGATGAGATAAGAGATTCAAGGGGTCCCGGAAGTGCTAGGATAATCCTTAAGGAATCTCATATTAAGGTGTATCTCTTCAGTCCTTGGTAAATCTAATGGAGTGTTGCTTATTTTGATGAGCCCACAAACGAAGTTAAGGCAGTCGTCACTCACATAGACGCAAAGAATCTACAAATCTGAGACCTTCTCTCTATTGCAGAAAGAATAACAATTACTTAATCGCTTGATCACTGCAACATTCAGCTGCATCTTCGAAGAAATTACGGCTGTGGAGTATGCTTGCACTTTACAGTCATAATTTTTTCGACCAATAATTAAAAGAGTTCTTTTCAGCATATTCGGACAACAAGGTGGAAGGTATAGCAATGCGTAGTATTCTTTATATAACAGACAAGGCGCTCAACTATCCTTTAGTGAACCAGTCACGGGGGATGGTGATCGACCAACTTCTGCGCTTCATGGGCTTCAGACCGGAACACCTTCGGCCAGATGCGCCGTCATACATCCAAGCACTTAGGTATGTATGCATTTTCAAATACCTATACGATGTGAACACCATGTCTACGATAGAAGTCATTCCATATTCGTTATGAAATTCTGCATTTGCCTCTTCACACCTTGTCATTCAGCTCACTTTGTGGAAAAGGCATTGGTCACAGTGCAAAGTCTTTTGAAAATCAAGAAGAATAAAGGCTGTATGAAGACCTGAACTGCTAAAACAACACTGCTCTGAGCAACCACTGAAAGTAGTAAGACCTTTAAAACCTATAATCTCGTCCTAAGTCCGCCTTCACTTTGTTCTTATGCTGTAAGCACAGGGTCTTGGGAAGGGCAAGGACATTCCCTATTCCTTCCAAATCGTCCCTCCATTTCCCTATCCCTTTCTATTGCATATCGGCAAAACAACAAGCAAATAATATGAAAGGGAATTAATTTAGATGGAGCCATTCTCTTGAATATGCTGCTAAGCCGTTTTGTTGCTCAACAGGGTCAGAACAGTTTCGACGCAGTCCACTTCAGACCACGTGCAAAAATTTGTGTTAACTTCGATTTCCAAAACTGAATATTCGCCTTCGAAGGAGGAAAGGGGGGGGGGAGTGAAATAGCCTGTCATTCCCTTATCGGGAAGGAGTGACTCTGAAACCTCGTTCCATATCAACTCCTTCCCTTCCTCGCGCCCATCGCTTTCTCGATCCCTCTCCTTAATGCACCCCTGATCAGAGTTGCAAGGGGAACCTAGCATACAGTCAAGCCTAAGCAAAAAAGGATAGCTACTCTGAATGAAATGTGCAAAACCTGGAAATAATGCGATAAAAGACGACCATTTAACAACACGAGGTTACCTTTTAACAGTTGACGAATCGACAAAACTCCTAGCACTCTGTGAAATACGATCGATTTCGATTGACTCTAGATTCCGCAATGGCGTCTCCAAAGAATGCCCATTAGCATAATGCAATTGCTGGTCTTGTTTGTTAGAGGGCAACTTTGATCAACCTTTACTGTTTGACCGCTGATCTCCACGGCCGAACATTTAAAAACTTCGATTGAAAAGCGCTACTCACCATGATGTAAACTGATTCCCAACAAAGTTGTCAAATCTAAATTTTATTCCATGTTCCATTCATTTATTACAGTTGTTAACGAAAAACCGCATCGCATTTCGTAACTTTGCTAGGGGAAACTCGAGCCCTAGATGTGAATGGGCGGAAATTAACCTTTTTTAAAATAGTCTCCCAGAGAACAACGATCTAGTCAAAACTGCGAGCTCCCAAGAATTACAAAGGGACTATGGGCTTACTATACAATTGCCGTACAAAGCAATGGATACAACATGCGAATTATTGCATCCAGTATTTTCTCCTGTATTGGGCATTGATTGTATGTACAACTGCGAATATACCGCACACTCAGTGGGGAATGGAGGAGACATGTAGAACGGAAGCGGAACACATTACACTGCCACCGAAAACTGATCCTACTGACGTCGAATGCACGCCGGAAGATGCCAAACAAACGTTGCCACATAAAAGTGAATCGTTGGTAATTTATAGCACATTTTTGTAGTGCCTCGTTCCGGTTTTTCTTCTCGTCTCTAAAAGAACCTGGAACCGTAAACAGAACTCGAAAACCGCAATTCCGGGACCAGGTTTCCGATGCAGCAGTATTATGCACTTTGCGAAAACAGACTATGAGAATGGTGAAGTATATAAACGGATATGTGAGTTGAAGGGAACAGGCTGTTTCGACTGCGCCTTCGTTTTTGAACACACAACTTCAGTGGCCTTTCGATCCCGAAAGCGTCACAATACCGGCCGAGGCACGGTATTTGTACCAGCTGACTCAGTATTGTTTGGCGAGGAACAACGCTGATATTGGTGCAGGACAACGTGCCGGTCTACTAACCAGGTTACAATATTAATCACGTTCGACATTTCAAAAAAACCTCTTGGTGAGACTTGGTGCCAACATCGCCCATATCTTTAAGGGAAACGGTCAAAGTGGAACCATTGTTGTCTTTGGTGAGCGCTGATGCACTCAGTGATGTGATGTCACTTATGGATTTAACACTACTTTGAGTGATTCTTAAAAGCATCAAATAGAACAGAACTCAGGTTCGGGGTGATGCAAAAAACGAATAAGGCAAACATCGGTCGCATTCGGATGAATAGGCTGCTGGGATGAGGAATGCAAATATAACACTTTCCATACAAATTACACTAAATTGCAAGGTAGCAAGCTCGCTGATGCGTGGTCCAAAAAACTAATTATTGCTGTCAACATGGTTGCTATAAGCCAAAAGCGAAAGCAGTTGTGGTGGGGTGCGATGGGGTAGGGGGGGGGAGAGAACATTACTTAGCAAAATTGTTCTAAAAGAAAACTCGGTAACTGCTTTCAACAAAATATTCATTTATGTCTCTTATGAAGAGTAAAAATTTAAATGCGTTAACTGAAAATGGTCATATAAGCGCTGCTGTTCGTTGGTCATTCAATTAGTGATGACAGTGATGTTTGAAAAGCTTCAAAAATTGTGCATTCTTTCCAGGTGGGACGCCATCAAAATCAACAGCACCTATTGTCCAAGCCAAGTAGGTTACGCTGATCCGCGATATGGACCGTGCGTAGTGCCACGACTGAATTTAGCCAATCAAGTAGACAAAGCGTCAGAAAGACTGCAACTTAAGTGAACAGACTGGATATACGAGCGTTGTGCCATCTATTGACCAAAGATTACCTCTAAGATACAAAAAGTTCCCATCATACGTTCAAATCTGCAACACCTCAAATAAAATTCTCTTCGCCTTATTAATTGCTCCTTTTTCAAATAAACAACTTGTAAAATTTCGCAGCATAAGATCGCGTCTCAGCGAAATTCCCTTCTCAGTAATAGCTGTCTCCCTCCCAAAAAGTTCGAAAAATGGCTTGTTTTGACAGGAGACGTTATACGCTGGCCCTATGACCTGCTGAAATCCTAGGGAAAAATGAAGCAGTTGGGTAAGTGTTAGGCTTCGTATAAACCCCAAAGATTCTGTTCGACGTAATAGAGCGTGCAGCGTTACAAAGGGATCTGCTGCCTAGCAGTGAATATTCCATAACAGTAACGTGTGCATATGCGGCTGAGAAAACGCATCCGCTGATAAAGAACTCACACAGGCAGCAGTAAGAAGCGGATGAAATTAAAGGACATTGTTCGGAATAAAAAACGCATATGCGCATAAAAACGACACGGAGTCTTTTTAGCCGACGACGATTCAGCCGTTTTTGGTCTGATCAAAGGTGAAATGCATACACTTTGCTCCTTTTACATAACGACGAAATACCCCACTTAACCTGGGGATGAAAAAGTTTCGTAAGTAAGTTAAACAACATACAAATACTCTTCCCTCTTCAAATTTGCGAGAAATTTAG
Organism: Baylisascaris procyonis; assembly: GCA_037389465.1. Classification (NCBI taxonomy): domain Eukaryota; kingdom Metazoa; phylum Nematoda; class Chromadorea; order Rhabditida; family Ascarididae; genus Baylisascaris; species Baylisascaris procyonis. The sequence continues at coordinate 7,617,913 of JAZARR010000059.1, forward strand.
CTGGTCGCTACTTTCGGACAGAACTGATTACAACAAACTGTGATAAGTTGAAAAGCTGCTACAGCTAGATTTCCTGCGCAGATAAATCAGACTTGTCACCAAAACTGTCACAATTTATAACGCTGATCAACGAGGATCCCTGCATGGATGCGCTAATGCCAAACGAGCACGGTGTTTACGCCCTTCAACAAAATGGCGAACACTTGCAGTAAGGTCTTGATCCGATCACGACAGGTGCAGTCATAGCCATCGATCTCAACAGCGCCAACTACAATAAAAGCGCCCTCCATTTTGAAAAGTTCGAAGTTATAAGGCGTAATTTTTCATGGCTTTTTCCTATTTCTTTACAGTATTGGTAACGTATATCACATACGATTTCAATACTGTTACCTCGACGTTGTTCAATTAGACCAGAATGGAAAACCACCATTTTTGCGTAACACCACTCCTCCACTTCTGCCACACGCATAAAACGATAGAGATAGATCGTGGTAAGCCTTCGAGAAGAAACGTAAGCAGCAAAAAGCAGCAAGGAAGATTCGAAAGATTCTGGTTGCAAGATGTCTTGACGATATATTATGGGACCTAATGGTCGCCAACTGATATAAAAATATCGAGTTGAGGAACTGAGCGAATCGACGGAAGTGCCGTAATTAGCGAGAACAGCAAAACGTTCTTAGTGGACTGGCATCGAGTAGTCTTTGAGAAATATATAAGACAGAATTCCTAAGTTTACAGGCAGCAGGATTAGTCATACCGCCCTGCTGGCACAAGGCAACTCATGTTTTCAGCTCTCCAGATAGCTCCATGGAGGAACGTTCCCAAGAACACAGATGGTCAGAAGTAAACCATAAACGTCATGAACGAACAACCATACCACATCTGAGACAAACAGAATGCCTATATGTTAGTTCAGCTAATGCTTATGGAGATAGCACGAGGATTTTCAATAATTCGAGCAAAAGTCCCCTCAGTGACCACAGGAAATGCCTTTGAGTGAGGACCGATTTGCCTCCAGGTTCCCCTCCTTCAAGGTGCGCGGCTTAGTGCCGCCAAGACAAATAGCCACCCACCACGCCAGCACAAGCGACATTCTAAACAGCTGAATCAACCAGACAAGGGATAAAGTTTTTTGTGCTCACTATGTGCTTTTCCGTTAACAGAATAGCATCGTTAACACAACTACCTTTAATGCTGACATTCCAGAATGCCTTTTTTCTACACAAACACAGCTGTTTCCTTGTAAATAGTCACTTTTTTCCGTTTCTTTTAGGTCGGAGATATTCTTTTAATGCATCCATCACCCTTCTGCACTATTACTTCGAACAAACTCCGATGGCTGTAACTTTTCAAGATTGTGTAGGGAGAGGGTTGTTTGGAACGATTTAATTCAGGAGGCCCTTTTTTCTTCAAAAAATCTGATGGACTATAGCAACGGTATCCAACGCACAACAGTGCCTGCGTACGCACAACGGTAAATATACATATAAATATGCATACGTATATACATACAGGCATTATATATATATATATATATATATGCAAATATAAATATTAATGTAAATATAAATTGATATAAAAACATACGTAAACGCAAATATAAATAGAAATAAGTATAAATGGAAAAATAAATAAAAATAAATGAATAAAACAAATAAATAAATAAATGTACAACAGGAAAATGTTAACGTTTATTTATTCGCACATATCGAATATTCGTTTGCGAAACAAGAATACTGGTGAACGCATAAGACAATAAGTTGCAAAGTTAAAAAGCAATTTGATTCAGAAAATGAAAGTGAGACATATGTCATTCGTTCCTTACATCGACATCCATCAAATACTGCAGAATTCTTACGATTAGATCAATGAAGCATTTGTGGTCAGTCTGCGACAACAAGACAAATTAGCATACATAAAAGAGCAGCGCGAAAACTTGACACAACCGAAAAAAAGCTCGGAATACCATAAAACGCAAAATTCAATCTAGAAATCTTAGCGGCTGTAGCGAAATATTTGAATGAACTCGGGCCATGCAACGGAAAAAGAATCGCATAGTCACTCCGTCGACAATTCGATATTACCGCTTCAAAGGCTTCCAAAATAAAAGCTTGCTTTAACAAATAGCATCCTACTTCCTATATAATCTTTGTCAGATTTGTACATTCGTCCTTCTTGTGGCCCACCTGAGATGATTCCCCACCTCATCAATCACGAAGTTCCGCATATCTAGTCGTCAACCACACACCCCAAAAACGAGCATAATTTTGGTTTGTTAAGATAACCCATTCACAAATATTGCAGTTCTTGCTCTGCGCCATCTACTAAAAACTGCGATTCTCATTTGTCGAAAAGCACTGATGCAACAACTGTCCATGAGAGGAAAGGGTCATTCGTCCTTCTTGTGGCCCACCTCAGATTCGTTGCCAGCATCACTCGCCGCCGTATCTTCCATATCATCGGGTTCGGGATCGCTGCAGCTCTCGCTTTCCACATCACTGTCCCATCTACGTCGGGCCAGCTTTGTTTCCAATACTTCCAAACTCATTAACTATAAAGATGTGTTTCGAAGAAACTATAGACGCTGCACGATATACACTTTCAATAATTCCGACTTGTTCCCCTAAAAAAATCGATCACAAGTACAAATCTGAGGCAAAAACTTACCATTTCTTTTGTCCAACCGTCCACATTGTGCAATTGCCCAAAAATATGGGAAAATCATTCAACAAAAAGACGCGAAAGCGATGGTCAACAAAAACGATGCAGATAATGCTGTTATATGCCGGGAGTTAGGGCATAAGGTCGAAGTTAGGAAAAAGTGAGGAATAAAGAATTAAGCAAGAACACATTCCGTGGCGCAGAAACCACTCTGCCTATATCTCTCCAGTCGAAGCTATATTTGTCGGAAAGAAGGTGAACTGGATGCAATTAAAACTGGAACGTCCAGGTACGTCTATATTTTTTCCTTTGCGACAACTGATTAGCGAATTACGAGTGTTTCAACTTTTCGAGTGCTCTCCCCCCCCTTTCCTCTTACTAAAATCAGACCAGACCACACTGAAAATTAGCTTCAACCATGGGGCAAGGTGATCGAAAGTACCGCTGACTCGCCGACGGCAGTCAACACGACGGTAATCGATGTCAATAAGCGACCAACCAAAAAGCAAAGCACCGATGACAAAGAAGCCAAAAGCGATAAGCGACAGTGCGGTGCCACTTACTACATCAAAGACTGCTCGTATATCCCGCGCTTCCCACGGTTGCACTCAACTCGGAACCATCAACCGCAAGAAAGGCCAATGCAGCTGCAGCCGAACCATGATGTCTGCCACAAATTTCGAAGCTTCAATCAGAGACAGTCGACGATTCCTTTACATCGCTCCAATGAAGCAATCCCGTTCCGGCGATAAAGTGAAGCCAAACTGTGAAATTTTTGCGTTGTTCGTAGCCTGCGTAACAGTAACCTTACCGACTGCAGGGATATAAGTGAAATAAAGTTCACTTTTTAAAAAGGCACTCTTCTAATCGTTTCATAGGCACTTCGAAATTGGAATTTGACACCAACGACGCTTTTTTGCATAAGCATGCAAAATAAGCAAACTGCAACCGAAAAGAAAAGAAAAAACTCGTAACACCACTCTCCCCCTGTCAAAGCCAATGAATTCATTCCAAGGTACTGTTTCTTAGACAGACCCAGCACCTAGGAATCGTAGCTTACGAATTGCATTTAATGATTTTTCTGCCTCTTCTCATCGTTACCCTCAACAAATTCCCTTTGTTCGTTGAACTTCCTTTTCAAATACATAAAGATTCATGCAGGACTGGTTATCTGTTCGATTTTTTTGTTGCATCTGGTGCACCAAACAACTTCCACAGTCATCACAGATGCATTCGTTTCACTCTAGTATCCCCATCAATACTGAAATTTGCTTTGCATAAGCCAAATATGAAATCTAGGCAGAGTGTTGTCAGAAAGTTGCCTTATGGAAAGTATAACAGAAACGAATTTAGACAGAGTGCTTTAACAAGCAGGTCGTTTGCTCTGCTCATACAAGCATTATTTGCTGGCATCAGCAGTAATCAAGCGTTCCAAAGAAAACTGACTAATTGCAGACAGATTTTTGTGGGTGAGAAATAAACGACTACTGGAAATGAAATGGATGCATTAACATTAGGACCTGTGATTCTCTACATAACTCGTCATAGAATGACTACAAAGCGAGCAAACGGCACGGACCTCGTGCCCGCTGCTGACTAATTTCCTTTTGATCATCCAATATGCATATAATACCCCGTTAAGAACTTGCTGTGCGAACAACGACCACGCTACAGCCTTACCTTGCTCGCCTTACAACCGTAAGTGAAATTCATTGTAGAAGGGTTCAACGAAGTGTGATTGGATAAAAAAGGATTGATTCTGTAGCGACAAATTAAATCCTGCAAACGTATACGCACCTCTTGCAAGAAATATGCAGTTTTGCGGCCCCCCACGCATTTTTTGCTCTTTTTCCCTACATGAAACAGATAAGTTTTATAGCGTTTGTGAGGAACCGCATGGTCGGAATAAACGAAAGAACTATTGGCTTGCAGCATAAGCACTCCGAGAGAGGTGCATTGTGACTACGCAGTTTTATAAAAACCAATCAAAGTACTCATGGGATGTGTTCAACAAAAATAATGGATTTGCGAATAATTAGCAGATCCTATATGTGTTCCTTTTGCACAGGATGATTTGCTATCGGCCAAGTAGACCGACCACTGAAACGCCGATTGCATAAAACTCTGACTGATAAGATAGCGACTGATATGGCATCGAAGTAATACCTCTCCAAAAAAATCTCACTTAAAGCTATATTTGCACAAGGTGAATGATGGCAAACTTCGTGGAACGTGGAATTCACAAGAGCAAAAAATCATGCGAGTTACCAATTTCTCCGAATGTGAACAAACATTTTACTGTAAACGTTAAGTCATATGAACAGAAAGTTGCTACTGCGAGCATTGTTCCTTTTCTAATTCATCAAACTCCATCACGCTTTCATTCATGCAACGATACACTCTAACTGAATATGAACTGTACCTATTTCGTTGGCTGTACAATACTAAACGAATTCGACGCAACAATAATACACAAACATTTGAAGCAAAGACAGCATATTATTGCTGGCACTTTCCCGAAGCTCCCTTGTATGAAAACCGACTTGATCCCCAATAGGTCCCAGGAAGCTAAGCATATCTATATCCCAGACTGATTGAGAGGAGTCTGAATAAACGCACAGGTAGCAGGCATCCAGTTTCAAAAAGGTGTGCACTGGTGAATTACTTATGCTTGCACATGAATGTTGTTGCATTAAGCGACCACTGCATGATAGCAGCCTTGATTAAGCAAAGTGAACAATGAAACAAGTTAGGTTCGAGCAGCAGCAGAAGCCTCTATATTGAACTCAATCTAAAGGTGACACTGTAACAGACAGTAACACTTTCTGAAGATAGCACATGAGTGTTCAAGTTTTCTTACTTTATTCACAATTCAATTCTTTTCTAAAATTATACGTCAATGCATTTTCACCTCAAGAGTACCGCGAAGATATCAATACAACACTGTAATAAAGAAGCGCTCCTTCTCTACTCAACAACTGTGGAACTCCTCCTAAAAAATAAACGACACCCACGCTGCATACCAAATAAGTCTGCGCTCCTCCCTCCCTCACTGCCACAATTTGAAACCGCTGCATCTACCGAAACGATTCGCAGGTATCGGTGTATCATATAACGCGCTCCTCTCTTCATGCCTATCTTCTCTCAGCAGTAGTCATTATCTGAATCCACTCCGTAAGCGCTTGTGATGGAGTTTTCTCAAATAGGCGAAGCATTGTGCCTTGTCCGTTGAAGCTGACTTGGTCTTCTCTTTCATCCAAGGAATTACGTAGGATTATGATCCATATTATAAGCTATTCACTGACATGACGATTGCCACTCTCCAGGTATGCCGCTATAGCTCATGTAAAAAAAGCTGCATCCACCAATAACAGAATTTCTTACTATCCAAAAAGAAACGCTTTTGGGCGACGGCGCATGATGGATTGTGTTCGAAATGAACTGATCTTGCAAATGGACTTCCATGCCACTTTTTTTTGCAGCCGCAACAAGTGTATCGCTAGTTGACAATTTTTTATAGCTGATGGGCTGGAGAAAAATTTGCAACATCAGATACCAACTAGAAATTAAAAGCCAGTCGCGAAAGAAAGAGAACTGCAGATGTCTCAAACGAATTTTTAAGGACTGAGTACTTGGGAGCATGCCAACTTTCAAAATTAGCCGCTCTTAGTATGTTGTCGACTATTGCGATTTAGTCGGACTCCTGACGCTTCTCTCCCCACGAGAGATTTCTAGGTACTTTCGGAAGAAAGAATGAAAATAGGTTTTTAAAGCATAGGATATGTTCAAGTTTTACCAGTTCTTGCCTCCGCAGCCTTCTTTTTTGTTTTGCTGATAGCTACAGCAACCACTTCCACTAAAGACAAATATAGAAGTCGATAAGCTTCGCACAATACCGACGTTGCTTCACATGGAATGTGGCAGCTAATGGAGAAGGAAAATGAATCGCTGAATCCTCGTTATAGCATTCTATATAATTGTGATACCCGACACTCGAAAATGAATGTTTTTATCCTTTTCGAATATATACCTAGTATGAACAACTAGAGAAGCCGTCACTAAATAATTGATGGCTATTTAGAAAGTTGCAAAATTGAAAGTTATAAAATGCACCTGTGGTATAAGAAATTCATTGTGGTGATCAAGCGGCATCACCACGTGAATCTTCTTGCCCGTGAAAAATTCGACAGAAATTGGCGCATGAAGACTATGTCTCTGAAAGAATTTTCGATAAATTTCAAAAGTTCCTTATAGAGCAACAATTGCTTAATGAAATAACACCATGTATGATTCTATTCAATCATTTTCGTAACGAAAAGGTTGATCATCTGAGCAAAATCTGGGGTTTAATGAGCAAAACACTTTTGTAACTTAAAAAAAAGACACTGAACAGGGAACATACGAAACGATAATAAACTGTATCCAAATATCGATGACATTCATTAAGACAACATCAGCAGTTCGTCCAACAACAATTTTCTGTTGCTCGATGTTGCTGCGATATCTTCGGTGAAAAAGTTGGGCCAAATCAAAAAGAACAGTACTCAAGTAAGGCAACGGACGTGGGCTTGCTTCGGAAGTGATGTTGCAAACACTGAACAGGGTGCACCTTGATGTGTCATGCATTCTACATATCCAAACTCTCGTCTATCGATTTCTGTTTGTTTATGCACCCGAAAACGTTTTTAAAAGGTTAAAGTCTAGAAAGGCAATTCTATTAAAACAATCGTTCTTCGAATTATAGACAGTAGGACACTAGGTTTCCCTAGCAACAGAAAATGATTACTTCAATGCAGAATTTCGTATAAAACTACTTTGACAGCGTGAAATATTTGCAGATTCTTATATTGCTAAAATAACCCTAATGATGGCGATTTATAAATGATATGATCATAAAGGTGCCGAAGTACATTTATAACAATACATCAGCAAACCTTCACATAGGATTTGAGTTTTGAATAAGTGAACTGCGTCAACGCGATGATCGATAGGAAGTTTTCATAACTGAAAAGAAATGGAGGCTAGGTTAAGTCGCACAACAGATTTCTCCAACTAGAAAGTAGTCTCCGCATTGTTGACGAATCTAAAGCTGAGTAATAAACAATATAAAGAAAGCAGTTTGGCGGCTTGGAAAACTCAGAAATCTGAAAAGCAGCAGAATAATCGCCTTAACTTTCATACTTTCAAGTACGATGTTATATTTAGAAAAAGACGGCTTTCAGTCATCAGAAATCAGGATCAGCAAGGCCACCCATCAAAAGCAAAAATGAAGTTCAGGCCATCAAGCAGCTTGAAAAATTCGCAATTTCCGAATCACTATAGCGTATGAATATTCTCTTATTGCACCTTACAATGAGGCAGCAACAACTACAAATAGGTCGCCTCCCTTTCGGAAAGAGTGGAACTATTCCAGAATTTAGTGACCCCCACAGACTTTCTTTTTTTAGAACTCATGAACAGAATTTTGTGGGAAAAAATAGCAAAAAGATGAAGGATTTTATTATATGGAAAATACGAGGGCAGGTTCACTTCAAAACTTTAATTCCCATCAAAAAATTTGCTTTCAAAAATGAACTAAAGTCAAATCAGGGAACTTCAATCCAAATTGGCAAAATTATAGCCAGAAATAAAAAGCCACAAACATTTCCCAAACCGTAGCAAGGTTTTGTTTAAAAAACAATAAGGGTGCAAGATGCAGCAGTTATGATGACTGTTACTTCCCGATAAGCTAATGGCTTCAACGGAAGAGATACAGTTCATATTTTACAAACAGAGTTTGACAAATGAGACTGGCACATCGCATGAGCGAAGTTTCGTGTAAAGTCTTGTAAATTTGTTCCCCTCTTCTTACCTTGGCACTTGCAATTTGCAGATGATTTGTGGCATGAAAATAAGCGGCAAGAGAACTGCAAACACCTTGAGAATGTAACAGGATGTGCTAGAGACACTAGCAACACATAATAAAGCACAAACCCGGAAAAGTAACATACCTCTGCGTGGCAACAACTGCTTTCTCTACAGCTGGCATAAGCTTGCGTTCGTAACCCCAACGCGTTAACTGCTCAGCATAATTGGCGGGGTAGAGATCTTTTCCATCTTCTGAATAAATGGAAAATTAAACATTAATTGACCAAATGATGCCTACATTACGTTTAGACTAAGGGAGGTGAATATGTGTATTAGCACAAGTACTTTTTATTCAACAGCTCTCATGGATAATCTGCAAAACCCGAAGCTCGAAACCGAATTTAAAAGTCGCATGCGAACAAGCGTGGAACGGAAATACAATGCCCACTTCCTAATATGTTGCACTGGCGAAATACACCCCTTACATATGACTACAATCTTTGTAACTTTGAATTCGTTTATGCGAATAAGTCCAAATCACTATGGTAGTAGATTACTGGGTTAGGTCCGCAGATCTAGAGATCGCAATTCAAAAACAAGACATCCATGTATTTTGATAGACGAGTGCACTGAGAACCATCATAATCGAACTCGAGAGATCTCACAATTAACGTATGAAAGCGACCACACATCCCAGAAGAAAAGGCTAGATGGTAGTGAAAATTTTGGGCGATTCGTCAGTTCCGCAGTGCCATGAGTTAGGTGGATAAAAGCGCATGAGGTATCTAAGAGGAAACACTGCAAACACATAATAACATTTTGACACGAACGTCCAAGGTATTCAAAGATTTACCTCCATAGACGACGCCTATCGCTGACTGCAGCAAATGATCCTTAGTTACCTTAAATTCGTTCATTTCAAACTTATAAACCACAAATAAAGCAAAAACTGAAGAGGAAACTATATATATATATATATATATATATATATATATATATATATATATATATATATATATATATATATATATATATATATATATATATACCAACAAAAATTATCTGAAAAGGGATGGTCTAACTGGCGGGTCCTCAAGGCTCCTTTACCCCTGGATCACTGAAAGAAGCCCGTCTTTAGAGAGTTACACGCTTTAATTTGGATTTCTATGTGCAAAAAATACAGCTTGAAGCTTCTAATCAATGAGTCTCAGATGTTGCTTAAAATAGGGAGCTGCGATTGGTCAGAAAAGGCCACAAACTTTGCCGCAATGTAAGCTTGGGGAGAGATGGTACATACATTTACGACGGAAGTCTTCATTCAATAATATTACGATATAAAAGAATGAGTCTTTTGAATTCCACGCACTTCCAAAAATCGTGTATAGAAATACATGAAAAATAAAGCGGTGACCTTACTTCATTCACACTGCAGTTTATGTAAGATTATATATTCAAGAACGTTTCCAACAACAAAAGCAATTTTTTGGGAACATTTAGGAACTGTTGAACGTTCGGAAGAAGTGAGGCTGTATACTTCGGCCGAATCTGCGAACAATGTGTTAACTACTAGAGGTGAATTCGTTTTCAATATCAGCACATACCTCAGGATCGTCGTAATAAACACCAACGGTGATGGCATCGGATGGCATCAGTTTAACTAGTTCCTTGAATAGATTCCCTGCATGCTTATAGGCGCCGATATGATGCTTGTAAAAGATCGTCATCGGCCTACTCACAATGGGAGGTTTGTCTGTCAAAACGATCTGCAAGTGATCAAACTCCTGATCGTTGCCTTAAAAAAACTTAAAGGATGGATTCAAGTTGGAATGCTATGCATGTACATATCAGTAGCCTACGAACGCCAAGGAAAGAGGGGGGGGGGAACGGAGCAAACAGGGAACGTTTTTTTCGCAATCAAGGCGGCAGAAAAATTCCGCACACATAAATAACAAACAAATGTGGCAATAAATCAATTCTTCCGCAGCCTTTGCGAGTAGCAATACTGTTAAATTGGCGATGCTAGAGAAGCCAGTTGACGGCAAGAATGTGTTTATTGAATTTCATCAAACTTGAGGTTTTTAACCTCAGAACTACTTCGCACGACTAAACCGGAGAACACTTTTAGCACAGCTTCTTACTCGTCCCCACCCACTCCGTTGAATACCACTATCACATACAGAACTTATCAAGTTAAGCTATGTTTTGTTGCAGCCAGTATAACAATATAAGTTCGTATTGTCAGCGAATGTTTCGTTTTGGATTGTATAGGTTTCTTTCTGTTACAGTCGAAATTCGGTTTTTTTGAATGCTTTTGGTCGATAAGCGACCTACTTTTTGACATTACTTCGACCCCAAATGAGTGCTTTCTGCTGGTTACCGACCGTCATTTTCCCATCAGCACAGGATTTCTTATTGAAGCGTGGAAAGACAAAAGAATTGGCTACGTCCCAGATTCCTTCACCGCAGCACTGCAGCATCGGAATGATAAAGGATTGGGCGTTGGCCTAGTTTCTGCTCTGCGAAGCTACGATTAGCATAAACTACACTCTGTTGAGACGCATTCTGAAAATGTGATGCTAAGATGAGTAGGGAGGGGAGGAAGGGGAGAAGCAGTTGAACGACAGATGAGTAAATATTCACAAAAGAGCATGCTTGAAATTAGGTCACGTCATGTGAGTTAATTTGTTTCAAATCAGCTCAGTTAATGTAAGATGTTTGCTGGCGGTGATGTACTCCCCTCATTCGAATGCATATATTTTGAAAAGTGAAGTGTTTTTCAAATTCATAACATCTGTTTGCTTCATTTATACCATAACTATATATTTGCCGTCTCGGTCATGACAGTTTGCGATGCGCTAGGTATTTTTCCGGAAACGTGCCAGTGTTTTCAAGAAAATGTGGGACAGATTTTGTTCTACTTTAAGAAGTTTATATGAAGAAAGGTTTCTTAAAGATCGACGGGTTTACCGTCGCCATAGTTTTCGGCCTGGAGCTGCTCTAAGGTTACCTTCTGAAGATTACACTATCACTCTCCGGGGTTCTCAAATTACCAGCTCTCCTCGTTTTTCAGACTTTTGCAGCGCCTATGGTACCAACATGGAAACTGAGTGAAAGGTGCAGTGGAAGCAACGAACCTCGACGTCATCAAAGAGACCTGATCGGTACATCTTGTAAATTAATACGATCAGTATAAGCACGAGAAAGAAGAACGCTAGAGTAAATTCGACCATTGCGCGTATGCAACCGAAATTTGAATGCCGGTGTCGTGACAGATATTCCTGAAAAGGCAACGCTTCTCTAAGACTCAATGTGTCTAAGGAGGCTTCTGGAGGCGTCAACGAACGCTCACAGGCTAAATTAATGTTAACGATCTATGATGCGATGGGTACGACCAGGTGAGGGAACGCGAGGGAAGGGCCATGAATAGCCAATGGATGCAGTCATGTGGACACAGATATAAGCCCTTCGATTTCCCAGGTGGCAATGATTTTTGACGATTCTGCACCATAAAACTCCTCGACACTCTCCGTAAACGGCTGCGGTCTTTAGCAGTGCCGCGAGAAAAACAGCTGCCAGTGTTGCAGTCAAAAAAACCTTTGGTGCACTATTCTGTTGCGCTAAGATTCAAATATTTTAAAGTTTGAAGTGCGTTTGATAACGACGGTATTTTTGAAGGATGCGGCAGAGGTGACGACACAGACGCCTGTCAGGACATACAACGAAATATGAGCCAGCGGTGACAACACATCTGCGGCCTATTGCTGTTCACGTGAAAGATGCTTTGCACGTATTACATCTTCAATACTTCCACCACACTGCAATGCTTTTTATGCTACTTTGTTTCTCTTTCTCTTTTTTCTTGGGAGCGGGATTCAGACATATGATTGCGTTCCCTGCTTATGGTCACAGATGTTTGCTTCTTCGCATATCCGTTTTGTGCAACGTTTGTTCCAAGCTCTGTTTATTGTAAAATAAATGTGTTTTGCTTGCCAGTTCCTTTCGTTTCCTATTCTTTACATACTGCGGAGCACGCTTTGCTACTTTTGTGCTTGAAGTGATCGAATCCAGCAGGAGGGTTCGGAAAAACCTCAAAACATCACCAGGTTTTATGGGTGGGTGTCTTCGAGTGTAAGCGTGCAGGAAACGACGTGTTCAAGAATCTTTGAACTTCCAACCTCGCTATCGGCTTAGTGTGTTCACATCCTCAGCGCACCCAGGTCGTCTAGAAATTTTGCGATGCGGCGTTCCCTAACATGAATATACCTGTGTTAGATTCACTGCTGACATGTGTTAAACTCCACGACGTTCAGGCGGACAACGAAGAAAAATTACGATCTCTCACGAAACTTCTCTCTCCAGATGAGCTTCTAGAACTCGTTATTGTAGTGTTCATTATCAGCTGTGCTTAGGCCATGAGACGTTTTCGTCGTCTGCTTGAGCCGCACCTTTATATTCCCAGTGTGTTGCGTAAGCGAGGTTCTTTGAGAATCAACGAAGTAGCACCTAGGGTTCAGACTCAAATTTCTGTAGCCTTGTGACGGAATTCCGATACTCCCAAAGTTTGTTAATAGGTCACTTCTTTTTATTTCCAGTCGAATGTTACGCAGTTGTATCGATGCCTACAATGGATCCAACAACGACATTTTCATGTTGTTAAACTTCAGTGGAATCTGTTGGCGGTTTGGATGCCCTGAAGGCGTAGATACAGCGAGCCCTTCTCCCTCTTCGGCAAGGTCTCGAAATCTTTAAAAATGTCGCTTTTGCCATCCCCATCCATCACTGATGCTTGGCGATGGTCTGAACACCTTTGGGATTGCTCGGTTTCGGTCACCTTGACGACTCGGTAAATCCGAGCAAAATATTGCCCAACACAGCCATCCAGAAACTACAGCATAATGGACCGCACAACTAACGCTGTTCTTTGGGTGATTTATCGCGCCCTAATTAATATATTGTCGGGTCGGGGTGCTACAATAACAGTTATAAACATCAACGCAGTCGAACGATATGAGAAGGGACCAAGCCGAAGCAATTGGGGATGGAACGACCATGAAGAAATCGGTTAGTTGTGTAGGTAACGGTTTGGAGGGCAGGATCAAGCTTAAGCTGAAGAGGACAGGTGAGTTCCACGTAGATGAAACATTGTGTCAGCTTGTTCTAAGGAAAAATATAAAATTAAAAAATTCTTCGCTCGCACTGACATCTTGCTACCTTGTAAAATATGACCACTGCAGCCATCCCACTCTCTGTTCCCTGGTTGCTTCAACCTACGCATTACATACATTCGACAATACAAAATTACACTAGCGTACTTACGTGGATCCATGAGGAATGATAAATGAGAGCCACTACTTGAAAAGTGACAAATGTGCAACGTCTCCGTTTGGCAAGTGTCCAAATAACGCCATTTTGGTACTTTTTGCATCAGAATATCACCAGGGCGGAAAATGTACCAACCTTTTCCAAAGTGTTCAACAACTTGTTCAAGCAAAGTGTCTAACATCACCACTCTACCAGCAAAAACATGAGAACATCACCATGCCCATCAGATACCGACTCCATTTGATAGCTAAAACGTCCTGGTCTCAAGGACAAAATATGTCCTTCGGACAGCCTATTTTCCGCCTACGTAGCATGTTATCTCCTCATCGTTTCAGTTCACGCTGCATGAAAGGGTTTAGCAGATGCACGTTTAGTCCAGATCTAGTTTGAAATATCTGGCATTTTTCACCTTTGTTCTTCGATTGTGCATTAGTTATCTAAAACAGCGTTGCGATACCTTAATCACCGATAACGCATCGCGGTTTGAAACGGCTACACATTGCCACCTAGATGTATTAAAAGCACGTCGATTTGTTCAAAGTAAGGCATGCATAGCTTCGTTGGCGAATTCCGGAACCACTTTCCTAAATGCTAAACCCCACTTCGTTCGAACGGTTCCGGTATTCCGGCTGCTATCTTAGTGTTGCCTTAATTGCACGACGAAGGTTCGTACTGGGACCGTTGGTCATAGCTTAGTGGTAACCAGGCAGACATCATAAGCAGCATGCAATGACTGAAGAATATAAAAATTGCAAGGGGAAGAAACGAATATTTTTCTTGTGTTTCTAAAGGCAGCGTAAACTGGTGATGTTTTAGTATTTTGCGAATGTCAAAGGTTGCAACATTTTTCCTCTCATGTTTATTGCAGCATCAGTTTTCTCTATTCACTTTGATTTATTAGCACAAATCGTATGCAAAGATGGACTGAGCACGCGCCTCATCGAATTCGTTAGTGGCTGGGATCCTCCCTTCGAGCGCTGCACACTCAAACCTGTCAGCCATCCTTGCATTTTTTCGAAACACTCCGTTTTATATATGATAAGGAAGGGAAGTTATAAACAATTGACAGTGTTTTCGCTATATCCTCCGTTCTTTGTTTAGCGGTGTGAAAGTTTTGGTGTGACTGGAGATCACGTTTAGCAGCTCTCGACGCCAGAGAGTTTTTGCTGTTTTATATTGGTAGGTTTTTGTTTATTAGTAGTTAACAAACTCAGATATGCGAAATGCATCAGAAATTATCTCTCATAAACCGATTTTTTTGCGGACCACTTCGAAATTTCCAACTTTTATATGGTGCTACCAAAGATTTCCATCATTCCTGGTGCTTTTCGGTGTCGCTGCTCTATACCTGCGTTCTGCAGGTGCTGTTTGAGTGATTTCCAAAGGAACATAGAATGCTGGGAGGGTGGGTAGGAATGAGTAAGTGACCGTCACAGAATTGCCCGTTTTGGTAATAATAATAATCTTTATTCGTACATAAAGAAACCATGGAATTAGACGCGAGGTATTCGCTCTTCTATGGTATGTAACCGTGCCCTGGCATTCTTAAGGGACACATCGGTTTGTTGTTGGTCGGCGATGTTTCACTTAAGCGTGACGAATGTGGCTGCGGCACTCTTCATTATATACGTGGCGCATTCACTGCATTCGATATATTCACTATTCCACCCTCAACTTTGCAGTGATGACAACGACAGTGAGTGCCTCATTGTAAGTCTTTTTGTTTCAAACTTTGTTTTGATGTTATTATTTAGTTTTTATAACCAGTTCACTTTCTGTGCTGTACGCTTTATATGTTATTTTTAGTTCCCATATAAACGAATGTTAGTGCAAGAAGTAACTAAGTAGAAGTTTATATCATACAGCACTTTAGAGGATAATCGAAGCAATTCTAATTTGAGGACATCACTGCAAATCGGATTAACAAAGTATGGGTTTACGTTGAACTCTTTTAGGGATCTGCGTAAGATGAGGTCACCTTCTCGACCAAAATCTGTCTCTATGTTGAGCAATTGAAGTGAAATGTACAGGTAACGATCTGTGGAGTTCGTTGGCTCTATATGTTACTTGGCTCTTGCCAAACACCCGCCGAAGTCACCCCATCGTCTGACTGTCATAAGGTCAGACCATTAGCGGGATTGCGCGATAAATTCGGGAATTTGATTATAAGTTGATCGCAAAGAGAGTTGAATTTATTGGCGAGGGCTGCCGATGACGTTCATGGTGAGTTCGCTTCGTTGCCGTGTCGATGGGTTCAAGGAGCAAATTAATTATGATGTGAGTTTTCAGCCGATGATTCAACGTGATGTGAATACTGGCGAATGGCCTGCTTTGCAGTTGAGGATCTATGCTTCTGTGCATTCTCGTCCGGAAATCAACTATGGCCACATTGTGGATCAAGTAGCCTTCTTAGACATTGACGAGGTTATGGAAAGAGAGGTATGTAAACATTTCTTTAGTTTTATCGGGTAGCGTTGCGAAGCATTCGTTGAGCAAGTCTAGCGATCGTGCTGCCCAGATGCTGTGATAATTGTTGGTTTAGGGTTGATGATTTTGTTTGGCCTCCTCGTTCCTCCCCCCGTACATGATATGAATTCACCGCAAATCTCAGTACCTCTCTAGTTGATATAATCGACATGATGCCGAGTGCTTGCACTGCACTTTCAAAACCTGTGACTAGATGAGTTGAATAGTTTCATTTGTTGGAAAATGTTAGCTTGTATTTAAGGAATTTCCCTCCTCCTTTCCTTACCTCCTCGCCTCTCTGCCCCTTGTCCGCCCTTTCCAGCCTCATCCTTCTCGCTACCTTCCAAAAATTGCACACTCGCTGTTTATTGCCTCACCGCATCGAGTCGCTTTCATTTTATTATCGAATAATCCTATAATTAAAGTGATCGCAGTTGAAGTGCCGTACTTTTGCAGTAAGTTTCGCTATCGCACAATAGGAGAGTGGAGATTAATTTCCTTCATTTGCCATTCTCGGGCACATCATCTCACTACTGTTATTCACACATGTAATGAACTCACCCAAGTGCTAGTCATTCATTCTTAGAAACAATGGAATAACTGATCACTAATAGCGGCGATGTTAGTGAAATATACAACTCTTAAAAAATAAGAAATTCCTATAGGTTTTGGTCGATTTGCCGGAGCACACTCGCAACAACGGCTCGCTTTATATTCACTGTTTTCTTCTGCCTGCCGAGTTCAAGAAAGCGAACCCATATGAGGTTAGTTTCAGTGTTTTAATTCACTTATGTAGTTTTTACACGCTTTTCGCAAAGTTGGTATCAAAAGTGTCATAAATATGCATAAGTGTCCTCTCTCAATTTTAGGGAAGGGCGTTAGTAACCATTTTCGAACAGCACTTACTGCTATATGGAGCCAACGATTGTGAAGAGTTTCTGTTGAATTTATTGCTAAATGCTGCCGCCAAATCCGTAATGTCTGTCTTAAAATGATTATATACCTGAGATGACTGCTTATTGGTCTCCCGTTGCCTAAATGAATTGCAAGCGCATGCGTCCTGACTTTTGATTACCGGAAGTGGCTGGCTACCACTGCTCGCTCATTCGCTTTGTGTTATTCAGCTAGGGAGAACGATTACCAACACCTACATGTTGGCCATAAGTTAGTAGAAGACGTCTAACACAACCTCACATAATCAGGGTTCGTGGATGCATCAAACATCAAGAAGTGATACGTTATTTGCAGTGACGTGTTTACTGGGACACCAGCGTGCATTTAATGATTTCAGCAGAAAAACTGATGTGTATGTGCAAGAACTTTCTTTTGAAAGCTGATATATTTTGTGTAGAAAAGCCATGTTAATTAGATTAATAACCTTGCGAATAGAGCTATTTTAGCCAACAGCCTGTTGCGTCGCTTGTAATAACGGTCGTGTCTACGAGAAATATCTGGCTTCGATATTGTGATCTGTTATTTCAGGTCTATTGGCTCGATTCTAAAACATGAAAAGAAAAGGAAATGGGAATTATTGTTAATCCACGTGAAAAACAAAAGCTTTATACCTCATAACAAAAAAAAAAAATTGCACGGCAAACTAAGCGTCCTTCCGGTTTCGTTGTTGAGAGGCAAGCATGGAAGAACCCGTTCACTCATTCGCTATTTTGCATTTTTTATTCTCTTTAATATTCGTTTTCAAATGACTCTTTCATGCACGGTTTTTTTCAAATAATGTGCATTTTGTTGCAACGTGACTTGTATGTTTTAGCAAGGAAAATACCGTCTTTAAATTATAGTGGCGGAGTCACTTTAATTCTACGAAATGGCTCGAATTGCGCGCGGCTGGCGTTCCTTGAAACGTTCAACCATTTAGTGATGATTCATGATCTCTTAGAATCAGAGTGCATGAAGCATGCATACTGCTTATATAGATGGGAAATGAGGCAGTTGCTGGAGTTCGAATTAGGGATTCAGAATGCCGTATTGGACGTTGACGGTGCTAAATGGGCTGTGTTTTGCCTGCTGCTGATTGATAAATGCATTGTGAGGTGTTCTTTTGCTTACAGTCGGACTGGCGACTGATTGAATCGTCTCGCATGACTACCTATCAAGTGCCCGAAGCGGAGACATTTAGCTTGATCGGCAACCAGGAAACCACCTCAAAAATGGACTCGTTCAGATCAACCAAGGAAGTGAGTTCTCGTTTAGCTAAAGGGTTTTTAGGCTGATAAAGGATGCGTTTGCTGAAGCGTTGACTCGATAGTGCATGCGGTAGCATCTGAGAAGATTCTCACAGCAAGGATGATCTATCCTAATCAATCACTACCCTCTCCCTCAAGAGGGGGAAGAGGGGAGGGGTAACTGAAGTTGCTTGTTTACGATTTAGTAAAATTCCTTCTACTCACGAATGCTTAGAGCACCCGCATAAACACATTACGAGGCCATCACTTTTGATGCAGTAGCATACTTTGCATGTGGAGGTTGTTAATGAAAACGAGTGCAGGTGCACAGGCTTATTAATTTATGCGCAATGTGTGTTTATCGGTTGCAGCAGTCACTCATCGCGACAGGTTCAAGGTGATCAGTGTCAGATGAAATGAAGTTTCCCGAAAGCGGGAGAACGAAGGGCCATATTTTTGAGAGCGAGGTCTTTCACAGTACCCGCTGTAGACCTAGTTTGCGTTCTCATTCTGCTTTTGATCGGGAATCACATCAGTTAATTTGAAGAAATACTATAAAATTGTTGTTATGCACATACAACGTCACAACGTCCCTAATAGAAATTTTTGCGATGTATGCAATGTGTATCACGTTGATAAAGGGCATTCTTATGAATGAGGATATATGCGCTCGTTGGTGACATAGTTGATTTTTGTGCTGGTGTGAGGTGGTCGAACAAAGTAGCATTGTATTGAATTGAGTTGCGCGAAAGTAGCACGCCAGTGACGCACTTCCGAAGTGTTCTGCCACTCACGATCGTCGCCGAATCGCCCAAGTTGAGTGCGCGGGCTGTTCCACAGGAAATTTTCTCGGAACTGGAGGCTTTCCATAAAGGTCTGTTTCCGATCTGCTTTGGACACAGTGTTTTTTTTTTTTCGAGCAGAACCCATTTATTGACTAGCTTTCTTTTTGACATTTGTGGCATTCGGGGCCTTCTGTCCAATATTTGTGACTTCTCGGGCACGTTGAAAAACTAATCTCTCTCCTCCTTTCACTATGGACCACCGCAAACGAAGCTTAGCTTTTGCCGTACATTCGGTCTCAGAGAATCGCAAGCGAGGTGGACGAGCTTAATGATCACTGCTGCTTTTAACTAGCAGTAGAAAACCTATTTTATCTGGTCTAACGAAGTTTTCTTCGAATCACCAGCGAATTGATTCGTGTTTTGCTGTGCAAACCTTACCGCTAACTTTTAGTTTAGGAGTAAGTCAGCACAAAGAAAAATACCGTCAAAACCGCGTCGTCCGTATCCTTGCTTGACGCAGTATAGCAGTCTGCTTAGTCGTCTGATTAAGGCTGCAGGGAGCGCACACTTGGTATCGAAGGATCTGTGGGATGAGGGGTGAGGCTTAGAATAATTCACTCGCCCCTTTCATTTTTCTCACACATTCTGAATTTTCTCTCATCCAGTCACGGGTATGCATTTTGTGATGAAATTATTGATTGAGGAGTCTTTTTTTGCTGAAGTAGGATAGTTTTTTGTTAGAAGAAACTCTCCACTATGAAGATAAGGAAGTTTGATATAAAAATTTTGGACCTACTTGTTTCCGAAAGCAAATTAGCGACCTTACAGAAACAGTGTTTTCGGTCGGAAATGTTTACAGATTATATCAATTAAACGCATTCTGTAAACTTTTCGAGTTGTAGTTTCATCCATTTTCCTGTCGCATTTCACCTCACCACTAGTGCCAACGTATGCTTGCTATGTTTCACGTCGGTAGTACGTGAAAGTTGCTTCACTGTGTAGCTTTAGAGTGAGGCTACGTTTGTACAGCGATAGCGAGTGGCCGCTGGCCATCGATGAAACGGTAATCGCTTCTCTCAACAACAAATCCCTGTTGAATCGGCACATCGTTCCTCAATTTATACTGAAATCGTCTGAATTAGGAAGTCGTGAAATAAATTTTGTTTTGGAATTATCTACTCAGACTGTTAGACAGTAATTTCCACACTTTCTTTGAGAAGGCAGATTTTCCCCAAAAAAAATTTCTTGTGATGATCATAGCATATTGGTTGGCTAGATGGCCATTTTGACAATGTCATTCACAGTTTTCGATTTCTTCACAGTCTTAAGATGGTCTGTTGAAAGGTTTTGTTCGCTTGCACATCAGTTCGTTTCATGGTACCTATTTCCGCTCTTCCATTTCTTGGGAACGTTGGTTATTAGCTATTATGTTTGTACCATTTAATGTACCACTTCTTAATTAGAACGCGTATGTCCACTGTGCTATTTCAGATGGTCAAAATTACTATTGGCCTATTTTCTACGTGGATAAACTCAGTTTTCGACTGAAAGATCTGGTGCAGGTGAACTTTTGCACGTATTCAAATGTCCGTTTCCTCACGCCTGCTTACAGAAATATCCAAGCCTCCATCCATTTCTATTCAGTATATCTGCGTATAGTATATTGGTGGATATGTCGTGGGTACCGAGCTTTGTGACGTGTCGGGTCGCTTGGGGATGGAGGGTTGGGAGGGGGTGTTGTTGTTACAGATTTAGTATGTTAATAATGTTTCAGTGAGTCGAACTGCAAGTAGTGAAGGCGTTTCAAAGTATATGCACACCTAGGATGGAATCTCTCTTTGAGATAGTTCCTTTGTGAAAATGGAACAAAATGTCAGTGAATTGAGAAATATGCCTTGTTGAAAGTTTTTGCAGCATCAGCGTTCTTTGTTTTATGAGGAAGAGGAAGTATATTAGCGTGTAGTTGGTGCATAGCTATCGAATTTTGCAACTCTCTTGACGAGTACTGTTCGCCCTTCTCATTTTTTATATTTACAAAAGTATCCACTTCATCGGCTTATGCTAACTAGCTCTGTTACGTTTCTCCGTGATAGACCCAATAGCAGCATATCACTGATCTTACAAAATTTCAGCGCTAATAGTTGAAGCGCTTTCAACTCTTAGTTAAAGCTCTCTTGTCGTTTTATTCTAACTTATTTATTGTTGTCTGTGGTAGCATTTGTTTGCCTTGAAGCAAATGACATTTTATTAGGGTTACAGATAAAACCTGAGCAGAAGAACATCATGTTGAAAATTCAGTATCGTCCTATTTCGATAGGTAAACTTCGTGTGCTAATCTCGACTCTCGCATCCCTCTCTCATCTACGGCAACTCGGATTCACCGAAAAGGATGTTGATGAGGTTCGCCATATCTGTACTCTACTTCCTCATCCTAGTCTTCGTCAGTTTGAACATGTTTGGAGCTCGAACGCTTCTGCAGTGAAAATAAACCTTTCCCACACCACCCCTCACCCCCTCCTCCCCTAAACCCCATCTTCCTAGCTGTCCTTTCTTTTTCTCATTTTAAGAAATTAAAAATTGAACAGCTACCGCTAAATGCAGCACGCGACGGGTAATTTGCCGGCTCGGTTTAAGCGACGACTTTTTACTTTTTCATATCACGAGAGTTTGTACTTGGTCAACCTCGTGGGGAGGAAGGTCCTGAAGCCTTTCGAAATTAAACCTCATACTTAATGTTTGGTGATTAGAAGCGTGTTAATCACTCAGTGTTTTATGAAGATATTTTTAGTAGTGGTCTCTAGATGTGCGTTTAACAGAATGCTTTGATTCTGAATTGGAAGAACTTTTCTACACGTTCTGCTAAGAATTTGGTGCGCTTTTCCTTGCAGCATGCAGGAATCACTACGCGGACTTTTTCTGCAACGGCACTGATTAGATCTGCGTTCACTCCTCTTAAATAGGCCATCGTTAGTGACTGCGATTGGTGCAGCTATAACCGTAGCGGTGCCAGCTTTTCATGGACACAATATTCTTGAACATAAATCCTTTGCATGTATTTTTTTTATTTTTGTCAATGCCCTTGAACAGATGTATTTTTTATTTGTCAGCGATTTGGCTATGATAGCGAAAGCTTTAAAACTTTTATAGGTAAAAGGGGTGTTTGTGGACACCAATTTCTATTTCCTGGCAGTAACGATATTTGTTGCGGCACTGCATATGCTGCTGGATATTCTTGCATTCAAAAACGATATTTCTTTTTGGAGTCATCGGAAAACGATAGTCGGCCTCTCTTCAAGGTTGCATTTTTTATTCAATTTCTCTGCAGAGACTTTCTTCCGAAAATTTGCGCTGGGTTTGCTCGACATTATGTTATTGCGGAATTACCATAGGAGCCGACTGAGAAATGTTTTGCAGAGTAGGTTAGAAATGTTCGTTTACCGAATACTGGCGTGTAGGAAAGGATCGTGCTCATGTTATGAACGCGTATGGAAAGTCATATCGCTGTTGCCGCCATTCCCACATAGCGGAAGTATTCGCGATTCAGATATGCACAGTACCAGCGTCCTTCTTCGCAACTGTGTATGGCGCATATGTCATGACCGAAAATTCCGACGTTAACTTTCCATAGTGCAGATACACCAACTGAACGATTCTGGTATGAACGCCATATGGTGCAGACCAATCTGGCACAGTTTTCGTGGATAAAGTGTTCAACGACGCAAATTGCGGAGCCTCATGTATATCGTGGGATAAAAATCCTTGACAAAAATCTTAGAACAGGTTACCCGGTCACAGAATGTTGTAAGATGCTGTGTCTCCCTAAGTAACTTCTAGTGGTGCAGATATCCTATGACTCAAGTCTCCGTTGCACGATTTTCCATGGCGCAAGTCACTATGATTTAGAAGTCTTACGTTCAGTTCCAAAGGCGCAAACGTCCGTTCGCAGTTCTGGTACATCAAATAATGTGATTTTCGACTTCCATTCTCCTTTCTTTTTTATTTTGAAAATATTAGGAATGAGAGTTAGGGCAAGGATCCTCAGACGTACACTGTGAGGATCCTTCTGTTTCATCAGTCGTCTCAGCTGAGTGACAATTCCTATGAGGGTTGGAAAGCGAATAACGTCCACAGTTATTACAGGAAATTATTGCCTTTATCTAGTATCACCGATCAGCAGCTGGAATAATCTCTGAGAGTCTTTTATGGAAGAGAAATATTACAAAGTTCTGATGGCGGTCATATGTTGTTGGGGAGGTACTGAAGAACTCAAGTTTGCAGGACGTTGCTTTGGCGCTGCTTCAGTCAGATAATAATCTTTTTGTTTTTAATGGACGAGGAAACAAGCCTTCTAGTGTTGGTGCCTTCTGGCATAGGTTGCATCATTGAACTGTGGAAGGTGTCCAAAGCTTTCAAAGTAAGCCACTCTTTTTCGTATTTCAATTTGTGCATCATTAGTGGCAGGCGTATGCGGATGAAGTTGTTTCCATCTTAAGTTTTGGGAGCTTTGAGAGTGTAAAAAAAACTTGGTAATCTTGTCTTTAGCGTGACTGTTAAGCTATGTAATCATATGCTTTGGACAATTTACAGGCTTGTTTCAAATGATGAACTTCTTGGGCAATGAAATTTCAGATTTATGGCCCAACGATCCCACAGAGTTGTGAATCAAAACCTATGAAAGGCGGCTAACAAACAATTTATTGTTTCGAACAAGCACGCGCATTCTCTAACATGATGACGCAGTGTGTAGGAAGGCATGCACGCGTAATGGAATTGTTCACGGAAATGACCTTGCCGCCGAACAGGACAAAAACATTCCAAAACAATTTGTTGCGAGGTGCAGGCATAGTGATTCGCACATATGGAATTGCCAAGCTTTTTGCGAAGGAAGCTGCGGGGTCTGTGAAATTTCACGGTCCCGAGAAGCGTCCAAGAATAACGAAGTTTTTTCCTATAAAAAGAAAAACCTGAAAGCAAATCTTCCCGAAACATGAAACTGTTTGCTTCAAAATTTTTTAAACAAGATATTTATTGAGGTGCACTTCTTTCTCCCAAAGATTTCGGGTTATTACCTGGGAAGGTAGAGAGTTGAAAAGTAGGTACGCTCATGATGAAATGCATTAAATTTTCTGTCACATTAACACGTAGGGTCTCGTTTTGGCTAAATTAATGCTCGGCGGTCGTTTGGGGTCGGCCTTCATTTGCACGAACGCCTCTAGGTAGTGGCTTATTTTCATTGTCTATATGCAAGTCTGCCCGGATCACGAAGTTGCTTTTGGTAGACTTTATTTTTCGATCATTTGATCGCTGATCTCCGCGCTGGAGCATCGTGGAGCATTCGAACATTTTAATTTTTTAAGTTTCAGTCGGCGGATTGAAATTATCCAACCTAGGTGTATATATAGGCGTAACATTCCTTAATTCCTTGATTGAAGTTAAAGATTTGAGGCATCAGTCGCTTTGTAGTGCTTTCACGTAACAGATCAGTGGTCAGATGATGGAACAGGTTGCTTCAACTTTCATTTGCTTTCTATAAAGTTGAGGTGAGAATTGTTCGAAGTTCCCTGGATGAAAATTTCAAATCTTCCTAGAAGGCTTGGGTAGGATATCACTCGTTTGGCAAGCGCCAACACACAGCGTATCTTGTAGAAGATTGATTTATTTTCATTCTTTTAACTTCATATATCGGTATTTGACAATGCAGAGCGACATATTAATGTAATAAAATGTATCTCATTAGAAATAAAGTGTTCTCTATAAGCTATAGCGTATTCTCTGTCTTCTTGCTCCCGTGTAGTCTTTTGGAGGCTGCTTCAGCTAAGGTGTAGTGTTAGATTTCATTGCGGCACAGTTTTTAATGCAGAAGAAGAAAGGGAAGAGTTGAATTAAACGTATACCATCGGCTCCTTGTAAATATTTAGCTGGAGTAGTGATCGATGTTTTCTAAGCGAACAAACTTGGTTCATATTTTGGTTTTTGCGTGAAAAATATGGAGAAAGTGAAATGCGGTAATTACACGCTGAAGCAGAGGTTTTCGCTCACCTTTGCCCCTCTTTACTTATCCCACATCCCCTCCCTCTCCCGTGCGCGTGCGCGTGATTTCTTCTGAACAGAGAACGATTCATTCGATTTTTTCCCCAGTTGCATACCGTGGTTGAGGATGGTGTGAGCACCTGTGTAAATTGCACACAAGACTCCTAGCCGAAATGTCTTTGAACGAATAACGTAATAGCAGCTTTGTATTAAGTAATAATATTCCCTCTCTTCTTTTCCGCTTTTTTCATTGCAGACTAATGAAAGTTTTCACTACCTTCTTGGGGGGGGATGTCATAAAAGTTTTTGTAGATTGCTCGGTTTTACGCGTAATGAAGGGCTACGGGGATGCTTTCATGAATAACAGGAAGGGGTTTTGAACGTTTCGGATGAAATAGTTGGGCGAAGCGAAGCTATTCTGAATGTAGTTATTCTGTCGAGTCTAATATGGTAGTATCCACTAGGTGCAGGCTTCCCGTATAATTTTGAAAAAAGTTGAGCGCTCTAGAGTATCAGGTGAGACTGGAAACCCATAAGCTTTGTCGAAAGCTCATTTAAAAAGTTTGTGTTATACCTTGATTTTGATGAGATTGTTAAAAGTATAGTTTCTAGTTTTTTACAAAACAGCGCAAAATTTGAGACTCCGGGGGAATCTTCCATTCTCTTGGGAAAATTTACCCTGCAGTAAATTATTCTGCTGCTTTTTTGGGTCAAGGCTTCTTCTAGGTTTGTAAATTTCAGCCCAATTCAACACTCTAAAAATGTAACTCTGTCATAATTTTCAGAAATATTTCAGGAAAGCGTGAGCTTTCATTGGAATTGAGTGAAAGTTTCAAGATCGGCTTCCCGAAAGCTATAAGACATACGAAAGCAACTCGTCACTGATAAAATGTGTATATTGGCTAGCGTCTAGAGAAAAAATGGGTCGTGCCAAGTAGACTGTTAGCGTTAATTAGCAGCTTTAATTGAGTTGAAATAAAAGATGAAGTCAAACATTGAGTGAGAGATGTGTGCAGATAACAGGGGAGATATGTGCAAGTAACAAAGAGCGAATTGGTGACTCTGTTGAAGTGGTCACACGAGTTGGATGATATTCGGTAGCAGTGGAACAGTTGAGCACGTGGAGGGAGTACATCTCGACATGCTCACGAATGGAGTTACAGATGTCGTCTGCGTATAACTGTAATATAACTGTAATAATAAACTGTCCCAGCGCCATCCAAAACTAAAGTTTCCACCAATTTTTCTATCTTTATTATCTACTTTTCCCAACTTGATTGTTCACCCAGTCCCGAAAGAAAACATGATGGAGCTTATTGAGAAGAATTTTCATTTGTGATGAGCGGCATGTTCTCAGAAGGAGTCTAGAATGAAGGAACACCTCAGGTTCAGCGTTTCATTTCATAAAGCACGAGCTATTTCCTTGGAGGTGTCAGTGGAGTGGGCTCATGGTTGGCCCAAATTACGTTTGGGCCAGTTGACAGCTGCCGAAGCTGAAACCGAGTCGTTCGATTCAGAAGCGATGAAATATCTCGCGTACTTGATCGCACCACTTTGTGTAGGTGGTGCTGTTTACAGGTACGCATTCGCTAAATATTCATATAAGAATCGCCGTATTTGTTCTGTATATAACGATGTTTTCAGAAATGTTTCCTTCATCTCATGCCAACCGATAGTGAAATTGCAGCAGCAAATAGTACAGCAAGATTTGACCTTCATTACTCGAAGACGTAAATCGTTCCACTGACTAATGTTTCAGTTTTTTTTTCCATTTGTTGAAGTTTTCATTCCACATTTTCAATTCTTAAATAATTCCACAATTCATTCACTTATAAGTTTTCATGTGCTTTTCGCTGCCTTATAATTCGAAACTCGTTGCTGGGCATGCTAAAAATCAAAAACTGAATCTAGAGGTGTGATCGCTTCTCGTCTTATCTGATGAATAATAGTAATGGGTATTTTTCATTTAATGTGGGGCAATATATGCAGCATATAATGCCACATTACATTTTTGATTATCATGGAAGTTTTGCATATCGAGCGAGGACTTTTGCGAGTCGCGTTGTATTGTGTCTGTCGGATTACTATTGCTTTTTTTTCCAGCCTAGAATCCGAAAAAACAGTGACTGCGAAATCTAAAAAATATGCTATCTGATGAAACACCACGCCCCAAAATCACTGTTCAATAAAGTTGATGATTTTATGCATTTTTGTTCTATTGGAGTTAATTTAATGTTCTTCGCAAAAAAAGAAACCTTTGTGATGAGCCCCACCATTAGTTATTTCACGAGTTGGTGGGCAGATTCGCTTAGAGCCTGAGGTCAATAAACCACGTATTTGTTCCAAATGTTTTTATACGGTTTCGCAGCGGCACATTATTTCAGCCTGATGTATATTCCTCATAAGTCTTGGTACAGCTGGGGCATACAGTGCTTTGCAAACGGAGTTTATGCTTTCGGCTTTCTGTTTATGCTGCCGCAGTTGTTCGTCAATTACAGACTGAAGTCGGTGGCCCACTTGCCGTGGCGAGCATTTATGTACAAGGTAGGGGCAAATTTCTCCCTTTCCTTATCGTTTCTTTTAATAATTCAGACGCCAAGTATACGAGCGGATTAGCCTTTGCTCACCTAAGGCCGAATTTTCTCGCATTTTAGATTTGTTGGTTTTTGCTCATTATGTCAACTGTCGACTTCTGCAGGGATGGCTTCTCTCCACATATGAGTGTCTGTTTTTGGTTCGCATTGAAAGTGCAATAAAACCTGGCATTTTTTCACATCGTTGTTCAAAAATATATGCAGAAGGAGCATTTCTACCAGTCAGGAAAGGCTCTGCGACATCACTTTTTCGTTATTCAGACAACAGTTCGGAGCTAATTTTTGCTGGGAAGGAATCAAGAGCGCAAAAGGGTGACAGTTATACGTAGGGGATTGAGACACTGTGTATAACGGGAAAGCAAGCGTATGTTAAATAGGGAAAAACACCCGCCTTATGCAATATCTGCTGATTACTTTTATTACTAGTGCGATGTTCAATGATCACTTCTGTACAAAATTCACGAATTGTTTCTGCCAACTGCAAAACTTGTACCACTTATTTGTAAAACTGTTGACTGCTCACCACGGACCAGTTCCAGTGACGGGAAGAGCGTGCAAGAACATATGAAGCCGTTCTTGGGATTTGGTTCAACGGGCTTTGTTTTACCCATACGGATAAAATGATCCTGGAATCGAACTTTGTTTTAAATACATCTTAAGAAAAGCTGCAGCATTTCTTCCGAGCATAGACGTTTTCGCACGTATGTATGAGTTCGGGTAGGAAGTTGGAACAAATTTAATGTAATGCTATGGAACGACTTCGCCTCATCCAAAGAAGCTGGCAACATTGTGACCTGCAGCGGACAACAGCAAGATGAAAGGGAGGCATTGTCTCTGACGAATGCGTCGTTATTCGTGTAATATTTCTCCCTTTTTTTAAACCTGCCTTGTGCGGAAGCTGTTACAACTAGACTGTCGTCGCATTTTGGTTGGGTGAAGGTAACAGAAATCGGTAGATTCCTATTCTGCTTTATATGCAAGTAGTTTAGGAGATGCAAGTGGAGGCTGTGAGGAAGGTGAGGGTAAATTTTTCTCAAGAATCCCACCCACTTCCTGACGCAGAGCATGCGCAGTTCCCCTTCATAAAGCTAGTGGGACAAAATTCCGATGGAGCACCTAGAAGCTACTGCTTCTGCTATAGTTTGCTTTTCTTCTGTAAAACGGGGGCTCAACGTTTATAGAAATTGCAGAACCGAAACTGCCTTATCACGTGGAAATTCATTGCAGTTTTCCAGTTCCTTGCTTGCTTTGAAATCACCTAATGCGTATGATGCGTGGTGAGAGGGGGGATGAAGATAGTTCTACAAAAGTGGAGAAATAACCGAGAGGAGTTATTTTCCCGGTGCATGTTTTAGCTGCGTCATCCCCCTGCGCCCAACTGAACCTGTGCCAGGGAATCCAGGATGGAAAAATCGGAAGCCTGAGGTTGGCTTATAAATGCGCAACTTTATAGTGTTATTTTGGTCGTTGTGTTTTAGGCTTTCAACACTTTCATCGATGACATGTTTGCCTTTATAATAACGATGCCAACCTCGCATCGTGTAGCTTGTTTTCGCGACGATGTGGTATTCCTTATTTATCTCTACCAACGCTATTTATATCCGGTCGATAAAACGAGGGTCAACGAGTATGGCGAAAGCTTTGATGAGGGGCGGAACGTAACAGAGAACGGCAAAACGTCGAATGGAAGTATCATCGAAGAGAAACCAGCAGCCGCCAAGAAAAAAGAATAGTGGTTGATGCGTTTTATTGTTTCAGTGTCTTTGAAAGAAATTCATATTGGAGGTAGCTAGCTGTCACGACAGTTGCAGGTGTGAAGCCTATGTTTGAACTCTTTTTGAATTAAATTGCTGTCTACTAAATTTCGGATTACTTGCGCACACTTCCTTTCTTTCGTCGACGTCGCTAATGCAGTCTTCGGACTGGGAGGAGGTGGGAGGGGTTTTAGTGACAGAATTTGCTCTGGATTAAAGAACTGTTTCTCATTGTCTCATCCTGTTATCGGTGGGATCATAATGCCTTCATTGCTGGATGCCGAATTCGGTTAATCTTCCATTGTAATGTTAATAACTTTAACATAGGCTCTTGGTTTGATTTATTGTGCAACTACAGCGTTTGTGAAAGTAGATGGATGTCTCGGATGGTTTTGTAATTAATGTCAATTTTTAAGGTGCTCTAAGGAGGACAAAACGATGTTGTTCTGGAAGTTGAGCAGGGCCGAAATCAGAGTAGCGTTGTGATTTTTGATCTCACTCATTGCGCAGCGCTTCATTAACTCGACACTGCTCTGAGGAAGTGATTAACACGAAGTCTACAAAATGCTGAAACCACTTTGTTGTTATCGTATGTTCATCGTCACTGAGTGCATAATATGGGAATAGTGAAGTGGAGATGCCAATGTATCCTACGGATAGCATCATTTCAGTGCGATTGCTAGCTTGGTGAACTGTAACCTGTTAAAAGTTCTTTGAATTGTGATTTAGAGGGATGTCACAGCCCTGCAAGCTGTATTATGTCATGGCATGCCACAAATGGTTCTTATGTGAATATATCAGTTCAATAGGACAGAGCACTTGCTATATGAGAAAGGTGTTGTTTTGAGCGATGCGTTGTGAGATGCAGCTGTTTTATCCACTCGTCATTCACTTCCAAAGAGACGAGTATTTCAATTTTTCCTTCCTGCGTTATCATACTTATTAATTTGTTTGTGCATGGGGCGGCTTGTTGCTTTTACATTTCCATTCTTACTCAAGTAAATTGTTTTTTTTTGCGACTGTGTTGGTGACAGCTTCAGTGGCAACATTGCAAAGTGCTGACAGTGAGGCACTGTTCCCAGTGAGGTGGCCACTGTCGTTGTGTTCAACCAACCGTACAGAGCAATCGAATGGTTGGATGTTGAACTCTATTCCAGTTGATGGGATAATTGCAAATGGGCGATTTGATGCGAATGTAAATTTTTAAGTAGATACATTCGCAGTGTCCTTTTACATGGGTCTTCTGACCCATGTAAAAGTACTGAAATATACCCCAAATAATCAGTGAACTCTTTTCTCAATTTCTTTAAGCAGAATTTGGACGTGCTTTTTCTCACTTCTTCCAGCGAAGTTTGCAATTTCTTGTCCTTTCATCTTCCTGCAATATTATTTATTTTCCTTGCTCCTTTGGGGCAGAAATTTCCTTGGCATTGCAGTTTTGAATCTCGCATGTCTATCATGGGTCGTCAACAGCTTTCATTGTCAGATATTTGGCTGTGGGCTTCGATCGCAGATTCCGAGTTATGGTATGACGGCTGCAAACCATGAGGGGTTTGCTTCTCCCAAAATTTTCCATGATGACTGAATCTTTCATGCTTTAGGAAGAGTGTTTATAACTTAACTGCTCCCATGTTTCGTGGGTTTGATGCCGTTTGGTAGGTTCGCGCGGTCCCATTTCTTTGCATGCTGTCATTTCGAAGCGCCGAAGGCGAGACGCCATTGGATGGCTTCGCTTGGACCTTCCGTGCTCTTCATCGTGAGCCACGTTCCCTCTCGAACGCTCTGTCCTGGTGTCGCATGGTCGGTTTCGATCAAGTTTAAGGCAACAGAGGGTGGAAGATGCGGGCAAAGGTGTAACCGTGTGATACCAGGGCAAACGCTGACTGTGTAATACCCATACAGATGCTGGTGTCAGCAAGTGATGAAGAGCGACTTGGAGTGAGCTGAAACATTCTGATGTTGTGTTGTTTTTGAGGTTCGCTTTCTTTCCGTTGCAGTTCCGTGTTTGCGATACTCCGATGGAGCATGTAGCGGGAACTGGAGTGAGTGTCCGTGAAAACATTTCTCACAGCTCCTAATTCTTTCTGCAGGTCGTCGTAATAAGGAAGCTTTAGCTACTTGAAACAGCAAGTGATATACTTGAAACAGCAAGTGGTATTGAAGCCTTAGAGCGCAGTACATTCTTCTCCTAAAAAGCGATTCTCTGAACTGCTTATTAAATGACCTTGAGGATGAGTTGATGACTTCGTCGTTGAGGATCGGACCGTTGCAGCCTGGAAATAACTCCGTGTTGGCCCTCGAGACTGTTTACAAATCTCCCGGCTGCCAAGCTTGATGATACTAAAAACAGTCTTTTGCAGCGTTTCACTAGCAGTGCCCCAGTTTTCTCTGATGAACGTTTTCTTCGTTAGGGTCAGCTGTTTGGGCGCCATTTAAGCTTTTATTGAACAGAAATTGAAAGCGAGCATTATTGGAGTTCGTGAATGAGAAGGTAAGCGGTTCCTTAACATCAAACACTCAACACGTAAGTCGGCATGAAGCTCGTCTAATATGGGCGCAAACAATGAACGGCACATTATGCATTCGGCGCGCTCACGATTAAACGCTGTTTTGACTAGTGATTTGACGCTCCTGTAAGTGGCCCCACAAGTTCGTCATCACTCCCTTCCTCGCCTGTCGGATGTGACCACAATAACGACAATTGCTAGCCATGCCCCCTCATATCGCGTTGTCAAGCTTATGCTTCATTCCTAATGCAATAATAATAACTGATTTGTTTACTGTTTGTGGCGCAAAGTTGGCTTTTTGATCGGTGACGATTGGGAGGGAAAAATGCACCTAGCGAGATAGACAAAGAGAGAGAGATGAATGGGCTGGGAGGGGCGCTTGAAAGTGCTTTGCATTCAATTTCCTAATGCCTGTCGATCACACCCTTTCATTGAATCAAACCGTTTGAGTCTTCGATTGCAGAATGACCCATTCAGTGATCGATCATTTACCACACTGGCAGGTTTTCTAGTCCACACGAACGTTGGAGGCGTTCAGTGATTTCTATAAACAATATTGCTTGAGTTGCACTCACGTTTTGCTGTCTTAACGTTGGCTATTTTACTCTTCAACCTGTTTATTTTACTCATAGTATTACAATGAAAATGTGGTAATAAATTATTGGATTTTCTGAGTTCCTTTGTTAGCGGCTCTGTTCTTCCAATTCGAAAATTGCATTGTGGTGTAGGAAAAGTGTCATCAACCTTTCCTCTCTAAAGCAGCACGGCAGTAGTTCGCATTGAAAGTTCTGAAAGCGTTATTTTGTTTTGCGCAGTTATTGCGTAACCGCAACGACGTGTAGTTTTTTCACCTCTCCTGATGTTCTTACTAGATCTTGGGTCACTTCTGCTATATGACCCAATGATAAGCCGTTTTCAATTTTGCACAGCACCTGTTGCGTCTCTCGTGTTGCTTGCGAAAAGGTCGTCTCCGAAGAGAAAATAGCTGGTGCACATCTACCATCACTGTTGATACAGCCGACGTTACCGTTCGCCATTTTCGCTCCCAGGCCATATGTAGAGAATGGAGAGGGGTGGGGGCATGTATCAAAGTGAAGATCCCTCTCTACAATGATCGAAAGGGGTACATAGAATCTCCATCTACCACATAATGCTAGGAAAATAATTTTTATTCTCGGACGCATGAATACTTTGTGTGGCCCACCTACGCTGTTCACGTATGTCCTTCCAATTTTTAAGTAATCTCACATTCACAGATATTCGATATACACCAGCCGTTGCTTTGTCATTGGTAATGATTCAACCAACATGTTGTGGAGACGTAGAAAGGGGTTCATTAAAACGATCCTTCAGAACCTCTTTCGCAGCATTTTACTGTGTGCTTCAACGTCCTTAATCTCTATGAGTAATTCCTACTTTCGACTCGCTAATTTTGCAAAGTGAACTTTTATACGTGGTGGCCCATCAGAATTTGAGAGTGCCCTCCTTAATGCGACTTACTTAGAAGCTCACGCCTTCCCCACCCCTTCCCCGAACTGAACAAGTCATCTGTGTCCACTTGACTTACTGCCTAACATTAAAAGTTAATTTTCATACTACGTTACCCATCGCGGGTTGAGGTTAGGTGAACGTTTTGCTGAGTCTATTGGATACCGCCAATATGTACAAACGCCTCTCACTAAAAAATGGCACCTTTCACTCTTTGCTTGCTGCATAGACCTGAAGAGTAAGTCATATGACCTGTCGAAGGCTTTCCGCGATGTCCAAGTTGTATTGAGGACATTTTCCACGTAGCTTCTGTGGTCGAAGGACGCCGCTGAAGTGGGCACGCTTTAGTTGAAGAAATACTATGATATAGCTTATCTTAAGTTTAGGTTTGAAGTATATTTAA
The DNA here is from genome assembly GCA_037389465.1 of Baylisascaris procyonis. Taxonomy (NCBI): domain Eukaryota; kingdom Metazoa; phylum Nematoda; class Chromadorea; order Rhabditida; family Ascarididae; genus Baylisascaris; species Baylisascaris procyonis. The sequence goes on from JAZARR010000059.1 coordinate 7,651,950, forward strand.
AATGAAAACTTCAAAGAAAATTTCTTCACTTCCCCGCCATATCATTCTCATGAGTTCGATTTTGAGATCCGAATGTGCAGAATATATTGGTGAGAGTTTAATCTTTGCATCGATTGAAAATAATCTCTGAAGCAATAAACGAAATTTCTAAAGAGAGATGAAAGCTTGAAGTAATAATGCGATGTTTAGAAGGGAAGATTGGGTGTGAAACGTTTGCACTGATAGAGTGATAATGTTGTGAAAACTGTTGAAACGTCAACGGGAGATGTGGTGTCACTTGGACAAAAGCTTATTTTCCATTCGAATAGTGGTTGCTATGTTCGATGACACATAGTTGAACGATGGTACATCTACTTCCTAATTATGTATCTTGGCAAACAACGAACTATGTCGTTTTCATGTCTGTGCTCACGTAGTGTACGCTAGTCTGGTAGTTTCATCTCGTGAAGTACGAAAGCGAAGTTTGGAGGACACTCTCCAGCACAAGGCTACATCACATTTTCAGTTTTATTGCAGCTGCTCATTCTATATGGGCGATCAAAACTTCAAAGCGTCATGAAATCTAAAAGCTCAGTTCATCTTGCGGCAGGCGAGACGGGTTCTCTCACGAATTTTTTGGTTCAGGATTAGCGTTGTATAAGCAGATGGTTCTGTAGGAAAACGAACTGTTAGGCGTTTTGCTATTGTTTTTGCATATTTGAGCAGTCGATTGACTGACTTGGTGGAATGAAGTGTGAAGGCGCAAGTCATGCTACGTTTCCGCTTTTCCATTCTTTTTGAGGATTGCTGCTGCTGAGTTTTTTTTTTTTTTTTTTGGATTTCTGATAGCTGTTCAATATGCGACAGCATTTCGTTTGCAACACTGAAGTCCCTTACGAAATTTGTAGTCCATGCAATTTTGCTGTGTGGAGCCCTGTTCGACAAGAGGCTTTCTGTTCACCTTCAATAACCAAGGGCGGTTCACCACTGGTGCTTTCATACCCGAACAGTATATCATTTCTTCATTATTTCATTAGCGGTTTCGGGCTTAGTTTTACAAAGACTTGTTATGCCATCAAGAGCGTCTTCAGAATATTGCTTGTTTCGTTCAATCATTTTAGTCTTGTTTGAACTCTTGTCGTAAATGCCATCAATCATTGAGCATCTGCTTTTTACCTGCTATTTTCTTCAGTTTCATTCTCGAGCCGTACTGTTTGTCTTTATTTCACTAATAAATAATTTATTTCACTTTTAAGCTCCTTTAGCTATCGCCAGTCTCACTTGCAAAACACTTTTCGTCGCACCTAATCAAACCAAGCATGAAGCATGTTTCAAAATATAATGCAGTACAATGAAAATATAACTTAAAAGGTCAAGTCACAGTACAAATTTACCTATCCTTAGAAAGTCACAGACAAGTCAGAGATGGATCACTTTGCCCGTATACCTTTCAAATTCTTTTCTATTTTCTCCTCATAGCAGAAACTATGAGTACTGGCTTAGATATAAGCATGCACTAGGATAAATCAAGCACAATAAGATAGTTTCTGATAAAAAAAATTGCAGCACTGTGCACTTGTGGTTTATCATCACGTTGAAAATACAGTACAGCATACTGTGAGAAGCGAACGCTTTAAAAAGGACATCATACGCCACTCACCATGCATCTATATACTCCAGCAGCGAGCTTCTTCGTAGTTTGAATGGAAATATTTAGTTCCGAAAAATACTGGTATTCGGGACGAAGAAGGTAAAATTTCTTGTTAGGAAACTGGTGGATTTTTGTCATTCATATTTCTTATGTTTATGAGACTGTTAGCTTAGTTTAAATAGATTTGTTCCAAAATACATGAAATTCTGTTCCATTATTTCTTATTGCAGCACCCTGAGACTAGCGCCGTCTTCAGAAGCTAAATGCCATCATCTGTAAACAACGCTGCGTCATCTTGTATCAAAACTTTACTTCCAGGGAAATTGCTAAAAATAGGCCCAGATATTACTGTCCTGCAGAACTGCCGCTATAACTGGGATTGAGCTTTATTCCAGCTTTATTCCACCATCTCAGCTCCTCTCTCTCCCTCCTACCTCAGCCCTCTCACTTTACAATGCGAAAAGAAGCAACAAATTTCCGACGTGGGGCTAGAGGGAGATTTCGCAAAAGATCGTATGTAAGAGGAAATACAAGGCTATTATAGTTTGTGAGAAACCCCTACGTTTCTCTCCTTCGTAACGGCCTTTTTTTGCTGTGTTTGAGATGTAGGCCCTTTTTGTTCGTCTTCTTGCTGGTTGCCATGCCTTCTTCCTTCAGTTCTACTCTGATATGGTCGAGTGATGGCTCCGCACAGCTTATAATTTGTCATGACTATGACTAAAGGAACCATCATGAGATCCTCTGTTCGAAACGAGTGGAAAAATGATTTCAGACCACTCGAGCGACGCGGTTCGAAAATTTCTCTTCCAAAGAAGGGTTTTTGGGGTACAAAGCTCCTCCCCGTGGATTCGAAAAATCTGCTGCTCATACCAGAACTTCCTCCCAAACTGTTCCTAAACACCTTCTGCACAGTCGAAACTTTATGCACGACAAAGTGAGCCCTACTTAAATCTTCTCAGAATTATTGAGGCTTCCCATTTTTATCCGTTTTATACCTTCCACGTTGACTTTACTCTCTTGAAAAATTGTTATTTAACTGAATGAATTTCATCTGTTCCGAATTCACCATGAGCGAATATGCTGATCTAATTTTCGCACTTTTCCTCACTCCGCTGCATCCACAATGCGTCGTCTGTTGTACTAATGCAAGTTTTTTCTTGAGACAGCAGCGACTGCTTATGGAGCTTTCGGTAGGGAAACTCTGTCAGTCGAAGACACCTTCACGGAAAACAACAAACAGACCAAAAAGTGACCAAAAAGCAAACAAAACTTCTCAGCGCTCTTGAGAGATTTAGTAATGCTGTCGAAACCACCGTAAAAAATACAAGCATCACAAAGCACGCAGTGCTAATTGTGACATCACAACAGCGAACTGAGAGAAGTATCAAACGACTGATGTAATGTCTTTTTCCGTTACTAAATAAGTTAGCGAGTACTAAATAAGCGTTCATTACGAATAACTGTCTTTTCATATCGCTTCCACTTCCCCACTTCCCTTAAAATGAGAGCTTGTAAGGTCGCGTGAGGGTTAGGGCGTAGGGTTGTCCCTTGCTCACGGTATGGTGGCGAGTCGATTCATCACTGTTCCGCTTAGGTGGAGGGTCTGGACTTACTCCACCGCCCTTGTTTCGATGAAGATGATGGACGGATTGGCTCGATAGGACGGAGCCAAGGATTCTTATCAGAACCTAATTACAATCGAGCAAGCAGTAACCAATGGGAAACGATGAATGAATCTAACCACGCTGTTACCATTTTATTTATTCAAAATAAATAAATAAATAAATAAATAAACATGCGAAACGTCCACCTCTCGCGAAAGCGCCCAACTCATCCGACCTCTCGCGCAAACCTGCAAAGACCATGAAATGCATGCAAATTTCACTTCACCTTTAACTCTTTACAATTCTCTCCGAACTTGATTGGCAAGTGCCAAAGATTTTATAGGATGTTAGCATGCACTGTGTATCGTACTCGACAAACTTCGTGACTATAGTTTCAGCGGGTTCCCGAGCTGAAACTTCCAGAAGGGCGCACACAGAGACGAGCGGCGATAATGCTGCAATAGTGCGCCTTGCAAATGGAAGTTTGGAACAATGCATAAAATGTGGCCGCTTTCAATCAAAAAACCCTTGTCAAGTTCAGTTTCAGCATCGCGGCTTCTTGGTGCCCTCTTAACTTTATAATTGTGAAAACTTTCAATCGTTTCTGTTTATTTCAGTTGTAATGGCAATTCGCAGTTTTCATTCTCGATGCCGATTACGCCTTGCAATATCACAGAAAAGGCCGCGACATTTGCATAAATTCTGCAGCGTAGTTGAGTGCGGAACACACGTCAAGTAAAATTTTTGAAAACTCCTCCTTCCCCTTCTCCTTTCTCTCTATTGGGCAACTTTTGAGCAACGATTCATGAGGTCTTGCGAGCGCGAAAATTCTTCACAGCCGTGACAAGCGGTGATGAGCCATTTCATTTGATTGCCAGCTCTCACATCGGCAAACGAGATGAACCATTACTGTGAGCAGTGTTTTCGAGCATGGCTTCGAAGGCGTTCAGAAATTGGAAAATATGAGTAAAAACGGGAATGCTCTATTGATCTTTCCGTATAAGTGTGAAGATTTGGTGAAACTGACTTTCAAGACAGTTTCTTCATGTATTAATCAAGCAAAGAGTGTTCGAAAATCGCTTCTTTCTGCTGAAATTTTAGCTGCGCATTTTGTCGGGTGACGGGAGCTGATGTTGTCTAGGCTAGGCATGGTATTGTTTGCATGGGATTTAATGAAGAGAATGGATTCGAGCTCTTTGTACTTTCAAGCTTCTGCAAACGCCTTCTTGCGTTGATCATAAATGTGTGTGGTTAATTGCATCCTCGGTTTGCACGTGCGGTGCGATGGCCGCACTCACTTAATGACAATGGAAAGCGCAAATATTTAAGCATCAAAAAACCGTGACTTAGAGAACGATAGTGCTTTTATATTTAGATATATTCTTTACGTAGAAAAAGCAAGCGAATTGAAAGATAACCTCTGCAACATGCCGAAATGGATAACCTCACAGACGGTGGAGATCGTCAAATTTCTTACCGTCTGAATTTTCGACTAACAGAATTTCTGTAGATTGGCAACAGTCATTTGCCAAATTAAGGCGATCAAAGGGGACCGAAAACTTTTCAAATGAACTCGATGCTAACATGGGCAGCGCCTAGCTGATAAGGTAACGAGAGTTTTATTTTTGAAAGGAGAGCGTCCTTTTTCTGAGCTATGACGAGCGAGGGAGCAGAATATTTTTTGGTGTACTTGGGCTATCCGTTCACACCTCAAAGTGCTCGGCTAACTTAAAAGTGACTTGATAGTGCCCACTCCCAAAATAATTTCATGGAAGGAATTCCCTGATGAAATTCGAGCTGATCTTTTGTTATGATAGAGTCTGTGGTCTTTCTGATATTTTTGCTTCGCGCAGTTTTTGAGAACGTCCTTCGGTGTGCGCGTCATGAACATGAACTTTGAGATGTCCTTCGGTGTGAGCGTCATGAACATGAGCTTTGAGAACGTCCTTCGGTGTGAGCGTCATGAACATGAGCTTCAGCTAATCAAGAAAATAAGGGTCACAAACAACATTTTTGAGAGCTTTCACTAGTACGTGTGGAATATTCTCTGCGGAAATATATTGAAGGCAAATAGTATCGAAGATTTCGTGAGACGCCTAAATCGTTCTGACACCCAGTTCATTGCACAGACTTTACTTTAAATGCCTATATTGCCTATATTCTTTTGATGGCCGCGTCGCGCTTTCTTTTTACCCTTCCGGATGGGATTTCTTTGTGCCCTCTGTGCATTGCGCTGAGGAGTGTGTCCATGCTTTTTCCTTTTCGTTCCGTTTTTTGCCTCTTTGTGAACATTCCAGTTTTTTAACATTACACCTCATCCTCTGCTGCTATGTCTGTTCACAGGTGTTTGTATGTGATGTATGTGTTCGTCCACTCTTTCCGTAGTTTGAACTGTTTTGCTTGTTTCGATTTTGGCTGATTCAAGGTCGCGGTTTAAACGTTGTTTGTTATGAGCCTATGCTTTTCCCTTACCCTAAGGTCAACACCTAGTGAAATATTCAGGAAGAATATCTATGGCGCGATATAGCATGATAAGAACGCAGCATAGAACAGTCAATGATTCAGAGCTGAGCAGATTCCATTACCTCCGAAGTTTGTAAGTTTATATGATTCGGCATGTTTCAGTCAGTGACTTATAATACCTTGTTTTTCTGCATATTAATGCGAAATTACATAGCTTCTCAGTGTTAACCTCTCTCGCTTCTGAATGTTTCGCTTTCTCAGTTTAACAGCAAGAAAACATTTTTGAAAATTAGCTCCATCGTTTTTTGCGGTGTTTTCTTTTTGTGGCTTTGAGGGTTTTTGTTTCAACCACCCTTCTTGTAGTTGCTTTTTTTTATAGCAGTAACAGTGAAGTGGATAATTGCGCCATTGTTCGAGATATCATCATTTAAATTTGCTCGTTTGCGTTCGTTATTACGTGCATAGGAGGAGGGTATAAAGTTGAGGCTCGGATTAAGATTAGTCGTAGACCAAATGGTGACTAGAACTAGTATCGGATCTACCTTACAGCTATAATCAAAACGCGATCGAACTTTCTGAAAAACGTCAATGCTGAAGGCAATTTTGATCCTCAGGATGAATCGAGCTAGGATAACGATATGACTTTCAGCTTTCTTACCCGCTAAAAGGGCTGCTTCAGTTTCAAGCTGTAACGTTTGGAACTTCGGCGCAGGCTCTTTATTTTCCTCCAGATATCCATCGAGCTTTATTTAATTTCTGCCCCCAGTCGTTTTCTCGATCATTGAAGGACAATTCGGAAATTGTTGGTGTACCGCTAGAGTTCCACTCCCCTAACGGAGGAGACCGACTAGTGGACCAATTCCTCCCATCCTCTTCCCCTTATTTCCTTAACGTAGGATATGTACCGATTCTTTCCAACCCTTCTGCCTTTCGTAATAGGTGGGGTTGACCAAATTCTTCGCCATTTCTTCCACCATCAAGTCGATCGCCTCTTTACCATGATGATCTCATCTTCTCAGCATCGCTTCCATCATCTTCCTACCTCCTTCGTCACTTCAGCAGTGGGTGAAAACACGGTCAACTTAAAAAACTCGTCACCGAAAAGCATGGAGGTCACTAGCCTTGGTTGCCTAGAAAGAAAGTTTGGTTGCAAAGAATGCTTAATATAGAAGCCAATCGCAAGATCTCACTTGAAAAAATGAAAGCTTATAATGTTGACTGTAAAAGTGGCAGAAAGCGAGATTCCTGCATTTTGCTATTGAGAGTTTTTTAAACAAAATTTGTCACATTAAAAGCTTTAAAGAATTTTTTTTTTGCATCAGGCTCAATGGGATTATAATTCTGAAAACTGTGTTTGAGGAATAAAGTTATAGTTCTTAACAACATAAAAACCGCCACTGTTAGAGTAATGAACTTTAATGCAGATGGCATATACCACATGTTGGCCTCCTCTCACGTATTCTACATTAACCCGAGAGAATTTATATAGGCGTTGAAATGCAGGTATATTTTGGGTGTATTTTACACCGATCGGATCGCAATCTTTCGTGGACGATTTGTACGAGCAACTGGATAATTGAAATATAAGAGAGATTATTCTACATATTTTATTATTTGCCGACAGCTTATGAAATTGCATGACAAGATAAACGGTATGCAAAAGCGCATATCCCGTCAGCTTTCTTGACACGCTTCTCTTTCAAATGATGATTATCCTGTCAAGTATGCTGTTCCTATGTCTTTAAGTGACATGAACCCTCGTTTCTGACAAGTAGAATGCTCGTCTCTGCACGTTTCGTTATGCTTCGTCGCCTTATCACTCTCTTTCATTCACTGCACAATTCACGGCGAATAATTGTAACGTTCTGTTCTACCTGATCTAATAGGGTCATTCGAAAGAGGTACTTAAAAGTTTTTGGTTTTATGGCCATGTTTGAGGAGAGTTCAATTTCTTAAATCATTGTCAATAGTGACTTTTTAGAAGCTGGCGTCATCGGTGAGAGAGGAAGAGGTTCTCTTGTCCAGTCGTTGCGATTTAAGGCGAAGAAATAACGAAACTGCCACTAAAGAAACAGCTAATTTTGATAATGCCAACTTAAGCTATAGTTTCGGTGCTAACAAGGAAAAGGAAATTGGTGACGTGGTTGAGCTGGCTATCGAAAAGGTCGCAGAAGTTGTTATTCATACTATCACTGAGAAATCCAATGACGCACAGGATCAGAAAGCACCCGATCGAGCTGTCAACGATCTGTTAACGGATACCACTAAGAGGAGATCAAGCAGTAATTTCACCTCACATGCAAGAATGGATCGAAACGTTTGCTTCCGAAATGAATTGCACGAATCGAGCGCACTCAAAAACGAAGGCGCCTTCGAGCGTAAATCACTTGCGCAGCGTCTCAGCGACACACCCATGCAGATATCGCGTAAGACGGTGAGTTCATTTTCTTTTGGCTCATATTCGTCGTTCGAAGGTTAGTCCCATATGACGCAGACACTCCCTTCCCATTAACGGAAGCACTCTATTGAATCCACGCTTCATTCTTTCGCTATAACGCTGCTCTTGAAAAGCATGTGCAACAACATTTATCGATTTTTTCACATCTCTAAACGGTCCAGTCTTTCGAAAAATCACGAGCTATTTTTATGATTCGCTTGAAAAGAAAACAACTGAAAAGCCGTATTAAACCACCGCAAAATCACAGAATTCCATCCAGTGTTGAAGTGAATTTGAATTTTCCACCGTGCAAGTGTTTGCGACATAAATTAGGACAACAAAAGTTCTAGCATTTCTATGCATCTGCGGTTTCAGGATGTTGATCCAGTAACGTGAATATTACGGAGCTAAGACGATGCTGCAATAAACTATTGTGGGCGGCGGCATATTTATTCTGTTATATTAGACTGCATCTCTCTCCCCCGACTGCATCTCTTTAGCTATCCTTACGGGAAATTAGGACACTGAAACATTGGATATGGAAAACTGGGACATCTCTCTTCAAAATTAGTAAATATTTTCAGGTGTCAGCGTTTTTTGGTGAGATGTTTCCTAGTAATACAAACGGCCGAAAAGCATGTTGTTTTTTTCGGCCTGTGGCTTTTTGTTGGAGTGGCTGAATTTTTCGATTCTATTTCAGTTCTTAAAAAATCTCTTTTTGTACAACATAGCATAAATGTTCCACGGATACATACGTCGTGCGTGAAACAGATAAGCATTGGATAGAGCAAGTGCCCATAGCCAAATGTGAACTTAAATGCCAATGGTACAAAATATCATGGCGCAAGTGCCCGCGATGCTAATGTCTCATGGCGCAACTGTCCACGAGGTGGCAAGTGCGCCTTGGCCGAATCGTTGTTTTCCGGATATGCACGTCTGGGTCAACCATTCCTCATCATACTCCCGTCGGACTGCGACCATGCTTGTTGGACGTCTGGACATCGGCCAGGTTTTGCCACGCCTGCAGCTGCCTGCTAGTAAGCCACATTTACTACTGCTCCAGAATACTGCATAGGTACTTTGCAGAAAAACTGATGAAAATTGAAAACATCTTTGAAGTGTCCTAAGCCTGCATGAATTTATGCAGACTTTCATGTGCGCAATTGGTGATCGTCCCCTTCACTTCATGGATGCTTCGTATGCCCTTATTCGATCTCTGATCCTTATTTTTTTAATAGCGTTGCATTTTTAAATTTGAGTGGCACATAACGGATAATTTCGCGAAATAGAGTATCAGCGAATCAAAAAACTTCAAAAAGGAACGCTTTGGCCATAAGGAAATGATATAATAGAAGGAAGCTACGAAGTATTGTGTTGATGTATGGCATACAAGAACCACTATCAACAGCCTAAATAGAGATCAGTTGGCAACGTGAAATCTCACATTCAATATTTGCCCAACGAATCTTTAAATAGGAGGGCTGTCAGTTTTCGACGGCATAAAATGTAATGCAGATTATTTGCACGTTCATGACTATTTCGTTTCTCAACGTATCTTAAACTATTATTTTTTCATTTGATCTGAAAGAGTTTTGTTGATTTGATTTTTGTCGAAAAGTCGTTTATGGTTTAAAAAGAATATTTTGGTCTAATTTCTCGAGCGATTCAGAAGATTTGTCTATAGCAAATTAGCCTAAGAAAAACTATGCTCTTTCATATAAAAGATGTCATTTAAGTTCACAGTGATCAATTTCAGAGTCGTTCATTGAATCGGTTCTAGAGCTTTAATAGTCAATTCCTTCTGTACTAATGTTCGTTTCTTGTAGACTGTTAACGTTGTTAACATTACTGCAAAAGAATAGAGCGAGTTGTATGCACAATCTCTGTGGTGGAAATCGCTATGTGAAGATGGTGAATTTTGCTAAATTTAGTTACGGAATCCCCTATTTTCGTTGTTAGAGCAATTAGGATGGGGCAAAGTCGAGTAATCGGAAATTGAGACTAATATCACCACCCATATCGAATATTTTAATTTGTAATGAGGTCCTCATATTCCTTTTAAGAGTATTGTGATAAAAACGCATTGCGAAATGCACGCCGTTCGGCAGAGACGCAGACCACACATTTGCTAGGAGTCAACATTTGCTCTAGTTTGTGTTCTACTGCGGTAATGAAATATGCGCTTTCACGTATTGTCGTCACCTTTTGCAGCGGCGGTTCGAGGGAGTTACCGCATACTCTACGCGGACGCTTTGGGCAACCTAATACCTGTTACTGTGTATTTCATGACGTGTATTTATCAACCGTTGAGTTTTCTTCTTTGCCTCAAAATGTTTCACTAGTTACGATAGGTTCATCTATTCAAAGGCAAACGATACCCTCCAACTCGTCGCATTCGCTTCCACCGTGAGAAACAATAAAGCGAAATTGGCGTTTCCCATTCATGCCACAAGTATGCTGTGCAAGTAACGCAGATATCATTCTGACGCCCCTTTTGGGCAGTTTTGTTGCGTCTGCTGGCTTGCTCTCAAAATTTGAATTTTCCAGTTGTCAATTCATTCGAATTTCTTCCTCCATTCGCCAAAACTTAATTTTCTTTTTACGGAAACATTACTGAGCTCTTTGCCAGTTTTGAAAACCTCACGTAGATAGCGCCAACATCGCCCATTTTTAGTTGGGACGGTAGTGATCAGCACAGATATTTCGAGAGACCTGTGTGGAGATTTGCAAAAAGAAACAAAGAAAGATGGAGAAAGAGAGACAGCACGAAGCGCTTCTGAACTGATGCGCATCGACGTTTGAATAAATAGGTTCAGAAAACGCAAAAAATCACAAAATGAGCGGAATCGTACTCTTCTTGGCTAAATGCGCTGTGTTGAGTAACACTTACATGGGTTGCTTGCTTTTCGAAACAAATTCGTCAGAGTGCCATTCAAACTATAACTCACACAAGTTGTGCCTTGCTTCTAAAGGATGCTCGCGGAGGCTGTACTATTCTTGAGAATGGGAGCGTTATTCTTCCAATAGTCTCGCGCAAGCTGCACAAGTTTTATCTTGATTAAGAGCGCTATTTCCGGTTTCGTTTGCTCGCCATGGTTTCGAATTTTTTGGCTTACTTCGTCGGTTTAGGCTCGAAAAGTTTCTTCCTAAGATCACTCACTTTATCTTACGCAACAGATGTTTGTAGTTCTTTCAGGTAGGTTTCGCAAGGTTGCTCGATTACCTCAGACAATTCCGACTCTTTTCGCTTGCTAAAAATGTTCGGAGTTACAACCTCTTCCGGCCAGCCAAAAATCGTTTGATGTTTGGCGTTAAAATGATAGAAACGCGTGGTTTTGTGCTGCTTTTGTCAAAAGTTGTTTACGCCAATAGCTTAATCATTTGTGCATATGAAGTTATTTTATTTATTACTGCGAATGCCCATATATATAGGAAACCGCATATGATCCTACTATTGCTACTTTTTATGCTTGTCTAATGTCGATCATTTGTTTTTGTAAATCACCCGGCATAGTTCGCCCGTGTTTTTTTCCGATTTTTTCGAGCGTTCGGTAGTGTTCTCTGAAATTCGCATGTATACTCAGTGCGCTTTTTTCTTTTTCCCACATTGTGTTTCCGAAGCCCAGTATTTTTTTCATTTCACCAAAAAGTCCACAAACCAAAAAAATCCACAAACCTGCCCAAATTCGTTTATGGGTTCACTGAATAGCCGAATTCCGATCAGTCTAAGATGCTTGGAAAGTTCGAATTAAAGGCAGTTACAAACCGTTGCACGTCGATCAGATTTAAACTGCTGAACGAGGCGATCAAATTGTTGGTTAAAAACGTCTCATTAAAAACATTTTCTCAAACCGTCTCAGTCGTTCCCTCTTAACGTGTCAGGTGTGAGGAACATGAAGGTGATTATCCATATGACCATTTAGAACACGTTGCTCACGAGAAACACACTTCTATTGCTGAATTTGTGCGGTGAAAATACTGCTGTTGGAAAATGTGGAGTCGATTCTTCTGCTGCCATCAAGTTCTGAATTTTTATTTCCAGACTTCCGAGGCAGAAGGGAGAGTAGGAAAGGGTATTGAGTTGCATACTATTGGATTCAGAAGGACATATTTACTGTGTGTGTTCGAGAAATCTCAAGAAAGCGCTCATTTTAGTGTAAATCTATGGTGGTTCCTCACTAGCATATCGGTGAAAGGAACATGAAGGTCGGCGGCATATACAATCAATAATACGGCGACGAACGAACATGAGGCCAGTGGTTTTCGGGAAATCACTAAAAGACGGGGACTGTGACAAAATACGAACCTAGGAAGAAATAGGAAAGTAGCAGACGCGGTGTTTTATTCAGTTTAGCCATCATAGAGTACACATCCTCGCCGGTTCTGCACCATTGAGTTCGTTTTTTTCTCGCAGTGTTTATTTTGCGAGATATGCGGCAAAGTGGAGGTAATTGAGAAATATTGACTTTCGTAGTGCGCCTGGGTTAAGGTTGCAGGTTCGTTTCCCTCGCCGCAAATCTAATTAAAGAATTCAATTCCAGACGGAACTGCAGCAGCACCGGTGGGTTTGCCATTCCGTCCAATGTGCAATCATCACCCGAAGATACCCCATGGAAAATTCATATCAGTGTGCACACGCGCATCCTTCTTGGTATCCTCAAACGATTTCGCCTTCGCGGGGAAGCATTCGGTTGTGAGTGGTCACCCGAGAAACGAGTAGCTCCTGCTGTCCTTAAATACCTCACCATATCGTTTTCGGAGCATAAATGCACATCTTATGCGTGAATGCACTCGGACTTTTGTGATGAAGTTATGGGCGTTTTGCCTGCTAACTGGATCCTACCACATGCACTGCGATTTCGTGTCCGGAAAGGGGACGAACATTTCATGCATACAACAGCGAGTACATGTTTCAGTGTGTCCGTCATGGCGCATGTACAAAAAAAAAACCCTGATGTAAATTACTTCAACTAGGGCTTAACAGCAAAGGCTAGTCAGAGAACGAGAAAAAATGGTGTGGGGCCCCGTCATCGATGCCTTTCATGTGTCATCGATGCCTGTGCTCGAAAAATTTCTTGCGCTGTACTTGTGGGTAAGAGGGTGTTCGCATTGACGCTAATCTATCGTAATTTATCTCCCATTCTGACTTTTTGGAAAGGGATTTTCACAGCTTAAAAAGTGATCGTCTCTTATGAAACACTGTTATTGCTTCGTTGCCTTATATCGTATTTTGCTATGAATTGGAAATACTTGCTAATCCATTCATCATTTGAAATGAGCAGTCAAAAAGTTTGGAAATGTGAAATAAAAAGACGTTTACGAAGAATGCTGCGTGTCAACAATTTCGTGCTAGCAATTCCCAATCTCAGTAGGGGAATTTTGCACTATGCGAACAGATTTCAAATACGAAGAGTGACATCGGGAATGCTGGAATGAGTTGCATATTGGCATTTATAGCTGTTGAAGAAAATTTCGACACTAGCCAATGAATGTATAATGTAAGAACAGGGAAGTGAGCGAAAACTTTTCAAGGAATTATCAACAAACCGAGCTAAGACAAAGTTTTTGAAAATAATGCGAAACTTCAAGCTTTTGATGGAGAGATTGGTGTGGTGTGCGTGCGAAGGGGGTTTGCATACAGATGATGGTGCTGGGTTACGATGTTGGGAAAAGGCTTCCGAGTTGCATGAAACTTATTAGTCTGGAAAAGAGGAATCGTCGCGGAGTGGTAACTTTTTTATCAGTTCACTTTCCTGCCTAATCTCTATAATTTCTCTGTCGCTTAGCACGCCCTAACTTAAAAAAAAACGATACAAAATAGTAATGCGGATCACGTCGAGAGGCGCTTGCCGCAGTAATCTAATTTTTTATTTTTCAGAGATAGCTTTTCAAAAGACATTTAATGTCTAAAAGATTCAGCGCTCTTTTGATGGCTTACCTGTGTTAAAATTTGGTGCTTCAGACTTTGACGCGTGTTAGCTTTTTTCATTTGGCGCTTTCGATACAGTCTGGCAGCGTAGCAACTTTTAAGACTGGCGGTCTTGGGAAGTCGTCAGTATGGAGGTTTTTTGATCCACCCGCTTTACCTGCCTAATGAAGAAATGTTGTACGCGCTTATAGCTCTTACTAACAAGGAAGGCAATAGTGGTGGCCCTTGTGCACTCCTGTTGCGGTTGTTGTGACACATGTTTTCCAAATACAAAAGTCCCAGGAACGGCATGCGAAGCTGGGATGGAAAATGAAGACGCCGAGTGGATGGGAAGATGCGAAAGAGAGCAGGAAGCAAGCACGGAGTGGCTACTCGACTGGATTAACTAAGAAAAACGAGTAGTTGGGCCGCCCGCCGAATATGAGTGACTCAAACGCGTCTCGTCCACACTTGGATTGTTTGGTGACGCTCGCTTAAGCTTGGACCTCCTTCTTCAGCGAGTATATGTCTATCCGCAGTGTGATGCTTTTTTCCACTACGGGCTGTTTACTTCAATTTCTCCGAAACAAGTTGGTTGTTGAAGAAGCTGATTGCATCGCTGCGATAATCCAGACGATTATAAGCCTTCCAACCTTATTCTGCACTTCGTTTTCGTCGTCAGCTTTAGCTCTTAATGCCCACAGTGTGACAGTTTTTGTCTCTGGAAACATCGAATAGTAGCATCTCCTTTGCCGCTTGGAGAGTGCTTAAGAAGGAACGGTCCCTATTCCGCTTTTGAGAGGTCCAAAAGTAATCCAAGAAGAAAAGAAATAAGTCAGGCATTCTGGCTACAATATTTTTCACCCACAGTAGAACCTTCTCGAAAACGAAATGCACGTGTTTGAACAGAATATTGCCACTCCAAATATTTTGCGAATATGCTCATTCTGTATTTGAAAACTTATTCATACATATCCGACAACTTCGTCAGAGACGTCTCCCAGAAGAGATCTATATTGGGCAAAAATAAGGCGAGTTTAATGGTTAGATCATACGTCATGGACTTGGACTATGAGTAGCCAGCTATTTACGCTATCTCTTACTTAAATCGGGCAAGGCGCTGTCTCCTATTTAAAAAGCGGCAACATGAAGAGAACTAGGGACTGAAAAAGGTTGCGGAAGTCGAAGATATCATGTTTAGTCAGTAGTTGTTTAGAGCGGGAATCGTAACATTTGCTTTGCTGTAAAATTGTCTCTACACGCAGTTGTTTGTCATGTTGTTTCTGACGTTAAAAAGTACTTCGTTCCTCATCCTTCTCCACGTTTCTGTGATTTTTAATATATGAAAAAGTAAGTATTATGATCTCGAACTATTCTGGCTTTCGCACGGATGAAGAATTGAGCTTAATTATTGTGTCGATGAGAAGCGATATTTGTTCTCACTGCATTACCAGTAAACCCGATGTACATTCGAGGAAGGGCATGTAAAGAGGGAGCTCTATCGAAATCCCTTTCGAAAGCTGCTTGCTGCTCAGGAGGGCTTATCTGTGAGAGTGATTTCTTGGGAGTTTTCTTATGGCAAGTTTAAATGTGACGTTGTTCACTTTTGGCATCTGTCACTTTGCAACTCCCAGTAACGACGATTTCCGCAAAGAAGCATTTGATGCATTTCTTTCTTTAGGGCACAGTGTTGGATAGTACTTCCTCGCAAATGAATGGTGCATGAAAGTACGAGATAAGGTATGAATATCTTGCGTTTCGCACTTCATATGGTATATGACACTATCCCCACTGCCAAATAGTTCGAACAATATCCGCTCTGAACATCCATGCCAGCTCACTCACCGTTGAATGGAATGTTGCGTATTTTGTGTTGTTTCAGTCGATGACCCGTGCACTGTTGCATCAGTCTCTTCGGCGCAAATGGATTGTTGCAAATATGTGGGCTTTTGCCCCATTTCGCAAGCCTCTCTTCATTGAGCACATACAGATCTAGCGTAATTCAGTGGATCACCAAAAAATGTAGGTGCGTACGGAGGAGGCGCAGACGAGGAAACGAATTAGGATCATATTTGGAAGGGGCACAGAATGGCACATATTATGGTAGTTATGTTTAAAAAAACCGCCACAATTTGAATAGAAAGTTGCAGTGTCTTTTGCTCTGCCATGCTTCTTTTGTATGTAGCCACAAACATCACGTACGCAGTTTGCTTTTTTGCTTCGTTATGCCTCTTCTTCCATGACTTGTAACGTGCTGCCTCTGCAGAATTATTCGTCCTCTTGCATTCTTATTCTTACTAACAACTGAGGCTATGGTGCTGTGTTCATGTGTTCTCGGTATCGAGTAGTCCTGAGCTGCTTTTCAAGTCGCACCTCAGCTTTATATAAAAGATGCTGTATCTATATTCCGTGTCATTGCAGCTTGTTTACTCGAATATAACTAATGTTTACTCAATTTGTCTCTTGCACCCTACCCTGCCAGGGTTTTATTCTGCTTAGCAGTGTAATGATTTGACGATAGGTACCGAAAAGCTCTGTTTTTGTCACTCTTATCACAGGCTGCATGAAGAGATCCGACTTAGCATTGCGGCTTTCTGAAAACTATAATAATTCAATACTCAGACAAATGCTCGATGGCCTTTTCAGTTAAATCTGGTAAAATTTTGTTGATGTGATCTGTTAAGGTGTAGGAGACGCCCCCTGCATGCATCTCTGTATTCGAAGAGGCCACTAACTGACCAGGATGGCTTATTTTTCTACAATTTCAGTATGCACTTTGACTTGTTTATAAGGTGGGAAGCTTATGTTTAACAAGACTCAAAAAATATCCAAATCTTCAGTCTGTTCTGGGGCATTTGTGCTCCAAAAAAGGGATGTCTTATAATAAGGCAGCATGAAGTCTCCGTGAGAGTACTGCACGCTTTAGTCCATTCTGGTGGGTTTGCGTTCAGTCAAAAATCGCGGCATCGAATTCTCATGTCGAATATGTTTTCATGATTTCAAGCGGGAGTGATTGTTTTACGCAGTCTCGATTTCATGTACATAAGTGCTGTTGTGGGAAATGCAAGCTCTTTCGGTTGCTGCTATGGTGCAAAGGAGGTTCATCCCGGTTTCGACGTTTCGTTTTAATCACTTTGCAAAACGCACTGGATGTGTAAAACAAACGCTGCTTTGTCAATGCCTTTAAGGAGTTATCACAATGCCTTGTGATTGTTGACCTTGCTGGGCTATCGGCCTCATAAATGTTCATACCAGCACCAAATTTCTCATATGGGAGCTTTTAAGCTCGGATTTTGAATTTTTGGAATGTGTTATTTTCTTAGCACAAAAATATCTTTCTCAAGACGAACTTACGCAAAAAGTAGGCATTGTACGCTGCTGTGAAGGGCACCTCTCAACTTGTTATCGATTGGTTGTGAAAAGTGTGCGGTTATATGTCGTATTTGAAGCTGCATGCTAACATAAGCCATGCCTTTCTTTGGGCTCGTCATGACGGCTTTTCGCACGGTTTTTAAGGCCACGATTTTGGGGCTGTGCGAAACAAGCCTGCTCATCAAAGCTCATACCAACTTTTTTAATGCTTTGGGACCATTTGTTGGGTAAATCCTTCTGTTCAAATGCATAATTCGCCGTGGGTAAAGCTGGCTTTCCGGCCACACTTCTTAAATCAGAAGATGATACAGTCAGCAAGGCACTTTCACAAACTGCTATTCATTGGCGTGAAACTCCTATGGAGCAGTGCAGGACGGTTGCGGAAGAAACGGGCAACACTCAGTAACGAAAACACTCGGTAAAAAGGTACACATCTAAGATCGAATTGATGTTATGCATGAGTGCAACTCAGGGGCGACGGCGCATGTGTCTTATGTAATGTGCCAGTTTCTCTGGATGAATTATGTTTACTGAAATTTGATTAACCCTTGCGTAAATGAGGCTTAAGTAAGCATTCTTATGTTATTGCGGGAGCATATCTGAGGAACCAGTCGGTCTATCTTCGGTGGCAAACTTTGCAAACCTCAACGATTTTATGGCCATCGAAATTTTCCTCGTAAGTGAAGCCCCAGAATTCGAATCCAGCTAAAAGCAAATTTATAGAGGAAGAATGATAGGATGAGAGAGATTAAAGGTGAAATCAGGAAAGGTGCGCTAGTCTAAATCTCAGAATTGCGAAGATGGCTTCAATGAGCCATGAGCTAATGTGCTGTCCATTGGGCGATCGTTGAAGCGAGGCGAACCACTTATTGTAACGGTGCACTTCCGTTGTTGGACTGCTTTAAGCATTGCAGTCTATGCCTTTCGAGAACTCTCGCCTCCGGCGTAACCAGCCGCTTCACGCATGTCTCATTTGATGTTGAATTGCTAGGCATTGATAACTTCCAGTGCTCGTGATCAATACATCACATGGAGGGTAGGAGGTAGCTGCTTCAGTTGGTGAGAACGGAAGGAAAGATGGGCTCAGACAACGTTGGTGAGGACGCAGACGACGTTTCTGGCATATGAGGAAAAGCGAATGCCGTAGCACATTTCTGAAGCGTTTTCCTGCGAAATTCCGTAGATGAGACACGCAACTTTTCATTCTCGTTAAACATCTTTGTACTAATGTTTCGGAGGGTATATCTCAGCCACAAATAAATTTTTCGAGCTGCAATTTGCTTCGCACCATACACGAAGAACCCTTGCCAGCCGGAGAGATCAACGTTTGTCCTTCAATATGCCCTGGGGCTTTGCGAAAATCTCCATCTCATTTCGATTTTGAGCGTCCCTGACCCTAGCTCGTGTTAACAACAGGCTCTTAGCGTCTTGGACATTTCCAATGACGTCCACGAGTCCCTTCAGATTCCGCTTTAGTGGTTTCGTCCAGCATCCTTAGCCGACACGGATGCTCTAAGAAATAGCGACTTTTCTTGTCGCGAGCACAATACGAACAAATTCGACACAGTGCTTCTTCTCTCCGTTTTTATTCAGCTTTCTGTCAACTGCGTTGATGAGGACATCGTATTTATGCACTTTCATATTTTATTTTTTTTGCAAATAAAGCAGTTGTTGTTCCTTGAATGTCACATGGGCTGGCATTTCTGGATGGATCAAATGTTGTGGGCCTCTGACTCTGTGGGGGAATTTGAAAATTCATGTCCAGTTTTTGAATAACGTTACTGGATTTGGACGACGAAGTTTATTCGCAGTCTGCGCCCTTGAAGTGTCTTCATTGTAAGGGTGAGGGATGTATTCATCGTCGTAGGAGAGTTCACTACAAGGGCAAAAAATCCCCTCCTCTCCCCCGGAAATCCCTGAAAGTGGACTCAAGGCGTTGCCCTTTTCTTACATTCCAACTCAATACTTGGAGCGGAGGGTTACTAGTACAGTAACATTCCTGTTGCAGCAAACCCTCCAAAACTTGGCAGCTCTGCAAAATGTTTTATAAATACCGGGAACAGAGATGAAAGTTACGTGCGAAAATTTGAGTTTGACGATTTCTGATCTGGAATGGCGATTCGTCCGGCTGAGGGACAGTAGTCGACGCAACCGACCACAGATTCGCAGCGTCACTATACTGTAGCAAGGTTGCCACTTCCGTTCATCACTTTTCGCCCAAAAAGACCGAGTCTGTTTGTCATTAACGGTTAAAGCAAAATAAGAATGTTTGTTATGCGTTCATTTGGAATTTATAAGTAAAAGTGAACAGAGTGAAACAATGATGGGAATATAGGAATGTTCAGAGGATGAGAAGGCGGAATTGCAGGCGTGTATACCAGCGCATCAGATGCGTGAGAAAAAAAATTTTTTTTTTTAAATTTTTTATATGCATGGTAGAGAGAAAGGGAAGGGGGGGGGAGGGACGACGGATGCGTGCTTCGATAAACTGCCTTTGATAATTGTTTTCCTTTTTCTCTATGCTTGCATTGTTTTCTCTTCACATATGCTCTACAGTTTTAAGGGGGATGGCGTCACCTCTCTCGCCGTCCCTTTTGTAGCTAACACCATTCTGCAGTTGATAATGTGCATTGCTAATTAATATAGAGTATTTGTAACTACAAGTATTGCACCTTTGCCATTGCTGATGCCACTCATCAGAATCAGTATTATCATCATTTGTATACCATCACTGGCACTATGCCTTAGTCAGCAGAAGTGATGAGTGATGTCATTAATAGCGCTTGATGTCACACGTATTGCGACTGGAAATCGCTATTTTTGCTGTTGTCGACTTGACTTACAATTATCTTTGGATGTCATTAGCTTTGCGGAAGCTTTGCGAAAGCCTTCGAGAGCAACTCAAGCACCTTAGCTCTAATTGGATCCGGGGGCTGGAATTTCAAAATCGTAAAAATGAGCGTTTTGGAAAACGACACGGTGGGTAATGGGCCAGATGGAGAAGGTAGTCCCAACAGCTTGTTTTTTAATACGCTTTTGCTGCTAAATTTAAACAGACAAGCTCCAGCATGATCGATCAATCCTAAGCTGAGATCGGGTCTCTGAAATATTCACCGCCATCTTTTTCTGTTGAAATGGGAATTTGGAATCCCATATCTTACCTCAGATCACTACAAAAAACCTCTTCAGATGTCTTTAGTACAACTTTTGGCTCCCAGTCGACTTTCCATATATGGAAATCGATTGCCGAAATGGAAAATTTTCTATTATTTTATTGCTCCTTCATAACTACTTGTCACCAGATTTACCAAGTGGTTGCGCTATGTGTCATCCACAATGAGCGGAATTGGATGCGTTGTCTGTTGGATAAAAAGTTTCAGTTTGATGCCAAATGAACTGTAAACGGAGACGATCTACCCAGCTGAAAGGACTTGACTACTCCTTAATTAAAGTGTTGCTATGTCATTTTGTGGGTGTTCTTGCCAAATTAGGTATGTCCTGGAAAAAATCTTGGAAGTCCACATTTGCAGGAGAGCGTAGGCTAGATTTTCAATCGTTTCAAAGAAAGCAAGAAAATCGTATAGGCTCCTAAAACTTCATAATCTTGGAGGCAATACAGTCAGCAGCGCCAGCCTAAGGCATCAGGAAACTAAGATTTGACTGTTGCAACTTTTGCGAACTCTATCTCCTTTAGACGACGTGCGTGGTAAGGGCGATGAGACTGACATGTGAGCGTCTCATGAGGCATTGAAGATAATCTCTTCTTTTTTTTTTTGTAAAATACGAAAACGTCTTCGCTTCGCTGAAGTTTTATGGCACTAGCAAGTAACTTATGAAATTCAAACGGGCTTGAACGAGGCGTTAAATTTTGAATTTTTAAAATTTACTGGAGCATAAGACAACTGGCGGCACAACACTCAGCTTGCAGTCTTTCACTGAAAGATCGTAGAGCTGAAATTTACCTCTTTTTTCTGTGCCAGTTATCTGCTGCGTTCAGGCATCTCGCCAGTCACTGCTTTTCCTTGTTCTTTATGAAGTTTTTGTCTTAAATTACAGCTTATGAGCTCTACAGTAAGGATCCTTCATAGATTACTGCAAATGCTTGCTAGCCTGCAGCCCTCGATGGTAAAATCTTCCCATTCCATCCGTTAGTATGTCATTTGATTTCGCAGCCAATAAGTGATGTAAATAGTGAAAAGGGTAGATTCCTCCATTGTTGTGTGTAATTTGAAGCGCGCGAGCAGCGGCGGCGCTGCCCGCGTTTTCCTGTGAGAGCGACGTTAGCTTTGCGGACCAATATCTTCGTGCTTGTTGCTCGTTCCTTCGGCTTTTTTTGCGTATTTGCAGTAGGTGAGCCGACCACGGACTCAAGCTGCCATAAATACTGCTTAAGCACATGCTTAATGTTTTCGTTTAAGGGAAGCGACTTTCGCGTGAGCTCTATGTGTGGAATTATGTGGGGCTCTTTAATAATCGACCTTATGAAGGTTTAGGGTCGAGTTATGAGCCAAAAATGTAAGTTTCATGACAATAGGCTCTGCATTAGCATTGGAAATCATTTGAATGATGGCAGCGTAGCTGTAGTTGAAGAACGAAGAGCAGAAATCAAGGAGAGAGCGTTGTCTAAATGAAAGCATATAAAGCCTCGGTTCTTGGCCAGTGGAAGTTTGCTGGGATTGATGCGTTGGCTGATCGAAATGTTTCACTGATATGATCTGCTACAATTTTGTAGCTGCTCGGATCAGCTTGATACACGAGATGTATTTGAGTAAGTTGAAGGTTATTAGTCGTGTTAGGGAAGAAATCGCTTCGTTATCGTCAAATTGGCTCTTGACGGAGACCCATCACAGTAAACTGGTGCAAGGAGGAGGGAGTGAAGGTAACTGAAAGGCTGCAGTGCGTTTTCGATTGGATGAAACAATGCACAAGCAGGATGCAATTGAAGAGGTGTGCCATGAGGCATGGCCGCCATCAACGCTGCGGCCATGCGATTTCTATGAGGGATCACATCACCGACGTTCCTCAGACGCCTCTTGCAGCCACCTCATCTCGTCTTCTCTCTTCTTCATTTCTTCGCTTTACAGCCGTTCGCGTTCCTGAGTGTCCTGGGTGGTGCCAGCTGTATAAAATGGCATCGTCCCCTCTCCCCCCCTCCCCCGTTATGAAGCGGTAGTGAGAACAAAAAGTAAATTTTAGCCGATATAGCTGAGTGCAATTTGAATTTAACGGTTTATTTATCATAAAAGGTTCACTAGTGTTTTTGCGCGCCTACACAGGAAGAAAATAGAAGGGGCGAACGGCTGTCATGCAATCTTGGAAACGTTCAAAGCATTACTGTAATATTATTAGTTGCCACGTAGGTTATGCGTAGGTGATAGTTCATCAAAATCGGCGAATACCGTGGAATATACGACGAAAAGATATAAGAGGAGAGAATTTAGTCTCATAAATAGGTGATGTGTCAGGGCAGGTGTGGGTCGCTGTGTTTGCTGTGCATGATGCATAGCGTGTTTTATGGGTGTTTGTGAACTTCTCACCAACCAGCCGAGCGGATCAACGCAAGTGATGTGCACGAAGATAATTTTCCTCAAGCTTTATTAGCGAAAAAAGGTAATACTGTTTACTGTTATCGCAACATTGCAAACAAAAAATATTAAGCGTCGCTCCACAGGAGAATTTTTACTATGATTTCTAAATTCAGCAGCTTGGGGAGGAAAGAGGATCATTGAACTAGCTTCAAAGAATCAAGACATACAGAATGGAATAAGGTTCCACAGCGATATCACAAAAGCACATGCCTATGTTTTTTGCATAGCATGTGTTTTAAATGGGCAGCACTTTTATGAAGAACTGATTTCTTGTTGGAAAAGTTTAAAGCGACACGATTTTATAACTTTCACGTTTCTTGGTAGGCCTAACGAAATGGAAAACTGCCAAAGCGAGGAAACTAATTGAGAAGGTGTGCTAGTAGAAGTGATGATGGCAGATGGTAGAATTGTCATGAAGGCTCGCAGCACTTCTTAAGATATCATTGCTCTTTTAGAACGTGCATCCCATGAGGGTTTTCCTGTGCACTTTTTGCATATGCACTTTTACAAAGGTGCATTATATGGATGTGACGCATGTTTATGTATCCACATGTGTCGGTCTCTCGGACAAATTCAGCTGAATGCTCTGAAAAGTTACGGCGGTTGGGTCATCACCTGCGGTCTATAATTCACTGGAGTCTCGAAACCGCAATTAATCAATATTATGTTTTGATTGATTCTTGCATGAATGTGTTTTACTTGAAATCTGTCAAAAAATGTTTTCTTATGAAAGCAAAACTTTCCTAAATGGAACGTTTGACCTTGATTCTATAATTCTGTTGGTTCTATGTTCCTGTCTAAAGTATCAGATTTATTAACCTTAATAGAGAGATTTCTGAAAACTGGTGAGAAACGGTAATATCTTCGCTCATCATTTTTACTGACTCATTTACCGTGAGCAGAAAGTGGAGACTTTAGAAATATCTACTTTTGCTGTGATGTTTAGATAAGTGGCAGCATTGAGTGCTATCTTGCGAACCATATTGCTGCTTCTCATGTTTGTGTTTTTTCAAATGTTTGCCCAAGTCTCTTTTGTATTATGAACTCGTTTCCTTTTCTGCGGCGTTGCGATCTCGCTCTAAGTACTTCAATTTGGAATAGTGTTTATACTGGCCACTTGAAGCAAGCGTAGTAAGTGCTGGAATGTGGAAAGCAATGAACCCCTTGTCTCTGTGTCGATAAGTGGAGCGTTCAATCCACATTCTGCTGCAGATCTGTTGTGCTTGGTCTAACCCCCATGTGGAGCAGAGTGTGAGTTGCTGGTCTCTGAGGAGTCGTTCTGAAGAATAGTAGTGCGATAAGCTTATATGGAGCAGCGTCGAGTTTGGGCATTTCTTCTTCATTTAACTTAAGCGTTCAAGCAAAACAGTGTTCAGTTTGCGCTGTGCAGAACCCATGTCGCTGTCGAAAAGGGTCTGCCGTTAAAACGCATATTGCCGCTGCATGTGAGCTTCAAAGGTGATGTTCGTTATGGTATGATTTGGATATGCTAAATACGCAAAAGTTCTACGTATGTAAAAGATATTTATTTATTTATTTTATTATTTATTTATTTATTTATTTGTTTACTATTTCTTTATTTATTTATCCATTCATTATTTATTTATTTGTTCAATTATTTAATTTGTTAGTTAATTAATTAACTAATTAATTAATTAATTAATCAATTATTCATTTATTTAATTTATCTATTTATTTAAATTTATTTATTCAAACTTATTTATTTTAATTTATTTATTTAAATTTATTTGTCCAATTTTGTTTATTGAAATTTATTCATTTATTTAAATTTATTTACTTATTTAAATTTATCCGTTTATTTATTTAATTTATTTAATTTATATAATTAATTATTCACTTAACTAATTATTTATAAATCCATTTATTTATTTATTTATTTACTTATTTATTCATTTATTCATTTATTTACTTATTCTAACGTACCGAAGTGGGGAAAAACACAAAACTTTGCGAAAATGAATAGCAGGAAGGAGCAAAACGTTCGTAAAGCTGCATTATGGCCTAACAGACATTTAATACATATGGGGACCGATAGTGTTTAGATTGAAACGACTCAGCCGCAGCTTAGAAGCCTAAGAAGTGGTGCATTAACGATGTCAGTAAGAAGCAGACGGAACTGGAAATTATGTAGAATGTTGTTTGCAACATGTTTCGATGAGTTGAAAGTGATGAGAGAACAAAAGTGCGTGGCTCCTAAGAGAAGTAGAGCTGGCGTTTACGGTATGTGTTACAGTCTTTGAAAAACATTTCTATCGTTTACTACGTTGCCCTGGTTAATCCCTCATTTCCTTCAGCAATTTCTTCAGGTGAGCTCCCTTCAAGGTCTTAGGAGAAGGAGTACTATCACATCTCCTCAATAAACTTTCTTTTTTCGTCATCGTAAAACTCGAAAATTTTATACATGTAAACTTTTCCATGTGTATATCACTGAAGAGCACGTATATAAATATAAATATAAATATAAACGATAAATGTAAATATAGATATAGTTGTAAATATGGATGTATATGTAAATGCAAATATAGACATGAATGACATAAATATAAATGTATGCATAAGCAAATACAGATATAAATATAATATAAATATCAGTATCAATACAAATATAAATATAAATATAAAAATAGACATGGATGATATCAATACAGATATAAATATAAACATAAATATGAACATAAATACAAATGCAAATACAAATACAAATATAAATACAAATATAGGTATAGATGTAAATATAAATATAAATGATACGTAGACATAAGTATAGATTCAAGTATGAATTTAAATGTATAAATGTAAATACAAAAGTAAATATAAATGTAAATTATAAATACCACCTCCGAAGGTACACAGAAACATCAGAACGGCCATGGTTTAGTGCGATATCGTCCGCCATCCCCGCGATAAGATGGCAAAGGTGGCAAACGTTTACAAAATATCGACAGGTGCTTACGTGGGAAAGGCGTATTGTTTTCATTTGCGGCCTGACTGACGTCACATGAAGCTAAAAAAGGTTCTCGGAGTGTACATAAATTGTAGGTATCCATTCGTTAGCGTGGAAATTCGAAACGTTCTCCGGAACACATACCCATTGTTCATAATACGGTGCAAACGTCGCAGTACTCGCAGTATGCTTTTGCATTTTGTGAATATTGAGATTCAAGCGAATCAGCTAAAGTAGTACCTGTTTATCTATCGTTTTATTTGGGCAGTGAGAAGACATTCGTGCTTTTCCGCTTTCAGGAAATGTTTTTTTTTTCTGCTTGCTTCAAATAATACCTCGATGATGCGTTAAAATGCTGTTGAAGATTTACTTTTTAGTCGTGGATGGACAGCGAGCATAGGGTGATTCTCAATGTTGGCGGTATCAGGCACGAAACCTATACACATGTTCTCAAGAAGATCCCGGCGACAAGATTATCCAGGTGAGCGTTTATCAGCTCGCCTCTAAAGGCATTACTTCTGAGGAAACCATTGCCAAAGACTGCAACGAATTTCCTTGGGCCGTGCATCAGGATCATCTGCCCATCTTTAGGGCCCTTTCAGGGAGCGTGTCCACGCTGTACAATCTGTGTGACCGCACAAGAAAAATTCAAAGCGATGACGAAATGTTAAAGTCAATGTTTCGGAGCCAAAGTGTATAGTTGAGAAGCTGTAACGCAAAATGATTTGAAATGTTAAACTGGTTGCGATACACCAGTTTTTGGTATCTTTGAAACAAGTCATGACAGCTAGTAAGTCGTACCACTCGTGCACTTACATCTCTTCATTCACTACACTTAGTGTTGATGTTCAGAGCGCCGAACTGTGAGAGTCGTTGAATAATTTTCAGACCTCTGAGCAAAAATTTCTTTCGCTGACCAACACTAGCATCACTTCGACAGTTTACTGTCAAATGTTCATATATTGAGGTTTCCAAAATGGCGTCTTGAATAAGTGAAGGGCGAAACGAGAAGAAAAAACTGATTGAAAAAATCTAGATGCTAGCAGTGCTGCGCAGCACGAAGCGCACAGTAATTTTCCGTTTAGAAGTTCCTGCTCCGCAACATTGCTATTCAAAGAATTTTTGGATTACATTCGAATCGTTCACCGACCACTCATATTGTTTGATACGGTAGGTTTTGATAACGAAGCTTCTTCCCTGTTCTAACTGTACACTTTTTATATCTTGCTTGATTTTCGGACAGGGAATATTACTGAGTAAAAAAATAAACAAGTTAATCTTTCACAGCTTTTCTTTTTCTCCTTCTTTTCCAAATTCTTGACTCGTATTTACACATGCTTTTTCTGTTCAGGCACGACACAGCATTATTTGCCCACGTCAACAATCATTCTTCATCAGCTATGAGTTGCCGTTCACTTTGTTTAGTTTCGGAGCCCAGTTTCGAAAATCTAGAGTTCTTTTGCGAAATTAAATTTACTGAAATTTTGTTGAAAAAATTTGCTTCCAAACTGTTCGAAATGTTGAAAGCAAGAAGCAATTTTTTGCGAATTATCTGATTTTACTGAGGGCAGGTCATGTGGAGCCTCTCCAAGGGGAATGCAGTGTTAGCAAAATTCATTGAAATCCAGAGATTTCTCCGTGAAGTAATGAAAGTTTTCATTTTCTTTTAACTGCTATAAATCATGTCTTGATTATATCATCAGGAATTTTCTGCCTCTATTTTATCCTCCTTTTTCTTTTCGAACTCTTTTCATCCTATTATAACCAATTATTCAACATTTCAATGAAAACCCTCGAAGGATTTACCTTCCACGACATGAGCAGTGGTGACTTTTTATATACCCACCATTCAAGTGGTTCAAAATTGCATGTCTGGATGTTGTTTCCATAGGACATCTGATATAAGACGATTGCCCTATGCGAATCAAGATTCTTTGCCGCATCTCAAAAACTCCATATAGGCAGTCATTTTGTGAATTTTTTCTGAGTCTGCAACAGGCTCTGTGGGAGAGCATATATTTCATCGCACAACAGTGGTGACATCACCTGGGTACCCACTTTCAAAATAATCGGAAAATGCAAAAAAGTCTGACTATTTCCTCATTTATCGAAAGGCGCATTAAAAAAGCAGAACGTGATAGAATGAAGAGCACTGAGAAGCACTGAGAATCTAGCTGCTAAAACAGTCAAACTCTTCAGATCTAGAAAAGTTGACTGCAACCCTGATGAGAGATTGCTTGCAGTGATTTGCAAAAAAAAAAAAAAAAAAAAAACGGGAACTCTCAACAATAGGAAAGAAAATTTCGGGTTCTGGGAAATTTTTTTCGGCCATTCGACTTGGTTTGTTACGAAATTGCCCTTTCGGGCACCAATTTTTTCAAAAACCCAACAGTTTAGCAAAAGCTGGATGAAGTTTATTGTTCATTGTGTCGCAGGATTTTTCCTTGCAAGTAGAAAACTGGGAGAGCCGGACATCCAGAGGAGAATGGATCGGATTCTCGACGTTCATGTCCAAAACTGGTCCGTAGAAATTGTTTTTCGTTCTCAACGATGAAAAAACCTTGGTCACTGTCATTGAAGGTTGTCAGGATGTCCATGAAGCGATCTTGAAGTGTGTAAATAAAGCCCTAGTGTTTAAAAATGAATCGACCTGAGGAGAGTGTCTCATTCTTGGACTTTTACAGTACAACAACTTACGACGGTATCAGGTGCTTTCTGAGTTGGGGTAATGAAAAATCTCACTACAGCAGTACGTCACCATCGCTGGTTGTCGTTGTGGCAGTGGAATATTTATCTGAAACAGGCTATTGCTATAACTACGATGAGAAATGCTAATTTTTTTCCTTTGTACCTATCTTCGCTTCCAAGAAACACATTCAGGTTGACACCGAATTTGGCCAATTATGATCCTGTCTTGAACGAATATTTTTTCGATCGACATCCCGGCGTATTCTCGATGATTCTTAATTACTACAGAACAGGTTGTTCTTCCTCTTTTCTTAGTAAAGTCCTGCTGAAGAAAACGACGAAAACTAAATAGGGATTTTTGCAAAATGAGATGTTCTGCCTTTATCGAGAATCTAGCTTTAGTTCGGAGATCAAGTCACAAACAGTGTGCTCAATTGCTCCGGCGTCACGTCGCCCCTTTTCGCATTGCAGCGCCACATCTGCGCTCTCATGAATGGAAAGTGAGAAAAGAAGTGCAATAAAAGTGCTAGGCAGTCTTCTGTGAAAAAAAAAAGTGCTTTTTATTATTTCGCTCAGCTTATTTGTACCTTTGCTATGACGGCTGACTTCTGTGAGCATGCAAAGAGAATGACTGGATAACGAATTCATCACTCTTTGCGACTGCGTATATGCCGATATAGATCTTACGCTTATCAGAGCACTATTCATTCGTTTTTGGGCACTCCTGTAAACAGTTGTTTGTACCTGTAAACAGCTGTTTTTATTATCATTTCTTTAAGAGAAAAGCGACGACTAATACGTCGAGCCAATTTTTCCATCTTTCATTGTCCTTTCTTGATTCATAAGCTCTGCTGCATTACGGAGAAATTTTCTCTTTTTTTCAAATTAATCCGACCTGAACGCTTCCGCTTAACGTCGTCGAACCACTTTGACAAGACTTTTGCAAATAAAAGAGCGGTGAGTAAAAAAACTTGTTTTAGTGCGTATCCAGGTACTTAACGCGTGGGTCTGACTGTTGGGAAGAGTGTGCAATACATGAAGAGCAATGGATAATTTAGGTATGAGATCATGTCAGTATGCCTCATTCACCAGCAGAAAAGAACTTGAAATGGCAGCGGGTGGGAAAAAAACGATATAAAACTTTTAAACAAAACAAATTTCTCAAATGTGTGGAGTGAATGCTGTGGACCATTATGATTGAAGCATTTCACTTACTGGAAAGGATGCAATAACCACAAGGATAAGATAATGCATATTAACCTACTTGCCCACTGTTTGTTTGAGCGAGCAATTCATTGTGGCTGAAGATCCCATAGTGCACTCAAGTGTTCAGGGTTCATTCGGAAGTTAATCCATCATAGCAAAATTTGCACGATCCTCTTCGTTGTGCACATGAAACCAGTGTTTTTCCTCGTAGCTCCTGCATAGGAGCTTTGATTTTCTGCAGAAATATCAATTCATATACTTTTGCAAACATTGCACATTTCAAGCATTTTATTTTATTCAACTGAACTGCGTTGTAGTAATTCAATGAAAGGAGTAAGATTTAAAGCGAGAGTTGCGAACAAGGGGGTTGTTTGCTGTCGCGACTCTTTGAAAGCAGAAGTGATGTGAGCAACAATGGTGGTTGAGTGATAAAAATTATAGGGAAGCTACACTATCCGACTAATGTGTGCGGACCACTGTTTGAAGATGAGCTGGAATTTTGGGGGTTGGATGCGAACCAGGTAGAGCCATGTTGCTGGATGACTTACACACAGCACAGGTAAGCAGTGTTTTCGTTCTGCTAAGCTTTAGAGGAGAAGCTAGTTGTCATATGTGGTGAAGCTACTCTTGTTGTCGTCAAAAAGGAGCTAAGTTTACCCGAGAACGTACGGTTCATTTACAACGCTCATCGTTCAGTCGCGTCTCTTCGCCTTTCGATTTACAAAAGCTGAAAAGCTTTAAATCGCGTACGCGGCATTTGAAGCTACGTTGACTTTCTTTTCTAATTTCTGCTGTAGTTTGCTTTTCGATTTTCTTAAAGTTGGAAGTGTAACTTGTAAGCAGGCATACACGTTGAGGCAAGCTTGCTAAGGAAAAAGGGTATATGCGCTCCAGCAAGGAATGCATGCAAAAGTGCAAGAACTGTGCTGAACGTTTATTAAACTAAAATGGTGCAGGTCAAGAGCATTTAAAGGGGAACGTGGAAAGAGTATGACAGTGAGCTGCTTCGGAATTGATGCGCAGTTGGGTAAAAGAAGTTCGAGGACGAAAAAGAGTCGTTATTCAATTGTGTCGGACAGGTTTTTTCCCAGGTTCTTTCCATATGGAAAATGATGTCATCGGAAGTGAGGTCCGCCAGAAGTGAGGAAATGATACATACGTCGCTTACATAGGGGAACGTGAGAGAGCAGAGCAGCAGGTTGGAATCTTTAACCAGTTACGAAATAGTGCGGAAAAAAGGTGATAACGGTGAATCGATGAGGCGTAACATTCACATCCATAGGTAGGTCATTTTGTTCCACTAAGACTCGAGTAGAACGGGATATGTTGCAGCGTATCTTGTACACACAAGATCTGGAAGTGAATCAGGAACATCGAAAGAACACCACATACGACATGGCTTCTCTTTTTGAAAATGCCTTGTGAATTTCTTCTTTTTCATTTCATTGCTTAAAAAGTTTATAGAGATACGCAGGATACCCTGGCCGTGATCGAGAGCTTGGATCTGGACGTGGATCCACCAACGCAAGAGGAGGTAGCGAAGAAGTTCGGATGGGAGGACGATTATTATTCAGGCACACTCTCGAAGTGGCAGCAATTAAAGCCGAGGCTATGGGCTTTGTTCGACGAGCCATGGTCATCACAATATGCGAGGGTAATTCCTGTGTATGATTGTCTGAAACTCGGAGTGACAAACGATTCCATAAGGCTATGTTTATTTGCTGACAACCGAACCAACCGCACTTAGTGCTTTGTTTTATAATTACAAGCACAATTGGATTTTTTGTCTTCCCGCTGATGTGTTCACCTGTTGCATGGCTGTCAGTGCCGCACTCCTAAATAGGCGCTTTATGGTTGATTGCTACATTTCAATTGCTATCCGTTGAGTGTAGTTGGTGCTTGCCGTTCCCTTAAAGTTTCAGGTTTCCGTCCTCGTCAGTATTTTCCTCACCCCAGTGTCGTTTCATTTGTGCTCCAGTCGTACCCAGCATTTCAATTTTCTTTAACTAAAGGTAAGATTTGTGCACAGTTTCCTTTTTACCTGTAACATGCAATCCCAGCATAATGTAACTGTAGTATTTTGGCGGGATACTAATAAAAATACTCTTCGGCAACCTTTTCGAGTTGTCGATTTATGAGAAAAGGAGGGTCTAATAATATTTGATCGCTTAGCTTGGAAGACTGTGCACATTGGAAAATTGGGCATGGAACCTGAACGCAGCAAGTGCGTACGACATATTATACACTATGGGGCCCACGAAGTGAGTCGAAAAAAAACAGAAGACGAGGAAAAAGCATGCGATAGATGTGGACATCGTCCAGCGCCACAAAATGAAAGTCAACATTTAACCAAAAATGTGGAACATGTTGTACGGAAGCTGCAGTAACTCTTCTTATGATAATGGCACAGTTTCTATATGTCAGATGAACGCTGCTTTCAGTTTGAG
Organism: Baylisascaris procyonis; assembly: GCA_037389465.1. Classification (NCBI taxonomy): domain Eukaryota; kingdom Metazoa; phylum Nematoda; class Chromadorea; order Rhabditida; family Ascarididae; genus Baylisascaris; species Baylisascaris procyonis. The sequence continues at coordinate 7,684,258 of JAZARR010000059.1, forward strand.
TGGAGACTTTGCGAATAGTGGCGCCACTATCCTTAGCAGCACAAAAATACGAAAATTTTCGACCCACTTCACTCTCTTCAGCTAAAAAAGTTTCGATCCGCGGAGCGCGTCTCATTTGCAGCTTCCATTGGCTTGCTTCGCTCGCCATAAAGCTGCCTCGCTGGCACTGCTTTCGACACCGCTTCTCTTCACTTCGTCAGCGTCTAACATTTACTTCAACTTCCATTTAAAAGTTCAGTTATCCTTGCTTTTCGCATTTTGGGGTTTTCGGCTCAGTTGTGTGTTCACTTGCGGAAAAATCAAACTTTTCCTTACGTCAGCACTTTTTATATGAAATCTTTCTGTATTTGAAAATATTATCAAACAGTAGAGAAGATACCTACCTCCAACAGGAAATTCACTGAAACGCACTGGCATCTTTAAGTGGGGGGGGGGGGCAGAAGTTTTCCATTTTTTTCTCTCAAGTTGTTCCAATATGGACTTGTGGTGTATGGCTCATACTGATACACTTAAAATTTGATCTGTAACCTTTGCTATATGAAATGTGATGTTTTTATATTTTTCGGCTGACGGCTCTTATCAGCGCCAGCTAGCAAAAGAGGTCCACACAAAAGTCCACGGCATTGCATATCTAGGCAAGAGCGTGCCCAAGAACTTGGGAAGCAAAATGTATCTATGGTTGGGTACACTTTACTTCAAAGGAGCTGGATGCGGAACATCTGATGTGACGGTGAAGGAAACAGTGGCTTTATCTGCGAATTTTGCCTATGAATTGCATGAGCATGCGTGTGCTTCTTTAGTTTTTGCTGTTAGCGTGCCTTAGCTGCGTTTGTGCGTTTATGAATGCACCACTGTCATTTAGAGAGTTGCAGAAGGTCGTTACATTGGAGCAGTGGAATTTGGCAAATACAGTAGGTGCTGCGCACTGAAGTCCTCGTGATGTCTGACGATTGCGTTGATAGTGAGGAAATGGCAGCATTGTTTCTGTGCACGACCCGTTTTTGAGCGCCTTCTTGCGATCTCTTCAGCTGTTAAGGTTGAGCGGAGGCGAGGTTAGTTTCAGTAGCGCTGGTTCCTTCTCCACCTTCCCCCATCCTCTCGATTCTTTTGTCCTCCATGTGGAGAAGTGTGATCGAGGGGTCAGCTGTAACACTGTTCTCAGCTGCGGCCCATAAGAAAGACCAACTTGTCAAATAGTAGAACATCTACTGATAGCGGGATGAGGGAACTGCACCGCCTTAAATATCCCACCCTGTATGGAGCTCTGTGATTCGAAGGAAATAGCCAAAATAATATTCTAAAAAGAACTTCATGGTCGGATGGCCGTCTGACCTATTTTCATTCCGACCACCACCATGTTATTAGTCCTTAACACTTCAGTTGCCAAAAAACATGCTAACTTATTCCAGACTGTCGAGTGCCACCTAAAATGGACCTTTGACTTTGAGATTGGTGCGGTCTGAAACTTTAGAGAAAACATACATATCTTTCCAAATGGCAGGTGAACCTCTTTTCAAATACTTGCATGAAAGGAGCGGCCGTAATTAGGGTAAGTTGTCGCGACAAAATTATGGTTCTTTTCATAATTTTCATACAAAACCATAATTTTCATAGAGGGTCAATTCATTTTGTAAGAGAAAATGCAACTTTTCATTTTGTTCCACGAACAACTCGATGCTTCTGTTAATAAGAAATCGTAAACACTCCGTTCCAGATTAAAGAAAGAGGAGAAAAGCGGCGCTGAACTGGCATAGGCAGATATTGAGGCATAACACACGTCTTATCGTTTTAGCTGAATTGGCTGCGATCAATTATTTCCAGTGGGTGAGCGGATAGTTTAAATTACAAAACGCGCATGTCATGCACACTTTTCTCTTTGTTTATTAGTGGTTATAACAAACGTTTCAGGTTAGCTCATCAAGTGGCGATCATTTTTGAGAATTATAGCTCACAAAGCATGCATCTATCTGTTGGCCACATCGACAGTTCAAAATTTAGAGTCATTGGTAACGCGGAATTGGGCTGTTTTATAATATCTTCCAGGATGTGTTTTCACGTTTATGCGCAACATGCGGGGAGCTAAAGCGGACCCAAATTTTCCCTGACCCAAGTGTTGTTCGTTCCCCATGAAGTTTTCTCAGAAGTCTTTGAAAGATTTATTTCATACCATACTAGGAAAAGACCGGAAAAATCGTAACTTTTTTGGTTAATGTTCGGCTTTGCTAAAAACACAAATTAGCAAAGTTTTTATGGCTCGATCCAGTAAAATGATCGTGTGTTAATTTTGGAGCGATGGAGGCGGGCATTTCTTTTAGTTCACACGGGCAACGGTTGTCTAACATTTTGGATCGCAGTTCTCAGATCCCCAAATATTTTTTCCGACAAGCGATCATCCCGCTCAATTTTCTACTTAAGTCGCAATCGCTCACATTTCTTCGTTCACCGATAAGCATTTTTCGCAGTGCGGCTGCAGAGTAGTGTTCGGAGTTCGCCATCATCCCCTCGGCGGAGTCCGCCTCAGGATGTCCCCGCGTGAAGTTGACTCAAAAAATTTGAACCACAGGCCCCCGCATCCGAAAAAATCTCGCCCTTGTGAGGCATCTCCTGGGACCGACCTCTCCCCCGTGGATTTTGTCATCTCTTTGAGGTAAAAAAATGGGTCTCGCCTTTGCGAGCTGAAGAAAATTCTCCATAGAGTAACACGAACACGAAGGAGCTGCGTCAGACCATGTGCTCATACAGTATACGCTGAATGGAAACGTGACGTTTAGCTGTCAGTAGAGAAACAACAATCTGCTGCAAAAGGGGATGCCCGGATATCATGTTCGTAGTCAGAAAACATGATGGAAAACAGGAAAGGCTGTAGGTGAAGGACTCAGTGTCGATGTTTTATAAAGATTTTTGCCCATATGCAGTCAGCCAAAGTAGCAGAGTTTGATAGAGTTCCAAAGAAAGCACTGAAATTGAGAAAAAATCAGATCTTTAAAGTGCGAGAACTGTGCTGTTTTCTTAAGTGAATTATTTCAACTAGAAAACACTCTGAGGAATGGAAACTTGCAAGTGGGATCGTCATACACAAAGACAAGGAGACGCGAAAAATGCAGCAAATTTGAGCATATATCGTAACTGCCTAGCATATCGAAATTCTATTAACTTTGTTTTTGCGCACAATTTTTTATTGCAGTGGATCCGAAAATGTCGCGTTTTTGCCACGCATTTCGCAAAAACCTTCCAATACAGAAAGTTTAACCGAGGTCATGAAAAGAATGAATCTCGCGAGGGGAAAAGGTTGTTCAACCTGATATCAAGAAGCTTACAGCACTCTCAAGCCATATATACGTCTTCAGCTAACCAAAAACACGTTTCGTAAAGGATGAAAACATTTCCGCCTTATCAAAAAGTTAAGCCATCGGTATTGGTGCCCAACAAGATGCCGTTTTATCTTGCTTTCTTCTGTAGGCTTTTCATCTTTTTCGGCATGGAAAAGATGCCCCGGTTAGCTTGCAAAACACTCATGTAACATAATTTCGATTCGAACAGTTGGAAGTAGCAAGGGAATCAACATTCGGCCACTGAAATAGAGGCAATAATTAGCAAAGACAATGTAAACCATTGATACCAATTTGGTTTTTTAAAGTATTGCAATTCATGTTGTTCTTTTCGAAATTTCGAAAACTATATAATGTTGTGTTTCACAGTCTTGGAATTTTCCTAAGGTATATTGTACTCTACTATCGCTCACAAAAATTCCATAAATTATGCAACAATACAACTTGCTCAGTCCGTTAAATTATACTTTACACTCAGAAAAATTGTACAGGATGTACGATACTTTGTCTTACTACTCCGAAAAATTAATAAGCTCTGCTCTCTTTCATAGCGATAGAATACGAATAAAATTGCGATGTGCTATGTCGGGCTGTCACATTTCAGAGGTCTGCATTTCGCCAGCATTCTCGGATTCATTGTTGCTTATAGTTTTGATCATTTTCGATTCAAAAAAGAAAGCTCTACGAGTATCCGCGCTCTCCACACCTGCGTCACCTGCGTCCCGCATCAATGCAGCCTACTTATTCGAAAACAATGCAACATCACTATACTTCTTACATCATCCCTGCTACAAACTCTTTTCGCTGGCAACCCCTCCAGTAGTTAGATTGAGTCTTGCATGCCAACATATCTGGCACAAACACACCTTTTGGACTCCACCTGCAATTTCTGCACCAATCCAGTTGCGAATGATATGTTAGGATCGCAGTTTTTAAAAATTGCTTCTATTGCAGCTTTACACGAAAACGATATACTGAAATAGCATGAACGACATGAAAACGCCTTCGTTACGAGAGCATCTCTTCATCAAGAGTTCTCGATTCCGCGGGGGATTACAGGGATCCCGTGGGCGTAAAAATTTCCCCTTCCGCGCAGGTGTGATTCATTGCATCATATAGAAAGACCTCCAGCTGGGGCCTCCGTATATTAATATAGAACGAACACTGCTTGGCGCTCCGCTACAGCCGATTATCTTGCAACGTACATTTTGCTTCAATCCTGCACGCTACTTCTTGAGTTCAGCGTTCCAGCGCTTCTGAGCGCTTAAGCGTTAATGTTGACAGTCGCGTCCGCCGAAGTCGTGGTCTCTCGAATTGAAATTTTCCAGGATGCAGAAGTAGCGTGACCAATTTTCAGCGAAGCTGAACAATAAAGAAAACGCGATCTTTTCATTAGGCAGGAGAAGGAAATTTCTCAAAGATTGGATAAGAATACTAGGAAAAGATACATACAGGATTAAACCGCAACATACGTAGGCAGCTGTTTAAGAAAAATGTAACAACGCTCGACAAGACGATTAAGATATAGTACGTATCGGGTGCGGGAAGCGTTGTTTTGGGGCTAAATCTCCATAGCTAGAAGTCGAATCGTCCTCGTTTCTGCCCTAGCAAATCCCCTTGTTCTTCCTGATTGGATGTCTGCATTTCTTTATGAAGTCTCAGTCACTTCATTCGCCATATGAAAATATTGTGCTGAGAAAATATTGTGGCATATATATGCTTTTTAAAGGGTTCCACTACTTAGCCAGTTCGAACACAAGTGGAATTAACGTTAAATAGCCGTCAGAGCGCCGCATTCCATGGTTTCTTCTCAGCCATATCTTGTGATTGTCTGCCATGTTCTTATGGTCGATTGCAGAGCCCGATTATATTGCTTCTATTCATAGAAATGTGATGTGAGCCACAGACGAGCTGGTGGAAGGATGTATGGAATTGGTTTAGCGTGAAAATGAACTTAAAGGTGTTTTGAGGCACAAGATGCCTAAATTCCTCCTTGTTGCTAACACCGCCGTTATTGACGCTGAACTGCATCAATGTGAGGTCAGTGGTGGGAGTAGTGGTTGTCCGTTTGTGGTCTGTTATTTGCATAACTTTCCTTTTAGGGACATTGCTTTCGCCATTTTTGCACTTCATCGCGTTTTTCTGTGCATCCATTTGAGTGCTGCTTTACGTTCAGTTTTATAGCTATTGGAAAAGTATTGAAGTATTAGTTACGTCCAGTTCTTTCGCTCTTTTGTCAGGTTTGCAGTTTTTTGTCTTAGAATTATTGCTGAATCATTTAAAAATCTTCAACAATTAGAAAAGGCGAAACTGTAGCGCAGAAGATTTGCTATTTCTAAGGCTTCCAAAGAAAACAACTTTAGGAGGAATTTTTATGGCGTTTATGAAGGATCGCAAAAAAATTGTTTAATTAGAGTGATGTTATCATATCATCCCAAAATATCAGCGTTAAATTGTATTTTATCTCACTACGGATCGAAGGAGCCTTTTTATTTTACAGTACGTAAGACCATTTGGTTGTAAACCTCGCGAGTTTTTAGGTAATATCGGTCATATCTGTTTTCTTCGTGATAACGTCAATAGTATGTTTTTGTCTGAAGACGCACCCGCATCTGCGTATACCCGACATCGATGTTGATTCGAGGAACGGAACAACTAGCACGCTTATAGTGATCAAAACGGCAACACGGTCTGCTATTTTAATTGTCAAAATTGACAGATACCAACGATATCGTTCAAGTTACGGTGTTTAGGAATCTGGAAGGGATAGCTTGGTACCACTCTGTATGAACTTATAAACTTTGACTTGGTTTGAAGCACAAAACGGTGGCGCTAGCGTAATCTGTTTGTGAGTTCATAAATTTTGCGCAGAAATTTATTACCGTCTTCGTGCAACGACATGAGTGAGCAGCCATGTTGTTTTCTTCACAAAAAGACTTTGGTTTCGCATACCCACTCTTGCCTCTTGCTCTTCCACGCTTACCCATATTACCTTCGAGAGATGTATACGCAGTTCCAGACATTTGTGTTCCAAGCAGACTCAGAAATGTATGAAAATTCGAGGCTTATAAAAGAAAAAATTGTGGAGAGATGAAAATTTGTAAGGAATGAGGTGTTGTAACAGCCAAATGCCTTAAAGTTAATTGGCCTTCGCTTGTTACCAAAAAGTTCGTGCGCGAAAGGTTTTCGGATTTAGTACAATTTTTGAACTGAATGGCGATAAGGTTGCGCTCCGTGGTTACTACACGGAGCTTCTGCAGACGAGAGGCAGGAACCGGATAATAAGTCGGCATTGGTTGCGCGGAGATTACTTTTTAAATAGTTTTTTTGGACTCTATTAAAATATTTCGTTACTGGAGTGGGGCATATCGCATCGGCAATTTTTCAGTTCAGACGAAGCGCACGTCCTTGTATGGGCTTCCTTCGAAATTAACAGCACAATTGCTGCGGACTACTGCTCGTATGACCAACTGCTATACGTAAATCCGGTGATGTCATAACCGAATAAAATCCGAGCAGCTCTAGAGCGGGAGGAAAATACCTTTTGAAATGGAACGCTAGTTTTTATCGCAGATAAAAGAGAAGTTGCTTGCAGTGCTCATCCGGCTTTTTTCTACGTCGAGTTAGTCAGCAATATGTGGTTTACCCTAGAGCTGTTCCTACGTTTCGTCTTTTGCCCCAATATTCCGAAATTCGTCACGCAACCGATAAATGTTATTGGTGAGTCTTACATAGAAATATTGTCGCCTGTGTTAAGAGCGCTGTTACTCGATGCGCTACACAGTTGTGGATCGTGCTTGAAATGTTAAGGTACATCCATTCATACTTAAGTCGTCTAATAGATTAATTCTGGGAGTGAAATGGAATGTGTGAGATGCAACGAAATAACAAGGGATAGTAGGTTGCATAACATTTGAGAAAAAATGCCACTCTGTTATGCAACGAGCCCTAATCCTCAGCAATAATTCATTTTTCCGCCTACTTGTTCGGCGATGCAATAAAATTGTATGTAGAAATTTCGTAGCAAATTTAATCCAAAATAGGTGATTGATACGTTCTTGAAAATATCCAAAGATGATCCTGTTTTCAGCCTAGCTTCAGTATTTCGCGAGTAGAAATAACGGATAGAAGTGCGAACACATACGCATAGACAGGACATTGCCGTGATGGGCTTCTCGAAAAATTTACAGTTCGGCGCATGACAGCGCGGGAAAACGAAGAGCAGCGGAGAAGAAAAAGCTACATTTTCCTAGCTACTTGTCGAAGTTTTTGTCCTTCCCTGCTCTCACATCATTCCTTTTTCTTCTCTTTGGGAGAAGGAGGAGGGGAAAGGAGCTTTTATCTTTACCGGTAAAAGAATTGCAGATTTGATAGCGACTCTTTCCTTCTATGTTGACTGGGCTCTTGACAAGGCGTTAAGCGGTGCGAATCGCGACACGGTGGAATTTTTTTCAATTATTCGTATTTTGCGCTTGTTTAAGCTCACTCAGCACTCATCGGGATTGAAGATCCTTATTCAGACCTTCAAAGCTTCTGCTCAAGTAAGAGTGCGATATTTTCGTTTTGCCTTCACCTTCTTGATGGAGGTAATGCTATTTGATCGCAAAGGTGGTATCTTACAAAGGTTAGGTGTGTTGGGGTAATATTTTTGTAGCAGTGTTACGACTATTCTATCTTGTATCCTTTCGCAAAATACAAATAAGTACGTGGAACGTTGTCTCGCTGTTTTCTTAGAGAGAGACAGTTCAGCGGGAGTATTTCCTGCTTGCACAAATTTTGTGATACTCGGGCTCCATATATCATCTCTGTCCCTGCACTGCATGTGGCATTTTATTGAACTCCGCACTGTACGAGATTGAGGCAGAAGACGTTTTTCCAATATGTTGCTGGAAATTTACTTCGCTCGAATATAAGAGAACCAACCTTATTTCAATAATCTGTTGTTTTATACCTATTCTATTCAGGAGCTCCTCTTGCTGGTATTTTTCGTCCTTCTTGGTATTGTTATTTTTGCCGCCCTCGTTTACTATGCAGAACGAGTGGAGCACAATCCCGATAATCAGTTCGACTCAATCCCTGTCGGTTTGTGGTGTGAGTTTGAAAGGTATTTGTGATTATGAGGGAAGGAACAGAGCAAAGCTTTGTTGGTGGGCTACTGTTGGAGACATATCTTAAGGTCTTGTAGCTACAGCACCTGCTACTGCGATTTCGGCGGTGCGATCTGCGTCGATTGGCTAAAAGTAATACTCTTCTAAATTAACATCAGCTTGGTCGAAGACATTTGTTTCTCAGGTTCTTCTCAGCTTCTGCTAAATGGTATACAACAGGACTTTCATTCCAGCAGGTGCATTCTCTTACATTAGAAATAATGAATAATGTAGTTCTTAGCAAATAGACAAAACCTTCGGAGAGCTGTTTTTGCTTAAAAGCAGTACGCTTTCAGTTGTCGACTACGGTACATCAGAATCTTGTTGAGGAAACGCAAAAGAGCTGCCACGAAATAGAGACACCCAACAAAAATAGTTGTTGAGTTCGTCCTTACTCTTGACGTGAATGAGAGTGATTGTCACTTTTCAGGGGCAATTATCACGATGTGTACCATCGGATTTGGAGATATGGTGAGTAGGTTTGACGCGTTACGAATTCTTTTGCTTTTACGTAAGCAGTGGGACTAGCAGTCGCTGCCACTATCAGTAGTGACGCTACTTGCTGGCACGGCCTTGTTTTTTCCATTGTGCATACAAGCTGATCTTAGGCAAGGCGCCACTGAGGAACAAATCACGACATATTCCTGCTACAGCGCAGTAATGCAAGTTTATGACTTTTTGCACGGAAGGCAGCCCGAGCTCAGTTCAAATATGTTCCGCGTTGCTGTTCAAACATTGACATTCCTCAACTTGAAAGTGCCTTGGACCGGCGGAGGACTTCCTCCAGCTGTTGCTAAATAAACTAAAGAGAGTGAAAAGTGTGATTACAACCATAATATTTTGAATTGCTTTATCTGTGGTACGAAAAAGAGAATGCTTATGGTTCAAATCAAAAGGATCTCAGCCGACATAATCACCCCTATATGGCTGGCTTACTCGTGTAGATGTATAAAGGGTTAAAAAAAACACCAGCACGCATACGTGAATAAAGAAGAAAAAATTAACGCAGTGAAGTGAGAGAATCAAATGGAGCAAAATGGAGCCGCCAGGAGTACGAAGAGAAATCATAGAACAGACACAGCGAATATGTCCTTGTATGTACAGCTTACAGTGAAAAAATTTCAGTCGCAGATCTAATGCTTATATTGATTGTTTTAATTTCTTTGATGGTATCTGCTATAAGTATGCGCTGGAAACTGGTAAATGACAGTCAATTGAGGTTTCTTTCAAGCACTGCCACAGCTTTTGCTCATTTTTCTTTTGGAGGAAACGGCTTCCAAAGATTAATGATTGATCTGTGTTAAAAGACATACAAAGATCGGCTTCAGTTCTGTGAAACCGAGGTGGTCCAAATGACTCTGTGAAACCGAGGTGGTCCAAATGACATGTAGCTTAGACGTTCTAGATAGCTCACCTGGGTAGTCTGCATAATTTGTGAACAACTATATTCCGACATAAGCCGACCACACTTCAGGAGAATATTCAGGATCAGGCCACACATGACGCAGAGGTGTCTCAGGGTTTGAGAGACGGAGGAGTAGAGGTTTGCGATGCTCCTTCTTCACTTTTACGTTTGAGCGCTTTTTGAAACACACTTCTCAATGAATTCTAATGCCCCAGTCTTTACAAATAGCAATGCATGCAACTTATTAACGATTGCGACAACGCCAAGTTCATACATTAGAATATTGCATATTCATATGCAGGGTGATTGAGGCAACACTGTTAGCATATTAGAGAAATAAAAGGCCGGAGAGCTTTGCATACGAAAGGTGATCAGTAGCGCTTCTTCGCTTACATGTGCACATGGCCGATATAGATTGAGGTGGTGTATGCTGTTGGGCTCTTTGGAAACTGCACAGCGATCGAGGTTACTGCGAAAGCAATTAATAACTTTGCTGGACGCTCTGATGAGATTCTTGTAGTGAGAAGTAGATGAAGTTTTGTTAGCGCGCCTTGTTTTTCAGTAGGCACGACTGTAAATGGTATGATCTGATTGAGGGGGGGGGAGGGGGGACGTATGCCTAGTGGAACAAAATTGCCACATACCTAAACATAGATGGAAATGAGCACCCTTTAGCACCAGCTGGGAAACTCGTTCTTCGATTAGACGAGGTCAAAAAAAAATTGAGGAAACCCTACGGAAGCTTTGCATTTGAGGCTTCTTCAAGCACATATCCATTCTTCAAATAAAAATTTCCCCTAACATCTACTGGGATCCTCCAAACGTTCATTAACGATCGCTGCTAGCAAGTTATTTAATGCATGCAAACTGGGGTTTTTTGTTTTGTCTTTTTTTGAAGCATAACGGTGTGAGAAAAAGCAGCTAGGTGCAAACTGCTGGCAACTCGGTTGAATCCGCCATCCAAGAAATGGCTTTATTTTGCTCAACCGCATGCGCTTCTCGAGTCGCAAACTTTTCAACTCCATCAAAATAGCGACGAATCCTTCGCATAGCGCGCCAAGATGTGCTGCGCCCTTTTTCAACATACGCCGTACAATGGTACACGTCGTTTTCATCCACTCTTTTTTTCTAATAAAAAGCATCTCTAAAAAGATCAGCCGTCTCTTTTCAAGAACACTCTGGGAACTGTCTGCTTTCGTAATGGAATTCTGCGACACATTCAGCCGATTATCGCGGATATTAATCTATGCTTCTCACCAACCACAACGGGAGACTATCATTATGCATTATTTCATGGTCTGTCGTCGTATCTTGGCTTAATTATCGAGGCTTTGGAAATTATAGTTGCTCGAAAATTTCAGGCAGTTTAGTATATCTTCCCATGGCGGTCATAACTTCTGGATATCTTTTTTGAGTAGGAGATGAGGAAGGCGATTCGTTTCGTTACACTAGGTTATGTTCGCGAGCATGGCAGACGTGATGTGCTGTTGATGCATAACGACCCTCCTTACGGTTACTCGAAAAGGAAGGCATAAGTATAGACAGACCCGTTTAACTTTCTTTGTAATGGAAAAAGAGCTCGATAGATATTGTCTCCACAAGGGCCCACCGCTGCACAAGATAGTAATCTCTGAACATTCACACTCGTCACACTATTTGTAGGCATTCTTGGTGAAAGTGCAATGCAAGAATTGTGGAAGCGGCGAAATTACTGCCTTGGTTTTGCGGGATATCTGCCTCGTTTGGTCGGCCATGTAGATTTTTGCGGAACTGTGGATTTTTGCTGCCTTCTTTCTATCTGTTTTTGCTCCGACGAAGTCTCCAGTTTCACTTTCTGGGCGGTTTCGATGTTCTTTCAGCGAAATTCTGGGTTGCTGGATGGAGAGTTGAACTAAACGGAACCGAGATTCCCAAATTCTCTAGGGATCTAGAGGTGATATGATGCCGTCTCCAGTTTTTCATTCTCTGCTGATCCCAGCTTATGAAAAACTGCCGTCAGCAACGTACTCACGAAGTCTCTAGGTGAGTTTTTGCAGCGCCTTACGTCCGAATCATTGAAAATGATGAGCCGTACAATGTAATATAGGTTCCGAAAACGTATCTCGGGATGCTCGTTGGTTCGATATGTGCGTTGATGGGTGTGCTCACAATCGCATTGCCGGTCCCAGTGATCGTTTCGAACTTCGCAATGTTTTATTCGCACGCTCAGGCTAGGTCTGTCATTTTTTAAGCCAAAATTTTTTGTAACCAGTAGATTCTGTTTCTCGCAACATTTTTATCCTATGCTTATGTGAAAGGGAGAAATGTTGAAGCTGTGGGATCGCGGAAAAATGTTTGCTCGGAACTCCGAATTTTGGTAGCAGCCAGATGACTGAGGCTCCCTCTCCGAGAGTCTTGCAGCCGAATTTCTTTAAATGTTTCGCTTTCCCTCCATTTGACGTTCTTCCGATATCGGATTTAAGTGATGGGTGATCGACGTGGGGATATTTTCATCGAAGTTGACGTTCTATGGCCGTGATGCCGGCTTTAGTATGTACTTCCTAATATTTCCTATTGTCAGTATTAGTTGGTGCAATACAGAAATGAAAACTAGCTTCTAATTTCCCAGAGTAGCTCGTAAGTAGGAATGCTTGAAGGTCGAAGCTCCCAAAGAAGCGTCGCCGAATCCTGCAACCGCACGAGATCAAGCCAATGGTCGGCAAATCAACAACAGCCGTTTTGCTTGGAGGGCTAGCTAATAAAAGTGTGTCGCCAATGCATTCATCTCATGTTTTGAGCGCATTTGCAGCCACGACACCGCTGTTAGTATGTTCGCAGGCCACTTTGTCTTCTCCAAGGCAGAACGCTTCTCAGACAAAAAGTACTTGCGCACTTCCTTCAAACAAAGCAAGTCATGTCCTTTGATTACCCGCTCAAGAAATACCAATCATGAGTTGCTAGACGAGGGTAGCAATTTGCTCTACTCATAATATGTATGCCCTTCAGAAAAGTGATACATAAAAGTCACTAGGAAGTCTCTTGGGAAATTAAGAGCTCCCCGCCAAAAAGTGTTCCGCAAAAGTAGTTTGACAAGTGTAAGGCAAGTGTGTTTATGCGGCGAAGGAAAGAAGTATTGATTGAATTTCGAAGTAAAGCGAACTTTTCCGGGGCTGCAAGTATGCGCACTGCACCTTTTTTTAAAGTAACGAGACAAATACGTTGTCGCTGATGTTAGTGATCTTGTTTAACATTCTGACCCGAATGGGGCAGTTATCGCATATCCGTGAATAAGATATCGGACAGTCGAACTATATAAAACAGTGCAGGTTATGCATTTTCAATATCTACCATCAGAAACTGGTCTACACCTCTTCGATACTGACTGCATCGCGCTGAAGAGCTCGAAATTTCATCTGAGCATTGACGTCATTGCTAAAACCGACAATTTTTACAATATGTTTACGAAATTCACTTTTCCATCAGTGAGCAACGGTGGAGTATGCAACACTGAAGAAAAAACAACGCTTCACCTCTTGACATGTATATTTTTGTCTAACATATTTTTAAGTAAAAAAACGAAAACTACCTTATCCCTCATCTCGTTGTGATTGTTACTCTTTTCTTTCCTTTTTTTTTGTTTTGCAAAGAGGAAGAACATCTAATGCAAATGCATATGTTCGCTGTTCTGCTTGCTTTTGAACTGCTTGATAATATTGTTGTCGGGTAGGAGTCAATGTCTTATCTGTGTTGTATAAAGAACTGCGAAAGATGGCTTAGACTACACTGCCTTGATCTGCCATGTGTTCGTGTCGTGCAGTTGTATGCTCACAAGTTGATAAACACTCATTTGAAGATGGCGTCCTCCTTTTTGAACAAAACTCGGCGCATCCAAAGTGGATCAATGTTTTCACCGTTATTTTCACTTGCTTTCTGTTACGTTTAATCTTTGTTCGAAGCGTGTGGACATTCTGCACACATAACAGAACATTCTAAAAGTGAGCGGGCAAAAGATGCAAATATGTCAATTACACATCATCGTCCCGTGAAGTTCCGGGAAACATTGCCGGAATATGTCGGAAGCCAGAATTTTCGATCACGCAGTATTATGCGCTTATATGTATCTTCGATGAACCTTTTCATACCGAAATTCAAAAATTGGCACTTTACCAGACGATGTAATAATTGGGAGGTGAGGAGGAGAGGGGGGGGGAGGGGAGCAGCGCACCCATGGCGATCAACTTTCAGTTATCCAATTCACTCACAAATGTGAGAGTTTCTTGAACATGAAAGTAACTGAGCTTTTTTTCGAATTTCCTTCCGAAGTTGCGTAGTAGTAACCATTAGAGAAAGTGGAAATAATGATTTTAAGTACTGAAAAAAATCCCTCCGATTAGTTGTGCAGAAAGTGATGAACAAAATCTGGAGAACAATCGTCGATTGAAACCATTGCTGGCTATTCCACCATCGGAGACTGCAAATTTAAGACAGTCTACAATGTAGGCACCTTTTCAACAAGCAAACACTTACTCATTCACCAAATTCATGTTAGATGCGAACGATTTATATTGAAGAGAAAAACCTAGGTTTGACATTTCAGCGAAATATTTTTTCAGTTGAATGGAAAGAAAGGGTAGGCCTTTAATTTTATGGCATGGCAAAGAAATACCGCACCCAAGGCGTGCTTTGTTGTTGGCGCAGATGTACTGAAACTAGCTCGAATGGACTGGAACTTCATTTTTTTCCTCCTTTTCAAATTTTGTATACCAGAGTTTCAAAGAGTAAAAAATAATTCAAACAATTCAAAATATCCCCTTCGGCACATTAGAGTATTATTTTCTTTTCTATATTTCAATATTATTTAATAAGGCTACAATTTCTTTCACACTACATTTTCTTTGAAGCACTATCTGTTTGCGACCTATCAAAATATTACAATGCGATAATGCAAGCAGAAAAGTGCGCCAGAGAATCTGTTGCGTTGTGTTTTTACAGTGCGGCTGATCCAACTAATTGGTTGCATAAGTCGCCCATACACTGTAAAATGTGGACGGTGATGCACTCACACTTTAGCAGCTTGTATTTACAACAAATGCACAGGAGATTGTTGGGCCGTTTAAAGTCTGCATGACTGAATTTGAAGTTCGTAGATGAACTTCGAAGTTGGTGTAAATACCAGTTAAAGTGTGGGTTGTAACCATCAGATCCTATAACTGTGATCTCTGTTCCTCCAGAGCTGGAACTACCGGGGAGGCAGATAAACATACGTAAACATGGGCAAAGCGTCACAATATTGTGGCTTGATTCCGCCGTAATTCGCAAAAGAGAGGACCTTTGACGAGCTGAATACAACCGTTGTAACATTTAATGTTGCTGCAACCTATCCCTATGCAATTACAAAAATTCTTTTCATTATTGGACAGGGTAGTGATCTGTGTGCACTGTACTATAAGGAGAAAAACACCAGATCTGATTATAAATAAAATGGAAGAAATTATTTGTATGATACAGGAAAGAAAAAATGAACAAAAATAGGAAGTAATATAAGTTGGGCACTTCGAATATGGAAAACAGCTACCAAATGGAGCATAGAGATTTCCTCCGAACTTGTATAGAAAGTCGGGTATCACAAGCGCAAGATCACGAGAGAAACGTTTAAAGTACGTGCGGCCTCAATATGCTAGCGGTGTGATTGTGAACGCAGCTTTCTTAAACTACCAACTTTCTCCATCAACGAACCGTCTTCTTATTCCCATCATGACGAGACTTCACTCGATCGCTGTGACACGTACAAACTTTCCCATGAAGAATTTTTTGTTTCGAAGCACTGTTGGCCCTAGCCGTTAGCCGTTGGCCCTAGCCCTAAGGCTGAGGAGTTAGGCTGGCTGAGGACTTAGGCATTGGCTGAGGACTTAGGCATTGGCTGAGGACTTAGGCATTTGTTGAGGACTTAGGCATTTAGCCCTTAGCCGTTGGTCCTAGCCGTTAGCCGTTGGTTCTAGCCGTAAGGCTGAGGACTTGGACATTGGCTGAGGACTTAGGAATTTAGCCGTTAGCCGTTGACCCTAGCCGTTAGCCGTTGGCCGTAGCCGTAAGGCGGAGGACTGAGGCTGGCTGAGGAATTAGGCATTGGCTGGGGACTTAGGCATTGGCTGAGGGACTTAGGCATTGGCTGAGGACTTTGAGGACATCATAAAAGTCCATGTGAACAATAAAGGTAACCAAAAACAACTCTCTCATTTTTTACTATGACAAGAATAAACAAAAATGCACAATCCAAAATGCTTTGCATTAATGGACATCTCATATATGGTTTGAAGATGGATATTTTAAAAGAATGGGAGGCCTTTTCTCTCAAATATTTCGGCAATTTGCTTATATAATCGTGTCTATTTATTGAAATGATAATAACTTCAACAAGGTTTTTTATTTATTATATTTATCTCAACATCTGAAAGTGAGAAAATATTGGAGAAGGAGTACGTGGACATAAACATGAAGAAACATATCGGCGCAGAACAATGGGAAATGAAACTGAAAGAAAAAAATGCTTGTGCAAAACGAACGTTTGAACAAGCAAATGTGAAACTCCTAGGAATTCGATATTCAACAGCAGCAAGAATATGAAGATCGAAAAAGCTCAACAGCAGTTTTAAAGATGAGAAAGTGATATTTGCTGGAAGTCGATTCCAGAGAAGTATAAATACGAAACGGAAAACTCTAAAGAACATAAAATTTTTTGGTGAATCGAAAATGATATCCACGTCGACAAAGGAGAATGACATATTGGATTATTTCTGACAAAGGAATGTCTAAGAAGCCGTGCACAATCCAGTTCAAACAAATTTCATCCTGAGATATTCCAGCTGATCCAAATTAAACATTTCTACTTTAATAGAAAACTTTAGCTGATATAGACCGTAACGCATGAAAAGAAATACGAATGAAGCATTTTCGGAAATTTTCTAACTGCGTGATATAAGAAAACAATGAGGAGACCAGACGGAGGGTGATTATTGCAAAATCAAAGCGGTATGCAGAATGATTTTGAACGACTATTCAGCAAAAGTAAAATACTATTACTGAACAGCCATTCATGGGACCTCAAACAAAGACCAGGTCAATTATAGTACGCTTAAGGTCAGGGCCACCGTCTGTAGAAGAATCTCACCCATCAGCCTGAGGAAACAATTGCTCTTAATCGCATATCATTTCACACTGGAAACATTTAACTAAAATAACTTCGACCACCTTATAATTGCATCAAAATTCTTTTGCAGAATATGGAATTTATAGACATGATAATAAAAAGGACGATATGTTCTGAAGACTTCATAAAAAGCGTGGTATCACTCACAGTACAATTCGACTCACCATTCATAGATATGAGGAACAAAACGGGACTTACAACTTCCCTATAGGACGCAAACTACGAACTGGATGCGGGGTGACGTATCGTCAATTCTCACTTCGTAGCTTCGCCTAAATAAAAATGCTCCGGCTTATTTTAGCAAAGAACCGACCAATGCATATCCTTCCAGTTTAAGGAGTAGATTTTCCTTATAGCCCATATTAAAAACTTTTGCTCGATGGATGTGCACAATTTTGGTCTGACTGTCACATTTCACCTGGCCACCTAATCGTCTAGACAAGTTGTTACATCGCCTAGGTTCTCCCGTTACAAACCAGCTTTGCCCTTCTTTCGCCATCTCCTTCACCACCTCGTACCATCGAGATAAGATGAAACAAAGAATGGGCGAAAACGATGAACGGTAGCCATAAATGCAAACACAGCTCAACCACAATCACCAACAGTTCCAATGGGAACTTCGTTGAGTGTATTTAGAAACATCTTTCAAGAAAATTTCAACGATAAGAACGTGAATATTCGAGGGATTTCTTATATATGAGGGATATGAGGGTTTTATTCGCTTCCATTCCTGGTCATTGACCAAATTTATGAAGTACTCCAGTAAACCTAGATACGTTAAAAACCATACCACCAAAATCGTAACTTTGGCTACTGACACTGACTTCCCGAACGTCCTTCGGTTGTTTTTACCTTCAGCAATTGTCCAGGAACCCAGCTGCAAAAGTCACACATTCAGAAAACATTTTGTTCAAGAATCACAACATGTGATTTATGATATTCCCCACTTCCAAGATAGGACATCATGTGGGAGATGTTTGCGTCAATTATACCTGCCTTGGTCTCTTTCCTTATAAGGCGCAGGTGTGAATTTAACCTACACTTGTGCCTCATACTTGTAACTCACTTGCATAACTCCGATTCTTAGCTATCTATGACAGATCATAAGTTTTCTTCTGAACGTATGGACGTTTTCTCTTGAACGCTTCTTAAAGTTCTCCATGACTTTCAAACGTACGCGCAAAACAGAAGTTTATAGGAAGTAAACCACCTCGAACACGGCAATATTCACCGCAGCATGAGGCACTCGAGAAAATGGTGTGGATAAACCCCGAAACGAAGCCAGTATGAGCAAGTAATAGAGAATTTTAATTCTGATCGCATTAGATTAAAAAAAATCCAAATTAAAAATCATTTCCATATTTTCTAAACCTAATCGAAGATTTCGATTGGATATCGCTAAAGCTACTGTATCATGATATTGATCATACTGCAGATACTGTAATGGAGACTTAAAAGCGCTAACTAAACTTTTAGTTTTAATCTACCCTTTATTAGTTTTTTAACGTAATTAAGGTTGATCAGGCGCGCATGTCACATAGTCCATCTAAATTTATTTCTCGACCTCCCATACAACAGTTTCTCCTGAAATGGTAGTACATACAATTTTAAATATTCAGTTAACTATATGAGACATTATGAAAGATAAGGCAATTAAAAATAATCTTTCTTTATGACGGCTCCGAGCTGCATTCAAAATGATAAAAAAAGGATGTTTCAGCGACAGTTCGAGATGCGGCTTAATGAAGGCTCTTTTGGAAGTGAAACGGCAACTTATGCTTCCCAAGTTGTGTTTGCACTTGCGTGAACGGAGCATGAATCGAATGACCGTACGAATGCTTCAAGAATAATGAGACTATGCTTCATACCTTCGCATTGGTAAGAAAGGTTGAAGAAAAATCGATCAATAAAATAAAATAAAAGAAAATTAATAAAATAACTATAATGAAATCAACACAGCAAATAATTCAAAATAAATAAGACAAAACACATAAAATAATATAAGATATGCTAATTTAAATTTAATTAAATAAAACAAGATCAATAAGAGAAGTTAAATAAAAATAAATATTTATTAATTTATTGTATTAATTATACTTTATCCATTTTATTTTATTAATATCATTTGCTCCGCATAATTAAGTTATTTGTCTTCCTTTGTTTGTTTTATTTTGTTTTATTGTCTTTATTTTATTTCATTTATTTATTTGGTTCAGTTTAATCTATTTCTTTTCTTTAATTAACTAATCTATTTCATTTTATTTGTTTTATTTTTTTATTCTACTTATCGCTTTTATTTTACGTCATTTTAGTTATTTTAATTTGTCTTATTTATCTTGTTTTATTCATTAAATTTAAGTTAACATATTTTATTTTATTTCATTTATTTCATCCTATTCATTTCAAATTATTTTTGCATTGATCTTGTTATGGTTATTTTATTATTTTTATTTTATTTATTTTATTTCATGGGACTCGTTTATTTATTCTGTTCATTTGGCCCTCATTATTTTATTTTATTCATTTTATTTTATTTACTTCATTCGTTTTTTTTATTTAACTCATCTCGCTTATTTTACTTATTTTGCTGCATTTATTTTATTTTATTTACCACAACTATTTCCCGTGTGTGCGACACGTCCCGCGTCCAATTTGGCGGGAAATTCGAAATACGTCCGTGCATGCTCATATCCAAAAGGGCCTGACGTGTCCATTAACTATAAGCTTAGTGCAACTTTAACCGCCCATTTTATTTTTTTTAGTTTCTTTTTTGTTACTTATCCTCTTTTATTTATTTTATTTTGTATATCTCATTTATTTAGTTTTACCTATTTTATATTTTTGCTCCATTTGTCCTGTTTAACTTAATTCATTTAATTGAGTTTAATTTATTTATTTCTTTCATTTTATTTTATTTACTTTATTTTGATAAGTTCATTTATTATATTTTATTTATTTCACCCTATCTATTTTATTTCATTTTTTTATTTTGCTCGATTTCGTCCAGTTTATTTTTTTATTTGATTCAGTTTTTCATTTCATTTTATTTACTTCATTTATCTTACTTTATTTCTTTTATTTGCTTCATTTTATTTATTTTAGTTTTTTTTTATTTTCTTTCTTTTATTTTATTTGTTTTATTTTTTTTACTAATCTCACTTATTCTACTCTGCTTGTTTTATTTATTTTTATTCAGTTTCTCTTATTTATCTTATTTTATTTATTGAACGTAATCTAAGTTTATTTTGTTTTATTTTACCTTATTCATTTTAAACTACTTGTTGTATTGATCTCGCTATAGCTGTTTTATTAATTTTCCTTTATTTACTTTATTTTATAGACCACGTTTCTTTTATTCTATTTATTTTAACTTATATCTTTTATTTTCTTTTATCTTTCATTTCGTTTTATTCACTTTATTTTATTCGCTTTGCTTGTTTTATTTATTTTATTTAGTTGATTTTATTTGTTTTATTTCATTTACCTCATTTATTTGATTTATTTTTTTCTAATTATACGATCTTACTCGTCACATCTATTTGATGTGCGCGACGCGCCATGTGTTTTAGTTGGCGGGAAATTCGGATTATAGATGCGTGCTTGGCACATTTCCAAAAGCGCTCGCAGCGCGTGATGTATCCACTAACAATATTCCTATTGCAAGTGGAGCCGCCGACTTTATTTTTTGCTGTTTTTTACTTATTGTTTTATCTTGTATATCCCATTCATTTTATTTAATTTGTTTTATTTTTTAAGTCATTTATTCAATTTAGTTTAATTTATTTAATAAAGTATAATTAATGTGTTTCATTTATTTTGCTTTATTTATTTTATTTTGTATGTTTCATTTATTTTATTCGGATTATTTTATTTTTTACGTTATTTATTCAATTTAACTTAATTTATTTAATCGAGTTCAATTGATTTGTTTTGCTAATTTTGCTTTATTCGTTTTATATTATTAATATCATTCGCTCTGTCTAGTTAAGTTTTCTTGTCTTCCTTTATTTATTTTCTTTTATTTTATTTTATTTATTTCATTTCACTTAGTTTAAACTATTGATTTTATTAATTAATTAATTAATTTCATTTTATTTACTTTATTCATCGTGTTTTATTTGTTTTATTCACTTTATGTTAGTTATTATATTTTATTTATTTCGTTTATTTCATTTTATTTATTTTTTTATTCTACTTATCGCATTTGTTCGACGTCATTTATTTTATTTACTTTGTTTAATTTCTCCTATTTATCTTGTTTTATTCATTAAATGTATTTAAAGTTATTTTATTTAATTTTATTTTATCTCATTTATTTTAAATAATTTGTTGTATTTATTTTTTTCCCGCGAAAAATAACTTGTTGTATTTATTTTGCTCGCGCTATTTATTTTGTTTCGAATTTCCCGCCAAATCGAACGCGAGGCGCATCTCATCCCGTGTTCAATTTGGGGGAAAATTCGAAATATGTGCGCGTGCTTGGCTCATTTCCAAAAGCGCTCACCGCGCTGCATCCACCCGCCAACAGTATCCTTTTTAACAAGCGATGCGTCGACTTTATTTTTTGCTTTTTTTTACTCATTCTGTTTTATTTTTTATATTTCATTTATTTTATTCGGGTTATTTTATTTATTACGGTATTTAATCTATTTAACTTAATTTATTTAATCGAGCTGAATTAATTTATTTTAATTATTTTGCTCTTCATTTTATATTATTAATATCATTTGCTCTGCCTAGTTAAGTTTTTTTGTCTTCCTTTATTTATTCTATTTTATCTTGTTTTATTTATTTTATTTTGCTTATTTATTTTGGTTTGGTTGCATTTATTTATTACGTTTACTTAGGTTTATTTGTTTTATTCATCATGTTTTATTTGTTTTATTTACTTCTTATTTGTTATTTTAGTTTATTTACTTTGTTTATTTCATTTTATTTGTTTTATTTTTTATTCCACTTGTCGCATTTATTTTACCTAGTTATTTTATTTATTTTTACTCAGTTTCTCTCATTAACCTTGTTTTATTTATTAAATGTAATTAAAGTAATTTTATTTTGCCTTATTTATTTTAAATAATTGGATGTATTTATTTTGTTATAGTTATTTTATAATTTTTTTTCGTTTATTTTATTTTGTCGAGTTCCTTTATTTTATTTTATTTGTTTTATTGTATTTTGTCTTATTCATTTCGTTTTATTCATATTATTTTATTCACTTCTTAAACATAACGTTACACAAGCCCGCTGTATAACGTTACTTATTGATTAATTTATTTTTCATGTATTAGTTTGCTGTTACAACGCTTACGTTTTTGTTTCGATTTACTGCTCATTTACATATTTGGAGTTTTTCAGGCTGAAGTACAAGTTGAAGAATGGTCAGCGTAGAATCGCAGGAGCGATTTCTTCCTGCATTCTCAATGGAACGACGACAGTTGTCATGGGAAACTGGCTCTTCAGATACCGGTTAGTGCTTGATACACTATTGTTGTAATATTTCGCGTAGCATCGTCGTCTGCGCATGTGTGCTGCATTTTAGAGACCGCTGTTAAAGAGGTTGTTGAAAACTTTCCTTCATATCGTCTATTAATTAAACTTTTTTTTTGACCCAGTCTCCCTCCTACGCTCTCCCACTCTCCAGCCCCCCTCTCTTTATAGGAGACGAAAAAGTTCGTGAGAGTATTGCTCAGCCAAAAGAGTTTATGCAGAATCACATACAGGATCTAGCTGGGTTATTCCAAGATGGAGGACTGCCGGCATTTGCATATTTGGCATGCTTATTTGTTTTCGAAGTTGTGGGTAGAACTGAATTCATGTTGCGTAGTTAATTATGGAGGAGTGCAACGGAAGTTATTGTTGAGATAGATGTCTGAGGACTTTCTTGGTAAAACTCACATTACATAGGTTTGAGGTGACAGATGGAAATTTTTATACAAAAATTTAGGGTTTAAGAGTTATTGCTTGTGATGAAAGGGTTGGTTTTTTCGGAATGTTTATGCTGAGCTAGCCAGCCCTCACTTCCCCCTTTCCTCCCCGCCTTTCTATTTCAAAGGTCATAACTACTAAAATTACTATGCCTTGTTATACTTGCAGGTATTTTTAATCGCGATTTCCGGTTTCATACAGTTACAAAAGTTAGGAAATTAGAACTAAAGTGGGCGGTTAGCGAATTTGATAGAAGTAAAGAATTGTGCTTTTTTATATAAGGAGTAGAGGGCGGTTGTGTGTTGTTGAAGAAATTTAACGTTTCTCTTCTTTCCTCCTTCCATTTTGTACTGCAATGATGTGTGAAGATTCCTGTCGCCAATTGATGTCAGCTGTTTGCAGTGTTCGTGGGGATGAAAAATTTTTAATAGATTTCTTTATAAGTAAGAAAAATTCAAAAGCCAGCAAAGGTAGCTGACACAATAATTAATGACGCGAAAGTTATACCTCCGGTAGAACTTTTTGAATCCACCGAAATAATAAATAATAATTCCTTCACCGTGAAGAGTGAACGCCTGCGTGGTGAGTATCGTTGGACTGAAATGAATTTTAGGTTTTAGAGGATCATCGATTGCTAATTGGCGGAAGGGATACGCCAGCACTCGTCACTGTGATCTCCGTTACCCGCATATGGAGGAAGCATTCGCCAACAACTCCCTCTTATCAAACAGGTTTTTTTCCTATGTACCTAGAAAGTACGAAAATAGGGTCTTTTGTTCAAATAATGGATCATGGGAGGATTTGGGTGGATACGGTTTTTTTGGGAAGGGGAATTAGGAGGGAGTGTGCGGGTTATGGAAATATAGCTTTCGAAAAAATTTGCATGAATTTATTTCAGGGGTACCTTATATAGCAAAATAAAGCGTCCGTTACTCGCACATCCAGGCAGCAACTGCCAACATCTCGCTACTACGAAATCGCTACTATTAAATTCGTTGCATATCCAAGAAGTGCTCAGAAAGCAAATCTCGTAATTTTTTCTCACCTACAGAAAAACCTTTGAAATTAGTTGCGATGTGAAAGTCGATGATAAGCCGTTGGGTATTAGCAGTAAGCCGTTGCGGTAGGCTTTTAGCCATTGGCCGTTGGCCCTAGCCGTTAGCCGTTGGCCCTAGCCGTTAGCCGTTGGTCCTAACCGTTAGCCGTTGGCCCTAGCCGTTAGCCGTTGGCCCTAGCCGTTAGCCGTTGGTCCTAACCGTTAGCCGTTGGCCCTAGCCGTAAGGCTGAGGACTTAGGCATTGGCTGAGGACTTAGGCTGGCTGAGGACTTAGGCACTGGCTGAGGACTTAGGCATTGGCTGAGGACCTAGGCATTGGGTGAGGACTTAGGCATTGGGTGAGGACTTAGGCATTGGCTGAGGACTTAGGCATTGGCTGAGCACGTAGACATTGGGTGAGGACTTAGGCATTGGCTGAGGACTTAGGCATTGGCTGAGGACTTAGGCATTTAGCCGTTGGCCGCAGCCGTTAGCAGTTGGCCCTTAGCCCTAAGGCTGAGGACTTAGGCATTGGCCGAGGACTTAGGCATTGGCTGAGGACTTAGGCATTGGCTGAGGACTTAGGCATTTAGCCGTTAGCCGTTGGCCCTAGCCGTTAGCCATTGGCCCTAGCCGTTAGCCGTTGGCCCTAGCCGTTAGCCGTTGGCCCTAGCCGTTAGCCGTTGGCCCTAGCCGTTAGCCGTTGGTCCTAACCGTTAGCCGTTGGCCCTAGCCGTTAGCCGTTGGCCCTAGCCGTTAGCCGTTGGTCCTAACCGTTAGCCGTTGGCCCTAGCCGTAAGGCTGAGGACTTAGGCATTGGCTGAGGACTTAGGCATTGGCTGAGGACTTAGGCATTGGCTGAGGACTTAGGCATTGGGTGAGGACTTAGGCATTGGCTGAGGACTTAGGCATTGGCTGAGCACGTAGACATTGGGTGAGGACTTAGGCATTGGCTGAGGACTTAGGCATTTAGCCGTTGGCCGCAGCCGTTAGCAGTTGGCCCTTAGCCCTAAGGCTGAGGACTTAGGCATTGGCCGAGGACTTAGGCATTGGCTGAGGACTTAGGCATTGGCTGAGGACTTAGGCATTTAGCCGTTAGCCGTTGGCCCTAGCCGTTAGCCATTGGCCCTAGCCGTTAGCCGTTGGCCCTAGCCGTTAGCCGTTGGCCCTAGCCGTTAGCCGTTGGCCCTAGCCTTTATCCGTTGGCCCTAGCCGTTAGCCGTTGGCCCTTAGCCGTAAGGCTGGGGACTTAAGGCATTGACTGAGGACTTAGGCATTGGCTGAAGACTTAGGCATTGGCTGAAGACTTAGGCGTTACCTTAGGACTTCGGCATTGGATGAGGACTTAAGCATTTAGCCGTTAGCCGTTGGCCCTAGCCGTTAGCCGTTGCCCCTTAGCCCTAAGGCTGAGGACTTAAGGCATTGGCTGAGGACTTAGGCATTGGCTGAGCATTTAAGCATTGGCTGAGGACTTAGGCATTGGCTGAGGACTTAGGCATTGGCTTAGGCTTAGGCTTAGGCTTAGGCTTAGGCTTAGGCTTAGGCTTAGGCTTAGGCTTAGGCTTAGGCTTAGGCTTAGGCTTAGGCTTAGGCTTAGGCTTAGGCTTAGGCTTAGGCTTAGGCTTAGGCTTAGGCTTAGGCTTAGGCTTAGGCTTAGGCTTAGGCTTAGGCTTAGGCTTAGGCTTAGGCTTAGGCTTAGGCTTAGGCTTAGGCTTAGGCTTAGGCTTAGGCTTAGGCTTAGGCTTAGGCTTAGGCTTAGGCTTAGGCTTAGGCTTAGGCTTAGGCTTAGGCTTAGGCTTAGGCTTAGGCTTAGGCTTAGGCTTAGGCTTAGGCTTAGGCTTAGGCTTAGGCTTAGGCTTAGGCTTAGGCTTAGGCTTAGGCTTAGGCTTAGGCTTAGGCTTAGGCTTAGGCTTAGGCTTAGGCTTAGGCTTAGGCTTAGGCTTAGGCTTAGGCTTAGGCTTAGGCTTAGGCTTAGGCTTAGGCTTAGGCTTAGGCTTAGGCTTAGGCTTAGGCTTAGGCTTAGGCTTAGGCTTAGGCTTAGGCTTAGGCTTAGGCTTAGGCTTAGGCTTAGGCTTAGGCTTAGGCTTAGGCTTAGGCTTAGGCTTAGGCTTAGGCTTAGGCTTAGGCTTAGGCTTAGGCTTAGGCTTAGGCTTAGGCTTAGGCTTAGGCTTAGGCTTAGGCTTAGGCTTAGGCTTAGGCTTAGGCTTAGGCTTAGGCTTAGGCTTAGGCTTAGGCTTAGGCTTAGGCTTAGGCTTAGGCTTAGGCTTAGGCTTAGGCTTAGGCTTAGGCTTAGGCTTAGGCTTAGGCTTAGGCTTAGGCTTAGGCTTAGGCTTAGGCTTAGGCTTAGGCTTAGGCTTAGGCTTAGGCTTAGGCTTAGGCTTAGGCTTAGGCTTAGGCTTAGGCTTAGGCTTAGGCTTAGGCTTAGGCTTAGGCTTAGGCTTAGGCTTAGGCTTAGGCTTAGGCTTAGGCTTAGGCTTAGGCTTAGGCTTAGGCTTAGGCTTAGGCTTAGGCTTAGGCTTAGGCTTAGGCTTAGGCTTAGGCTTAGGCTTAGGCTTAGGCTTAGGCTTAGGCTTAGGCTTAGGCTTAGGCTTAGGCTTAGGCTTAGGCTTAGGCTTAGGCTTAGGCTTAGGCTTAGGCTTAGGCTTAGGCTTAGGCTTAGGCTTAGGCTTAGGCTTAGGCTTAGGCTTAGGCTTAGGCTTAGGCTTAGGCTTAGGCTTAGGCTTAGGCTTAGGCTTAGGCTTAGGCTTAGGCTTAGGCTTAGGCTTAGGCTTAGGCTTAGGCTTAGGCTTAGGCTTAGGCTTAGGCTTAGGCTTAGGCTTAGGCTTAGGCTTAGGCTTAGGCTTAGGCTTAGGCTTAGGCTTAGGCTTAGGCTTAGGCTTAGGCTTAGGCTTAGGCTTAGGCTTAGGCTTAGGCTTAGGCTTAGGCTTAGGCTTAGGCTTAGGCTTAGGCTTAGGCTTAGGCTTAGGCTTAGGCTTAGGCTTAGGCTTAGGCTTAGGCTTAGGCTTAGGCTTAGGCTTAGGCTTAGGCTTAGGCTTAGGCTTAGGCTTAGGCTTAGGCTTAGGCTTAGGCTTAGGCTTAGGCTTAGGCTTAGGCTTAGGCTTAGGCTTAGGCTTAGGCTTAGGCTTAGGCTTAGGCTTAGGCTTAGGCTTAGGCTTAGGCTTAGGCTTAGGCTTAGGCTTAGGCTTAGGCTTAGGCTTAGGCTTAGGCTTAGGCTTAGGCTTAGGCTTAGGCTTAGGCTTAGGCTTAGGCTTAGGCTTAGGCTTAGGCTTAGGCTTAGGCTTAGGCTTAGGCTTAGGCTTAGGCTTAGGCTTAGGCTTAGGCTTAGGCTTAGGCTTAGGCTTAGGCTTAGGCTTAGGCTTAGGCTTAGGCTTAGGCTTAGGCTTAGGCTTAGGCTTAGGCTTAGGCTTAGGCTTAGGCTTAGGCTTAGGCTTAGGCTTAGGCTTAGGCTTAGGCTTAGGCTTAGGCTTAGGCTTAGGCTTAGGCTTAGGCTTAGGCTTAGGCTTAGGCTTAGGCTTAGGCTTAGGCTTAGGCTTAGGCTTAGGCTTAGGCTTAGGCTTAGGCTTAGGCTTAGGCTTAGGCTTAGGCTTAGGCTTAGGCTTAGGCTTAGGCTTAGGCTTAGGCTTAGGCTTAGGCTTAGGCTTAGGCTTAGGCTTAGGCTTAGGCTTAGGCTTAGGCTTAGGCTTAGGCTTAGGCTTAGGCTTAGGCTTAGGCTTAGGCTTAGGCTTAGGCTTAGGCTTAGGCTTAGGCTTAGGCTTAGGCTTAGGCTTAGGCTTAGGCTTAGGCTTAGGCTTAGGCTTAGGCTTAGGCTTAGGCTTAGGCTTAGGCTTAGGCTTAGGCTTAGGCTTAGGCTTAGGCTTAGGCTTAGGCTTAGGCTTAGGCTTAGGCTTAGGCTTAGGCTTAGGCTTAGGCTTAGGCTTAGGCTTAGGCTTAGGCTTAGGCTTAGGCTTAGGCTTAGGCTTAGGCTTAGGCTTAGGCTTAGGCTTAGGCTTAGGCTTAGGCTTAGGCTTAGGCTTAGGCTTAGGCTTAGGCTTAGGCTTAGGCTTAGGCTTAGGCTTAGGCTTAGGCTTAGGCTTAGGCTTAGGCTTAGGCTTAGGCTTAGGCTTAGGCTTAGGCTTAGGCTTAGGCTTAGGCTTAGGCTTAGGCTTAGGCTTAGGCTTAGGCTTAGGCTTAGGCTTAGGCTTAGGCTTAGGCTTAGGCTTAGGCTTAGGCTTAGGCTTAGGCTTAGGCTTAGGCTTAGGCTTAGGCTTAGGCTTAGGCTTAGGCTTAGGCTTAGGCTTAGGCTTAGGCTTAGGCTTAGGCTTAGGCTTAGGCTTAGGCTTAGGCTTAGGCTTAGGCTTAGGCTTAGGCTTAGGCTTAGGCTTAGGCTTAGGCTTAGGCTTAGGCTTAGGCTTAGGCTTAGGCTTAGGCTTAGGCTTAGGCTTAGGCTTAGGCTTAGGCTTAGGCTTAGGCTTAGGCTTAGGCTTAGGCTTAGGCTTAGGCTTAGGCTTAGGCTTAGGCTTAGGCTTAGGCTTAGGCTTAGGCTTAGGCTTAGGCTTAGGCTTAGGCTTAGGCTTAGGCTTAGGCTTAGGCTTAGGCTTAGGCTTAGGCTTAGGCTTAGGCTTAGGCTTAGGCTTAGGCTTAGGCTTAGGCTTAGGCTTAGGCTTAGGCTTAGGCTTAGGCTTAGGCTTAGGCTTAGGCTTAGGCTTAGGCTTAGGCTTAGGCTTAGGCTTAGGCTTAGGCTTAGGCTTAGGCTTAGGCTTAGGCTTAGGCTTAGGCTTAGGCTTAGGCTTAGGCTTAGGCTTAGGCTTAGGCTTAGGCTTAGGCTTAGGCTTAGGCTTAGGCTTAGGCTTAGGCTTAGGCTTAGGCTTAGGCTTAGGCTTAGGCTTAGGCTTAGGCTTAGGCTTAGGCTTAGGCTTAGGCTTAGGCTTAGGCTTAGGCTTAGGCTTAGGCTTAGGCTTAGGCTTAGGCTTAGGCTTAGGCTTAGGCTTAGGCTTAGGCTTAGGCTTAGGCTTAGGCTTAGGCTTAGGCTTAGGCTTAGGCTTAGGCTTAGGCTTAGGCTTAGGCTTAGGCTTAGGCTTAGGCTTAGGCTTAGGCTTAGGCTTAGGCTTAGGCTTAGGCTTAGGCTTAGGCTTAGGCTTAGGCTTAGGCTTAGGCTTAGGCTTAGGCTTAGGCTTAGGCTTAGGCTTAGGCTTAGGCTTAGGCTTAGGCTTAGGCTTAGGCTTAGGCTTAGGCTTAGGCTTAGGCTTAGGCTTAGGCTTAGGCTTAGGCTTAGGCTTAGGCTTAGGCTTAGGCTTAGGCTTAGGCTTAGGCTTAGGCTTAGGCTTAGGCTTAGGCTTAGGCTTAGGCTTAGGCTTAGGCTTAGGCTTAGGCTTAGGCTTAGGCTTAGGCTTAGGCTTAGGCTTAGGCTTAGGCTTAGGCTTAGGCTTAGGCTTAGGCTTAGGCTTAGGCTTAGGCTTAGGCTTAGGCTTAGGCTTAGGCTTAGGCTTAGGCTTAGGCTTAGGCTTAGGCTTAGGCTTAGGCTTAGGCTTAGGCTTAGGCTTAGGCTTAGGCTTAGGCTTAGGCTTAGGCTTAGGCTTAGGCTTAGGCTTAGGCTTAGGCTTAGGCTTAGGCTTAGGCTTAGGCTTAGGCTTAGGCTTAGGCTTAGGCTTAGGCTTAGGCTTAGGCTTAGGCTTAGGCTTAGGCTTAGGCTTAGGCTTAGGCTTAGGCTTAGGCTTAGGCTTAGGCTTAGGCTTAGGCTTAGGCTTAGGCTTAGGCTTAGGCTTAGGCTTAGGCTTAGGCTTAGGCTTAGGCTTAGGCTTAGGCTTAGGCTTAGGCTTAGGCTTAGGCTTAGGCTTAGGCTTAGGCTTAGGCTTAGGCTTAGGCTTAGGCTTAGGCTTAGGCTTAGGCTTAGGCTTAGGCTTAGGCTTAGGCTTAGGCTTAGGCTTAGGCTTAGGCTTAGGCTTAGGCTTAGGCTTAGGCTTAGGCTTAGGCTTAGGCTTAGGCTTAGGCTTAGGCTTAGGCTTAGGCTTAGGCTTAGGCTTAGGCTTAGGCTTAGGCTTAGGCTTAGGCTTAGGCTTAGGCTTAGGCTTAGGCTTAGGCTTAGGCTTAGGCTTAGGCTTAGGCTTAGGCTTAGGCTTAGGCTTAGGCTTAGGCTTAGGCTTAGGCTTAGGCTTAGGCTTAGGCTTAGGCTTAGGCTTAGGCTTAGGCTTAGGCTTAGGCTTAGGCTTAGGCTTAGGCTTAGGCTTAGGCTTAGGCTTAGGCTTAGGCTTAGGCTTAGGCTTAGGCTTAGGCTTAGGCTTAGGCTTAGGCTTAGGCTTAGGCTTAGGCTTAGGCTTAGGCTTAGGCTTAGGCTTAGGCTTAGGCTTAGGCTTAGGCTTAGGCTTAGGCTTAGGCTTAGGCTTAGGCTTAGGCTTAGGCTTAGGCTTAGGCTTAGGCTTAGGCTTAGGCTTAGGCTTAGGCTTAGGCTTAGGCTTAGGCTTAGGCTTAGGCTTAGGCTTAGGCTTAGGCTTAGGCTTAGGCTTAGGCTTAGGCTTAGGCTTAGGCTTAGGCTTAGGCTTAGGCTTAGGCTTAGGCTTAGGCTTAGGCTTAGGCTTAGGCTTAGGCTTAGGCTTAGGCTTAGGCTTAGGCTTAGGCTTAGGCTTAGGCTTAGGCTTAGGCTTAGGCTTAGGCTTAGGCTTAGGCTTAGGCTTAGGCTTAGGCTTAGGCTTAGGCTTAGGCTTAGGCTTAGGCTTAGGCTTAGGCTTAGGCTTAGGCTTAGGCTTAGGCTTAGGCTTAGGCTTAGGCTTAGGCTTAGGCTTAGGCTTAGGCTTAGGCTTAGGCTTAGGCTTAGGCTTAGGCTTAGGCTTAGGCTTAGGCTTAGGCTTAGGCTTAGGCTTAGGCTTAGGCTTAGGCTTAGGCTTAGGCTTAGGCTTAGGCTTAGGCTTAGGCTTAGGCTTAGGCTTAGGCTTAGGCTTAGGCTTAGGCTTAGGCTTAGGCTTAGGCTTAGGCTTAGGCTTAGGCTTAGGCTTAGGCTTAGGCTTAGGCTTAGGCTTAGGCTTAGGCTTAGGCTTAGGCTTAGGCTTAGGCTTAGGCTTAGGCTTAGGCTTAGGCTTAGGCTTAGGCTTAGGCTTAGGCTTAGGCTTAGGCTTAGGCTTAGGCTTAGGCTTAGGCTTAGGCTTAGGCTTAGGCTTAGGCTTAGGCTTAGGCTTAGGCTTAGGCTTAGGCTTAGGCTTAGGCTTAGGCTTAGGCTTAGGCTTAGGCTTAGGCTTAGGCTTAGGCTTAGGCTTAGGCTTAGGCTTAGGCTTAGGCTTAGGCTTAGGCTTAGGCTTAGGCTTAGGCTTAGGCTTAGGCTTAGGCTTAGGCTTAGGCTTAGGCTTAGGCTTAGGCTTAGGCTTAGGCTTAGGCTTAGGCTTAGGCTTAGGCTTAGGCTTAGGCTTAGGCTTAGGCTTAGGCTTAGGCTTAGGCTTAGGCTTAGGCTTAGGCTTAGGCTTAGGCTTAGGCTTAGGCTTAGGCTTAGGCTTAGGCTTAGGCTTAGGCTTAGGCTTAGGCTTAGGCTTAGGCTTAGGCTTAGGCTTAGGCTTAGGCTTAGGCTTAGGCTTAGGCTTAGGCTTAGGCTTAGGCTTAGGCTTAGGCTTAGGCTTAGGCTTAGGCTTAGGCTTAGGCTTAGGCTTAGGCTTAGGCTTAGGCTTAGGCTTAGGCTTAGGCTTAGGCTTAGGCTTAGGCTTAGGCTTAGGCTTAGGCTTAGGCTTAGGCTTAGGCTTAGGCTTAGGCTTAGGCTTAGGCTTAGGCTTAGGCTTAGGCTTAGGCTTAGGCTTAGGCTTAGGCTTAGGCTTAGGCTTAGGCTTAGGCTTAGGCTTAGGCTTAGGCTTAGGCTTAGGCTTAGGCTTAGGCTTAGGCTTAGGCTTAGGCTTAGGCTTAGGCTTAGGCTTAGGCTTAGGCTTAGGCTTAGGCTTAGGCTTAGGCTTAGGCTTAGGCTTAGGCTTAGGCTTAGGCTTAGGCTTAGGCTTAGGCTTAGGCTTAGGCTTAGGCTTAGGCTTAGGCTTAGGCTTAGGCTTAGGCTTAGGCTTAGGCTTAGGCTTAGGCTTAGGCTTAGGCTTAGGCTTAGGCTTAGGCTTAGGCTTAGGCTTAGGCTTAGGCTTAGGCTTAGGCTTAGGCTTAGGCTTAGGCTTAGGCTTAGGCTTAGGCTTAGGCTTAGGCTTAGGCTTAGGCTTAGGCTTAGGCTTAGGCTTAGGCTTAGGCTTAGGCTTAGGCTTAGGCTTAGGCTTAGGCTTAGGCTTAGGCTTAGGCTTAGGCTTAGGCTTAGGCTTAGGCTTAGGCTTAGGCTTAGGCTTAGGCTTAGGCTTAGGCTTAGGCTTAGGCTTAGGCTTAGGCTTAGGCTTAGGCTTAGGCTTAGGCTTAGGCTTAGGCTTAGGCTTAGGCTTAGGCTTAGGCTTAGGCTTAGGCTTAGGCTTAGGCTTAGGCTTAGGCTTAGGCTTAGGCTTAGGCTTAGGCTTAGGCTTAGGCTTAGGCTTAGGCTTAGGCTTAGGCTTAGGCTTAGGCTTAGGCTTAGGCTTAGGCTTAGGCTTAGGCTTAGGCTTAGGCTTAGGCTTAGGCTTAGGCTTAGGCTTAGGCTTAGGCTTAGGCTTAGGCTTAGGCTTAGGCTTAGGCTTAGGCTTAGGCTTAGGCTTAGGCTTAGGCTTAGGCTTAGGCTTAGGCTTAGGCTTAGGCTTAGGCTTAGGCTTAGGCTTAGGCTTAGGCTTAGGCTTAGGCTTAGGCTTAGGCTTAGGCTTAGGCTTAGGCTTAGGCTTAGGCTTAGGCTTAGGCTTAGGCTTAGGCTTAGGCTTAGGCTTAGGCTTAGGCTTAGGCTTAGGCTTAGGCTTAGGCTTAGGCTTAGGCTTAGGCTTAGGCTTAGGCTTAGGCTTAGGCTTAGGCTTAGGCTTAGGCTTAGGCTTAGGCTTAGGCTTAGGCTTAGGCTTAGGCTTAGGCTTAGGCTTAGGCTTAGGCTTAGGCTTAGGCTTAGGCTTAGGCTTAGGCTTAGGCTTAGGCTTAGGCTTAGGCTTAGGCTTAGGCTTAGGCTTAGGCTTAGGCTTAGGCTTAGGCTTAGGCTTAGGCTTAGGCTTAGGCTTAGGCTTAGGCTTAGGCTTAGGCTTAGGCTTAGGCTTAGGCTTAGGCTTAGGCTTAGGCTTAGGCTTAGGCTTAGGCTTAGGCTTAGGCTTAGGCTTAGGCTTAGGCTTAGGCTTAGGCTTAGGCTTAGGCTTAGGCTTAGGCTTAGGCTTAGGCTTAGGCTTAGGCTTAGGCTTAGGCTTAGGCTTAGGCTTAGGCTTAGGCTTAGGCTTAGGCTTAGGCTTAGGCTTAGGCTTAGGCTTAGGCTTAGGCTTAGGCTTAGGCTTAGGCTTAGGCTTAGGCTTAGGCTTAGGCTTAGGCTTAGGCTTAGGCTTAGGCTTAGGCTTAGGCTTAGGCTTAGGCTTAGGCTTAGGCTTAGGCTTAGGCTTAGGCTTAGGCTTAGGCTTAGGCTTAGGCTTAGGCTTAGGCTTAGGCTTAGGCTTAGGCTTAGGCTTAGGCTTAGGCTTAGGCTTAGGCTTAGGCTTAGGCTTAGGCTTAGGCTTAGGCTTAGGCTTAGGCTTAGGCTTAGGCTTAGGCTTAGGCTTAGGCTTAGGCTTAGGCTTAGGCTTAGGCTTAGGCTTAGGCTTAGGCTTAGGCTTAGGCTTAGGCTTAGGCTTAGGCTTAGGCTTAGGCTTAGGCTTAGGCTTAGGCTTAGGCTTAGGCTTAGGCTTAGGCTTAGGCTTAGGCTTAGGCTTAGGCTTAGGCTTAGGCTTAGGCTTAGGCTTAGGCTTAGGCTTAGGCTTAGGCTTAGGCTTAGGCTTAGGCTTAGGCTTAGGCTTAGGCTTAGGCTTAGGCTTAGGCTTAGGCTTAGGCTTAGGCTTAGGCTTAGGCTTAGGCTTAGGCTTAGGCTTAGGCTTAGGCTTAGGCTTAGGCTTAGGCTTAGGCTTAGGCTTAGGCTTAGGCTTAGGCTTAGGCTTAGGCTTAGGCTTAGGCTTAGGCTTAGGCTTAGGCTTAGGCTTAGGCTTAGGCTTAGGCTTAGGCTTAGGCTTAGGCTTAGGCTTAGGCTTAGGCTTAGGCTTAGGCTTAGGCTTAGGCTTAGGCTTAGGCTTAGGCTTAGGCTTAGGCTTAGGCTTAGGCTTAGGCTTAGGCTTAGGCTTAGGCTTAGGCTTAGGCTTAGGCTTAGGCTTAGGCTTAGGCTTAGGCTTAGGCTTAGGCTTAGGCTTAGGCTTAGGCTTAGGCTTAGGCTTAGGCTTAGGCTTAGGCTTAGGCTTAGGCTTAGGCTTAGGCTTAGGCTTAGGCTTAGGCTTAGGCTTAGGCTTAGGCTTAGGCTTAGGCTTAGGCTTAGGCTTAGGCTTAGGCTTAGGCTTAGGCTTAGGCTTAGGCTTAGGCTTAGGCTTAGGCTTAGGCTTAGGCTTAGGCTTAGGCTTAGGCTTAGGCTTAGGCTTAGGCTTAGGCTTAGGCTTAGGCTTAGGCTTAGGCTTAGGCTTAGGCTTAGGCTTAGGCTTAGGCTTAGGCTTAGGCTTAGGCTTAGGCTTAGGCTTAGGCTTAGGCTTAGGCTTAGGCTTAGGCTTAGGCTTAGGCTTAGGCTTAGGCTTAGGCTTAGGCTTAGGCTTAGGCTTAGGCTTAGGCTTAGGCTTAGGCTTAGGCTTAGGCTTAGGCTTAGGCTTAGGCTTAGGCTTAGGCTTAGGCTTAGGCTTAGGCTTAGGCTTAGGCTTAGGCTTAGGCTTAGGCTTAGGCTTAGGCTTAGGCTTAGGCTTAGGCTTA
This sequence comes from Baylisascaris procyonis, assembly GCA_037389465.1. NCBI lineage: Eukaryota > Metazoa > Nematoda > Chromadorea > Rhabditida > Ascarididae > Baylisascaris > Baylisascaris procyonis. Next base: position 7,719,008 of record JAZARR010000059.1, read on the forward strand.
GGCTTAGGCTTAGGCTTAGGCTTAGGCTTAGGCTTAGGCTTAGGCTTAGGCTTAGGCTTAGGCTTAGGCTTAGGCTTAGGCTTAGGCTTAGGCTTAGGCTTAGGCTTAGGCTTAGGCTTAGGCTTAGGCTTAGGCTTAGGCTTAGGCTTAGGCTTAGGCTTAGGCTTAGGCTTAGGCTTAGGCTTAGGCTTAGGCTTAGGCTTAGGCTTAGGCTTAGGCTTAGGCTTAGGCTTAGGCTTAGGCTTAGGCTTAGGCTTAGGCTTAGGCTTAGGCTTAGGCTTAGGCTTAGGCTTAGGCTTAGGCTTAGGCTTAGGCTTAGGCTTAGGCTTAGGCTTAGGCTTAGGCTTAGGCTTAGGCTTAGGCTTAGGCTTAGGCTTAGGCTTAGGCTTAGGCTTAGGCTTAGGCTTAGGCTTAGGCTTAGGCTTAGGCTTAGGCTTAGGCTTAGGCTTAGGCTTAGGCTTAGGCTTAGGCTTAGGCTTAGGCTTAGGCTTAGGCTTAGGCTTAGGCTTAGGCTTAGGCTTAGGCTTAGGCTTAGGCTTAGGCTTAGGCTTAGGCTTAGGCTTAGGCTTAGGCTTAGGCTTAGGCTTAGGCTTAGGCTTAGGCTTAGGCTTAGGCTTAGGCTTAGGCTTAGGCTTAGGCTTAGGCTTAGGCTTAGGCTTAGGCTTAGGCTTAGGCTTAGGCTTAGGCTTAGGCTTAGGCTTAGGCTTAGGCTTAGGCTTAGGCTTAGGCTTAGGCTTAGGCTTAGGCTTAGGCTTAGGCTTAGGCTTAGGCTTAGGCTTAGGCTTAGGCTTAGGCTTAGGCTTAGGCTTAGGCTTAGGCTTAGGCTTAGGCTTAGGCTTAGGCTTAGGCTTAGGCTTAGGCTTAGGCTTAGGCTTAGGCTTAGGCTTAGGCTTAGGCTTAGGCTTAGGCTTAGGCTTAGGCTTAGGCTTAGGCTTAGGCTTAGGCTTAGGCTTAGGCTTAGGCTTAGGCTTAGGCTTAGGCTTAGGCTTAGGCTTAGGCTTAGGCTTAGGCTTAGGCTTAGGCTTAGGCTTAGGCTTAGGCTTAGGCTTAGGCTTAGGCTTAGGCTTAGGCTTAGGCTTAGGCTTAGGCTTAGGCTTAGGCTTAGGCTTAGGCTTAGGCTTAGGCTTAGGCTTAGGCTTAGGCTTAGGCTTAGGCTTAGGCTTAGGCTTAGGCTTAGGCTTAGGCTTAGGCTTAGGCTTAGGCTTAGGCTTAGGCTTAGGCTTAGGCTTAGGCTTAGGCTTAGGCTTAGGCTTAGGCTTAGGCTTAGGCTTAGGCTTAGGCTTAGGCTTAGGCTTAGGCTTAGGCTTAGGCTTAGGCTTAGGCTTAGGCTTAGGCTTAGGCTTAGGCTTAGGCTTAGGCTTAGGCTTAGGCTTAGGCTTAGGCTTAGGCTTAGGCTTAGGCTTAGGCTTAGGCTTAGGCTTAGGCTTAGGCTTAGGCTTAGGCTTAGGCTTAGGCTTAGGCTTAGGCTTAGGCTTAGGCTTAGGCTTAGGCTTAGGCTTAGGCTTAGGCTTAGGCTTAGGCTTAGGCTTAGGCTTAGGCTTAGGCTTAGGCTTAGGCTTAGGCTTAGGCTTAGGCTTAGGCTTAGGCTTAGGCTTAGGCTTAGGCTTAGGCTTAGGCTTAGGCTTAGGCTTAGGCTTAGGCTTAGGCTTAGGCTTAGGCTTAGGCTTAGGCTTAGGCTTAGGCTTAGGCTTAGGCTTAGGCTTAGGCTTAGGCTTAGGCTTAGGCTTAGGCTTAGGCTTAGGCTTAGGCTTAGGCTTAGGCTTAGGCTTAGGCTTAGGCTTAGGCTTAGGCTTAGGCTTAGGCTTAGGCTTAGGCTTAGGCTTAGGCTTAGGCTTAGGCTTAGGCTTAGGCTTAGGCTTAGGCTTAGGCTTAGGCTTAGGCTTAGGCTTAGGCTTAGGCTTAGGCTTAGGCTTAGGCTTAGGCTTAGGCTTAGGCTTAGGCTTAGGCTTAGGCTTAGGCTTAGGCTTAGGCTTAGGCTTAGGCTTAGGCTTAGGCTTAGGCTTAGGCTTAGGCTTAGGCTTAGGCTTAGGCTTAGGCTTAGGCTTAGGCTTAGGCTTAGGCTTAGGCTTAGGCTTAGGCTTAGGCTTAGGCTTAGGCTTAGGCTTAGGCTTAGGCTTAGGCTTAGGCTTAGGCTTAGGCTTAGGCTTAGGCTTAGGCTTAGGCTTAGGCTTAGGCTTAGGCTTAGGCTTAGGCTTAGGCTTAGGCTTAGGCTTAGGCTTAGGCTTAGGCTTAGGCTTAGGCTTAGGCTTAGGCTTAGGCTTAGGCTTAGGCTTAGGCTTAGGCTTAGGCTTAGGCTTAGGCTTAGGCTTAGGCTTAGGCTTAGGCTTAGGCTTAGGCTTAGGCTTAGGCTTAGGCTTAGGCTTAGGCTTAGGCTTAGGCTTAGGCTTAGGCTTAGGCTTAGGCTTAGGCTTAGGCTTAGGCTTAGGCTTAGGCTTAGGCTTAGGCTTAGGCTTAGGCTTAGGCTTAGGCTTAGGCTTAGGCTTAGGCTTAGGCTTAGGCTTAGGCTTAGGCTTAGGCTTAGGCTTAGGCTTAGGCTTAGGCTTAGGCTTAGGCTTAGGCTTAGGCTTAGGCTTAGGCTTAGGCTTAGGCTTAGGCTTAGGCTTAGGCTTAGGCTTAGGCTTAGGCTTAGGCTTAGGCTTAGGCTTAGGCTTAGGCTTAGGCTTAGGCTTAGGCTTAGGCTTAGGCTTAGGCTTAGGCTTAGGCTTAGGCTTAGGCTTAGGCTTAGGCTTAGGCTTAGGCTTAGGCTTAGGCTTAGGCTTAGGCTTAGGCTTAGGCTTAGGCTTAGGCTTAGGCTTAGGCTTAGGCTTAGGCTTAGGCTTAGGCTTAGGCTTAGGCTTAGGCTTAGGCTTAGGCTTAGGCTTAGGCTTAGGCTTAGGCTTAGGCTTAGGCTTAGGCTTAGGCTTAGGCTTAGGCTTAGGCTTAGGCTTAGGCTTAGGCTTAGGCTTAGGCTTAGGCTTAGGCTTAGGCTTAGGCTTAGGCTTAGGCTTAGGCTTAGGCTTAGGCTTAGGCTTAGGCTTAGGCTTAGGCTTAGGCTTAGGCTTAGGCTTAGGCTTAGGCTTAGGCTTAGGCTTAGGCTTAGGCTTAGGCTTAGGCTTAGGCTTAGGCTTAGGCTTAGGCTTAGGCTTAGGCTTAGGCTTAGGCTTAGGCTTAGGCTTAGGCTTAGGCTTAGGCTTAGGCTTAGGCTTAGGCTTAGGCTTAGGCTTAGGCTTAGGCTTAGGCTTAGGCTTAGGCTTAGGCTTAGGCTTAGGCTTAGGCTTAGGCTTAGGCTTAGGCTTAGGCTTAGGCTTAGGCTTAGGCTTAGGCTTAGGCTTAGGCTTAGGCTTAGGCTTAGGCTTAGGCTTAGGCTTAGGCTTAGGCTTAGGCTTAGGCTTAGGCTTAGGCTTAGGCTTAGGCTTAGGCTTAGGCTTAGGCTTAGGCTTAGGCTTAGGCTTAGGCTTAGGCTTAGGCTTAGGCTTAGGCTTAGGCTTAGGCTTAGGCTTAGGCTTAGGCTTAGGCTTAGGCTTAGGCTTAGGCTTAGGCTTAGGCTTAGGCTTAGGCTTAGGCTTAGGCTTAGGCTTAGGCTTAGGCTTAGGCTTAGGCTTAGGCTTAGGCTTAGGCTTAGGCTTAGGCTTAGGCTTAGGCTTAGGCTTAGGCTTAGGCTTAGGCTTAGGCTTAGGCTTAGGCTTAGGCTTAGGCTTAGGCTTAGGCTTAGGCTTAGGCTTAGGCTTAGGCTTAGGCTTAGGCTTAGGCTTAGGCTTAGGCTTAGGCTTAGGCTTAGGCTTAGGCTTAGGCTTAGGCTTAGGCTTAGGCTTAGGCTTAGGCTTAGGCTTAGGCTTAGGCTTAGGCTTAGGCTTAGGCTTAGGCTTAGGCTTAGGCTTAGGCTTAGGCTTAGGCTTAGGCTTAGGCTTAGGCTTAGGCTTAGGCTTAGGCTTAGGCTTAGGCTTAGGCTTAGGCTTAGGCTTAGGCTTAGGCTTAGGCTTAGGCTTAGGCTTAGGCTTAGGCTTAGGCTTAGGCTTAGGCTTAGGCTTAGGCTTAGGCTTAGGCTTAGGCTTAGGCTTAGGCTTAGGCTTAGGCTTAGGCTTAGGCTTAGGCTTAGGCTTAGGCTTAGGCTTAGGCTTAGGCTTAGGCTTAGGCTTAGGCTTAGGCTTAGGCTTAGGCTTAGGCTTAGGCTTAGGCTTAGGCTTAGGCTTAGGCTTAGGCTTAGGCTTAGGCTTAGGCTTAGGCTTAGGCTTAGGCTTAGGCTTAGGCTTAGGCTTAGGCTTAGGCTTAGGCTTAGGCTTAGGCTTAGGCTTAGGCTTAGGCTTAGGCTTAGGCTTAGGCTTAGGCTTAGGCTTAGGCTTAGGCTTAGGCTTAGGCTTAGGCTTAGGCTTAGGCTTAGGCTTAGGCTTAGGCTTAGGCTTAGGCTTAGGCTTAGGCTTAGGCTTAGGCTTAGGCTTAGGCTTAGGCTTAGGCTTAGGCTTAGGCTTAGGCTTAGGCTTAGGCTTAGGCTTAGGCTTAGGCTTAGGCTTAGGCTTAGGCTTAGGCTTAGGCTTAGGCTTAGGCTTAGGCTTAGGCTTAGGCTTAGGCTTAGGCTTAGGCTTAGGCTTAGGCTTAGGCTTAGGCTTAGGCTTAGGCTTAGGCTTAGGCTTAGGCTTAGGCTTAGGCTTAGGCTTAGGCTTAGGCTTAGGCTTAGGCTTAGGCTTAGGCTTAGGCTTAGGCTTAGGCTTAGGCTTAGGCTTAGGCTTAGGCTTAGGCTTAGGCTTAGGCTTAGGCTTAGGCTTAGGCTTAGGCTTAGGCTTAGGCTTAGGCTTAGGCTTAGGCTTAGGCTTAGGCTTAGGCTTAGGCTTAGGCTTAGGCTTAGGCTTAGGCTTAGGCTTAGGCTTAGGCTTAGGCTTAGGCTTAGGCTTAGGCTTAGGCTTAGGCTTAGGCTTAGGCTTAGGCTTAGGCTTAGGCTTAGGCTTAGGCTTAGGCTTAGGCTTAGGCTTAGGCTTAGGCTTAGGCTTAGGCTTAGGCTTAGGCTTAGGCTTAGGCTTAGGCTTAGGCTTAGGCTTAGGCTTAGGCTTAGGCTTAGGCTTAGGCTTAGGCTTAGGCTTAGGCTTAGGCTTAGGCTTAGGCTTAGGCTTAGGCTTAGGCTTAGGCTTAGGCTTAGGCTTAGGCTTAGGCTTAGGCTTAGGCTTAGGCTTAGGCTTAGGCTTAGGCTTAGGCTTAGGCTTAGGCTTAGGCTTAGGCTTAGGCTTAGGCTTAGGCTTAGGCTTAGGCTTAGGCTTAGGCTTAGGCTTAGGCTTAGGCTTAGGCTTAGGCTTAGGCTTAGGCTTAGGCTTAGGCTTAGGCTTAGGCTTAGGCTTAGGCTTAGGCTTAGGCTTAGGCTTAGGCTTAGGCTTAGGCTTAGGCTTAGGCTTAGGCTTAGGCTTAGGCTTAGGCTTAGGCTTAGGCTTAGGCTTAGGCTTAGGCTTAGGCTTAGGCTTAGGCTTAGGCTTAGGCTTAGGCTTAGGCTTAGGCTTAGGCTTAGGCTTAGGCTTAGGCTTAGGCTTAGGCTTAGGCTTAGGCTTAGGCTTAGGCTTAGGCTTAGGCTTAGGCTTAGGCTTAGGCTTAGGCTTAGGCTTAGGCTTAGGCTTAGGCTTAGGCTTAGGCTTAGGCTTAGGCTTAGGCTTAGGCTTAGGCTTAGGCTTAGGCTTAGGCTTAGGCTTAGGCTTAGGCTTAGGCTTAGGCTTAGGCTTAGGCTTAGGCTTAGGCTTAGGCTTAGGCTTAGGCTTAGGCTTAGGCTTAGGCTTAGGCTTAGGCTTAGGCTTAGGCTTAGGCTTAGGCTTAGGCTTAGGCTTAGGCTTAGGCTTAGGCTTAGGCTTAGGCTTAGGCTTAGGCTTAGGCTTAGGCTTAGGCTTAGGCTTAGGCTTAGGCTTAGGCTTAGGCTTAGGCTTAGGCTTAGGCTTAGGCTTAGGCTTAGGCTTAGGCTTAGGCTTAGGCTTAGGCTTAGGCTTAGGCTTAGGCTTAGGCTTAGGCTTAGGCTTAGGCTTAGGCTTAGGCTTAGGCTTAGGCTTAGGCTTAGGCTTAGGCTTAGGCTTAGGCTTAGGCTTAGGCTTAGGCTTAGGCTTAGGCTTAGGCTTAGGCTTAGGCTTAGGCTTAGGCTTAGGCTTAGGCTTAGGCTTAGGCTTAGGCTTAGGCTTAGGCTTAGGCTTAGGCTTAGGCTTAGGCTTAGGCTTAGGCTTAGGCTTAGGCTTAGGCTTAGGCTTAGGCTTAGGCTTAGGCTTAGGCTTAGGCTTAGGCTTAGGCTTAGGCTTAGGCTTAGGCTTAGGCTTAGGCTTAGGCTTAGGCTTAGGCTTAGGCTTAGGCTTAGGCTTAGGCTTAGGCTTAGGCTTAGGCTTAGGCTTAGGCTTAGGCTTAGGCTTAGGCTTAGGCTTAGGCTTAGGCTTAGGCTTAGGCTTAGGCTTAGGCTTAGGCTTAGGCTTAGGCTTAGGCTTAGGCTTAGGCTTAGGCTTAGGCTTAGGCTTAGGCTTAGGCTTAGGCTTAGGCTTAGGCTTAGGCTTAGGCTTAGGCTTAGGCTTAGGCTTAGGCTTAGGCTTAGGCTTAGGCTTAGGCTTAGGCTTAGGCTTAGGCTTAGGCTTAGGCTTAGGCTTAGGCTTAGGCTTAGGCTTAGGCTTAGGCTTAGGCTTAGGCTTAGGCTTAGGCTTAGGCTTAGGCTTAGGCTTAGGCTTAGGCTTAGGCTTAGGCTTAGGCTTAGGCTTAGGCTTAGGCTTAGGCTTAGGCTTAGGCTTAGGCTTAGGCTTAGGCTTAGGCTTAGGCTTAGGCTTAGGCTTAGGCTTAGGCTTAGGCTTAGGCTTAGGCTTAGGCTTAGGCTTAGGCTTAGGCTTAGGCTTAGGCTTAGGCTTAGGCTTAGGCTTAGGCTTAGGCTTAGGCTTAGGCTTAGGCTTAGGCTTAGGCTTAGGCTTAGGCTTAGGCTTAGGCTTAGGCTTAGGCTTAGGCTTAGGCTTAGGCTTAGGCTTAGGCTTAGGCTTAGGCTTAGGCTTAGGCTTAGGCTTAGGCTTAGGCTTAGGCTTAGGCTTAGGCTTAGGCTTAGGCTTAGGCTTAGGCTTAGGCTTAGGCTTAGGCTTAGGCTTAGGCTTAGGCTTAGGCTTAGGCTTAGGCTTAGGCTTAGGCTTAGGCTTAGGCTTAGGCTTAGGCTTAGGCTTAGGCTTAGGCTTAGGCTTAGGCTTAGGCTTAGGCTTAGGCTTAGGCTTAGGCTTAGGCTTAGGCTTAGGCTTAGGCTTAGGCTTAGGCTTAGGCTTAGGCTTAGGCTTAGGCTTAGGCTTAGGCTTAGGCTTAGGCTTAGGCTTAGGCTTAGGCTTAGGCTTAGGCTTAGGCTTAGGCTTAGGCTTAGGCTTAGGCTTAGGCTTAGGCTTAGGCTTAGGCTTAGGCTTAGGCTTAGGCTTAGGCTTAGGCTTAGGCTTAGGCTTAGGCTTAGGCTTAGGCTTAGGCTTAGGCTTAGGCTTAGGCTTAGGCTTAGGCTTAGGCTTAGGCTTAGGCTTAGGCTTAGGCTTAGGCTTAGGCTTAGGCTTAGGCTTAGGCTTAGGCTTAGGCTTAGGCTTAGGCTTAGGCTTAGGCTTAGGCTTAGGCTTAGGCTTAGGCTTAGGCTTAGGCTTAGGCTTAGGCTTAGGCTTAGGCTTAGGCTTAGGCTTAGGCTTAGGCTTAGGCTTAGGCTTAGGCTTAGGCTTAGGCTTAGGCTTAGGCTTAGGCTTAGGCTTAGGCTTAGGCTTAGGCTTAGGCTTAGGCTTAGGCTTAGGCTTAGGCTTAGGCTTAGGCAGCCTTAGGCTTAGGCTTAGGCTTAGGCTTAGGCTTAGGCTTAGGCTTAGGCTTAGGCTTAGGCTTAGGCTTAGGCTTAGGCTTAGGCTTAGGCTTAGGCTTAGGCTTAGGCTTAGGCTTAGGCTTAGGCTTAGGCTTAGGCTTAGGCTTAGGCTTAGGCTTAGGCTTAGGCTTAGGCTTAGGCTTAGGCTTAGGCTTAGGCTTAGGCTTAGGCTTAGGCTTAGGCTTAGGCTTAGGCTTAGGCTTAGGCTTAGGCTTAGGCTTAGGCTTAGGCTTAGGCTTAGGCTTAGGCTTAGGCTTAGGCTTAGGCTTAGGCTTAGGCTTAGGCTTAGGCTTAGGCTTAGGCTTAGGCTTAGGCTTAGGCTTAGGCTTAGGCTTAGGCTTAGGCTTAGGCTTAGGCTTAGGCTTAGGCTTAGGCTTAGGCTTAGGCTTAGGCTTAGGCTTAGGCTTAGGCTTAGGCTTAGGCTTAGGCTTAGGCTTAGGCTTAGGCTTAGGCTTAGGCTTAGGCTTAGGCTTAGGCTTAGGCTTAGGCTTAGGCTTAGGCTTAGGCTTAGGCTTAGGCTTAGGCTTAGGCTTAGGCTTAGGCTTAGGCTTAGGCTTAGGCTTAGGCTTAGGCTTAGGCTTAGGCTTAGGCTTAGGCTTAGGCTTAGGCTTAGGCTTAGGCTTAGGCTTAGGCTTAGGCTTAGGCTTAGGCTTAGGCTTAGGCTTAGGCTTAGGCTTAGGCTTAGGCTTAGGCTTAGGCTTAGGCTTAGGCTTAGGCTTAGGCTTAGGCTTAGGCTTAGGCTTAGGCTTAGGCTTAGGCTTAGGCTTAGGCTTAGGCTTAGGCTTAGGCTTAGGCTTAGGCTTAGGCTTAGGCTTAGGCTTAGGCTTAGGCTTAGGCTTAGGCTTAGGCTTAGGCTTAGGCTTAGGCTTAGGCTTAGGCTTAGGCTTAGGCTTAGGCTTAGGCTTAGGCTTAGGCTTAGGCTTAGGCTTAGGCTTAGGCTTAGGCTTAGGCTTAGGCTTAGGCTTAGGCTTAGGCTTAGGCTTAGGCTTAGGCTTAGGCTTAGGCTTAGGCTTAGGCTTAGGCTTAGGCTTAGGCTTAGGCTTAGGCTTAGGCTTAGGCTTAGCTTAGGCTTAGGCTTAGGCTTAGGCTTAGGCTTAGGCTTAGGCTTAGGCTTAGGCTTAGGCTTAGGCTTAGGCTTAGGCTTAGGCTTAGGCTTAGGCTTAGGCTTAGGCTTAGGCTTAGGCTTAGGCTTAGGCTTAGGCTTAGGCTTAGGCTTAGGCTTAGGCTTAGGCTTAGGCTTAGGCTTAGGCTTAGGCTTAGGCTTAGGCTTAGGCTTAGGCTTAGGCTTAGGCTTAGGCTTAGGCTTAGGCTTAGGCTTAGGCTTAGGCTTAGGCTTAGGCTTAGGCTTAGGCTTAGGCTTAGGCTTAGGCTTAGGCTTAGGCTTAGGCTTAGGCTTAGGCTTAGGCTTAGGCTTAGGCTTAGGCTTAGGCTTAGGCTTAGGCTTAGGCTTAGGCTTAGGCTTAGGCTTAGGCTTAGGCTTAGGCTTAGGCTTAGGCTTAGGCTTAGGCTTAGGCTTAGGCTTAGGCTTAGGCTTAGGCTTAGGCTTAGGCTTAGGCTTAGGCTTAGGCTTAGGCTTAGGCTTAGGCTTAGGCTTAGGCTTAGGCTTAGGCTTAGGCTTAGGCTTAGGCTTAGGCTTAGGCTTAGGCTTAGGCTTAGGCTTAGGCTTAGGCTTAGGCTTAGGCTTAGGCTTAGGCTTAGGCTTAGGCTTAGGCTTAGGCTTAGGCTTAGGCTTAGGCTTAGGCTTAGGCTTAGGCTTAGGCTTAGGCTTAGGCTTAGGCTTAGGCTTAGGCTTAGGCTTAGGCTTAGGCTTAGGCTTAGGCTTAGGCTTAGGCTTAGGCTTAGGCTTAGGCTTAGGCTTAGGCTTAGGCTTAGGCTTAGGCTTAGGCTTAGGCTTAGGCTTAGGCTTAGGCTTAGGCTTAGGCTTAGGCTTAGGCTTAGGCTTAGGCTTAGGCTTAGGCTTAGGCTTAGGCTTAGGCTTAGGCTTAGGCTTAGGCTTAGGCTTAGGCTTAGGCTTAGGCTTAGGCTTAGGCTTAGGCTTAGGCTTAGGCTTAGGCTTAGGCTTAGGCTTAGGCTTAGGCTTAGGCTTAGGCTTAGGCTTAGGGCTTAGGCTTAGGCTTAGGCTTAGGCTAGGCTTAGGCTTAGGCTTAGGCTTAGGCTTAGGCTTAGGCTTAGGCTTAGGCTTAGGCTTAGGCTTAGGCTTAGGCTTAGGCTTAGGCTTAGGCTTAGGCTTAGGCTTAGGCTTAGGCTTAGGCTTAGGCTTAGGCTTAGGCTTAGGCTTAGGCTAGGCTAGGCTTAGGCTTAGGCTTAGGCTTAGGCTTAGGCTTAGGCTTAGGCTTAGGCTTAGGCTTAGGCTTAGGCTTAGGCTTAGGCTTAGGCTTAGGCTTAGGCTTAGGCTTAGGCTTAGGCTTAGGCTTAGGCTTAGGCTTAGGCTTAGGCTTAGGCTTAGGCTTAGGCTTAGGCTTAGGCTTAGGCTTAGGCTTAGGCTTAGGCTTAGGCTTAGGCTTAGGCTTAGGCTTAGGCTTAGGCTTAGGCTTAGGCTTAGGCTTAGGCTTAGGCTTAGGCTTAGGCTTAGGCTTAGGCTTAGGCTAGCTAGGCTTAGGCTTAGGCTTAGGCTTAGGCTTAGGCTTAGGCTTAGGCTTAGGCTTAGGCTTAGGCTTAGGCTTAGGCTTAGGCTTAGGCTTAGGCTTAGGCTTAGGCTTAGGCTTAGGCTTAGGCTTAGGCTTAGGCTTAGGCTTAGGCTTAGGCTTAGGCTTAGGCTTAGGCTTAGGCTTAGGCTTAGGCTTAGGCTTAGGCTTAGGCTTAGGCTTAGGCTTAGGCTTAGGCTTAGGCTTAGGCTTAGGCTTAGGCTTAGGCTTAGGCTTAGGCTTAGGCTTAGGCTTAGGCTTAGGCTTAGGCTTAGGCTTAGGCTTAGGCTTAGGCTTAGGCTTAGGCTTAGGCTTAGGCTTAGGCTTAGGCTTAGGCTTAGGCTTAGGCTTAGGCTTAGGCTTAGGCTTAGGCTTAGGCTTAGGCTTAGGCTTAGGCTTAGGCTTAGGCTTAGGCTTAGGCTTAGGCTTAGGCTTAGGCTTAGGCTTAGGCTTAGGCTTAGGCTTAGGCTTAGGCTTAGGCTTAGGCTTAGGCTTAGGCTTAGGCTTAGGCTTAGGCTTAGGCTTAGGCTTAGGCTTAGGCTTAGGCTTAGGCTTAGGCTTAGGCTTAGGCTTAGGCTTAGGCTTAGGCTTAGGCTTAGGCTTAGGCTTAGGCTTAGGCTTAGGCTTAGGCTTAGGCTTAGGCTTAGGCTTAGGCTTAGGCTTAGGCTTAGGCTTAGGCTTAGGCTTAGGCTTAGGCTTAGGCTTAGGCTTAGGCTTAGGCTTAGGCTTAGGCTTAGGCTTAGGCTTAGGCTTAGGCTTAGGCTTAGGCTTAGGCTTAGGCTTAGGCTTAGGCTTAGGCTTAGGCTTAGGCTTAGGCTTAGGCTTAGGCTTAGGCTTAGGCTTAGGCTTAGGCTTAGGCTTAGGCTTAGGCTTAGGCTTAGGCTTAGGCTTAGGCTTAGGCTTAGGCTTAGGCTTAGGCTTAGGCTTAGGCTTAGGCTTAGGCTTAGGCTTAGGCTTAGGCTTAGGCTTAGGCTTAGGCTTAGGCTTAGGCTTAGGCTTAGGCTTAGGCTTAGGCTTAGGCTTAGGCTTAGGCTTAGGCTTAGGCTTAGGCTTAGGCTTAGGCTTAGGCTTAGGCTTAGGCTTAGGCTTAGGCTTAGGCTTAGGCTTAGGCTTAGGCTTAGGCTTAGGCTTAGGCTTAGGCTTAGGCTTAGGCTTAGGCTTAGGCTTAGGCTTAGGCTTAGGCTTAGGCTTAGGCTTAGGCTTAGGCTTAGGCTTAGGCTTAGGCTTAGGCTTAGGCTTAGGCTTAGGCTTAGGCTTAGGCTTAGGCTTAGGCTTAGGCTTAGGCTTAGGCTTAGGCTTAGGCTTAGGCTTAGGCTTAGGCTTAGGCTTAGGCTTAGGCTTAGGCTTAGGCTTAGGCTTAGGCTTAGGCTTAGGCTTAGGCTTAGGCTTAGGCTTAGGCTTAGGCTTAGGCTTAGGCTTAGGCTTAGGCTTAGGCTTAGGCTTAGGCTTAGGCTTAGGCTTAGGCTTAGGCTTAGGCTTAGGCTTAGGCTTAGGCTTAGGCTTAGGCTTAGGCTTAGGCTTAGGCTTAGGCTTAGGCTTAGGCTTAGGCTTAGGCTTAGGCTTAGGCTTAGGCTTAGGCTTAGGCTTAGGCTTAGGCTTAGGCTTAGGCTTAGGCTTAGGCTTAGGCTTAGGCTTAGGCTTAGGCTTAGGCTTAGGCTTAGGCTTAGGCTTAGGCTTAGGCTTAGGCTTAGGCTTAGGCTTAGGCTTAGGCTTAGGCTTAGGCTTAGGCTTAGGCTTAGGCTTAGGCTTAGGCTTAGGCTTAGGCTTAGGCTTAGGCTTAGGCTTAGGCTTAGGCTTAGGCTTAGGCTTAGGCTTAGGCTTAGGCTTAGGCTTAGGCTTAGGCTTAGGCTTAGGCTTAGGCTTAGGCTTAGGCTTAGGCTTAGGCTTAGGCTTAGGCTTAGGCTTAGGCTTAGGCTTAGGCTTAGGCTTAGGCTTAGGCTTAGGCTTAGGCTTAGGCTTAGGCTTAGGCTTAGGCTTAGGCTTAGGCTAGGCTTAGGCTTAGGCTTAGGCTTAGGCTTAGGCTTAGGCTTAGGCTTAGGCTTAGGCTTAGGCTTAGGCTTAGGCTTAGGCTTAGGCTTAGGCTTAGGCTTAGGCTTAGGCTTAGGCTTAGGCTTAGGCTTAGGCTTAGGCTTAGGCTTAGGCTTAGGCTTAGGCTTAGGCTTAGGCTTAGGCTTAGGCTTAGGCTTAGGCTTAGGCTTAGGCTTAGGCTTAGGCTTAGGCTTAGGCTTAGGCTTAGGCTTAGGCTTAGGCTTAGGCTTAGGCTTAGGCTTAGGCTTAGGCTTAGGCTTAGGCTTAGGCTTAGGCTTAGGCTTAGGCTTAGGCTTAGGCTTAGGCTTAGGCTTAGGCTTAGGCTTAGGCTTAGGCTTAGGCTTAGGCTTAGGCTTAGGCTTAGGCTTAGGCTTAGGCTCAGGCTTAGGCTTAGGCTTAGGCTTAGGCTTAGGCTTAGGCTTAGGCTTAGGCTTAGGCTTAGGCTTAGGCTTAGGCTTAGGCTTAGGCTTAGGCTTAGGCTTAGGCTTAGGCTTAGGCTTAGGCTTAGGCTTAGGCTAGGCCAGGCTTAGGCTTAGGCTTAGGCTTAGGCTTAGGCTTAGGCTTAGGCTTAGGCTTAGGCTTAGGCTTAGGCTTAGGCTTAGGCTTAGGCTTAGGCTTAGGCTTAGGCTTAGGCTTAGGCTTAGGCTTAGGCTAGGCTTAGGCTCAGGCTTAGGCTTAGGCTTAGGCTTAGGCTTAGGCTTAGGCTTAGGCTTAGGCTTAGGCTTAGGCTTAGGCTTAGGCTTAGGCTTAGGCTTAGGCTTAGGCTTAGGCTTAGGCTTAGGCTTAGGCTTAGGCTTAGGCTTAGGCTTAGGCTTAGGCTTAGGCTTAGGCTTAGGCTTAGGCTTAGGCTTAGGCTTAGGCTTAGGCTTAGGCTTAGGCTTAGGCTTAGGCTTAGGCTTAGGCTTAGGCTTAGGCTTAGGCTTAGGCTTAGGCTTCAGGCTTAGGCTTAGGCTTAGGCTTAGGCTTAGGCTTAGGCTTAGGCTTAGGCTTAGGCTTAGGCTTAGGCTCAGGCTTAGGCTTAGGCTTAGGCTTAGGCTTAGGCTTAGGCTTAGGCTTAGGCTTAGGCTTAGGCTTAGGCTTAGGCTTAGGCTTAGGCTTAGGCTTAGGCTTAGGCTTAGGCTTAGGCTTAGGCTTAGGCTTAGGCTTAGGCTTAGGCTTAGGCTTAGGCTTAGGCTTAGGCTCAGGCTTAGGCTTAGGCTTAGGCTTAGGCTTAGGCTTAGGCTTAGGCTTAGGCTTAGGCTTAGGCTTAGGCTTAGGCTTAGGCTTAGGCTTAGGCTTAGGCTTAGGCTTAGGCTTAGGCTTAGGCTTAGGCTTAGGCTTAGGCTTAGGCTTAGGCTTAGGCTTAGGCTTAGGCTTAGGCTTAGGCTTAGGCTTAGGCTTAGGCTTAGGCTTAGGCTTAGGCTTAGGCTTAGGCTTAGGCTTAGGCTTAGGCTCAGGCTTAGGCTTAGGCTTAGGCTTAGGCTTAGGCTTAGGCTTAGGCTTAGGCTTAGGCTTAGGCTTAGGCTTAGGCTTAGGCTTAGGCTTAGGCTTAGGCTTAGGCTTAGGCTTAGGCTTAGGCTTAGGCTTAGGCTTAGGCTTAGGCTTAGGGCTTAGGCTTAGGCTTAGGCTTAGGCTTAGGCTTAGGCTTAGGCTTAGGCTTAGGCTTAGGCTTAGGCTTAGGCTTAGGCTTAGGCTTAGGCTTAGGCTTAGGCTTAGGCTTAGGCTTAGGCTTAGGCTTAGGCTTAGGCTTAGGCTTAGGCTTAGGCTTAGGCTTAGGCTTAGGCTTAGGCTTAGGCTTAGGCTTAGGCTTAGGCTTAGGCTTAGGCTTAGGCTTAGGCTTAGGCTTAGGCTTAGGCTTAGGCTTAGGCTTAGGCTTAGGCTTAGGCTTAGGCTTAGGCTTAGGCTTAGGCTTAGGCTTAGGCTTAGGCTTAGGCTTAGGCTTAGGCTTAGGCTTAGGCTTAGGCTTAGGCTTAGGCTTAGGCTTAGGCTTAGGCTTAGGCTTAGGCTTAGGCTTAGGCTTAGGCTTAGGCTTAGGCTTAGGCTTAGGCTTAGGCTTAGGCTTAGGCTTAGGCTTAGGCTTAGGCTTAGGCTTAGGCTTAGGCTTAGGCTTAGGCTTAGGCTTAGGCTTAGGCTTAGGCTTAGGCTTAGGCTTAGGCTTAGGCTTAGGCTTAGGCTTAGGCTTAGGCTTAGGCTTAGGCTTAGGCTTAGGCTTAGGCTTAGGCTTAGGCTTAGGCTTAGGCTTAGGCTTAGGCTTAGGCTTAGGCTTAGGCTTAGGCTTAGGCTTAGGCTTAGGCTTAGGCTTAGGCTTAGGCTTAGGCTTAGGCTTAGGCTTAGGCTTAGGCTTAGGCTTAGGCTTAGGCTTAGGCTTAGGCTTAGGCTTAGGCTTAGGCTTAGGCTTAGGCTTAGGCTTAGGCTTAGGCTTAGGCTCAGGCTCAGGCTTAGGCTTAGGCTTAGGCTTAGGCTCAGGCTTAGGCTTAGGCTCAGGCTCAGGCTTAGGCTTAGGCTTAGGCTTGGCTTAGGCTTAGGCTTAGGCTTCAGGCTTAGGCTTAGGCTTAGGCTTAGGCTTAGGCTTAGGCTTAGGCTCAGGCTTAGGCTTAGGCTCAGGCTTAGGCTTAGGCTTAGGCTTAGGCTTAGGCTTAGGCTTAGGCAGGCCAGGCTTAGGCTTAGGCTTAGGCTTAGGCTTAGGCTTAGGCTTAGGCTTAGGCCGCTTAGGCTTAGGCTTAGGCTTAGGCTTAGGCTCAGGCTTAGGCTTAGGCTTAGGCTTAGGCTTAGGCTTAGGCTTAGGCTCAGGCTTAGGCTTAGGCTTAGGCTTAGGCTTAGGCCGCTCAGGCTTAGGCTTAGGCTTAGGCTTAGGCTTAGGCTTAGGCTTAGGCTTAGGCTTAGGCTTAGGCTTAGGCTTAGGCCGCTCAGGCTTAGGCTTAGGCTTAGGCTTAGGCTTAGGCTTAGGCTTAGGCTAGGCTTAGGCTTAGGCTTAGGCTTAGGCTTAGGCTTAGGCTTAGGCTTAGGCTTAGGCTTAGGCTTAGGCTTAGGCTTAGGCTTAGGCTTAGGCTTAGGCTTAGGCTTAGGCTTAGGCTTAGGCTTAGGCTTAGGCTAGGCTTAGGCTTAGGCTTAGGCTTAGGCTTAGGCTTAGGCTTAGGCTTAGGCTTAGGCTTAGGCTTGGCCTAGGCCAGGCTTAGGCTTAGGCTTAGGCTCAGGCTTAGGCTTAGGCTTAGGCTTAGGCTTAGGCTTAGGCTTAGGCTTAGGCTTTCAGGCTTAGGCTTAGGCTTAGGCTTAGGCTTAGGCTTAGGCTTAGGCTTAGGCTTAGGCTTAGGCTTAGGCAGCCTAGGCTTAGGCTTAGGCTTAGGCTTAGGCTTAGGCTTAGGCTTAGGCTTAGGCTTAGGCTTAGGCTTAGGCTTAGGCTTAGGCTTAGGCTTAGGCTTAGGCTTAGGCTTAGGCTTAGGCTTAGGCTTAGGCTTAGGCTTAGGCTTAGGCTTAGGCTTAGGCTTCAGGCTTAGGCTTAGGCTTAGGCTTAGGCTCAGGCTTAGCTTAGGCTTAGGCTTAGGCTTAGGCTTAGGCTTAGGCTTAGGCTTAGGCTTAGGCTTAGGCTTAGGCTCAGGCTAGGCTCAGGCTTAGGCTTAGGCTTAGGCTTAGGCTTAGGCTTAGGCTTAGGCTTAGGCTTAGGCTCAGGCTTAGGCTTAGGCTTAGGCTCAGGCCAGGCTTAGGCTCAGGCTTAGGCTTAGGCTTAGGCTTAGGCTTAGGCTTAGGCTTAGGCTTAGGCTTAGGCTCAGGCTTAGGCTTAGGCTTAGGCTTAGGCTTAGGCTTAGGCTTAGGCTTAGGCTTAGGCTGCTCAGGTCAGCCAGGCTTAGGCTTAGGCTTAGGCTTAGGCTTAGGCTTAGGCTTAGGCTTAGGCTTAGGCTTAGGCTTAGGCTTAGGCTTAGGCTTAGGCTTAGGCTTAGGCTTAGGCTTAGGCTTAGGCTTAGGCTTAGGCTTAGGCCAGGCTTAGGCTTAGGCTCAGGCTTAGGCTTCAGGCTTAGGCTTAGGCTTAGGCTTAGGCTTAGGCTTAGGCTTAGGCTTAGGCTTAGGCTTAGGCTTAGGCTTAGGCTTAGGCTTGAAGCCAGGCTTAGGCTTAGGCTTGGCCAGGCTCAGGCCTAGGCTTAGGCTAGGCTTAGGCCAGGCCAGGCCAGGGCCAGGGCCAGGCTCAGGCCAGGCCAGGCTTGGCTTCAGGCCAGCCAGGCCAGGGCCAGGCCAGGCTTAGGCTTAGGCCAGGCCAGGCTTAGGCTTAGGCCAGGGCTTAGGCCAGGCCAGGCTTCAGGCCAGGCTCAGGCTTGGCTTCAGGCCAGGCCAGGGCCAGGCCAGGCCAGGCCAGGCCAGGCTTGTAGGCCAGGCCAGGGCCAGGGCTTAGGCCAGGCTTAGGCCAGGCCAGGCTTAGGCTTAGGCCAGCTTCAGGCCAGGCCAGGGCTTAGGCCAGGGCCAGGCTTAGGCTTAGGCTTAGGCTTAGGCTTAGGCTTAGGCTTAGGCTTAGGCTTAGGCTTAGGCTTAGGCTTAGGCTTAGGCTTAGGCTTAGGCTTAGGCTTAGGCTTAGGCTTAGGCTTAGGCTTAGGCTTAGGCTTAGGCTTAGGCTTAGGCTTAGGCTTAGGCTTAGGCTTAGGCTTAGGCTTAGGCTTAGGCTTAGGCTTAGGCTTAGGCTTAGGCTTAGGCTTAGGCTTAGGCTTAGGCTTAGGCTTAGGCTTAGGCTTAGGCTTAGGCTTAGGCTTAGGCTTAGGCTTAGGCTTAGGCTTAGGCTTAGGCTTAGGCTTAGGCTTAGGCTTAGGCTTAGGCTTAGGCTTAGGCTTAGGCTTAGGCTTAGGCTTAGGCTTAGGCTTAGGCTTAGGCTTAGGCTTAGGCTTAGGCTTAGGCTTAGGCTTAGGCTTAGGCTTAGGCTTAGGCTTAGGCTTAGGCTTAGGCTTAGGCTTAGGCTTAGGCTTAGGCTTAGGCTTAGGCTTAGGCTTAGGCTTAGGCTTAGGCTTAGGCTTAGGCTTAGGCTTAGGCTTAGGCTTAGGCTTAGGCTTAGGCTTAGGCTTAGGCTTAGGCTTAGGCTTAGGCTTAGGCTTAGGCTTAGGCTTAGGCTTAGGCTTAGGCTTAGGCTTAGGCTTAGGCTTAGGCTTAGGCTTAGGCTTAGGCTTAGGCTTAGGCTTAGGCTTAGGCTTAGGCTTAGGCTTAGGCTTAGGCTTAGGCTTAGGCTTAGGCTTAGGCTTAGGCTTAGGCTTAGGCTTAGGCTTAGGCTTAGGCTTAGGCTTAGGCTTAGGCTTAGGCTTAGGCTTAGGCTTAGGCTTAGGCTTAGGCTTAGGCTTAGGCTTAGGCTTAGGCTTAGGCTTAGGCTTAGGCTTAGGCTTAGGCTTAGGCTTAGGCTTAGGCTTAGGCTTAGGCTTAGGCTTAGGCTTAGGCTTAGGCTTAGGCTTAGGCTTAGGCTTAGGCTTAGGCTTAGGCTAGCAATACGTAACTGAAC